>CM021699.1:26848602-27067611 GCA_011074415.1 Stictonetta naevosa
GGGAGGAAGGGAGGAAGGGAGGAAGGGAGGAAGGGAGGAAGGGAGGAAGGAAGGAAGGAAGGAAGAAGGGATGGAGGGAGGGATGGAGGGAGGGACGGAGGATCGGAGGGATGGAGGGAGGGAGGAAATGTACCTGCACCAAACAGCTCTGCTATCCAGTTTAGGACAGGAGGCAATGCAGGAAAAGAAGGTATTAAAAGGAAACAATGTGGATAATATTAGCAAAGTACTCAGAGGCTAGAACTCTCCTATCAAGCTGTGATGACTGAAGTGTTATAGAATAGACAAGAACCTTAAAAACAAGAAAAAAAATGTAATAAAGAAAGGAGGGTTATTGGAGGATGCACAGTCATGAGCAGCATAAACTACGTGATAGCGGAAAGGATGATTTTTGCAATAGCTTTCTGAATGTGCGTGTGGAGGGGAAAACGTGATGGAAGGTGATTACAGCCATGGAGTAAAATTTGGTTTTATAGTTCTGAAGGGCAAGGGTAAAGGACTGGCTCTGAGTTTCGTCATTATCATTAAATGAAAATTAAGGCCGTGGTAGAGGGAGGTATATAGACGGAAGCTCTCCAGCCAGTAGAATAATCGGCATGTTTTAGATAATGTAAAAATGGAAAGGAGTCAGAAAAGTGAAGTATTAGTTCGGAGGCAGAGGGAAACAAAGGTACAGACAATTCGAGGGCTTTTGGTCTGCCCGTTTGTTTG
Organism: Stictonetta naevosa; assembly: GCA_011074415.1. Classification (NCBI taxonomy): domain Eukaryota; kingdom Metazoa; phylum Chordata; class Aves; order Anseriformes; family Anatidae; genus Stictonetta; species Stictonetta naevosa. Next base: position 26,849,314 of record CM021699.1, read on the forward strand.
GATGGGAAAGACTGAAGCATGCTTTGAGTGTGGGGAGAGTGAAGAGAGGAGAGTGAGTAATTAAGAAAAATACCAAAAGATAATAGTTGATTTTAGGAGAAAATGGATTAGAACAGGGTGACTAGAATATGTCACAGGACATGATTAGGTGAGCAGATAGGAACTTTTGTATCTGCAATGAGATGGCAGGAGTTGTACAAGAAGACTCTATAGGGAAGCAAAAGTTTGCATCATAGTCTGAGTAACACGGCATGGCTAAAACTAGGGAAAATCATACTTCCCAGTTACATTCCTCTAAAGAAGCTGCCATAGTGAACATAGTTAAGTACTTACACAGGCTCATTTGTCCATACACATGGAATAATGACATGCTGTAGCCAGGCAGTCCTGACATTAGCACGTTTAACTGCAGAGTTGGTTATCCCTTTTTATTAGAGGAGAAAATTAAGACATGGAGAAATTGTCCAATTGTGCAAGCAGAGCCTGAAGTGAAAATAGAGAAAACCAGTGTCCTCATTAACAAGCCACTAAATACCTTAAAAGACCACCACCAACCTTCCAACTAAACTTTCCATGTATTTGCATCCTGATGTAAACCAGGGGTGGACAGAACAATGTACAAGTCGGTGCGGCTGTGTTCATGTGCTAGCACTGGTGAAGTAGCCCGTTCTCCCGGCATTTGGTTTTTAAAAATGTTTCTCCCCCATATAATTCTGTGAATAGGTAGGATCTATGCATGCTGTCTCATACAGCATCCTAATAGCTACAGAAAGTAGTAGTTTCCATACTAAAAAGAAAGAAACAAACAGAATGACTTCTGGAAGATGGACATCAAAGCAATGTAAAACTAAGTGCTCTTGAACTGTTTGAAACCAAATAGAATAGCTCTTATTTAGGCATGTTGCAGCAGTATTCCCAGAATTTTTATTTCTTTTTCTCTCTTTTTTTTTCTTTCTATTTCTTTCTATTTCTTTCTATTTCTTTTTCTTTTTCCTTCTTCTTCTTCTTTTTCTTTTTCCTTCTTCTTCTTCTTTTTCTGCTGCCTTTTCTACTTTGCATTATTTCTATTTTATATTATTATTTTTATTACATTATTTTTAGTTTATTTTTTTCCTACATATTTTCAAGTAGTGAAGGAAAAAGGGTGGTTAAAAGGGTGGTTTTTTTTTTTTTTTTCTGGCAAAGTCCATTTTTTTGGTTTTTGTAAGCCAACTACTATTGCTCATTCAAGTCTCAAATGCCAGATGCTTTTAAGGCTGGGTGATTTTGTCACATGCTGATGCTGTGCGTCTACAGTTGAGAAATCTTATAAATGGGTAAGGGTTGGTATCCAGGGACTGCAGACATCAGTTATTTGCCAATGTGAAGAGGCAGACTTCCTGCCTGAGTCACTACATTAAAATGAAAAAAAAAAAAAAAAGGGTTGTTTACCCAATGTCGCCCTTACATCTGTGTCTTGGCCATGGATCCTGTAGTTAGTTATTGTTTAGCCTTATCTAGCATGTTTCACTTAAGACTCCCCAAGTATGTAAAAAATCAGTGAGTTTCAATTTGGAATTAAATTCTCTTCAAATCTAGGCTAAATCTAGGGCCCTGAGATTACCAGCAGAAATCACAACATGTATTTTACCCATTTTTCATGTATGACTGAAGAACACAGAAGCTAAGTAAATTGGCCAAAAAAAAAAAAAAAAGCAAATAACATTTCAGTAGTTAACAGGTATGTTGCAGCTTATCTCCTTTATTTCTTCACTGAATCAGAATCTTATTATAATAATTCTCAAGAAAATTACAATTGTTTTTGATCTTTCACGCGATGTTTATAACCAGAATGATGAGTCATAAATGCAACAACCCTGTCTGTATATCCTAATGTCGGAAAGTGATGTTCCTAAAGACCTTACAGGTAGTTTATCTGACAGACAAACACATACCAGTAGCAGTCATGAAGGTATATTATTATTAATCTAATATTATATTAGATATATTATCTATACTATAGATACAGTGACAAGATCAAGAGCTCTGTGGTTGTTGCTCAGTTTTGCATTGTTCTGCGTCCCCCAGGAGAGGGCAGTGGTTTGAACACACTCCAGTCAGATTTTTCCAAAGCTATACAAAGGTTGCTTATAATAACTATCAAGTCCTAGATATGATATTTGAAAATATAGGCCAACTCGTATACCAGACCATTTTTCACTTGTACATAAATTCATTTCAATATTTTCTTCAGAACACAGTTTTTATTGCAAATAAGTAGCTCATAGGTACTTGTTTTTATAACAACAGATATGATTGTTAACAGTTACTGTCACCAAAGAAACTATTCTTTTGTGAACTATGAAAAAAAATCAGTGTGTTTGTAGTCTAGGGATATAAGAGATACAATATTTTATATTAGACAAAATGATAGTTACAAAACAAACAAACAAACAAATAAAAAAGACGTGTAGTAAGGAGTTTGTGTGTCCAAAAGCTTGTCCACTTTTTAAGCTGTATAAATGTAATAAGAATGTGTAAGGACTCCCTACAAAATTTTTTGGTTTATATTTACAGAGGTGAAGTATGATCCGCTGAAAACATATGAAAAGAAACATTACTTGAAAAGGAAAAGAAACAGAACAAAATCCCTCTCTACTGCTTACTTTCAGGTAAATAATACCTATTTAACTACTGAACAGAATTGCACATATACAGAGTAGGATCTGTCACTTTTCAAACAAGATACTCCAGTAGTCTCACCTAAAAGAGTGATTTTGAGTGACCTAAGAACAAAACTCTCCTTCTAGGTGAGTTACACAACTAGGTTAAGAAAGTAAATTGTCACTAGGAATTTACCTTTTAATGAAACTCATATGTTTGTAGTGTCTATTGAATAATTTAGAAGAAAAGTTGCAGCAATAAAACACCATTTGGTGCAAATCACCCATCGCAATAGGAATTAATCATCTTACCTTTATTAGTCTTATTTTGGCTTAGTTTAAATAACTTAAGAACAGGCAGGAATTTAATCAAGTTTAAGTATGCTGCTTTCCAAACTGTACATTTAAAGGTGTACTTTTATTATAATTACTACTAATAAGTGTCCTTCTATTATTAGTTATTGAACATTTAAAATTTTTATTCTACAGTTGTGATACAAGGCCTCACAGGCCTTACGTAGGAGCTAGAGCATGCTAAAGCACCTCCAGAAGCTTAATCTCATGTTGTTGAAGTGAATGTGATTTGGAAGTAGCCCAAATGATGGCTGCAAAAAGAAAAATACAGGGAAGGATTGTATAATACCTCAGAAAACAGCTAGGCTGTCTGATAAGCAATTCTTTAGATTACTTATTGGAGTTTCAGAATAGTGCTGGGAAAAACTTAATCATGTTGGCATAACGCTCCTTTGAAATAATTGTTTTATGTTACAATTGTTAACTAATTTGTACAGTTATTGAAATATTTTTCTTTACATTTGAATGTCTCCAGGTGCCAAGTGTGTATCATAATTTTCTTCCGCTGCACATAAAATTACTTAATGAATATTGGCTTGCGGGATTATTATCCTTCCAGCTAATTCCCAGTCCAACTCAACTTGCCTTTTCCTGGGCTTCTTGCCACATTCCATTTTTCCCTATGCTGTTGATGTTATGTAGGACTGAAATGTGGAATTATCTACAGTTCATAAAAGAATCAAGTACCTTAGGCTGTTGTGTTCGTCTATTATTAATAGACAGTAAATGCAAACATGAGTTAACAAAAGGCAAAGGATAAACACATTTAAGCCAGACCAGTTCCCAGAGAAATAATTTAAAAACTTGTCAAACAATTCTTGAAACATGGAAGAATGATGATTTCCCATAGATTCATTGTATATATTCTGGCACTGTAACTTTGGCTTTATATAATATTTTTAAAAAACTTGAATAGTAATTTCCATTGGAAGATCTCAAAGACATTTACAGATATCAACAAAATCAGGCTTGTAACACCAGTGTGAAGAAAAGAAGCTGGCTAAGTAATATGTTGCCAAAAACGTATCTTTGCCCCAGTTAGCAGCTTTGTGCTATTCTGCCAGTACAAATTTTCACAAAATACTTCATTCACCAATTCCTAATTACTCTCCTGCATTTGGGTTGCTTTTACAATCCCTAGTTTCTGTAGATGCTCATGGCCAATCTCTCATATAAATTAATTATCCTCAGAGGGTTTATTTCTACATGAAGGAAGTCATTTTGTGATCCCTTCTACCACTTTCAAGCATTAATGTACGCCAGTAGTCCTGTGCTTCTGGAATGGCTTCTGAGGGCTACTATGTCTGGGCTTAATATAGAGCAGTTTTCATCAGTTTCAGAGTTGGGGCGGAAGCAAAAGTGTCTTCATCCTGATTTTTTCAACCAAGGCAGGCATCCATGCCAGTGCTTAGCTGATAATTTCTTAGTTGTGATTCACTGTTCAGTAGTCCCGGCACAAGTACAGTCTCTTTCTCCAGGCTGACTAGCCCTGTACTAGTTGGACTTGATGATCCTTATGGGTCCCTTCCAATTCGGGATATTCTATGATTCTATGATTCTATGATTCTACCTTTCAGCCCTCATTGCATTTTTCTACCTATTTAAGCTGGTATTATTTTTAATCTGATCACATGCTTGGTCTTTTGCCATCAGTCATAAAAATATTCTTTTTCTTATAATTTATAATATTATAATGAAATTGCATAATATTGTTTTTAAATATCAATAACATATTGCATGATTATTTCCTATATAGACCACTGAATACTCACATGCTTTGAGCATTTCTCTTATGAGCAACTTGTGCTTTCATAAAAAAAATGAACAAAATACAGAGCAAATAGAAAGCAGCCTTTTCCTCCCTAAAACAAAAATAAGGACTTACTGCTGAATTTTGGAAATTGTGTTAAGAACAATGAGTGGGATCCACTGCTACCGCCTTCTGCACTTGTATATGTTTAAATAAGTTCAGTGTCTGTAAAGCAATGTCTTATTTTTGCTCATCCATTTGACTGCTTTGGGCTTCCTGACACTTTTCTTGAGTGTACCTCTTTCCTGTCCTTAGAAAAAATATATTTGCCATCCAAAATAAGAAAAGTATATTGAGACTTTTGTAATTGCCTCCATACCAGTGATTTTCTCTCGTCTGTATGCTAATTCTGTATAACTTATGTTAGTTTAATACGACATGGCATGCAAACAGAAAAACCTTTGCCATTTCCTTAAGTTATTCAAAAGAACTTTTCTGCTATCAAGATATTCAGGAAGACAAGCACAGTCATCAGAAATAATTGCCCAGTTGTTGTCTTTAGCCCATATGAAACAAATTATCAGAAACCCTGTCAAATCAGGTACTCCAGCAACAGAGAAGGATAAAGCAAGGAAAGTGTTCACATAAGATTATTCTGTCATCTCATCCAATTGTGTATTGGCAATGCAAGCACTAAATGAAAATAAGTTGGTTTTCTTCAGCTTTTCCAGTCTGAAGAGCTCACAGATCTTTAGGAAGAGGAATGACATTAACTTCACAGCATCCATGTCAAGCACTCAAATTTGTAATACTCATTTTACAGGTGAAGAAACAGACCTGAATAAATGAACTACTCCAAGATCTAAAACATATGTACATGTTCTGCACAAACTGCCACTTTCATGTGTTGGCTAAGTTGATCCAAATGTAATTAAATTGTTACAACTTCCTATAACTGCAAAATTCATTTGGAAAAAAAAAAGTGCAGGAACAAAGCTTTTAGATTTTAGATTTTAGATAATTTCAGCACCTAATCAGGATGTGAGTCTTCTAATAACATTTTTTATGACACAAAATTTTATAAAATGACACAAAAAGTCATAAAATTGTTTGTTTGAGCCTGTCACCTTTCCATCTATATTGGAACAATCAAAGGAAAAGACAAGTCAAAGATGTGTAGCCTATTCTTGATACACTGGTTAAAAAAGTTCTATCTGAAATGGTTCGCCACTGCTAATTTTCACCAATGGACTGTCTTCTCCTAGAAATGTGTATATAAGAACAAAATGGACTAATTTGTAGCACATCTGACAATATGTTGTACCTTGGTCTTAGAATATGCTGAGCATCCCAACTTCATTCATTTCAAACTGCTTTGGGATTCTAAGGAAGCACATTCTGGGTGGGCCCCACTTGGATTGCTACATCCAGATCTGGGGCTCCCTGCACAAGAAAGGTGTGGGCCTGTTAGAGCAGATCCATGAAGATGATCAGAGGGACAGAGCACCTCTCCTGTGAAGAAAGGCTGAGACAGCTGGGGATGTTCAGCCTGGAGAAGAGAAGGCTCCAGGGAGACCTCATTGCAGCCTTTTGGTACTTGAAGGGGGCATTTTTACACGGGCAGATAGTGATAGGACAAGGGAGAATGGTTTTAAACTAAAAGAGGGGAAACTGAGATTACATGTTAGGAGGAAATTCTTTACTCTGAGGGTGGTGAGGCACTGGCACAGGCTGCCCAGAGGAGCTGTGGGTGCCCCATCCCTGGAGGTATTCAAGGCCAGGCTGGATGGGGCTTTGAGCAACTTGGTCTGGTGGGAGGTATCCCTGCCCATGGCAGAGGGTTGGAATTAGATTGGCTTTAAGGTCCCTTCCAACCCAAACCATTCTATGATTCAGGAGAGCAACGGGCTTAGACATATGATAATTGGTATTCTGGTTTATTTTTGAGAATTTCCATCTTCTCAGGTTTTAGTGAAGTTTTGGATAAGTTTTTATTGTGTGAAATAATTTTTATTGTGTGAAATAATCGTGTGGTTAACCCACAACACCATCCCATTACATAATGTACTTACTCTAGTGAGATGCTTCTTTTTCCTCTTGTACTGCAGGGACATTTTTAAGCCCCCTCATTTTCTTCTGTGTAGTTCAAATTATTTTCTCACTTCTGGTCTCTGCATCTGCTGCTTTTTAAAGACAATGAGACAAAAGAGTTTAGTTCACTCAGATGTGGACCCATTCCTTTGACCCACTCCCACTCTCATTGTCTTCTGCAAAGTCAGTATTTGTCATTGCCTGCAAGATATTTCTTAGCAGCTGTCTCTTCGTCGTTACAAAATTAATTTGCCAATCTTTGTACTCACAGGATTTGAATCACAATTCTGTGTAGTCTTTGTGAAAATAATATGGAAATATCACTTGTCTTTTTTTCCTAAGGACAGTCATAGCTGTTCAGTGTCTCATTGTTTTGTTTGGTCTACTTCAGACACAAAAACCTGATGCTATGCGATATTGAATATCTTAAATCATGGTTAAATCTACAGATGCTAAGAACCAGGAGAATCAGCATGCCCTTAGAATAAATTTCTAAAGCTGTTTGTCTTCACCAGAAGTCTGAATATACTGCTGTCATAGAGTCATCTCTCCCCATTTCTAGTCCAAAACTGGATTCTTCAGATGAGCATTCTATCTTTAAAATCATTCAGTTACAAAATCTGGAAAGAAAACAAAACAAAACAAAACAACAAAAAAACGGCCTTTAGTAGCTTTCAGTTTAATCCCATGAATTTACTCATTTCCATAGATTATTGGGCAGGTGACAAAAACATAATGTTCACAATAAATATATATACCACATGATAATTTTTTCTTCATTTTTTGGTATTTAATAAGTGTAAAGGAGACAGAATAGCTAAATGTTATGGTTTAATTTTGTTCCTCTTTCTCTTTTTCATTTCTTACATTGTAAAAGATTATGAAATGCTTCTTGGTATTATCAGTCAAGATCCTGTGGGTAGGCTATCTTAATTCCCTCATCTGCGGCTGAGGTAAGCAAGGATGCACAAGGTCACTTTTGGCTGGTCTAGTGAGAAAACCTGGGTCTCAAGCATAGCAGTCCCTACAGTTCCTAGAATATTTGTGCCAAGTCTTTGTGCTTGTGGTTGAAAGATTGTACCACACTTTAGAAGAACTCAAGAATCTTCTTAAATTTTAATGCCCCAAAAGACACTTAGGTATGTCATGGCCAGACTGTATCACATCCTGAAATGGCAACTCTGCAAGAGGAGAGTGGTATGGTCACGCAACAGCAGTAGAGCAAAACTCCTGTATTCAGGTGACAGATGCTGATAACTTGTAAATTTGGTAGGATTACATGAAAAAAGGTTTTGGAATTGATTTTTTTTCTATAATTAGCAAATGATATAGAAATAACAACAGTAAAGAGCTTAATCATTCCTAAACCAAAGCACCTGAAAGTGTGGAAGTGCCTAAGTTACAGCACAAACTCTGCTTGCACTGCTCGCATTTTGTAGATACTGTTTCATCCCTGCATCAGGCACGCATCAGCTGTGGCAAGGGCTGCAGGGAGAAATAGAATTGTCTTGAGCTAAATGTCTTGAGCTAAAATGCAGGGAGCTGTGTCCCATCCCACATTCTGCCACAGCTGCTTTACATGGGTAGTGGATAAACACATCCATATCATAATGTATTTCATGTAAGTTCACATGGATTTTTTTTTAATTTTGATATCTGTCATTTTCCAAAATTTGTTCTTCCAGCCTTGGTGTTCTTTTAATGTTGTTAAAAGTGTAATGTGGTTAGCTATAGTTTATTATGCCTTTCAGGTTTGCTGGTTTGACTCTGTGGGCCACTGATATACTTGCATCCACCCCCACAGAAGAGATTTTCTGAAAGTTGTTTTAAACCATTATAGGAAGTGACTCAGGATAATTGCTAGTCTAATAGGCTCTCTTGGCTTCCTGGAGTCTTTTAAATATAAATCCTTTGCAAGAAGAGAGAATGTCTAGGAAATAAAAGAAACATATGATGCCAGTCAACACTTAAATTTGATACAGTCCACATAATTTAACTCTCCTTCCGAACAAGACTCCACTGATGTTTTATAACATATGGTGATTGCTGTTAACATGGTGTATCATTGGTGGCACTTCTGTCTGTATGTCTTCTGTGTATGTAATTTTTTTCCCTCCACATATATCTCTAGTTTCTTTGAAGCATCTGTACTCCAACCGTGCTCAATCCAGTATGTGTGAGAAAGAAGCCAAGAAACTGTTGTCCCACAAAGCTCTCAAAGGACCCTGGTTAACCTGAATTCACTATATATTTTTTGGTGGAAAATGAAATAAAGCTAAGTTAGCTCTGGGAATAACTAGTTGGGCTGTGATATATTAACAAAAATGATTTTTAAATCTGATATTATATATCAGCAGAACAATTCTAGTTTACAACTGTCCAAACAGTCTGGCCTGCTCAACTCTTTGGTCTACTTGACTGGAGCAAAGGAGTCAGAGCTAAGCCACAACTCCCTGCGTGGGACAGAGCTCTCTCTTTCCTGCCTCCTATTCTGCCAGTGGGGGAGGCAGGGCATACTCAGCGTGTGCTCTCTCTGCCTACGTCCATATATGAGTACTCTACAGCAAGGTTAAGACTGTTGTTAAATTTAGTTTAAGGAACTCAGTCTATCCCTCAGTCTCTGAGCTCAGTCTGCAGTGTGTGGCAGAAATGCTGGCTTTGTAAGCCTTACTCTAACACTGCACCATTTCTAATTGGAAGCCCTCCTTTAGTTTTGTGAGCCTCATTCTTCCCCAGTTCTCACTTTTTGTTGACTTTGATACTGGAAGAAATGGAGTGAAAGGTGCTGTCTTTTTACTGGCTGGCTGTAAATACTTGTTTGTCTAGTGTCATGCATTGATACTCAGACACTTAACCATCCTCTGCATGATCCCATGTGACAAAGGGGACATCTCAAATACACTGTAGTACCACACCAGAATGTCTCCTTCCCCCTTATCTGATACACAAAGTACAATCCCTTGCGTAGGACATGGCAGTGTCTTAGAATGATCCTTCTTACTGGCACTTGCTCTTCTTGCTGGCACATGCCCTGCAACAAGGCATCAGCTTCCCTTCATACCTGATTACTGGCACCTGGCAAACCATGGTGCTGTTCCATGCATTAGAAGTGAAGGCCTCTAAGAGATCTGCAAATGGTTTCACTCTGGTCAGTCCAGTAGTGAATTAAATCTGGTTGCCAAAGTACACAGAGGATAGGATTCTGTCATGCAAAATGAAAGGAAAATCACGGGGTGGATTTAAAAACTACGGCCAAGGCTGTGTGCATCTGAGGACAAAGATAGAGCTCTCTGCATGCTTTGGTGTGTGCTATTCTTTTGAACATATGCCATAACTTTGCATTTCCTGACTTCAGTGGATTGGGAAAAAAAAAAAAAAAAAAAAAAAAACCACTGGCTGATTGCCAAAGCTGAAATATAAGCAGAAATAACATTCATAGCAATGCAGTGCAAGTGAAAAGACAGCATCTGAATGAACCTCATGCTTCAGGGTATAAATGATCAACTGTGGAGTTAAAGAAAGTATTTCTTTTCTCTCTTCTCTCCCCCCTGCTCCCCCTACCAGTTCTTATGTAATGTCACAGTCCACAGCTGGCTGGATGTATCGTGTTTTCCATTCTTCATGCTCTGAATCATCAGGTATCTACTGCTTGAGGCAGCACACAGGCCTAGAGAGCTGAATGGTCTGTTCCACTATGGCAGCAAGAATGGTATTTGAGTATGGTTTCATTTCCTTTGGTTTATTATTTGTTATGCAGCACTAAGGGAGTGACAACGAGAGTGGTTGCTCTGGTGAATATATAACAAGACTGTTCTGGATCTGAGGAACACATGCTCTCTTGTTTTCCCAGTCATGTGCTAGTGAGGCAGAGGGTCCCACTCTGTTCTCTGCTTTTTAGGACTGAGTAATGCCTATATTTCTGTTGGTCCTGTACACAAAGTTGATTTTCACCCTCTAAAGGTGCCTACCTCTAGAATCTTTTGGGAGAAGCACTGTTTTAAAAAAAATCATGTTTAAAATGGAGCAAATTGTGCTCATGCACACACACACACCTAGTCCACTGGAGAAGGTCCTGGTTCTCCTGTATATGAAACAAAATTACATGCAGTCTGCAGATGGGATCATCATACGATATCAAGGTGTTGTGTTCTGCAAAGGGTTCCTGTTGCTTCTTGTGGAAGGAAGTCTTATGTGATTCAGCGTACAGGTTATGAGTATGCAACAATACCCAACTGGCTATACTTTTTTAAAAATTTATTTTCCAGAAAGAAATACAACAGGTTTGTGGAAATAATGTCTTAATCTGCAGTAACTGGAATGCTGTAGCACTTCTGAGTGGGGATGGATGTATCTGTGAGCCTTGTGTATCCGTGAGCTAACTACATGTTCAGAGGCATGTCTCTTCAGGACAGAAATAAAGTGTGCTACTGGGATGCAGGGCAGCTTTCCCTGTCATTGCCTGTATCATTGGTAGCCAGAGCATTTCAGTCTCTTGGCATTTTAGTCTTGCTGCAGAGTCTTTTGTAATGGAGACATCCCACTTGCTGTTGGGTCACAGTGTAAGACAGACTACAGTTATTAATGGTTTAATTCTGTGTGATAGTCAGAATTTCCAGTGTTCCTCCTTTTCCACTCTTTAGGAAGTAGATGTATTATAATCCTATATATTCAGCAGAGAAAGCAGGAGTCATGGATAAACATCTTACCTTCAGCTAACAACAGAAGTCTTTACTGTGCTTTTGAAAGTTTATTAACCACAGCAGCTGAGTCAGTGAAAACTGCTCAGAGGTGGAACTACCCACAAGGAACAGCTCTGGTATTTTACAGTGAAGCCCTGAATCGTTCTGCCCTTCAGAATTTCCTGCAGATTGTTATGGGACAAGCTGCCAACAGGCAGTGACTGAACTCCAGGGCTGATCTTCAAGAAGAGTGTGCAGCATGGCAGGGTGGGGAGTCTCATCCTGAATTACCCTTGCTGATCTTAAGAAGACAAGTGGCAAATCTAATAGCCAGAGCGGACAGCACCCTTGCTTGTTCAATGCTTGGATTGCATAGTTCTAAGTGGATTCTTTTCATTTACACAAAAATGTTTTACTTCCTTTGCTCAACAGAATAGTGCTTTGGGGCTGAGAACATTTTCTTGCTCCTGAATCTGCCAGATTCTTAGACCTATCTCATAAGTACAAAAGTGGAAATCTTTTCAGAGAGACACTATTATCTTTTGGACTTTTTCTCAAGGCTTTTTGGTTGTAGTGATGATACGGCAATGTATGGGGCCAGCTGCCATCAGAAAGCTATCAGAACAAACTTAATTTGAAGCCTTTTGAAGTTGATCAGATGATTTTTATTGATTTGAAAGAGCCCTGGCCCATGCCCAAAGATGATGATGACAGAGCAGAAGAGAGAAAGCATATGCTCGTGAAAAAAAATAATCCACACAGCCCCGCATGGTAAAATTACACTGCCAGTAAGTTGCACAGAAAAGAGCCTTGGCTTTACATTTTGAAATAGCACTCACATCTCCAAAAGTGGTACCAGGACACACGCTTCTTTTAACTGTTTACAAATGGAAACGATGGGGTATATATATATTAAAAAAATAACAGTTGCTTATAGCACATTTGTAGACTTCTCCATCCAGAAGATGTTGAATAAGTTTTGAACTTCCTTAAGAGGTCTGTCTGTAACCACCACTCAAGGACTTTCAACGTATATCACTTCACCTTCGAGCCTCAGTTTCCTCATTTCTTAAAAGGAACTACGGATACTTACAGGCTTACAGCCAAGCTCAGCTCCTACATGTAAAACAGAGAGGTCTTATCTGCCCAAATTTGTCGCCACTTGCCCTAACAGGATTATACCATGAGAGCATTTTGCTCCTCAAGTACTGCTTAACATTAATGCTAATACTTCTGCTTCAGTTTTTGCTCTAGCAATCTCTTCTACATACCAAGTGGCTTTCACAGCAAGTGAAATAAGAGAAATAGAGATGAAAATAGGCAGAGCACAATAGAGATCGAAGATCAAATGAATTTTCTGAGCTGGTATTTATCTGAGATGAGACACTTCTAGAAGGTATTTTAAAGTTAGGAGGGAAGCTGGCCCACATGTCTGGAAAAATGTTCCAGCTGGAAGGGTTTAGTGCAAAACTGAAAGAGGATGTGGACAAGATGCTTCAGAAGGCTGTTTCACTCCTCTTTTAGTTAAATCCAGTCAAAGCCTGGACACAGCAGAGGGCTGTGGGCTAGGAGCGAGGCCTCTTTGCCAGGCTTGAAGCGAACGCTGTTCAGGCACAGCTGAGAGACTGGAAAATACTGCTTTCCAAATGGGGACTTGCATGGCAGCTAGTTACATCCTGGGTGTGGATATAATATACCATGGGCAGAAAAGTACAGGGATTGTCTTTTGCCAGGGACTTTATGCGACCACATCTATAGTTGTCCACCATTTCCTCCCTGACCCACCTTGGAGGGGGTTTCTATCCAAAGGTGTAAAGTTTACAAATCCCAAAGAACTGCAATCTAGGCTTTACCTAGAGAAACTTTTAGAGTGTTCATGCCATAAATATCTCTTAGAGGCTGCCTGACGTCAGAGGATTTGGAGAGAGAGGCTGGTCTGAAACTGAAAACAGCAGCAGTTCCAGTCTCACTGCAACAGTACAGCCAGAGAGAGGAACAGCAGAGGCATTTCTCTATGTGGATTATAGGGCTGCAGAACAGGGAGGAATTGCACAGAGATACAGGCACTACAGTGTAAGTGCAGCTGCTGCAGCAAATCTTCTCATGTTTTTGCTTGTTTTCAAGAACAAATCCCTACAAGTGCTGCTTGCTTTTTTTTTTTCTTTCTTTCTTTTTTTTTTTCTTTTCCTTTCTTTTTTATTCTCCTCTGAAAGATCCCGAAGCCAGCTTGGCAGCACAAGGATTCAGGTTTGGCTTGATTGCTTCTCCCAAAGGTATGCAGAGGGGCTGACCATGCAGGCTCTTGCATGACTCTGTAAATGGATGGGGGTGACGGGGGGACGAGGGAGGCTGGGGAAGGAGAGGGAAGGACAGATCTTTGGAAGACTACAAAATTAACTAAAACGTATCTCCTTCGTGTTCTGGTAGCAGAACAGCCAAATCCCACATAATCCCTAGGCAAAACCCAACTTCCTTAGTGCATTTCACAATGCAGGATCTATTTTTTTAACTCTTTAATCCCTTGTCATATTGTGCAGCAAGTAGCTCCTCTTTCCTTAGGGGGAGGTCAGGAAACTTCCTGGCTCCCTGACAGTGCAGTCCTATCCCACTTCTGTTTGCCAGGTTCCTGATGGTAAAAAATCCTAACGTGACTATAGGATATTGCTTGCTAAGTCTGACAGACTTAGTGCCTTGAGTCTGCAATAGCTTGGTATTACGGGAAACCACTGCTTCTGCAGAGGAAAGAGGCATCTCACATCCAGAAACTAGCTGTAACGTCCAGAAACTAGCTGTAACACATGAAGGAGGCAGCTACTGGAATTAAAGTCTCCTTGTGAAAAACCCACAGACATACTGCTGTAGACAGACAGTGTAAATCTTAAGGAAAAATAGTGATTCTTTTTCTTTTTTTTTTTTCTTTTTTAACCTCAGCAACCCAATCCTGCCCCACAGAAAGGAGGTGTTTTCAGTCAACTTCATTTATTTACAATTTTCACTCACACATTTTACAGTTTTCACTCACTTTATTTATTTACAATTAAAATTCAGTGCCACTAACCTTACCTCCCTGAACCCTCACCCACCTGGATGCCCCTCGTTCACCCCCCAGCAGAGGTGGGAGCAGTTCTGGGGACACAGCTGTCCTCCTTGGCGGCATCCTCACTAATCAGACCTTTGACAGAACCAGCTGGTTTCCCCAGGTGGGTGGAAGTGTTTGATGCCTCCTGTGTGAAGCTGATGTACTTAGCCAGCACTTGCAGCCCTGGAAAGCTCTTTACCAGCTAGAGGGTGCTTGCTGCAGGCAGGTGCTGGAAGGAGAGCTGACGCCCTTGAACGTAAGCACAAAGCTGGGCTGAGAAGCAGGAGCTAAGTGAGTTGCACAATGTAATGTGGTGTGCTGCTTGTAAGTGGCTTCAGCCAACAAGCAGTCACAAGAAAGGCTGTTGCAAGTCACTGCTCCTTGGGCTGAGTTGTTTTGGTGGGAGAATAAGTCTGCAAATACTTTTACCCCTGGAGGTGGCAGAGTTGGGTTGCTGGGGCAGGGAGAAGTGAAGGTGAGGATAGGGAGGAGGGAGTTTTACGGGAATCACCCCTGCAGAATGACAGTGGGCAGAACGAGCTGTCCTGAAAGCAACTGCAGTCGCATCGCTATCTATGACTGGGTGGTTGATGTAGCCACTGTGCTGGCTGATGTGATGGGGTGGCCCTTACTGGCCAGATATTGAAGGTCTAATTGCTGCTGGGGGTGCCACGCCATGCAAAGCGAGTTAGATCGAGCTGGAAAAAAAAAGCAATCATACTGAATGCACGTGTAAGGGAGCCCTGTGCTCTCAGAGCTGGGATGTACTTTGGGAGTGGAGCCTCCAGACTTGGAAGGAGTTGATTTGGGGTTTGAGCTGCTTTACCCTGATTTATCGGAATCCCATTCCTCTCCCTGCTTTACTCTTTACTTTTATCAGATTTTGTTCCCAGTAGCTTAGCAGCGCCTTTTCCTAGAAACTACTTTATCGTGTTGGCTGGTAATATGAAGGAAAACAAATCCTTAAAAACTGTAGTAACTTGTTAGGAACTTGTTCGTCCCAGTAAAACCTGAGAGCTCTCAAAGCTGAGACAAGTGTCTGGGAGCAAAGGACACTTTTATTTGATTCAGCACTTGATCTATTTCAAGTGCATTGGGCAATTTAGAGCTAACAGATACAGGACTGGAGAAAGCTGCGAGGGTGGGAAGAGGGACCAAGGAGGAGAAAATTCCACATTTGTGGCATATTAAGCTGACTGCTTCCTTTCCGTTTCACAGTTTCTCACTCTGTCCTCCACCCTGGAATCCCACTGGGGAACGACACAACCTGCGGGTGATGCGAGTTTGGAAGTTCCTTGTGGGCTGTTTAGGGGAGAAGTTACTCTCTCTGGGGGAAGGATCGGAGGGGGACTGGGAGAAGAGTTACCAATCTCTCAGGAGATAAACTTAGTGTCTCATAAGAAGTCATGGACTCAGCATCTTCAAGTTTGGATTCCTTGTATCAGCCAGGGAATTGCTAGTTCTACTGGTGGACACTGCCCTTAGAAGTAAATGAAATAATCACAATGCAGACAGGGCAGATGTCTTTTCAGTTTTGATTTGTGAAACAGAAAGCATTTCCCTATTAGAATTTACTACAGTCACAGTGCAACCCTGAGGTTTTAGAGGTCTATGTTATGTGCACTGAAATGCTGTCTCATGGTTTCAGAGAGCTGAGTAAGCAAATTCTCTGAATATCTTAGTGGCCTTACCACACTGTATCACTTGTCTGCTGCTGTTCCTGCTGGTTATTTTGGTTGTGCTCCTCACGTAAAGCAGAGATCATTCAGTTCATCTTGAAATCAGTCACAAAAATTTTCCTTACCAAGTCCAGACATAGCATGCACTGACTGCATTTTTTTGGCAGGGAGGCACAACAGGAGCTCGAAGGCATCTCTCAGATAGTTCTGGTTTTGCTCCATCTGCCTTAATTGCCACTAATTTCCCCCAAGGTCCGATGGAATCCCAAAAAACCATGTAGTCACCCCAGGCCAGCCATCTGACCCAGCTGTTGATCAATCAGGGGACGCCATTTCCTGATGCTTAGGGGAAGGATGTGTGGGAGGTTTGGCTCTCGCTGCTTTAATCGCTATGGGTTTTCAAACTTGGGTCAATCCTATGGTGAGCTGACCCTCTCTCTCTTCCCTGCTCCTGCAGCCCCAGGCAAGCACAGCATGTTCCTCAATTAAAAGAAAACTGGCTGCTCTAATTTTCATTGGATCAAACAATTTGTGTGTATTTTCTTCTGCTTTTTGTTGTGTTATTGATTGACAGTAGTGTCTCTAATGCTTTTCTGTTTCACCAGCTATGCTTCTTTTAATATTCCACTCCTTTGAAACAATGCATTTCCAGAAAACTGGTAGTTGTATGACTCAGGATCTATAGTAACACGCAGTAAATCTGACTCACTTCTCATCTTTCTGCAGCTCCATTTAACACAGAAGTTCCTTCTGTTTGGTACTACTCTGTGTATATCAGGCTGAGGACTTATCTTCCAAGCTCTGTGTAGGTATTAAATTTCATAGAGTAAATGAGTTAAATGGGATTTATTAGGATGGGTTCTCAGCCACTGTAAATAGGTGTGGGGGGCTCCTATGTAGCTAGGACAAATGTATTTCAGCTGAGGATTTGGCTCAGTGCCATCGTAGTGGTAATGAGTGACCTGAGGCACAGACAGTGCAAACCTGCTGTCATTTGTACTAGTGAAAGTTTTTTGTAACTCTGTATTGTTCAGAAAGCTTATTCTAGGCTTCAATTAGAAGTTCAAATAGCATCAGAATTTGGTCCAAAGAAACTGAGTCCCAAGTTGTGCAAAGTAACCTGTAATTTTGGCTCTTTATTTTTAGTGTCTCGTTAAGGCACCGAGATGCTTGAAAGCTAAGACAGCCAAAATTATAAGCTGCTTTTGAAATGCTGGCTGACTGGCTTGGGCAAATCTACACAGTGGGTTTGATTCTTCTCATGTGCTTTTTACAGCAGTGTAACTCTGTGCAATTCAGCAAAGTTACTGCTGTTTCACAGCAGCAGAAGTCACAGAGGAATGTATCCCATGTTGCCAGAAGCTCCCATGAGCTTTGGTATGTCAGTCCTGTGCTCATATTCTGTTTTTCTTGAAATGTGCAGGATGTGCCCTGCTTTGATTTGCTGAGAACCACGTAGCCACATGACCATGAACACATCGCATACTAAGCATTGCTGCTGACAACGCAGACTCAAGATTTCTTAGGGCTGTGTGTTAAATGTGGGCCTGATAATGGTCAAACAGCCTTTTCCCTACAAAGTATTTCCCTTAAGCTTTGTGTCCAGTGTGCATGCTGCCCAGATTTGATGTTGCATGTTAGATTTATATTTTCAATTTGTTTTCCATGTGGTGGTTCAACACTTGAGATTCTGGCTTCTCCAGCGATCTCTGTGGTGTCAGATAATGTCTTCTCATAGTAGGAGTTTTCTAGTCTGGGGACAACGCTGAGTAACAAATGTGACCAGGAGAAGCTCCTGTGGTTTTTGGATTTAGTGGAAAAGTTATTCTGAGAGTATTGCAGGCTTATGCCAGTGATAAGGGTTCTCTGGAGTTAGGAATTAAAGAGACTTAAGGTGGAAAGAGGGAAGTAGACAAGAGAGGGAGGAGATGGAATGTAAGGAGTAGGGGCTGGAGATCAGAATTGTGTTTAGACTGCGGGAAAATGGGAAGAGAGGTAACCTTGAGGAATGAAGGAACTTGGCAGTAAGGGAGGAATAGGTTCCCTCCCTGAATAACAAGTGCTTGCTCACTTCCCAGTTTTGCTGGCTTCAAAGTAATAATCACTGCAGTTGATATTACTGGTCATGAGCTTTGAAGTTGACATTTGCTTTCATTTAGAGTATTTTCCTCTTCACCGGGTCCCAAAATGACTTAAATGCAGGCAATGCTTGTGTCAGCCCAGCTCTTCTCTGAACTGAGGACAAAGCTTATCTGTGGGACCCAGAAGGTCTCCTCTGTCTCCTTGGTATATCAGTTTAAGAAGGTATTAACAAGGAAGCATTTGAACAAGCCTGGTATCAGGGGCCCTGTATTTTGTTTGCTCTTTTGAGGAACAATGCTTTTAGCTGCTTAATTTAGTTGAATTAATAAGCCATGAAGTCTTAAGAGACTGAAATTTACACAGTACTCCATAGGAAAATCTTCTTCTTAGAAGAAGGTCCAATTTTGCCTTTTAAGGTCTTCTCTGAAGATTTGTTCCCAGGGAATTTCTGTGAATTAAAAAAGGAAATACACGTACTGTAGGGAGAAGGAACATTTCTGCCAATGAGCACAATCAAGGTTGGGTTTGATCATGCAAGTCTACATTTCAAGGCTTTGATATCATGCAGCAAGACTCCCTTCTCTCAGGACAAAGCTGTGGGAAGAGATGAGAAATCTCAGGGGATAGGTCCACTGGTAGCTATTAAACCTGGTTATCTGGCTGTATTCCCATCTTCTGGTCCCAAACAGCTGAAAGGTCTGAGCAGGAGTAGGATCAGACTATATATGGCATTTTTGTTTGCTTTCCCTAACCATTTACATCTGACCATTACTTGGAGATAAGATACTGGTTTTGATGGACTTCTGACCTGAGCCTTTGTAGTCAATTTCTATATTCCTGTGGTCTTCAAGAGTCAAAACACTGTGAAGATCCCTTGATATTTCAGCTATTCTATGCAGGAGAAAGTCATATCCCTAAAATGTGGGCTGTGGAACCTGACCAGGTACATCATAAACCTTCAGAAACTTATTCACATTTTAGAGTCCTTTAAATGTCAAGAATGAGCATGGAGAAACTATACTTTAGTTTTTAGTACCGTCTGTACCTTCTTGCCAGTGAAAGAAAGTGACTGGAAGCTCTCCCTGCTCCCCATTTCAAAAGTGGATTACAAACACTGTCATTTTTTTCAAAAAGGATTTAATTTGCTAACACTCCTCCAGTTATTTTTAGAAATGTTTTGCATTTTCTTTTGAGTTTAAATATTTCACTAAATATTAAACATTTTAATCAGGTGTACTCATTAATAGTACGATTGCTGCTGATATTTTAATGAATAGAAAATATTGTCAGTGCTTCCATTTTCCAGGGAAGCTCAGCGCTTTTAAAAAAATTTAAGGCTATTTTTAGATGTTTCAGGCTGGTCTTGAAAAATCATTAATCTATTTGCACGCTCTTGGTCCTAGGCTGTCATCTGTTTTCTTTCAAATCTCCAGAAGGCTGTGACAGAAATATGTGGGAATTCCTGTTGCTCTGCATCAGCCTGCCAATTCTGCTCCTTTCCTTGTCAGGTCAAAGAGAGCAACCTTTTCAAGAAGGAATGAAACTACTGTAGAACCCTATAAGCATCCTTGCCTCTGCTGATCTGTGTGTAGAAGTTTCCTGGACTCTTGTAACATTTAACATCATGTAACATGATTTTGCTCTAACACGGAACTATTTTGTTCCCTCAAAATGTTACAGCAGTCCAGGTCCTCTCTGAAAACCTGTAGTAAATATATCATCAGCCACTGGATCTGTACTTTCCACTGATTTAAGATCAAGCCCTTAAGCACAGTGGGTATGGTATGCTCATTAACCAGATTGATTCTGAGGGAGCTGAGGCAATGCTCTATTTAACCAACATGAGCTAAACCATGAGAATATTTTCTTGTCTGCAATCTTACATTATATCAATATGTGAGGATAAAGGGAAGATATTTTATGTAGTTAGCAATTTATTTTTCCATTCAGCAGTTTCCTTTGAAAAGTTTCCAAGCACTTTACAAATATTAATGGACTTAGCACTCCATGAAACTGAGGCATGGCTTATTCAGATGCCTGCAACCTGACAGGAGTCTGCACTATTGTATAAACGCTCTCATTGCAGGTAGGTTGGACAGCCCCTCTTCCTTTTTATTTTTCAGTTATGTTTATGACCACTGACATGTTACTTTGATGAAGTCATAGCAATTAACTAAAATATTATAACAACACCTTTGTCATTGTTATCTTCTGTCTCCTGCGTTTTAGGCAAAACATATATTCACCAAAATTTTACTTCTCCCAGAATGCAAGTATATCATCCTACTGCAAAGGATTTGCACTCTTCCCCTTTCTTCTCCCCCCAAACCTATGTTCTGGCTCCCCCAAGCATCTATTTATATTTCCCAATTCTTTTCGTCATCCTCTCCACCCTTCATTTAGGCTTTTGCCTGCATTGAGAGTGATACTCAAAGTGGTACACTTAAGTACTTCCAGTAATGACTGCTTGTAAGAGACCTGCCCTAACTAGGTAGAATGGGTTTACTTGTTAGATTAAACAGCACAGAATTGCAGAGAGGGTTTGTCAGGGTATCATTCTTCCTTACAAATGTTGTCAGGAACGGAGCCATCCTTCTGTGCAGACAGTCTTGGTTTTCTCACTGAGTCACTGGCTATTAAGCTGGGATGCCTGGACTGTGAGTACCCTGCTTAAATCCATTTGGCAGAATCCTGACCCCCCTCCAGGCAGGCGACCCCATCAGCATCTGCACAACAGATGAAAGAAAGCAAGATCTTGACCAAACATGAGGGGACTTCAGTCCTTTGCTACTTTTGCAGCCGTGTATACAGCGGGAACCAATTAAACTATGTTTCTAACAGCTGAATGCACAGAGAGACAGTTGGTTTTGTTCTCGCCTGTGCTCTGATCTGTCAGCATCCTCCTGCACTGTTATGCAGGGATAGAGTAATAACCATGCTAGGGCCCTGCCAATATGAACTGTCTTCCAACTGTGCCCTACTGAGATATGAACTTGCCCTCCTTGCTTGTTTCATACTTTTACTGCCCTGAGGGTCAGGCATCCCAATGAGTGAATTTCTCCAGCTCTGTTGCAGAGGCCCTGAAATGCATTGCCAATGCCAGAAGTACAAAGCTTGACCTTAGCCTTTTATCATCAGCAGGATTCAGGCAGTTTGTGTGAATGTTACAAAGTCTTTGGCACTCACCATTGCTAAGTTATAGGGAGAAAAACAGATGCGTTTTCTGACTAGGTGAAATTTTCCTTGGGGGACCCATGAACTGTTTTCCAGCTGTGTCTGGGCTTATCTAGAGAAGCTTCACGTACCTGCTGGGGGACATGTG
Organism: Stictonetta naevosa; assembly: GCA_011074415.1. Classification (NCBI taxonomy): domain Eukaryota; kingdom Metazoa; phylum Chordata; class Aves; order Anseriformes; family Anatidae; genus Stictonetta; species Stictonetta naevosa. The sequence continues at coordinate 26,870,992 of CM021699.1, forward strand.
TTAAGCTATAAATGTCCAACTGTGCCCTTTGTGACACATTTTATGTTTAAACAGAGGCAAAATTTAGCAGGCAACTCCACAATGCCTCATCTCCTGCTTGCTTACAACGGTGATGTTTAGTATGTTCACATCTTTTGGGACATCTCCAGAGGCCCATACTCTTTCTGATTTACACATCTGTTAGTGTAGCCAAGCTACTGTGAAATGGGAGCCTTATCTAAGAAAACACTTACTGTAAATACAAACTGGAGTTGACCTAATATAAAACATTAACATTTTCATATTGTATTGCTATACTTTTCATAAAAAGTGGTCTAAGAAAGCTGCTTTGTCAGACTTGAGAGTTAATTTTACCATTATTGGCCTTGATTTTTGCAAGATATATCAACAGAGATAACTGAAGGAATGGACTTGTCTGCACCTACAAAATTCAGATTACACACACATCGGTATTTTGCTTTTTCTCACTTTTCAGATATCTGTAGCTGTATGTATTTTTTATCCACAGAGCATTCTTCAAAGAAGTTATGAACTCTGTAATCAGGTATCAAAGGTCAGGGGATGATACTGTATCTCTCTACAATGAAATGCCTAATTTGGTATTGTCAGCTGCTTTAAAATAAGAGTGAGAATAGCTGCCTCACTTCAGGCCATAAAGCTTACCTTATTCTACTTCTCACTGGTCATTTGGAAAGTCTTACATTGATGTGTGACATTAGTGGGATAAATGTTCTGTGGAGTCTGCTGGACTGCATGTCTAGTATGCAGCGTCTGGGGCTGTAGGAAACAGGACATGAAGACCTTGTTGTCTTATGCTCCCATGAATGCGCATGACACAGGATCCAACTAAACATCCTACAGCCCCTGGTGACATATGGGAGCGCAGCAAATTAAAATGGAAGCAGATGGTGGAAAAGTCCCCTCTGTGTGTTGTCTTGTCTTGTCTTTCAGGGATGTTGCCTTAAGTCTTTGATCCAAATAGCCTGCTGAGGAAATATGTCTCTGAGCTATGATGAAACAGCGCTGGGAACGCTGTGTTCAGTTGTGAGTACTCAATACTAAATGGTTACAGTGTACAAGGGATAGGGAGAGAGAGGCAAACTTCAGTTATCCCTTGGAGTGCTCATTAGTCATGGTCTTTTGGGATTCTTTAGCCCTTTCAGGAATACATATAATTTACAAAGAAGCTAGAGGGCGCTTGACAATTTGTTGCCAGACTTGATGACAACACCTCCAGAGAAATAGGAAATATTCTCAGACTTCCATTAAAAATCCCCCTATTTTTATCTCGGTCTTGCTTCTACTGGCTGGCCACTGCTATTAATTGCCCTTAGGTGTTTGCATGTGTCAGGATCTATGCTTTCCAATGTGTTATCTATTCGTTTGTGTACCTGCCCACCTGTTTGTAATGAAACAGCCCAGGCTGTGTGAATGCATAAACTGTATCTTCTAGGTCCTGTTTAAACTGCGTAGCCCTAAGTTCATGACTTCTCTAGGTTCCTATAGTTGCATTTGGATTTCTAAAGCTGAATTTTGCACCAATGTCTTGGGGGCTTGTTTCTAGGGCCTGATTTGGCCATTTGATCGGATCACACACACTGTATCTTCTGAGGCTGATAAGGTGCGGAATGTAACCACAGTGAAGCTCCCCAGCAAATGTACTGGTGGTTATCACAAAAACCACTTTTCCCAGTTTGGTGATACCTTGAAACAGTCTAAAAGGTCTCCATGTAGCAAAGATACCAAGCTGGATTTCTTTAGGATCTCTGGACTCCAGTTATGTTCAGAGTGTCCCACGAAGCCTTGGGGTTACAGTCAACGCTGTACTACTCCTAGGTAAACACAGCCAGACTTTAGTTTGTTTATCGGTCACTGTGCGTGGTTCTTAAAACACCAAGCTAACTTTTACATATTCACTGAGGAGACACAGTAATCACCGCATTATATTAGCGTCTGCGTATCTGACACACCCAGTGATTTGTTTGCAGACTTTCCCACACCCTCAGAGTTGCCACTTCTTAGTTTGGGTCATTTTTAATATGGCTGTGTCAGATATAATTTTCCCTCCAGATATTTTTGGGTGTAGCTGATTGCAGCAAGGACAGAGGATAAGAGAAGTGTGCTTCTTGGAGGATGATGTGCAGCTCACCTGAGTTACATCATTAGAGAGCATTAGGACATTTCAGGTTTCGTTGTTTTTTAGCTTTGCTTCCACACACACACATCTACCTCCTATCCATACAGACACAACTGTTCTTTCTTTCTGTCCTTCTTCCTTTACCCAGCAGTGGAACATGATAGTCCTGAGAATCTAATATGGGCCTAACCAGACCTCACCACACCGAGCCACGGGGCCATCACAGACCTTTCATTTTCTTATTGCTATTTGGTATCAGTAGGAAGATTTCATTATATTCCTGTTTCATCAGGCCTGTGTGCGGTATCAAAGAGTCTGTGTGGTTATGTTTATTAGTGTTTTATGATTTTTTTGCCTTGCTTGGACTGTGTCAGCTATTGGAGGTCTCCAGCTGGCAAATGGTGTCACCGAGCTAAGTGGCCCCTTGTCCTGCCTGCCTGCTTTGCTAACTGTGCTGAGCCAAGCAGCATCTGTCAAAGTACATGGAAGGGAAGGAAGGATTTTGTTTACTCAGGCAAACAAATGAGCTGTAGATGGGAGCGATGCTGCCGCTTTGGCCATTAATTACAGGCTGTACACTTCTCAAGTACCAAAAGCCAAGCAACCTCCACCTTTCTTAATACTTGGATGAGAGACCAACATCTATAGGAAGCAGTGGTGGTAATTTAGAGGCTTATATGAACTTTGATGTAGGTCTGAAATCTGAGAGGAATCTGATATTAATAGGGTATCAAAGTTTCTTGCCTGTGCTCCACAATGCTTTGGAGCACTAAATTAGCCATCTCTGAGGTAAGGATTTGTGAGAAAAATCTCAAATTTTCTTCAGACAGGATCTTCAGTGAAGCTATTTTGTTTGCGATTCAAGGTTTGTGTAGCAAAATGTGTAGTTCCCGGGTACTTGTCATGAGGTGCACTATGAATGGGACACAGTTTAAAACAGCTGCCTTTAATTTCTGGTTTCTGTTTGTCCTCTGGCTGCTTACTTCTGACTCTCCACAGACCCTTAACAAACTGTCCTCTTTCAAAAAGAGATTGATATAGATCATCCCTTGGACTCCAGCCCTCTGTGTCTGAGAGAGATGTTCCACTGGGCCAACGGCAGGACCACATTTACAAAAATATTCATTACTTGTGGATCCTTCCGTTTTTACATTCAAATTTTGTACAACTTGTGATGTGGGGGTCCTCCGTGGCTGCAGCTCCAGAAATGGGTCTTGTCTTTTTTAAGTAAGATTTAAACAGCTGCACTTTGGCAACAACAGCTATCACTACCTGTGTAGCAGTGATAACTACCAGCTGAGTAGGGACTATTGTCTGCTACTGAGGTCATCTCTTCCATTGTAGTGACTGTTTTTAAAATACCACAGCTTGGGTGTTGCTTGGAGTGTCCCTTCATGTGTTGGCTTGGCACTGACCTACGTGGCTGTGAGGCAGTGCTTCTTGGTTGCTTTCTTGAGGACTTACTGTGATCAGCTCCATGTGGTACAAGACATGGGTGAACAATGCAGCAAGCCCTGCTTTTCCATATCTGCTGCACTAAGATTGAGGTTGCCTGGAAAATTCAACAAGTGTAGAAAGCAGCATGCTGGAGTAGTGCCACAGCCTCATCCTTCCTTGTGTGTCAGCTGAATTTGCTGGGGAGTTCTGGCTGCTCCTTTGCACAAACACAGTAATTCCCCTGAGCTCTCACTAGTATGCTTCTGTGATCAGGGTGCACAATACTGTGCAAAAGCTCCACATACTTCAGAAATAATGTGATCTAGGTTTTTGTCTGAGGTCTGAGCAGAACTTGACAAGTGGTGATTTAGAGCTGAACAAGAACCAAGGCTGGAGAAGCATGCTAAATATTTTTCTCATTTAGCTGAGTTGTCTAAACACTGGGACTGGAGAAAGACAAGCTTGCACAAAGCCTTCTGATATTGACTCTGAGTCAGGCATTATTATCCCTCTTTTAGAGAGTCAGAAACAAGAATTGGCTTGCCCATGCCCACACAGAAATGCACAGCCAGAGTCAGCATTACAGCTTGGTTACTCAGACACACACAGCCGTGCACCATGCATCACATTTCTTCCCACCCAACTTGCTGTAAAGTCAGGACATTTCTCGTGCAGTGGTCAGATGCATCCTCTTTGTTCTATTGCTGTCTTTCATGAGTATGTTTTTTTCTCTTTTTAGTGTAATTTTATTTTTAATCTAAAAGCGTTCATGAATAAAGTAATTCTAGTCAATGTGTTGCAGTTTCATAACTGTAAAAATACGGCTCCTTGAGCCTGAAGAGTTTGTAACTGTAGACTTTTCTGTTGCTGGCTCTCCTGGACAAACTGGTGTGTACCAGTGGAAAGTGAGAGAGGGCATGCAAAGAGTGGTAGGAGGAAAATTCCCTTGCCATAGCAAAGCACACCATGGAAAGTGAGAGAACAACCAACGTAAAGGAAACCAGCAAGTTCTAAAAGGCTTAGAAAATGTCAGCTTGGTGCTGAGGTTGAGACTTCTGTCTCCTGTCTGTTGATAGTTTTTGAGTGCCTTTGCCTCTTGCTAGATGTTGGGCATAACTGTTTGTGTCAACTTCCCTAGGCTCAGAGCAGAATCTGCAGGCCCTTTCCTTTAAAGCCTTTGGAATTTACATAACCCTGCAATTGTAGCAATGCAAAATGTGGCTCTGGTTACAATAACACGGGTTTAGGGAACACAGGGAGAGATTGTAGCGGCAAAGGCATAAAAGCAAAACAAAACAAAACCCTACATGCTGTTTTAATTTTCAGCAGCCACGTGAGAACTGTCCTCCAGTTCCTAGCTATAAATAAATCTCTACCGTCATAGGAAGACAAAAAACAAAACAGTTCACATTCCACCCAGCATTTTCTTAAGGTTATAAAATAAAGGAAAGGTAAATATTTCAAAAGCAGAGTGTGTCTGTGCTGAGGAATGTCAATTTAGTACTCAAGGGGGTAGATATTTGCATCAAGTGAAGAAATTTGGCATTAAGCTGCTCTTTCTCTGCTCCATCTCCACCAGCTGTTTTGAGAAAATCACTTAGGACTGCATATGGATAATGTGCCGGGCAATGCTTCTTAAGCCCCAGGGGTACACTGCCCCAGTGTCAGATGAGGCAGGAGCTTTCTTTGCGATGAATGAGGACTACACAGACGCGTGCCTGTTGCTTGTTCTTCTCGGATGTTACACCCTAGTCCTGTTATGTGTTGTGTTAGGAAGATGGGAGCTTGGTGCCAGGGTTTTTCCACTTTCCCAGTTACTTGGGGTTAGGCATGCAGCTTGCTCTTTTGAAGGGATGTAGAATTAATGGGAATGCTCTTTAATGCCTTTTCTCCAGCTTTGAGCACTCATTTATTAGACCTAACTTGAAGGGCAGGATAGACAGAAGGCTGTATAAGGTATTAAGCATATGTTGTAGAACTGGGAGTTTTGTTGCATTGGCTCTCTAAGCAGAAAATAAATAAATCATTTGCACATAAGTGATAAAATATAAAGTATCTAGGTCTACAATACATCTGTTTTTCAGAAGCCATACCAATATTGAAAGCTGAAAGAGGGAAGCTTTCTGAAATATACTTGTATTCCTGCAACAGCACTGGGGAGCAGATTGGGAATGTGAAGACAAATCCTTCGCTGCAACAAGGGGAAGGGAATATTGACCTGTTATGCCAACACTGGAGCAGAAGAAAAGGTAGAGGATTAGCTTGATGATTTGGATATGGCAATAACAACAAAAAAAGTTTATGTATTCCTCCGACCGCTCTGATGCATGGAAAAATGTTGAAGTTAGTGAAGACTAGTCAAAGAGGCTGCACTTTACTGGCTAGTTTTCTCTTGCAGTGACACATCCAGAATCATATATTCTCAAATTCACTACACAATTCAGCTGGGGTTGAACAAATACCAATACACTTTCCAAGGCAAACTCTTCCTGCCTAGTTGAAAAATTACCCCATATCCCCATATAATTTTTTCAGCAGCATCAGGGAGTCAAGGGGAGAAGTGGATAGAGAATCTTGGCATCAGGTTCCGTCTCCCTTGCATTGAATCTAGCCTCCTCCTACAGAGTTGTGGTCTCAAATGAGATGTCTTATTATGGATTGAGTGACTTAAAAAATAAAATTGTTGTATTTTTCTAGCCATCCAGATTAATTAATAGAAATACCAGTGGCTGTACCACTGGCTGAAAATCTAAACAGAGTATTTTGACTCTCTTTGTTGAGATGAGGAATGGGTTTTATAGAGCTGTGAGACAAAGAAAGAGTGAGTGAATAAATGAATGAAAACAGCTGTAAGATGCTATAAAGTTTTTATTTCTGTGTGTTTAGGATGACCACATTATTCATAAGTGGTTGAGCCACGAGTGAGTTGCTCAATTTATCTCAGTAAAAAAGCTGTGTGCTTACTTGGTATCATCAAAGGTTTTAATTTCTGCCACTTTACTTTGAGTCATGTATTTATTCATGTTTCCCTTGCTCACTTCTTTTAGGTGACAACCGGTATTGTAGAAACACTGTCACAAGTCAGGATAGGATTAGTTATGTGGCCGCATGTTGAAATGGCTAAAATGTGCACAGAAGACTTTTGAAAAATGTGTGAAGATCATGTGGTTGGGTAGTGAGATGCTGTGGCACTGATATGCAAAGATACAAATGCAGAATCAAACAGCCAGTGTGCACGATCCACAGCAATGCTGTAGAAATAAGCAGGTCTGCTTGATAAACAAGCTTCTAATTATTCTTCTGGCAAAACAAATGTGGTCAGCTGTTCAAATTCAGTTTCAGTGGATCAGAATGAAAAATTGTTACAACTGCAGGTGTTATAGGGTAAGCTACCCTACTTTCAGATTCAGGGATGAGAAGATATAATGCCATGTGAATTATGTGGCTAAGGGTAGCTCTTTAGGGAATATCAGGATAGACTGACTCATAAAGTGCTAATACAAGGAATGAGTGGAGATAACCTTCAGCAGAGAGACCTGGACATACCAGAGAGAGTCCAACAATGGGCTGTGAAGATGATTAAGAGGCTGAAGCATCTGACATGAGGAGAAGCTGGGAGACATGAGGCTGTTTATCCTGGAGAAGAAAAGGCTTAAGGAGGTCTTATCCATGTATATAAATAGCTGACTGGGAGGAGTAAAGAAGATGTAATGAGGTGCTTCTCAGGGGTGCCCAGAGACAGGGCAGGAATTAATGGGCACTAATTGAAATACAGGAAATTCCATGCAAATATTAAAGAGAAAACAATACAGATAAAAACGGCACTCTTACTGTGAGGGTGATTGAATGCTGGAACAGGCTGCCCAGAGAGGTTGTGGAGGCACCATGCATGGAGATACTCAAAACCTGATGGGATGGTGCCCTAAGCAACCTGCTTTCGTTGCCCCTCCTCTGAGCAGGGGTTTTGGAGTAGACGATTGCCAGAGGTCTCTTCCAACCTCAGCTGTTCTGTGAGTCCATGATGTCTTTCTTGTTTTTTTCTTATGACTGAGTCAAAACAACTCAATAACTGTGATCACAGGTGGCACTTATTAGCAGGACCAAGTACTATTTGGGATGTGCTGTCCTATGTCATAATAAGTTATTATAAGTTATTTCAAGGCAAAAATGAGGAACTGCGGTGAAAGGTTTCTGGAGGGCGTGTAGAATTGCTTCCTGTACTATATATAATCGGAGGTTGAGTAGAGGACTTCACCCTGTCGAGTTTCTAATGTGTCATCTTTCATCAGTATCAAGTTCTCAAAGAAAATAAATAAACAAATCCTGAGTTTGCCCCATGTTGATGAATCTATGTTAAAACTGATGTTGTTACTTCAGTGGAAAACGGGGTTAGGGAAGTGAAAACAAGGCCCTGTGTTTCTGTTATCCCCCAAAGACTACAGTTCCTGTGAATAATCTTAATGCACCCATGGAAGAACTGATGATTTTAATGATGTTTCTCTTAAAACAGCTTAGTTAAATGCCATGGGAAGCAAACAAAGAGAAGGTCACTTTAATGGCATTTCCTAAAATGACAGTACAGCAGCAATTGTGGAATGTCTTGGAGCACAATCATTTGGCTTTAATAATACAAAAAAAAAAAAGCTAATTAGCTGACTGATAAAAGTAAATAATTCATAAAAGATCCTCTGCTAAATGTTGGAAGTCATTTCTCTAGAGCAGCTGATACAAAGAAATCAGAGCCAATAGCCCTCTATCAGCTGAAAACCGTCTTTGCATATGTTAATCAAACTGCAAGGACAATTTTTTTTCTAACAATAGTCACTTATGATCATTTCCCCATGCTCAAAGGTAAGGGTTGAGTAACCGATTGACAGTTTTGCTACAATGCAGATGCAATCGATGTTGAACATAGAAAGGTACCTGTGAGATAGTCATACTAGCTTTGATTCTACAGTGTACTCTGTGCGCTCTTGAGTACTTCAGCAAAGAAGCATTTAAAGTGCTTTCTTGAATTTACATGCACAAATAGTACCCACTGCCTGCATCTTCTTATGTCAAGCATGTACATAGCAATCATTCTGGTTTCAAAGTAATTCCACCAAAACACTGGAAGACCAACCCTGTACTGAAGTTAGCAGAGGCCGTACTGGAACTTCTGTGCGCGTTTCTTCTATAATTTCTTTTGAAAGTAACTGAAAGATTGTAGATGCCTTTTATATTAATAGAAAGCTAACAGATACTATTTATTTGCAATTGTTTCTCCAGAAGACCATCTCTGCTGTCACAGCAACTGTACTAAGTCATCCGAAGGTGAACTTCTCCTGCGTGATGAGGCCTTGAACTGAACACAGAAAACTATACAGAGAGAGAGGAACAAATCAGAAACTACACAGATCATTCAGGTTAGTTCTGATTTACAGGATGGGCATGGGAGTGGAAATCCTAAAAATACTGGGAATAAGATTTTAGTTATCACTCTTTGTTCTGTTAAGCTTTCATGATGCTACATTCACCAGGCAAGAGGAATCTTCCACCGATTGCAAGGTGGTTTTCAACACAGAGCAAGGTTACAGTAAACACTTACTGTCCCTAATTATATACAAGCCAGGTGTGTTTAGCAGCAATATAACTCCTAATGTCATCGAAATTGGAAGTTCCCACCCCTTCTGTTCTCTTTACCATGTCATCATTTAAATAAAATAGAACAGAACTTGGATCCAGGCTATGCTACAAGTGTTAGTTGTGCTGTCATTCAGTTTGAGGGACAGCATAAAAACTTTGATTAGAATTATAGTCTAAACTGGAGGTGTTTCTTGTAAGTTAGTAAATAAGCATATTGGAAATGGTAATTTAGTAATGTTCTTGTGTTTATGCTCTAATTTTCCTCTTTCCTTCCTTTTTCACTCCTCTATTCTTTTAGAGTGGCCACCAATTAGAAGAAAACTTAGTGTCAGCATCTTCCTCCTGAGTGCAATTTAGAATCCTTCAGGGCTTCAGTCTATTAAGAAGAGCTTGTGTATTCAATTTGTGCACAAAGTCTGATTACACCTAACACCTCATCATTTTCAGCATCCTTTCTGTTTCTTTCAAAGTGCTTGCAGCAATCACAGAGAAAAAAATAGTGTGAAACCTCTCTTTCACATAATATTTCCACTGTACGTGATCTGAAATACTGTGAAGTTGTGTGGCCTAGTTCTCAACTGCCACACAATCTGCAGCAGTATTTACACGAGTTCAATGAAAGTGTGAAGTGCTGTTGAGTTAAGATAGTGTGTGCTTCAGTAGATGTAAATGAGTATACCAAGTAGTAGGGCAGTGGTGAATCAGTTGTCAGGGCTCAAGCTCAACAATACTTCTGCTGAATTGAGCAGTAAGTCTCCTGCAGTTGTCTCCAGAAGCATAATCCTCCCCTTCTGTTGGTATCTTAAATGGGGAGAACCCAGATGTTAGAACTTCACAAACAGCTGTTACAAAAAAAAAAAAAAACAAATGCTAAACTTCAGATTCTGTTGCTGAAAACAAAGTATGATGTTTTGCTCCCAGCTTTATTTTTCTAGATGTATATGAACATGTATTGAAGAGGAACATGTTTATGCCACACAATTTTTAAATGTTAACATTATACATCTTTGAAGTCTTGTGGAAAACTGGTTAATTCTTGATTAGCTGCATCCCTCAAGGTGACTAGTTTCTTTTCTGGCATGTGCCGTGGTTCAGGAACAGAGTGCTTTTAGGAGCCCAGTATATGTTTATATACCTCTTACAAAGAGTTAGGGCCAGTACTTAGTTAAATATATGCTGCTTTCTTGGCATATACCAAATCTTCTGGCTCAAGCTGCCACTGATGGAATTAAACCTTGCAAAACCAGGGTGTGCCCCTCTTCATATCCCAGTCAACTGCTTCACAGAGAGAGCAATGTATTTTTTGTCTCCAGAGCAACTCAGTCTTGCTGGTAATCACACACATGCCATTCAGCACCCCATTAGAGCATGGGTGCTCTGCATTCCCAGTGAGCTTCACTTTCTTGCTGAGTCCAACCAAGATGGCTTACACCTTTCTCCTCCACAGCCCTCACCCATTACAGTCAAGGAGGTTTCCAAGAGAGCAACTCAGCATCCTTTGCCGAAAAGTAAGGAGCCACATTTCCGTAGGAACTTTGTCCCATTTCCAGGACTCCTAAGCATACAGGAATTCCTGTAAAGAAAGCCAAGTATTCTTCAGGAAAGTGTGTGTCACAAATTAGGGCAGCTTCTATGTGATGGAAGTTATGTCCAGGAAAATCAGGGTGGGTTAGCAGTGGTGCAACAGAGGAAAAAGAAAAAACAGCCAAAGCCTCAAAAGCCAGAATAAAGAGCTTGGCCATAGAGTACTGAGACTAAATGTCATTTGTAATTAATTGCTGTAATAAGGTCAGCTGGCTTCCTAATTGATTTCAGCTTCTTACTAAGGGATCAGTGCTGCCAATTAGTTTGCATGTAAACTTCAGAGGATATGAATAATCTAAGTTTAGCAAGCCACACTGACCATAACTAATAATCCCTCTTGCTCTTCTGCAAAGAATACACAATAAGCAAATGTTGTTCCTTGCCTGGCATCACAGGTGGAGCCAGGACTTGTTCCTCCAGCTGCTTACTTCCTCTGAGATGCTACAAAGCTCTTAGAAGCATGAAGAACTGGCAACCTTGAAGTCCCTTTTGAAGGGAGTGAGTTTTCTAGGCAGAATAGGAGCAGTGTGATAGCTCCATCACCAGTAGTGTAAAGAAAAGGATTTTTAGCTGGAGCTCCCTGCCTGCTAAACAGTTATTTCAAGAGCCACGAGTCATATACAAAATCCAAGACTGTTCTAAGCTGGCATCAGTCTTAATATACCTTGATCAGTTATAGACTGCAAAGACAGGCCAATTTAAAGACAGCCATGACTTCTTCACTCTGGTCTTGTGCTAGCCAGAAGTCAACCAAAGATAGAGATCTGGCCGAGATCCTGTCACAAATTAAAAAGTGGAAATATCCTTTGCTTTCTCTTTGCCTTTCCCAACTTTTGACACTTCACTGATTTATTTTTTTTTGTATCATGTACATTTCCAGCTTCCTCTTCCTTTGTGTAGACTTTGCTTTTTTTTTTTTTTTTTTGAACGTCACTGAGGTCTGTGTATTCATAGCTAGAGAATGTTTCTGTTTCTGACTGTTTTAATGTCTATTCTTGTTTGGGACAAGACATGTTGATCTTGATCATTGCTAATTTGGTGATGGTCAATACAATATCAGACATTCTGTAAACACCTGCAAAACTTAAAGCCAGCTCTTGAGTCCCTCCCTGCCATGCAGCTAAACAAATCTATGGGCATAAATAAAAGGAAATAAATGAATATGCACACAAATGAAAGGAAATAAAATGAATACAAGGAAAAAATAGTTTTCCCCAGTGTCAGGAATACAATGCATCAGATGCACGCTAACTTAAATAGCAATAGGCTCTGTCAGTTTCACATCTCCATACATGCACATATGTAAATGTACACATACCCACATGTATGTGCACATTGTGGTTAATCAGGTGGAATACAATCTCATGCCTTTAAAATTTTTCATTTTCAATTAATAATGACTATTTTTTCAGATGAGCATTGTCCCGATCCCTACTTTTTTGAAGTTCAAAGCATGTTCTCAAACTTCTGGAATAACACAGTAATGTGGGTTAGGGTTTGAAAGCTCTAATCTGAAATACATATACCCCAGAATTGTGTATGTATACCCTCCCCCCCCAGTCATCAGGAAGTCAGTGGATGTGCAATCCAGCCCTCAGATCTGATGGTCTGGTTTGAATCCAAAGATAAAAACAGTTTTAGAAGAATTTTAGAAGAATTACATTGTCGAAAACAATGTATATGCATGTCTGTGTTGTACTGACTGTACAAGCCTCGTTTCAGCCCCTCAGAGATAGGGGACAATTTCCTGTGGTTCTGTGATAAGGGTAGTGGTGTCCTGTCACCCATGCTACATCCTATGTCACTACATGCTACTAATAAAAATAAATAATAAAAGTTAATAATAAATAAAAATAGTAAATCTACACTGCATGGCATCATGGCATACTTGAGATGTGCAAAATACTGTGTGGTGTTTCAGAGACTGGGTGTCATGCAGAAACAACTTCTGTAGGGAGGGTGTGAAAGCCTTACAAATTCTGTAGCCTGTGGTGGCTGAGCAGAAGAAGCCTTTGACCCTGTATCTGCACTGGGTGGTGGTGTCAGGCATGGAAGGCAGCCGAGCTCACAGAGCCACGGTGTTTAATCTCATTGTCAGATGGAACAGGCAGCCTGGCACTGGGTCTGCGCTCACAATGGGCACTGTTGTTAGATTAATATACCCGTGTCCTTTTGTGTTAACAATGCAGCAGACAAACAATTTAGATCTCCAGAGGTGGAGCGACATCTTACAGAAGCTCTTGCTTCTGCATTCTACAAAGAATCTATTTTTGAGCAGCACATCACCTATTTTGTTTTGGATGTCCCTTTACCCTTGTCTTTTCATTCCTTTCAGGGCCCCCAAAGGGCTCTACTTAAATCTATATAAACTTTTGACACATTTGCTTCTTCCAGTTCAGAGCAATTAGATGTGACTTTTTGAGGGCTGAATATCTGCAGTTTGGAACTGATATCTTTCACACAAGGGAACAATTAAAAAAAAAAAAAAGCATGAGAAAGTATGAAACTGGGGGAAGTCTTCGGTTTGGTGTTGTCAGTAGGGCCGGGACTTCATGGGCTTCATCCACAGAGTCTGTCACTCTGCATAGGTAATACCTTAGCTTTTGTTTTTCACCTTGGTGGTCAGAGCCTAAAAATTCTTTCAGTAGTAGGCAGGTGATTTCTTTGGTTTTATTCCTAAATTCTAGAGGAACTGTCTGTGTAAGTACATTTATGTAGTCCTGGGACATAGAACCTATGTCATATGCTGCTCAGAAAGAGCAACAACAATTTTCTTGCCTGGTAGCTTCTGAATTTGTCCCCTATAAGCTGAACATGCCAAAATAGTTCCTATCGAAGGTCACCTCTTGTGCAAGGGGATTACTCTGCAGAATCAAACATTTTTGCAAACTGCGACACTTTTCAGCTTTCACTGAGGTATCTGCAGTTCAGTCTGTACTAATAAAAAAGCTGGCTTCTCCAGCAGCCTTCATCCCAGACTGTTATTAATACAAGTACTGAATTATATAACGCCCCAGTTGAATGCACTTTCCTGTTTTGGGGAAGCGGTCACAGAAAGGATCAATGATTTATCTAGCTGAATGTACTTCTGACTGAATATTGAAGTGTGCAGCAGGATCTGAATGCTGTGTCCTTTATTTTATTTAATACACCACACGTTTCTCCTGCAGCCAGTAATAGAAACCAGGAGTTGTGCTGTAACCATTAGACAATGCTCTGTCAATGGAACATCCAGATGCTGCGGTGAGAGAGGGGGGATGGCTTTCACATGGGTTTATAAGGACTCTAAGGAACAACATATGTAAGGAACAGCAGATATTCTTAATTTATCTTAACATTTATAGTGGTTCGATCATTCTAGTCCAATGGCACACGCCTGTTTCCTGCTGGGTACTTTCTGGTGTTTTGCACGTTCCTGTTTCGTGTGTGCGGAGTGATGGAGCACCGCTTTCGCTCCCCCCAAGGCCCAGTTCCTCTCCATCATCATTTTTTTGCTGTTCAGATCCCCATCTGCTGCAGCAGATTACTCTGCCTCCTTGTAGGCAGACTGCCTAGCTGTTTTGAACATATTGGCCTAACCTGAGCTGAAATATCAACTGGAGCATGAGCTCTGCCTTAAAGATGAGTGTTTTGTTAACTTTTAACTAATGATCAAGACAAAGGCCATTTGTCTTGGTTTCACTGTATCATAATAAATGGCAGAGTGCTCTAAGTGAGGTTATGCTAGTAATGTGAGCCTGACTAGCCTTTGTCCCTTGGCCTGCTGCTGCAGGTTCATTTCCAGCTGGGTACAGCTCTCTGGCTCCAGGTCCTTGGCTGTTTGAAGGGGACAACATGGGGACAGCAAGAGAAGGAACCATTCATCAGTTCTGCCTCTCCTCTCAGCTCTTCTTTCCTCTTCCAATGAGAAACTGAGGGGATAGGGGGAAAAAGGGGGGACAAAGCCAGGCAGCACTGGCAAGGGAAGGGAGAAGGTCTCCACCTCTCTACAGAAGACCTCTTAGCATGCAGAAGGGGGAAGAGGAGTTCAGGGGCAGGACTTGGAGGATTAGATGAAGGAAGCAGTGGGCAGAGCTGTGAGTGTAAACTGAGGATTAATAGACCAATGGAAACGTGGGTGGAAGGGGGCTCTGACAGATCAGAAGGGGGCTCTGACAGTCATCAGATCTCATCTGCTGTGTATCACATGTGATTTGCATGTGTAAGTTATGTAAAACTTTCCTAGGCTTTACGTTGAGAAAGGCAGGAGCATAGCACAGCTCATGCTAGAGGAACGCTGATGGGTCCCTGTGGTTTAATACAAGGTTATTAATGCTGAAGATTATAATTTAGTAGCATGGCTAAGCGGCTACTTTGCTTACAGGGCAGAAGGTATACGTGCCAGTAGTTAGCGGATACCTACTGAGCCTGTTTGTGAGGAACCATTGGCACTGAAAGGGCTGGATTCTCCTTTGTTTAGCACCCACCTCCTTTTACCATAGGGTCAAAGAACAGAAGGGCATCACGTCAGGTTGTTATATCCAGTACGTACCTCTCATGTGCTTTCTGTGCTTGCTGAATGTGAGGGCAGAGGGGGCAGGACGGGGGTGATTTGGCTTCATCTCGTTTGGATTGGCCTGCTGATCTGAAGGGGGATTTTTCCAGGTAATTTTGCTTTCTCCAGTTGCACCATTACACCCGTACGTATTTGTATGTATATGACTTTGCCTTGCGCTGTGTGTTGATGTGTGTTGTCAGCATGAGAGCTCGGTTACTGTAATGAAAACAAACTACTTACGCATATGGAGAGCAAACCATATATTTCCACGGGTTACAGAGAGAGGTTTTGCAGATGGTGTTACTGCCTCTGAACTTCAGTGTTCCTGTCTCACGGAGAATGCGGCTTCTCCCACTGCAGACAGCAGCACACACGGGCAGACAAATCCCCCGTATTAATCTAGCTGTTAATGTCAGGTGTGCCTGAAAGTCAAGTCAGAAAGCAGAAACGAGGCTGGAAGCAGCGGGTTACACTGCCTTAAAGCTCTCTGAAGAGTGACCGAGGAGGAAAAACTGGGAAAGCAGGGCTTTAATAGTCAAGCTGCATCCTCTCCACTACAGGGGATAAAATCCCTTAGAGACCAAAGGATTGGAGCTGTGGGGACATGGTCAATGGCCACGGGTGTGCAGGGTGGGAGTGAAGGCATCGAACCCCTGAGAGATGACTTTGTGCTGGGGATGGGAATAGGGATGAGGGGAGGGAAGGGAAGGGAAGCAGGCGGGCCACGGCCACACGGCAGCGCCCGAAAGCCTTCTCCGGGAGCTGCGAGGCTGCCGCCCCGGGCGCGCTGCCGGCGTGCGGAGCGGGCCCCTTTAAGAAGGCGCAGCGCGGTAGCAGGGCAGGCCCTGCCTCCTGCCTCCCGCAGCCCTGCAGCGGGGCTGGGGCCGGCTCGGGGCTGGCTCCGGCTCCGGGGAGCAGTTCCTCCCGGGCTGGGTCCGAGCGAGCGCACGCAGCAGCAGCAGCAGCCGCCGCCGCCGCCGCGGCCCCGCTCGCTCCCTCCGTCAGCAGCATCCAGCGGCGAGGAGCTGAGCGCTCCCGCCTGGCTCCGGGACGCGGGATGGACGTGCCTGAGCGCTGAGCTCAGCGGCTGTAAAAAGCGAGCAGGAAAATCCACAGCTGGATGAAATCGGTAAGTCAAACGCAAGTCACATCCTCCTCTCCGGGCTGCAGTTTTCCAGTCTCTTCATTTGTAATGTTTTTTGCAGGCTGTTTTTTTTTTTTTTTTTTTTTTTTTTTTTTTTTTTTTTTAATAGACTTTTGAGCGGAGCAGCTGGGAAAACATGGAGGCAAAACAAAAGTGTAAAAAAAATCTTTGAGCATTTGTCACTCTTTGCGCTCCTGGTTTGCAGTCCTCTTCTCGCATTGGCGCTTTGCTGCAGGAGTGGGGAAGGGGAAACCGGCAAGTGTTTTTTGCACGGGGGGAAGAAAGCTGGGAAGAGTCGCAATTGGCTTTTCTCGTGGAGATAATTAAAGAGGGAGATTTGAAAGAAAGACTTTCACGAAGCTTGAAGGGACTTGTCATTTACTTTTCCAGAGTAAAAGCAAACGTCGTGTTAAACGCTTCTAAAACGCAGTCAGATGTGTGCGGCAGGGATAAGAGTCCTTTTAAACAAGGCGTTATCGGTGGAAACCTGGATGCAGAAGGACTGCTGAGCAAATGTTGCATGTGTATGTTTAAATTTAACTAAATACATTGGCAGCTCTGGAAAAGCAGAGGCATTACATGCATTTTTCTCGGCATTGGACAGAGGGCGCTGTTGCTGCATCTGGCATAACCTTGAAGAAACCAGAGAGCTGGTAAAACTCGTGAAAAATCAAGTAGAGATAAGGTGGTTTAAACAATTAAAACAGAAATTTTTCATGCGTGCAGAGAACTACAGCATGTAACATCCAGTCAGAGCAGTCAGTGGTTTCAATTTTGTTCCCTTAAGAGTTTTTGTTTTGTTTGTTTTTAAAGTGATGATCTGACTTATAAAGAAAAATACAAATTCTGATGATCAGCTCTGGTTCTATTAGAAATTAGAAATTGAATAACGTTGCTGTTATCTTTTCTGGAAGGCATTGCGGAGTCAGCCTGGTTGAGAAGGGGAGGAAAAGCATAGAGTCTCTTGACAGAAATGTTATTTCAGTAATGATGTAGGGTATAACGAAGAACCCTTACTCAGTGTTAATCAAGCTGCAGGTGGGAATTAGGCATCTGATACAGAAGCACATCCAGCACAAAGGTGTTGCAGAGGTTGGAGACCTAGAAGCTGAACATTAAGACCCTTTAACCCCAGTCACCGAACCCCTTATTGTCAGGTAGCTTGGGGAAAAGAGAAGGCACGTGTTCAGGCTGGCATAATCTTTCTTCATAGAAATTCCGGTGCTGCTACTGGGACAAGAGGCAGATAATTGTGCTATATTCTCTCCATATATAGGGAAGAAGAGTTAGAGAATACAGTAATAGACTATCCATGCTGTTGGGCATGATACTTGCATATGCACAGCTAGGTGAGTATAATGACACTGCTGCTCTGTGGACTAGGAATTTGTGTTTCCTAGCGTCAAAGGCTTTAAAGGGAGTTAAGTTATTTATTTTAACCAATGCAGTTCTACTGTGAATAGAGAAGGACCAGAACCGTCAAGTTCCTGTCTCATGCACCATCTATTTGAACTTGATGTTTCTGTTATGTCCTGGGGCTTTGGTTGTGCCTTGAACAACAAGGTGTTTCTGTCTGGCTTTATTCCTGTTACTTAAAAATCACTTGCAGCAGAGTGGAAAGATTTGCAGGTTTTGAGTCCTTGATGTGAGGCATGCTGGACAAAGCAGATTAAAAGAACCGAATGACTGTATGGACTCCAGTCATTCAGACTTGCAATTATTGCACCTCATTGAGGAGTTCAGACTGCTACTGCATCTGCTGATTCAGTGGAGTACAAGACCAAAGTCAACTTTCTTAACTGCAAGAGCCTGTTAAACAGTTCTTGTGAGTCCATGCATCCTTGAGATATTAGAATTTCATCAGGGAAAAAAAAAAGGCAATTTCTTTACACTTGTTGTTCATTAAAGACCCACGTATGAATAGTCCTTTGAGATGATTTACTGGATCAAGGGAAGGATTTCCCTCTTCAGCTCATCTCAGTGGTACCTACTAGTTCAGAGATGTCTGCCTGCAGCTTCAGTAACTTATTGAAGAATCTTTGCTTTTCCCTTCCCTTCCTGCAAACTAAGTGATGGGATTACTCAGATATCCCCCTTGTATTGTGAAGAGCATGGTGCACCCCTTGGCAGTGGAGCAAGTTTACTGAGAATGCATAAAGCTAACAGGCTTCCTGAGGCACATTTGACCCTAACAGATGGTTATCTTGGTAGGAGGCTAATTTATTCATTGAAAGCATGTCACCTCCACAGCCATTGATGTTCAGCTAAGCTCTTATCAGTTGCATCTCCCCTCTATTCCATTGGTCAACGTGACATGGATATGCTACTCCAACTGATTTCAGTTCTAAGTACAGTTTTCCCACTTGCATATATCTGAAATTAAAATCTGTGTTTTATACATGGAAGAGACAGTTTGATGTGACTGGTCCTGCTTTCACTGTGCTCTTAGGAAATTCACTATAGTATGTATTTTATTTTGCTCCTGAGTGTTTTTCTTTGAGTTACTTTGTACCAGAGAGCCCATGCAGTAAGTCTGTCAGTGGTTGATGCTGGGGTCATGCAGTTAACTCCTCCAGAGTCTTCAAAACATTAGCTTAATATGACATATGTGTGTGATATTTAAAGTGTGACAACCCCACCACCACCTATATCTATGCCAAATTAAAGAAAGAGATTCCTTGAATAGCTTTTTTCATGAGAGATTGCTTTTTTTTAACCATCCAGTAGATTCTTACGTTGTTGGCTGTGACTGCTGTGAATTCTGTGCTTGCCATTGGAGTGCTTGTCTACTACTCGCTTACGTTGACACTAACTTTGCTGAGTGAGTCTAGCCAAAGTAAGACTCATGGTTACTTAACAAATTGCTGACAATTCAGTTTCTAATATTACTAGTTTGGGTCATTGTTTTGCAGGTTTTCATGTTCTTGTTCATTCAGCATTGAGCACATTATCATAGTCTCATTAATGAAGCTTACTATAAAATCCTTTTTCTAAGAATGTTTCTGGTTCTTGTAGTGCAGTTACCACTCGTTGTGAAGGTTTCTGATGGTGATTCTTGTAGCTGAGCTGGATCTGCCCTTATTCTCCGTTGTAGGTAGAACTTCCTTTTGCTTTATATAACAGAAGCAAGCTCCCAGCTTGAAACCTCAGTTACATGCCAGAGACTCTCTGCGCTGACAGCATAGTAACCTGCCTTGTTCTCTGATAACAGATTTCACAGGTAATTTTTTAAACTGGATAGTGATAGAGGTTGGTTTCATGTGTGATTTGTTTGCCTGTCTTTACTTTTGTAATCATTTGGAATTGGTGAAGGACAATAAATAAGATTTAATGGCTCTGAAGGTGGAGATGGAAAGGAATTACTGCAGGAATGTGTTCCCCAGAGAATAACTGCAGTGGAGTAGAGACCTGAGCGCAGCTAGTCCCAGCCTTTCCAGGCTCCATCAGGTCAGCAATGCTTATGTGCATGAACGTCCTCTAAGGAATTAATTTCTTTCCATCTTCACATATGTACAGCTGTCATCTTGTGTCTGAAACAGTTGATGACTGAGCTGTTCTTTTGTTTTATATGTAGCTCCAAAATTCTTTTCCTCTTAACCAGATTCATCAGAGTTGTTGGAAAATTTCACTCTGTTCAATCTCAATCCATTATTGAGAGATTATTTCTTAAATGTCAAAAATAATGAACAAGAAGACTTTCAAAAACTTTTAGGCCTTCTACCAGTTTAATTATACTTGCAAAAACATGGCAGTGACATAACATATCATTAAATAATCACATTTAAATACTGCACTGACCTTGCCAGCCAGTAAATCAAAGCAATGGTGAAATCCCTTTTGTTCTCTTTGCTACACCCTGAAAGCCATGAAATAATCTTCTGAGCACTTAACAAAAGTATGCATCAAGCTGATGTCTTCTGGAGCATGAAATGGCAAAAAGAAGTGAGAATTTCTAGACTCCTAGGGACCAAAAATGCCCTGTTAAAATCCTCCTTCCTATCGTATAATCAGATAATTTCAAGAGGCCATGGTTTGTAAGGTTCCATATGAGAAGAACAAAACAAAGTGGCAGTTGGAAGTGCTGTTATTTAGTAAACGCTGTGCTTTTCAGTGTCTTCATTGGAAAGTGTAAGTTTTATACTCAGGAGCTGTAGCTTACCCTCTTGTCAAATTCTCCTTTTTTGGGGGCATAATCTGATTTACAGAGGAACTGCTGACTTAAAGTAGAACATGCAGTGAGATCAGTTTATTCTGAAGTCTTCATCCATATCATTTTTAGATTCCTGTTCTCATGTATTGCTCTACTTGAGATCTGTGGCAGGGTGAGAAATGTGGGTGGACAGAAGGTTCATCGAATAAGGCATTGTCCTTTGTTCCAAGAGGTGTACAATGCAATATTGAGGTGCAGCAGGGAGGCCAAGGGCACTCTTTGCAACTGCCCTTCCCATTGCTTCTCGTCTGTGCTGGAGCCATTGTTTTAACCGGGCGTTCTGCGGTTTAGCCGATGTAATGCATTACCCAGATCGTGTGTCCAGTTCTGCAGCCTCTTTATAGATGTATCAGGACCTGTAATTTTACCTACATCTGTCTATTAACTGGCATGATCATATAGCTGCGTTTATTTTGAAATCCACAGAAAGTACATGGAGAAACACTGTAATTGCATTTTTCCAAGGGAATCTTTTCCAGCAGCTGATGAAACCTAAGCTCATGCCAGATGAAAGGCTCTTGTGTTATCATTTTCAGTTAATTAAAAAAATAAACCCCAAATCCCTTACAGCAGCAGTTTTATAAATACTGTGAGGATGTGTGCATGTATGTGCATGCATACACGAGTGCTTCACTCTTGCATTGACAGCTTGTGCCTCTGACGGCAGTCTGTGCATTATCATATACCTTCAGGTACAGGACTTATTGAAAGAGGAGCGGTTTACAGGGTCCCTCTCCTTCTTCTCTCTCCAAAATGGACCCAGATAAAATCAAAGCTTCAAAATAGTTTGCATCAAAATAGTGATTATTTATTTATTTATGAAGAAAGCATTCTAAAGGCTTAATTTTCTCCACTGGTAGGCAAACAATCTTTTTTTTCTTTTTTTTTTTCTGACAATTAGAGCAGTGACTAGATGAAATGTGCTCAATTTGTGTGTGCTAGAAGGCAGGAAGCTGGGTTTACTTGAACAGAAAGGTGCACTGGGAGCTGTGGCATCTACTACCTCTTGGAATCCACATTGATCTGGTAAGTGCGGATCCCAGTAAGCTGAAAGATTATTTCAAAAAGTCTTGACAGCTTCACCGGTGAGTTGGACTTCTGTTGTTTCATTTTAAGAAGGCAAAAGTAATTTGGTTCTGGTGAAAGGTGCTAAAGTGACAGTCCTGGAAGATCACAGTGCCTTTGTTCAGCCACAGAACAAGTGATGCCCACGGCTCAGTCAGCATCCCCAGTGCTGCTCTCTAGCTGTGTGTTTTGGTCCAGCTGGAGGATCAAGCCTGAAGCTCAGCATCTTTCTTGTCAACTTCATTTTCTCTGACGTGCATTGCCCAATTGCCAGCGAGGGGCTGACTACTCAGTTTTGGGACGGCTTCCTATGCCAACAAAGGTCCTTGTGATCTTTTTATTTCAAGTGACAAATAATACCATGGCAAAGTCACTGAGTTATCAGGAAAGCCTTGATTGATTGGTTTTACAAGAGCAGCCATTAAACAGTAATGATTTTTGCTTGTTATCCACCATAGATTCAGGCTAGTGACCGGGTGGAAGGACATACTGTATTCCATTTCCAGCTCTCAGAATCACTCAGTCACCTGATGTGATTTTTCAGTTCTCCGCTTGCATTACACAAATTCTGCACTTTTAGGCTCTGCATTCTTTGCCTGATCCAGAAGCCCTTGGGAAAGTTGCATTTAGGGTTTTTGCATTTAGCTCATGTATAAGTCAAAAAATGCAAACTGGAAAAATAACTTTCTTGCAGACTTGAAGGTGGAATAGAGGCAGTATGTGTGACTGTGGCACAGAGGTTGTGGTAGTACCTAGAAGGATGTGTAATAATTTTAGCAGACTAAACTTTTGGCAGGATGTTGTACTAAAAAAAGATACTATTTGAAAACGTTTCACAAACATTGCATTTTTATGTGTATATATATGTCTCGTTCCCTTTTTTCTCCTGACCTTTGGACAGTAATTACCCTTTAATCATATCCTCTAGAGGAAAAAAAAACCTGTTGATAGAGCACTTGCTCCTAAAAGCCTATTTTTATTTACTGGAAGCTGTTTTTCACTCTTTGTGCTGGTTATTTTTTAATTGCACTTAAGTCAGGTTACAGAGTGAAACTTGGCCAGGTACTTCCAACTTCCTGTTTCATGCTCATTTTGCTAACTGGTCTTTCATTGCCTAATACTGTGCAGTGTTTGGGTTGGAAACTCTTCAAAGATTTTCTCATTTTGAACATTTTTCCTCTTAAGAAAATACCCCCAAATAAATAAGCTCTAGTCAATAGTATGCTTTTGCTGTCCATCAGTGTCATGCTTAAGGTGGCTGACTTGTGTATTCCTCACAGGTGAAATTAAAGTGGGAAAATGAAAACGTACTCCAGGAAGGTTCTTTTTGTCAGTCTCATTTATCTTTTTAAGACACCTTAATTAAATGGGAAGAAGGCAACTGCTGCAGAGTTTTGACTTCAAGCACAGCAATAAGTATAGAGAGAACAATAAGTGTGACTCTCAGGATTTGGAGGCTTATGCTCCTGCTTGCCACTTTGACCTTCTTCATGACCCAAGGCCCGGACAATCCAAATAGCCAGACAATCCAATAGCTACATTTTCAGGTTGTCATCCTGAGAAGGCAACCAAATGACATGACTTGTCACACATCTGTGCAAAAGTCTATGAAAATGTATGAAAAGCTACCTCTACCTCAGCAATATTTGAACTCTCTTGGCAGTCTCACCTCTTGTCTCTACTCAGTGGGTTAACAGGAGTCCTTCTGTACTATGGAAAGATCTCACAGCAACCTGTACAGATCAGATCTTTATTAAGAGAAACAAATATTTATGGCCTTTTATGTTGTAACCTTAATTCTCTGGGAACCAGAGCAAAGATCACTAGGTTTAAGTTCCAGTACAGGGTGCTTGCAACATAGCTGTTTTTCCAATCCAGCCTTGAAGTTACTGGTTTTGCTGAAGACTTAATTTGCAAACCATTCTGATTCTAAAAATATACTAGACCAACAACAGACCAGTGCATCATTCTCAGCACTCAGATTTGTTGCAGGACAGCAGTCACGGGGAACTACTGAGTTACCAAGTAGCTCTAGTGATGCTGCTTTTGAGGACTGCTTCCTATGGATAACAGTTGAAAAACCACTGGAACAAACCAGCAATGCCAGAAGAACTTTCTGCATCGAAAAAAAAAATCATGTCCTTTTCTGTTTCCTCAAACGGCAGAGGTCAGATCTGGTAAACAAGTTTGCTACGTGTGGACAGGGCTAGATAACTACTGCTGTAAGACAATATGTGGTAAACTGGGTATACAAGAATATATATTGGGATGAATAATGATATATGGATGTATGTCAGTATGAGACTGATCACTGCATTGTGGCCGTACAGTTTGAAGGGCCTTAGGTGGATTTGATTCCACACATGGCTATGTGTGTGGAAGGGATATACATGAAGTTATCATGCTACTTGGTTTATTGAGCCCCTTATCCCAGTGTCTGAAACTGTGATTTGTTATGCTGCGATATGATCCAAAATAGAACCACAACTCACTGTAGCGGGTTCTTTCAATCCCCTGGGAATGTTTGTCTGGCTTAAATGCATGAAACTGAAATGTGTAATACAGAGCTGCAGCTTATAGATCAACACTGACTCCATTTGTGGGAATGAATGAATACCTCATGTTTGATGTGCTACGGGAGAGTTCACAGATGACTTCTTATGTTACAGTACTGTATTTTTCATGCTTTCTCAGCTTTGTATACTTTGCTTTTTCTTCTGTGTGCAGAATAGGCTGGTATTATCCTGGGTTTTTCAATATAGAAATAGAATGTGAAAAGGTTTCTCCCTGCTGACTTTCTTTAATGGTTTCAGAGACTTCTTTCTGGTAAGATTTCAGTCAAGTCTGGAAGAAGGCAGATGATCATTTCTGTGCCCATCGGTGCATTTCACAACTGTAAGACTTTTTTTGTTTAACTCAGATTCTTCCTGAATCAGTTGCTGTTTTAAGGTTCTCACTTATCTACCCCTTTATACAGTTCCTTTGACAGCTGTAATCCCTGGATACAGGTCTCTGAAGATGAATTCTCACAGTCTAGTCAAATGTTTGCATGATAGGTGGGAGGTTTGGCTTCCATGCTGTTCTTTGCAGGTGGTCATAGATACTACAGAACTTCAGTCCTGATTCAATCTTCCCTTATGATACAAATTTTTACGTGAAAATACTGAAGTCCCTAGAGGTGAATAAATTCTGCTCAAAAAACAAAGCAAAACAAACAAACAAAAACCATAAATATGCTTAATAAAGAAAACAGACTTACCTTTGTACTAACTGCGCTGGTAATATTATGGTTCTATTGCACCTCATCTCTGAATTTTATTATTATTTTTTCCTGACTTAGCTCAGCTGAGGATGAGATATACAAGACTGAAGGAGACCTGAGTCATGGAGTACAGCTTTCTGTAACTGCAGAAAATTAAGTTGCAGGATTCCCTTTGTAAATTATCAGTCTCTGTCTCAAAACGAAATGGCTTTTGCTCCTGTTGTTTCCTACTGGGAAACCATTCAAGAACCTCACTCCTCTGGTGTTTAGAAATCTGCTTCTAATTTCCAAACTAAATTTGTTCATGGCCAGTTCATGCCCATTTGGTTTTGTGCCAATGTTGGTCTCTAACTTTAATAGCTCTTCCCTTTTCTAAAAATCCTCCTGTGATCTGAGAGCATTCTTGACTTTCTCTCCTTCTCTGTTTTTTCCCGAAAAAGGGAACATAATTAGTATTGTGCTTCTTATTGCAATGTTCATTATTATCACTGTCATTGTGCCTTGGTTTGACAAATTCTACAGTTCTGGGAGCTTTTTGGTCTTCTGATCAGTTCTCAGACATGCAGAAGCAAGAGAAGGTGGCTATTCATGTTTTACTAGGTAGGCAGAAACTATGTTAATTCTGGGATCAGGAGGATGAGATGGAGAGAAGGATAAAGTGGCCTGCATCTTTTTACATCTTTAAAAAGAGCTTTCACTATGGACTTTATAAAGAGTGACTTGGGTCTGAGAAGAATATGCCTGGGACAGGCAAAAGCATTGATGCAGTTCCTTCATCCATCCCAACTCTCCTATCCCTCTGCAAAAATGTGTTTGAAATGAACAAGCTGATAAAACTTTTGGAGGGAATGCAGTTCACAAATGAGTCTTTGAGGGCAAATTTCCAGCCATTTCCTCAGAAGGAATGAGGCAAGTGACTCCCAGAGCCCCAGATGAATGCCTGGAATCTTTCTTCTTCAGAGCGCATGGAGAGTCCCTGAGAAGAGCAGAGAGTCCTGGGGCCAACGGAGAGCTGAAGCCAAAGGCCTGCAGTGGGAACCTCCTGCTGTCAGGATCCCACGCTATGCTGCAGTCGAGGGGCAGGCATGGAGAGAAGAGAGAGCTGAGTATGGTTTGCTATGACCTTGATATGTTCACTTGCAGCTTGCTTTTCTGGGCACTGGACAGTTAGTCCTGCTCGATGGCATCACTTAAAAGATTCCTCAGACTCCCTAAAACACTGTTGTGGTTTATCCCCGACAGGCAGCTCAGTACCACACAGCTGCCCACTAACTCTTCTCAGGTGGGATGGGGGAGAGAATTGGAAAAGTAGAAGTGTGAGAACCCATGGGTTGAGATAAAGACAGCTTACTAGGTAAAGCAAAAGGTGCATGTGCAAGCAAAGCTAAACAAGGAATCCATTCACCACTTCCCATCGGCAGGCAGGTGTTTAGCCACATCCAGAACAGCAGGGCTCAACATGCATCATGGTTTCTTGGGAAGACAAATGCCATCACTCTGAATGTCCTGCTCCCTTCTGCCTTCTTTACCTCAGTTATTATTGCTAGGCACAACACCATGTGGTGTGGGACACCCCTTTGGTCAGTTTGGGTCACCTGTCCTGGCTGTGCATCCCCAGCGTGCTGGCTGGTATATGGTAGAGCAACACAAGGAGCAGGAAAGGCCTTGGCTCTGTGCAGGTACTGCTCTGCAACAACTCATACGTTGGTGTGGTATCACCACTGTTCTCATAAAAAATCCAAAACACAGCATCATATGAGCCTCTACAAAGAAAATTAACTCTATCCCAGACAAAACCATGACAGAATCCATACTTTACTATGTAGCATTTATGTCATGCTCAGATCCCACACTTTCCAACATATCCTCATTAATCAGATCTTTGATTAATACACAGATATCATTCCCTTAGTCTATGGACCATCCCTGTGAAATGTCCATAAAATGTTCATAAACATTGCACTGTGTTCTGTTAGTCTATGACTTAACTTGTATCTTTTAGAGTGGTTGCTCAGGGCAGGAGAGGTGGTGTGCTTTGTGGAGTTTTTGGATGCCAAAGCCAGCTCAGGTTGGGTCACTGCTGTACTTGCCCTGCTTCTTGTGAGGCTTTTCCTCTGTTGGTCTGAGTGGTTCCTGCTACATTACTTCCTATAACATGCAACTCAGATCATGGGGTACAACAGCGTACAGACATATCCATTACAGTCTCTGTCTCTTGTCATTTCGGACCAAGCCATAGGGTTTAACACTGCAATGAACTCTGCCACTTGCACCTGCTCCAACCTGGTCTTGTCCATTGGCCACAGCCTCTTCAGAGGTATACCTGCTGCATGGCACAGCCACAGTTGCTTCGAGATGTACCTGCTCTGGCACAGCATTTTCCATTTGGCCACAGTCCCTTCAGACACCTGCCATGTCATGATCTTATCCACAGCCGGAAATGTGGGGCAGCTTTCTGGGGGCTCTAATCAAGCATCAGTTGACAATCCCTCACTGCTCTTTTTTTTTTTTTTTTCAACTCCTCACTTGCTGTACAGATACTGAAGTAGATGGTCATAACAAACAATGGTTGCTCTCTGAATCCTGCTGGAGATTTTTGCTAGAGGTCCTTGGTCAGGATTAGTAGTATTTTCTTCCTCCAGGATCCTGGGTAGAAGGTTCACATAAGACAGGCAGAGCCAGAAATAAACGTGCTTTTAAAAGGCTATATCATGGCC
This sequence comes from Stictonetta naevosa, assembly GCA_011074415.1. NCBI lineage: Eukaryota > Metazoa > Chordata > Aves > Anseriformes > Anatidae > Stictonetta > Stictonetta naevosa. The sequence continues at coordinate 26,898,710 of CM021699.1, forward strand.
ATAGAAGGAAACAAATTACCGGATTCAGCTTCTGAGAATGAGAAGATTCCTTACTTTGGTATTATCTTCCACCCTCCCAGGCAAATGTGATATTGAGTACACTTTAATGGGTTAAAACTTTGAGGGCCTGATGCTGGGCATTCCTCCTATATTTTCTTTTCTTTCTCAGTATGTATGTACATCTGTGATACTCTGTGTAAGGATCAGTGGCACATGCAGCTCAGTTCTTTGTCCACAGCTCATGGTTGCCATTCATCCAAAAGGCCAAGGCAAATGACCAAAACGGTCTTGTTCCAGCAAGGCAGCGTTTCCAGGAAAAGAGACATGCCTAAAATCTCCTGGACATATGATAGCACTAATGGTGGGGAAAGGGAGTAGTCTTTAAAATCAATGTAATAGGCTGTTTTACCAGTGATATGAGAAGAAAGTGTAGTCTAGTCTGAGTAGAAAGCACATAGATTTTAATTCATGAGGTTGCCATATAATGAAAGACTTTTTTATTATTATTTCTAACTTTTAATAAATTGCCTTGACGTAGCCTGAAGAAGAATTTGGATTGTTTTAAAAGAACAGCATCTTCATTCACCATATCAAGATCAATTGAAAGGCTAGATAAACAATCAAAAGTGTGTATTATGAAAGTTTCATTGTTAAAGAGACTTTCAGTTTCAGTGATGTTTTTAGTAGCATTGTTTTTAGATCAGCTTTTTTGGCACTCTGATATTAGCAGCCTGAGATTTAGTTTGCAGGTGATTTCTGAGTGGGCTCTCTTTCCATTCTGAATAAGGGCCTCCTGCTGAACTGTTTTTGTCCATGCCGTCCTTACTGTCTTTTGTCATTGTGTGCTTTAGTTTTATTCACAGAAGTTTTGTGCACATCTGGCTGCTTGGTTAGTTCAGACACACTTTCTGGTAACAGCACCAAAGGTATTTAATGTATTTCTAATGTAAAAAGTAGGATTCCCTCTGACTGACTGGCAGTAGTCAGTGCCAAGTGTGGGGTCAGAATGACCATAGCTGTTGGCAGGTGTGGAGGCAGGAAAACGCTCCTGGTGGATCTTATGCAGGACTTTATTTAGCATGTGCTCTAAAGAGATTATTCCTCTGAAACACAACTGAATTTCACAGTTTGATGGGAAATGGACTGGGTCCATTCATGGTGGGTAAGGAAAAAAATGTAGGTCAAACAAAGCTGGCCAAAATCTGTTTTTACTGACATACTGTAGAGCTTTGCCACTGGCTTTGCTCTATTTGTTACGTGAGATTGAAGTTTAGCTGTTTCAAGATGATTATCTTCTTAATCAATTAAGTGAGTCTGACATTCATGCCTTGCTTTTCCTTGAAAATATCTGTGTGAGGAACCCAGAGCTTGCTACATATCCTTAATATATGAGACAAATATCCAAAATACACACAGACACCGCTATTAGGTTATGCGCCTGCCGTTAGCTTGGGCATTATTTTGATTTTTCTTGTGAAGCAGGAATATTGGTAATTCTGGAAATGAACATGTTTCCATTTCAGCTTTGTGCAGATGGGTGCAATTTCCTTAATTAAGTTCTCTCATAATCAGCATGTAGTTTTTCCTCTGATCTTTTTTTACTCATTACCAAATCTTAATTTGTAGAGAGTGTCCTTTTTAAGTGGTTTTAAATAGAGATCTGCTTTCCTGAGGCAGGCTGCAGTGCTGTTTTCTGGGCAATGCTTACTGTTTTTTTTTATTAATCAACATGAACCCTTCCCAACCTGTCTGAACATAGTCCAGTTCTGGGTTTGTTCTGTAACCTGGAAAGTGAAAGTTTATGGTACTTTAGCTTTTCTTACAAATAAGTAAGAAATCTCTCTTTTAGTGAGATCTCTAGGGTCAGCCTGAAACAAGAAAGCTCTTATCCCAGTTTTCTTTGAACAACCCAGAAGCAGCTCTTCTTCCTTTCCTCTTGTTTTAACTTACAATCGTAATTTAACGTAATCATAACTTAATTATGAACTCATTCTCTTACGCAGACAGAGATCACAATGAATAACATATGGCACTCCAGACTTACCTTTTCAAGGCAACATGTAGGAGAAACTATGCATTACTGCACTCTCCAGTCATTCCTGGGTTGTTGAGTATATACTGTGTGCTTTTTAGTGTGGTATACAAGGGTGGTGTGTGAGTCTGAAGACTGGCTCTCTGTCTAACTTTGGTGAATCACCTAACTATTCTGGGTGGGATCCAGACCTTGTTAGAGTTGGTGCCAGCACCCTTACTTTGGCTTCTCTGAGAGTCTATTCTTCCACAGTGAGTGAGATTTATTTCTATGTAATCATCTGTTTTGGAGCTAGATTTTTATCGAAGTTCTCAGCCATCATGGTCCTACATGTCACAGATGCATGTGGTACTTTCCAAAACTTGACAGTCTGTTAACATTTGTTTCTCTGTCTGTTCTTTCTCTCCTTTCAAGAGTGGGTAGGCTTAAATGGGTGGATTTAATCCATCTAATTGTGCAGAGTCCCTAGGATGAAAGGAATATAATACAGTGAGAGAAATGGTGAATGAGTTTGAAAGCTCCTTTCCTAATTAAAAGAGATGAAATCCATCCTTGCCAATCCATCCTTACACACGACAGTAAGATTGTATGTATTTAGGTTGGAGATTCAGGTCAGTCCATGGAAAATTTACCCTCTTCCTCACTTCTATGTTGCATGGATACACATATACATGTAGGTACATAAATACATACGCTGAGATATACAAAGTTCATGTACAGTTGTCTAACTTCTCCAAATCACAGCGTTTGGGACTGTGTTTCTTCTGCCTTTCACTGCCCACTTCAGCTAGAACTTAAGGAGCCGAATTGCCCCTAATCAAACTTCTAAGATACTTAAAATATACTCCCTGGTTTTGTTGTCTTTTTTTTTTTTTTTTTTTTTAAGAAAAAATGAAAAAAGCTTCCACAAATTCCCATGTTGCAGTGTTACTATTTTCTTATTTCTTTATTTGTCATCTGTCAGCTTGATTGGAGTGGTGCACAGAGCATATAAGTAGAAGTGGCTCAGGCAGACTTTTCACTTATTCTTTGGCTTCGTGCATTCCATTTCTGTGCACTTAAATTTCATTTAAATTGTCCTCACCGTCTATGTCTCTTCTCATGTCACAGACATTGGCTTACCTCTATAGCATTTTTGTCTGTTTTTTTGTTTGTTTGTTTTTTTCTCTCTCTTGGGGATGTCTTTAAAACTGAACTTGAATGGCTTGAGATTTTGCTTGACCACATTTAACCACTTGATTGGGCCCTCTTGAAATATTTGTCCTCTCAGAATTTGTAGCTCTGATAAGTCTTCCATTCTCACCTTTCTTCCATTTTTTTTCTCCTTTTGACCTTTTTCTTAGCTTGTGATTATTTGGTTGTGCATTCAGGCCTCCCATCTCAACCTTCCATGTAGAGGAATAGTATAGATTTTTCCCGAAGGTCATTCTTCCACATGAACTCTTAATGTGACCTCTGTGATTATGTGAAGGTGATTCTGCGGCAGTCTGTGACACAATAGCTGAGAAAATTACTACTCTGTCCCACCAAGAATGAGCTTGAATAAGAACAAGCTTCTGAGACTATCACTTGAATTTGATGAATTTACAAGGTTTGATGATTTAAACATCCAAGAATAAGAATAGTGCTTATGTTACAATTAATGTGGTGCAGCAGTACTTCTTTGTGAGATAAAGTGATTTTTACTGCCACTTTAGAGGCAACACAATCTAATTCTGTGCCACGATGGACACAGTACTGAATACCTTACAGTCTCCTCTTCTTTCCTTCCATCTCCAACTATTAATATGTGTGTCACCTAACACTAAAATGAAGCTATGGAACGCAACAGCAGTTTTACCAGTATGCTATTTTGCACCACTGTTTAGGACAGGAATTGCATGGTATACACAGACAGACCTGAGCTAACTTTAGGCTAGGCAGCTTAGAAATCAGTGGCAGTGAAGCTGTGGTGTCATGGACTTGAGAACATATTGGCCACCTCTTTGAGTAACCTGACTTCTAAGCAGGCTTAGGCAGCCACTACAACAGGCTCTTCTGTGATTCCTCGGTGCTGTTTTACTCAAGAAGCCTAAACTAAAGTTAGCAGGCAATGGCTTCATGTGCTGCAGTCAGACCTTTAATTAAGTTAGAAATAACCACAAATCCTCATATAGCAAGTGGGTTAAAAAAATATCTCGCTGTCCTTTTTGGGGTCTGTCTTCATATTTCCTTGGTTTTAGTCTGCATGAAGAGTCTCTTGCTCTTCCTGTATCTCAGTTCCTCTATGTACACATATCCTCTTTGTACCTTGATGCTTCAGAGATGTGAAGGGCTGTGGTCAACTGAATTGTGGTGCTAATACTTTGCATTTGCCTAGTTTAACAGTCACCAGCATTGATCCCTTTGTCTAATGACTCCATCTGTCTCAGCCTCTCTGCCGACATACCAGGAAATGCATAGAGGAGGATTAGAATAAATCAGTACAGGGTGGCAGCATAAAGGACTGTTCTGCATAAACTTCAGTGGTCTAGACTTAAAGGCTGGCAATTGGAAACCTGAAGATGAAATAACCTGTTTTCTTTTTCAGCTCCAGCTGTACAATTAAAAAAAAAATGATACTAAAACAGATACTATTTCCACACAAAGAGAAAATCCTAAACCAATACTGATAAAGTTGAAGCAGCACAGACCTGCACGGGCTAAAACACCCAGCCAGACCTGTGGTCATTGTGAAATGACTTCAGTGTTCTTACTGGCCAAATGTCATGTTGAAATCCTAACAATGGTTAGAAATCAACAGCAAATCTTTTTTGGAGATCTCAGTCCTTGTAGGTGTTTTTTTTTTTTTCAGGAAACTGAATCTAGGATACATTCAGATGGAGATAAACCTAAATTGTTGATCATAGAATCACAGAATGGTTTGGACTGGGAGGTACCTTAAAGACCACCCAGTTCCAACCCCCCTGCCATGGGCAGGGACACCTCCCACCAGACCAGGTTGCCCAATGCTCCATCCAGCCTGGCCTTGAACACTTCCATGGGATGGAAGGGATAGGGAATCCACAGCTTCTCTAGGCAACCTGTGCCAGTGCCTCACCACCTTCAGAGTAAAGAATTTCTTCTTAATGTCTAATCTAAATCTACCCTATTTTAGTTTAAAGCTATTACCACTTGTCTTATTGCTATATTCCCTGATATAGAGTCCTTTTATGAGTCCCTCATGAGGCAGATGAGTGGTGTTTAGTCTGATTTAATGTCTGATTTCCCATTAAAATTAAAGATTGCAAATGGGTCTCTAGATAAATTATTTTCTTCTTCTGAATATCTCTGCTCCTGGGCAGTTTTATTTTTTCTTTCAGCTCCCAGTTCTAAGATCTTTTTGCATGTCCAGCTACACAAAAAGCAGAGTCAATTTTTATGCCTGAGAGTAGTAGCCTTTTCCTCACCACTTTCTCCTTCAGAAAAAAAAATTCTTAAACCCCTGGATGGTCAGAAGATGATGATTTTCCCCTTCCTCCTTCACTCTCCCTGCCACGATAGCAAAGATCACGAACAGTGTATAACTGAACAGAGTGAAAACAGTTTCAGTCCATAAACATCAAAAGGTTCTTTTGGAACTGGCTGGTCTACAGACATTCCCTTGATCCTGAAGCTTGGTGCCTTTATACAGAGCTTTAAATTCATGGATGTTTCATTATGTGGTTTGCCCATGATTCTTTCAGTACTTGCACTAATGGGGAAAACTGATCATCGCTTTTGCACTGGGGGTCTAAACACAAAGGTCTTAATGATAGGCTGTGACTTGACACTTTTCACAGTAGGAACCCACTAATTACACTTCTTATATGACTTCCATATCTTCTTCACTGAAGCTGTTCCAAAGCTACCATCCTCTGTAGAAGTGCCACAGAAGTGATGACATGGCAGGGAGGCAAGCATTAAAAATAGCATGACCTAGGGATCATTCCCTCTTCTTCCCCTGTGGCATCTAAGCTTGAAAAATTGTCTGGATTCTTTGCAGTCCACATACTTCAGAATAAAAGGGAGTTGTATTCTTTAACTGAGCTTTGCTTGGAGGACAAAGCAAAAGAGAGTGACACTTGTGTGACTGAGATCAATGCAGCAAGTTGGAAAATCTGATAAAGCTGGTGTATTTAAAGTTGCTTTCAATCCCTTGATAATGTGTTTTTTTTCTTCTCTGTACACATGGCTAAACATATTTAGGGAAGAATACCTGTCATCAGGTTGCTCTTTTATTTAAGGATTTTGGTGGCATTTTAGCCCTGATAATGAAGAGTTTCCAATAGCAGACTTGGAAGATCGGCGTAGGTATTCTTTGCTGATTTTGTTTCTCGGTGTTTAGAGCAACGCAGAGTGTTTCTTTTCACTTTCAGTCTAAGCCAAAGCCAAAACAAAACAAAAACAACCACAAAAGCAAACAAACAACAACAAAAAACACCACCAAAACTGTTTGGCTGGAAACAATGTTGACTGATGGAGAACTATCATCCTTTAGCTGGTGTAACAATGAACAGCTGTACCTTCGGAGAACCCATCCTTTCCAGCATCCTCTGAAGACGTCAGTCTGGCGGTAGGGTCACCGGCACAGGGGTTAAAGAAGCACCAATATTAGTTAGCGGTAAGGTTCTGTAACATTTGATTTCTGCTGCGAGTTTCTTGCTGCTCAGAGTTGATAGAAATGACAAAGTCATTGTCTCTTCCTGCTGCAGAACATTTGTTAGCTGGAATAATTTCTTGTTACTACAAAGCAAAACCAGCTTTTAATTCTCTGCCTGGAATTCCAGCGGTGCCTGCTGAACGTTGCTGTAATGCCTCAGGCTCCTGTCGTTCTGTTGGTGGGTTAGAAGTTGTCGGGACAGGATATGGATCCCGTGGCACAGCTTTGGGAAACTGGAGAAGATAGGTTCTGTGGTTTCAGGGACCTTGAAAATCTTAGATTGGTAGCAGCCCTGAGCAGCCAGAGAAGCTGTTTGCATTTCCAGTCCTTTGTTTTATTAGATGGCCTAGAATGCTCTAGAAAATAATTAATGTCTGTGAAAGAAGACACATCACAGAAAAGCATGGTTTGGGTTCCAACTGAAGCAGCCAGTGGCTTAAAAAAGTAGAAAAGCCATCCAAGACCCACAGCATTGCTTCAAAGCCTCATTTGATGCTGTCATATACAGTGAAACGTACATAATCCCCTTCTGTTTTTATCAGAACTGACTGGATTGTATTATGTATGTCAGAAGTCCCAGGTTATTAATACAGCGCAGGCAAACTGGATAAGAGTCTGCAGAAGCCTCTGTCTTCTTCCACAGTCATCAAATGACCTCACTGTGGTTTTGACTCTGCTGGAGTTCACAGGAATAAAGATTCCCAAGATTTCTCTTGGAGGATGCTTGCCCTGTGATTAAAGCATGTTCATGCCTTTCAGGGTCTCAGTCTTTATGGTTTAAACCAATTTTGGTAAGCTTGCCACTTTTTTTTTTTTTTTCTCCTTTTTTTTCTTTTTTCTTTCCTTTAAGAAAAAAAAAGAAAGAAAGAAAAGAAAAAGCTAGAGCTGTTCCTGGAATATAGTATGACTTCATGTCGGCATGAGGTGCCAACATGCACATGGAGTGGAAGAGCAACAAGAAAAATGGCTTTTGCAGCTTGGGTGGTATTTGCTACATGAGAAATATCACTCTTTTCTGACTGCCAAGTTGTAGCACTCAGGCTCTTAATCTGTATTTAGTATACAAAAAAGAAGCAAGAATTGCATGTGTGTGTACTTGTATTTCTGCCCTTGTCCTATTCAACCAACGTGTGCACCCCTTGAGAACATGACAGGGCATGCAATCGCACGCTTTGTCCTGGGATAAATGAACACATGCTCATGCTCTTCATCAGAGATCTGCAAGTTTCCTCGCACGATGCTGTGCATGCACATCATTATACAAACCCACAAATGCATCCAGCTCTCTCTTCTGCAGAGCAGCGGGAACAGACATTTTTGATTTTGAGCAGGAATCGTGGATCTGGGACCTTCAGCATACTTTGATGTTTTTGCTGTTTTGAAAAATCCTTACTCAGCTGCTGTGTTGTGAAATGTGGCTGTGCGAGAATCTCCGAACTGTGAAATATGAGGATTTTTTATTTTTTTTTGTGCTGGTCAGCAGTGGGATTTTGTGACCTCCAGTTGATATCTGTACAGTACATCTTGTATGTGTGCATTAGTGAGACAGCACAGTGCCTCCAGGAAATGCATTCTTTTGCAGTGGGCCATATGGGTAGCTTTGCATGTTTATGATGAAGATGGGAAGATAAGGTTTGTTGCTTGCTCTTTTTCCTTTCTTAAAACTTTTTATTGCGTTTTGTTCCTGCACGTAGTTAGGCATCCTAAAAGGATGCCGGAGATAAAGCAGAGCTTAGCCCCTTAACCAGCATTTGCAGCAGACTGCTGGATTGCTTGAGGTCACTCCTCTGTTTAGAAAGAATAGTTTTTCATACTTGGCTATCACGAAAAAATTTAATAGCAAACACGCCAGCCTAACTTCAACAGGTAGGGAGTTGGAAACTGAAGTAGTTTTCAACCATATCAAGATGGGACTACAGCATATATTAAAAAAACCAAACAAGTAGCCTTCTATCCAAGCAGTGCATGCGGATACTTGTCCTGTGTTTCTGGCATGCAGAGATCTTAGGATATCAACAAGAAAATTATAGGCTTCCATGGCTTTAGATAAAGGAGCAGCTTGGCTAGTTACTTATTCCTACCCAAGCGAATCCAGGTGCTGGAGGGAGAGAAACATTCACATGCTAAGCCATTCTGTTTCAACAGGAAACAGAGAACTTGTGTGGAAACTTGGATAGTCTTCCTCAAACTCAGGGGAAGTAATTAGTGCTGTAACTGTGCAGAAAACTCTTTCTGGCCCATATCTTAAAGGTATTACCGAATGTTGCTTTAAGATTGAAAAAAGGATGTCTCCAGTGCAGATGATAAATGAGGATCATGCTGTAAGAACTCTGAGAGGAAAAAAGTCAGAGATCTTTACCGTCGCTTCTGAAGTCTTCTTGCCTGATGACCAGCTGCCCACTACAAGTATACACCTATGTAATTTGGGGACCATTTTGTTCTTTAGTCCTTATTTCTGCCCCAGTTCCCCCTCCTTCCTTCAGATACATTCTCCATGGAGGAACTGCTGCTCTGTGAACTAACAGGCTCAGTCTCCAACTTAACTACAAACATTCTTTGTTTCTGCATCCTGGCTCTTCCATCCCTGTCCCAAGTGTTAGTTTGCTGTCCTTCTCCTAAGTGGAGGAATGATTAAATCAGTGTCTTGTTACCTGAAAAACTGAGCTTATTTAGAGCTGAATTTTCTTCTTTTTTTTTTTCCTTCTTTTTTCCCCCTTTTTATTTCTTCTTCATTCTCCTTCCTCTCTCTTTCTCTCTCTATTTTTTCCTTGTTTAATAAAGGGATTTTTTCAAGCCATGCATGAAATGAACACAGAGAACCAGAACTCCTAGTTCTCTAGGACACCCCTGTTTTCCTCATTGACGGATTTTATTACAGTTGATAATCCAGGACGTTTCTCAAGACATATTCACAAGTTACTTGTTCAGCCAAGTACAATGTTCTTCTCCGTGTTTTCTTTAACCCCTCCCTGGTTCCATCGTACCTTCTTTTCCCTCTGACTGTGGTGGGGCCCCATATTTCAGGATGTTGGCAGCAACTTCAACCAAAATCAGTGTTGAACTGGTACAAAAAGAGCAAGGTTAGAAAGTCCCGTTACAGTAGCAAAGTGCAGCAGTTCAACAACTGTCACGCCAAAAGGGACCAAATAATCATTTCAGCCGGAATCTTGTCTCTGATGGCAGCCAGTGCACGTTCCCCTGCATTCCTCACACAAGCAGCTTGCCAGTTACAGGGGTAACTGTCCCTGCTCTCAACCTTCACTCAGCTTGCGTCTTGAAGAATAATGACTTTGGCAAGGAAAATAGAACAGTGTTGTGCTGAGGAAAGGATGAGCTAAACTTCATGGTGTTCCATCATCTCCATCGGACAGAAATCGCAATTTAAGATTCCCATTCTTTATGTTTATTGGAAGAGGTTGTGTTTCTTGTCCTGTGATCTGGAGCCATTCAACTTAGTTCAGATCTCACAGGGGGGTTGTTTGTTTGTTTCAAGTAAAGAAGAGTGGTAGAGAGGACATTCTTCCTGACTCCTTCAGAGACTGGCTTATGTCCTGAAAGTTTCAAATACAGTTTTTCATAATTTTTTTAATGGTAGTTACTCTTCTTATCTCACATCTCAAGGTGTTCTTTTCCACTGTGTCCCCTTAGCACATACAGGATTTCTTTGGCTTTGGAAATATTTGTCTGTGACGGCAATCACAGTTTGTGCCAGATGTAGCGGAGGAGCCTACTTGCCGTTTCTGAGAGAGGAAACTTCATCAAAACCAAGGGGAACTTAATGCAATTCAGAAGGTTTGTACCAGAGTGCTCAGACTTGTTCAAAGGCAAAGTGGAGAAGGAGGCTGTACCTTTCTAGGAACACTGAATGGTGATTATGGCCAGCCTGGAAAATGACAAGTGTCCCTTAGCAGGTCAGCAGGAAAGCCACTTGGTTTTGGTTAACTGGAGCAAAATAATAGCATCATAAAAATTGGTGGGAGTCCTACCAGGTAGTTGGGTCTTAGTGACTGTAGGTAATTTTGGATCAAATTCTTGGCTCATTTACACCTTGCCATCCCACTGGAGACCAAAGGCACCTTTGAAATACCAAGAAAATCCTGCTGAAGACAAACAAATTTGTTCTTCTGTGACTGAGCAAAGAATTTATCCAGGGGCATCAAAATTGTAGCTGCTGCTTAGCTTTGTGGTAGCGTAGATGTTTTCTGTCTTGTCACAAATACTAGACTGGAAGGAAAATTGTACTTAAACAGGATTCCTTAATGTTTCCTTTGCAGTGTTTGAGAATCACAGCTAGCTAGACTCAATCAACTGCAATTTGGTAATCTACCAGTAAGCGGTGATCGGGGAGGGGGTGTTTGGTGAGTTGTAGAAATATGTTTTGTGGTTAAGCCCATATCCTGCAGATTCAAGGTTGCGTTATATTTACACAAAGGCAGAACACATTTTAGAAGCATTGTAGTGGGGCAAAATTTGTTTTGTGTATTTTTTTATTATTATTATTATGTGTGGGTTTCTGAGTTTCCCCACACATGTTAGGAGACATCTCCTGGTCTCTTGTAGATGAGAGTCAGGGAGGGAAAAAAAAAAAAAAAAGAAAAAAAAAAAGCTTGCATTCCACCATGCAATGCCAGTTCTGTTTCTATCTCTACAAGAGACAGTGGATGCAGAAGTTAGATGAGATCCTGCAGTTTGTGGTCTGCAGAAGTCAGGTTTGATGGCCATAATGGTCCGTTCTGACCTTCATCTCATCTTTCTGTTGGGTGCTAGAGAGCAAGGGCTGTGCTTTTATCTGTAAAACATGAAGCTTAGAGCTGAGTTAGAGTATGAAGCAAAGCATCTCCTGCTCATCATTCAGAACACTTGCAGTGGTCCTTTAGAGTAGGCTTGTAGAGGGAGAACGGGCTTCTGCAAGGGGGTGTAATCCAAGGGGAGGAGTGCAGCCGTTTTCCTCTGCCTGTTTTTCCTCTGCCATCTGCATTACAGTGTATAGATTTTTGGAATGAAAGACCTCATGGCATAAAGCCTCGTGTGTGTAGGTATTGTAATCAATAAATAGCAATGCTAGCCTGGGTTGGTGAATTCAGTGCCTAGTATTTCATCTCAATTGAATTTGTTCATCCTACTGCCCACGAGTTCTGGGTGGTCCAGTCTTAGCAAGGTTTTGGGAAGGTGTTGCTATGATCATAATCAGAGTGTTCAAAGGCAAACTCATCACTCTGAGGTGAACAAAAGCTGTGACTGAGCAAGCAGAACAAGCATAGGAGAATATATTTAAGGTCAGAGAATTTCTGACGCTTTCTCTGGGCTTTTTGCCTGGCCATAGAAGATGTTGCCAATGCAGATTTGACTATTATTCTTTGTAACTAAGCTCCAATGAGAAGCAAAAGGAGAAGCTGCCACTGCTCCAAGGAACTTGCAATATAAACAAGCTAAGGAACTGATACAGCAGAGTTTGTGGGAACAGTACTACCCTGAAAAGCAAAAGCAGGACTGGGGTTCACTTTTATGGAGGAGATGTTTAACACCATTTTACTGTTTAGAGGGGGAAAGGACTAGTATTTCATGAACTGTGGCCAAGTGGGATTTCAGGCTGGACGAGGCATTATTGTGAGTTCCCCAAACGCTTCCTATCTGAGAGGGCTGTCCTGGTGCATAACTGTTCCAGCACACTGCTTTGGTGGAACGGAGGGTTCAGTTCCAAGGTAAACACTTGCTGGCTTCCAGTTTCCTGGGTAAAATGTTTTTCATTCAGTCCTGAACTGTGATTTACCCCTAAGTTCAGTAGGAAAGTGGGAGTGAACCTTGTGCCAGTCTCACTTCCCAGGGCTGAAAGCAGAGGCACTGCCAATGAATGCCTGCCCTACCTCCTGAAACATACGGGCTTCAGTGGCAGAAGCCAGGTGAAGCCTGAGTAGTCTGGCTCAGGAGTGAGCAACAGGGTGGTGGCATGTAAGCATAAGCATATCTTCCTCCAGAGATGGACTCAAGATGCAGTGCTTCTACTTTCTCCGCATGCTCTTTTGAAAGATTAATGTTTTCTCATCAGGCAGAGATGGTGGTCAGGGATGACAGAGTACAGGGAAGCAGTGAGCCTTTCTGCTTGCTTGAAGCTGTACCTGTTCTACTGGTAACCTTATGTGCTTGCTCTGTGCTTGCTGTTAATTTCATGATATCTGCAGCAGTGATGTTTCAAATTGCCTCAATACCTGTCAGTTATGGTCAGTCCAGAATTTCAATGATTAGCATGGAAACATACGATACCAAAAGGCAATGAGTTACTTTAATATTTCAACCCACAATCCTGTAGGAGAATCCACCAGAGGAGTGTGTGGGGGATGCTTTGCGTAGGGTGTCTAGAAAGCTATTAACTAAGGAATATTTCCATTTGAAAACTTGGAGAAATACAAGTAAGCAAGCCAAATGTTGTTTCTGTAGACACTTGCTAAACAACAGCAAATTCAACTGCATTTTTTTACACCATCTGCCATTTTGTTTTCAGAAATGAAAGGGCCCTGGGCTACTGTAGTTGTTCAATCACATATAACTGAGGAAAAAAAAAAGTTCTAGTTTGCGCAGTCATTATACGGATCTCTGGTGCACCTACCTTTGCCATTGTCTCTACTCATGGACCAACAAACACTGCTGGTTTTAGACAGCTTCAATTTTCTTTTTCCTCTGCAAAATCTCAGTTCATAAAACAAGCTAAAGAATGTTAACAAGGGATGCTTCTCTGACAGCTGTGTGATATGGTGCTATCTTGCTTGTGAGGAGTATGCATGGAGTCCTCCAAAGTTTGTGTAGACACAGTCCATGTGTCTTGTGAAGACACAGGGGAATTACGTTATAAGCCTCGCTTTCCAGGAAAACTAGAATCTAAGTCCAGGCTAAACTTCTGCATTGCTGACTTGGTGTTCTTCTTGTGGCTTTCATACCTCGTGATACCTAAAAGACATGTTAACTGGAAGTTTTGGTCTGTCGTTATTAAGCAGTTCTGGGGTGGAGCTACAAGAAATGCAGCCTGAGAAGAGAGGAAATAAAATAGTATTCAGCAAGTATGGCGAGATGCATTTTGGTTGTAGCACAAACTGTTTATTTTGCAATTTGACCGGAATACCACTACTGTGTTCTCTGATAACCTCTGCTCAGCCCCATATAAATACAGCACAAATAGGGAAAGGCTGATAGGTGCTCTGTGTGCTGTGCAAAAATGCTTTTGGGTCGCTCTGCTGTTTATTTTGCATGAACGTAGGAATTGGAAAATCTTTCCATGTAATCCTACATAAGGTTGGGGTTGGATAGTCCAGGATTAGTTGTTTTGAGCTGGAGAGAAGCACACGTGGCTTTGGCACATGCATGTAAAATGTATCTTACAATGTTGCTGGCCGCAGGGGAATTTCTGTGGGTAAATAAGATTTCTGTCTCAAGGGCTGTCCATATGGCCCCTTTCACCAGCACTAATTCCACTTAGATTAACTGCACAGCACGAATGTGGGTCAAAGCCTGGATTGTTGGGAGAATGAGTTCCTGCTTCCAGACTGCTTCCCACAGAAGTACTTGTTGGCAGCTGAGATCATAGTGCTCACACTCCTCACAATAACCCACTTTGAAATGTATTTAGAGAGGGGTCTTGGCAGTCTGCTTGTTGCTTTTCCATACAAAGTGCAGGCCCTGGTTTGTAATCCCACTCGGCACGTCAAGGCATTGCTGCTGGGCCATCATGTTTTCTGACTTGATGCAGCACAAGGCGAGGCGTGTGCGTTTGGAGCAGCGATGCCAACCCCTTTGAGCTGAGTTTTCTCCTTACTTTTCAGCAAGAAGGGAAGAACTGCTCTCTGCAGTACTGCATTATTTACACAGAAAGCCACTGTGTTGCTTCTGTCAACACTGCTCTGCCTGCAAGTCAAAGGAGATACAGAAACAAGGGCGAGAGGGAGGGAACGGATCTCATGGTATCCTTGGCTTGCATGTGCCCGTAGTTCCAGTGAAGATTGCTCCTTGCTTTCTTTTTCTCCTTTGCCTACTCCACTGGTGGCAAAGGCTCCTCATTGGAGTCGATCAGTGTGTGGCTGGTTTGGTTGTCTCTTGTTACGTTGGGATTCCTTAGCTGGGAAATACAAAATCTAGCCATAAATTGCCTGCTTCACAAACTGGGGCAAAGCTACTGGGTGGATATACTCAGCTGTTTTTAAGTAAATGTTAATTTTAAAGTTATTTATTTATTTTCAATTCTGAAATGATCTTCAGAGTCCAGCTTCTCCTGACACGTACCTAAATTTTCACCACATCCACTCCTACCATTCACAAAGAGAAATCCTTTTGACCTAGGCCTGGAGGTGCTATCAGCACAGGTTATCCTAAGCAGTTGGAGGTAGAGGTCAGGGGTTACAACCTGCCCAGAGTACAGTGAGTGCAGAGGTAAAACTATTCCAGTGCCATTACCCCGCTGTGTTTGTCACTGTCTCTTTCCTTCCAGATAGACAATTTTGTTACAGTTGACTGGGAAGTGAATTTAAGACACCACAACACAGACAAGTCTGTTGCTTCAGATGCAGATGGTAGCCTTTGAGGACTCAGTAACTTAGGTATAGTTTTGATGTGAAGATGCTGGCAGTGTGGTGAGCACAGGAGATCTGCATGCCTCTTTCTGGGGCTAATGCTGCGGTTTAGAAGGAGGGGTGAGAGCAGAACGTTATTCCCTGTAGCTGAGGGCATCGTGGGCAAGAGCACACAACACAGGGAGTTGCCTCTTGCTTCTGCTGCTGGCTTCGGTTTGGATAGCGCTCAGTCATGTTCTGCTTGTATGTGCTGTGCCCCCTCCTCCACCTCTGTAGATTAAACCCATTGAGGAGTTATTGAGCAGCTTAAAATTTAAGCAGACAGAACAAAGGTGGATGCAGCTTTGAGGAGATGTTGAATCCCCTCACCTGTGTCTTGGTGCATGGTTTTGGGACAGTGTGAAGCTTCCTCCCACCCTCTGCCCCCTGTAAGGTGACACAGGACAGGATGTCAGCCATGGATGTGCCATCAGGCTGCCAGCTTCCTGACTGGGGACCAGGGAGAAGCTGGAGCAATGCAGCGGGGCTGGGTGAGATGCTGCTGTTGAGGTGGGATGAATGGTGGTTGCAGCCTCGTGCTTCAGCAGGTCTCTTCTCATCATCTCCCGTGGGCTTTGGCAGCCTACCTTGTAAGTAGGGCAGCCACAGAGGTCAACATGTTTGAGGAGGCCTTGTTGACTTAGTTTAGTGCATGCAGAAATGATGATAGCTGCCTGTGCTGCAGGCAGTCACGCTGTGCAGGGATTCCTGGCAGCTGGGAGAAGCTGGGTATAGAGAACTGGAAAAATCTGACTGGTCTGCATGGCCTAGAAGATGGGCTGTCCCGTAAAATAACACGTTTCCTATGCATAGCTGTAAAACACTTTGGGATCATTAAAGAACAAATATTTGGGGGCTAGTTTTGTTTTGCTTTCCTTATGAGAGAGAGTGCGCTTTTTTTTTTTTTTTTTTCCTTAAAGCCTGCTACTGCTGTCAGAGACCACCATACTAGGAACTTTCTTCACTTTTTTCCCATCTCTTTCTCCTTCTGAAAGCAGGAAGCACAAAATACTCTTCTGGCATTTGAGCTGCAGTTATTTTGAGTGGCTCCAAACAGAGGGAAATGTGTTTCTGCGGTAGTTGCTGCAGAGAAAGAATTTTGCTGAAATGTCTCTCCCCCACCGCCCTTTGGTGGCTGCAGAAAAGAAGCCAGTGTTTGAGGCCCCTGCTCTGTGCATCTGCTGGATCAGTTTAGGCCAATTTTCCCCCTCCCCCTTCCCCTCTTTCCATTAGCAAACTAGATATAAAACAGAAGCCATTGGATAAATAGGAAAAATGTGTAGCAGAGGAAGCCCTTGTGATTAGGGAGCTGTTAACCAGTTATTTCATGTCCGGCTTTCAGTGTATTTATAAAAATGATGCTATTCAGTGACACATTGAATTACTATAAATGGCATTGGCTCAGTTGCTTTCTCATGGAAGCCAGCTTGCACTTTATTTTTAACATGGGCCCACCGAATATTTTTAAAGTTAGTGTAGTATTCGTTAAAGACGCTAAAACAGCGGGTGAAGCGTAGGCAACGGACGTGAACTCTCCTCATGCCCTGTCTCGCCAGTGCCCTCCAGAGTCCTGCGGCAGGACGCTGGGAGACAGCAGCTCGGGCAGCCTCTGTCCACGCTTCTTGGCCGAGCAGGGGAGCCGGCTGACTGATGTGATTAGCGGCAGCTGCAGCGCTTGGTTTGGTGATGTGGGACCTTGTCCATTAGGAGCTGGCCCGAGACCCAGTAAACTTCGCCCTCCCCCCTGTTTTCTTTCCATTGATCGCCAGCAGCCGTCACATCGTTACATGCATTTATAATGTCCTTGTTGAGACTTCAGCGTGTGCACATGGTTTAAATCAACGGCTTCCCAAATAGGGGGAGCAAAAGCACCAGTAATCCCTACCTGCCTCCAACAATATGCTTGTAAACTTCAGGGACAAGCAGAAAGAAAAATACAGCTCATGGAAAAGTGCCAGGGGGTTCTGAGTCTACAGCTCGTGCTAAGATTTGGACAAAGAGGTGAGTCTTGCATCATGGTCTAAATGCGGTGAGGCGTAGTCTTCCATACATTTCTTCTGAAACAAATGTCGCAGAACAGAAAATGGTCTGTGTGGCATTGTGGCACCTGAGGCGGCTTCTCAAAGCTGACCTCGTCATATGTGGCATTTTGGCAGGGCTAGTGCACTTGGGAAATGGTGGCTAGTAACAACATGTAGAAGTGGGGAGGGAGGCCCTTGACAGCCTGGTGCACAGGTATTGTGACCCTGGCTTTATTTAGGGGTGGAGTGCAGCTCTTCTATGGAGTTTCTAGGTGACCATCAGAGCTATCCTGAAAGAGAGCGACTCTTAATGAATGAAATACTATGAGACTAAAGCATTGTACAAAACTGCCACAGCCAGCTCCAGCCTGGGTTGCAAACTGCAGATCTCATGGATCGAAAGTCACTTGGAATCTCATGCAAGTGCTAGGGAGCCATTTCCATGCCAATTCAGTCCCACATGTAAGCATTTATTCCAATACCTGGTTTTCAGTTATATTCCATCAAGGATCAATACCTGTGCAGTAGGTCTACCACACATAAAAGGACAACACTAGAAATCTAGATTGGACTAACCACTCAACAGAATATTGTACAGCACAGTGGTTTTGCACTGGGACAAACAGGGCGTAGAAGCCTGGTATATCTTTCCCTTTGTTTTCTCTGATTCTGAGAGATCTGTTGCATCATAGAAAATGTCATTTTCAGAGTATTCAGTCTGTCCTTGGTAGCCGTCCAGTTTGTGTGTCCTGAGAGATCCCTCTTCAAAATATTTATATTTAATATTCTGATTGGAATGGAGAAGACAGCATTTGTTTGTACATTGCTGGGGTGAGAAATAGAGTTCTTAATCATACTACAGGACAGCCTATTTGTTAGCAGGCTCTTCTAGTCTGGAAGTTTTATAACCTACTCTCTTGGCAGAGATTTCTTAGCAGATGCATTTGTGTTGTCTCTGCTGATTATTCAGGCGTTGCTATTTAACTATGTAGGCAAAATGTAATTAAGAAGAATTGAAATCAGTAATTTTTGACCTATGTTTACTCTTACTTCTATCATAGTTGATAGCAGAATTTAGTCCTTACAGCCAGCTAAATGGGAAATGGCTTTGTCTTGTCCATGCCTCAGTTTCATCATCTGCCTGATGGGGGTGAGGAAGAGGGGTACGATGTTGCTTCAGATTTCTGTTTACTGAAGAAATAATATCGTTTTTGTGATGCAGTAGCCCTTCGTTGCTTGTTTTATTTGCTTGCTTGTTGATTCCCTTGATTGAGTAACTTCACGATTGTAAAGGTCCTTCCAGTACGTTAACTACTTGCATGGACTCGTTAGAAGACACCATCTGCTATTTCAGTTAGGTAATGGAAGTATAAGGAAGAGGAAAGAAGATAAAATAAAAAGTAAGACCATACGTGGTTCAGCATCCTGCTTGGAGCCCAGCATGGCTGCGCTGGAATCCTGCTGATGGAATGTCCTGACATTATGGTGTTTATTTCCACCACAGCCCTGAAATGTAAACAGGACATCGTTGGATGCTAATCCCAGGGACGGGAAATGACTGAGAATCCTGGACTCTTGGGCTATTGGTAGGATGTAAGGAATTGAATTTTACAGGAGGAGTGGCATACAGTACCAGCAGTGCATGAGAGCACATGCCAGAGGAGGTGTTGTCAGGAAGGGTATCTGACGCATGCTTATGGGGAGGAACAAAACACAGCATTATGCAGGATATTCGGCATGTTAGGATGCTCTGAGCATCCCATCCTAACAGGATGGAAGCTGAAGAGAGAGCTTGCCTTGAGCTTGAAATGTATACATATTAAATGGCAATTTATCACTGTGGCATTTATTTTCCACCGTGCCTTACAATGCTGGAGTGAATTCAGCTGAGGAACATGGAAATAGCAGAAAGGGAAAAGCAGCAGCTTCTGCTCCAGGCCTGAAGCCCAGAGGGAATGGGGTGGAGGTAGCACAATGAGGGGAGTGGTGGCTTAAGTGCACTGGAAAGCCATCTACACATCTCATGGGCAGCCCTAAATAAATTAATGGCGTGAGGATAGTATAGAACTTCCAGTCATGACTCCCTCTCCCCTGAAATGGAAAGGGGCACATCCAGGTTGCGTTTGGGGAAGAGGTGGATGAGCTGCTACGAAGCTCTTGGCATGTGGTGTAGGGCACTTGAGGCTCACGTTGCTGGAAAGAGAGATGCACCCCACTTTCATGCTGCTAGAAAACCTTGCCTTTTCCAAGCAACAGCTGCGAATCCCTCCTCTGTAATTCCCCTTGTAGTAGCAAAGACAGAAATGTGTTGTAATGAGTATAAAGGGAGTCCTTTATGGAGACTGCTGAACGTGTACAGACCCTGTAATTCACACTGGCTCTCCAGCTTCCAGACTGGCTGCCTGCTGTTGCCACACAAGGTCTCCCTAAGTCTTGGTCTGGCGTGTGTAGCAAGGAAAGGACCGTCAGCTCTACTGGCTGAAGAGAAAATGAATCCCGTTTTCTGTGCTTTGAGCATTAAGCACTGTTTCTGCAGTAGCTCTCTGCATTGTGCAGCGAGGCGTCATTTTCGGGTGGGCATCTTCTGATTGTTTTCATGAGTGTCTTGCTGGCGCAGTTGCCGTTGTTGATGCCTTTTGAACCCAGAGCTCTGAATTGTGACTCTCCTATACTGTTTGGGCCGGGTTTCCATCCGGATCTGAAATTGGAAATTTATTACTTGGAACTGTTTTTTAAAGGTGAAACTGACACCGGTTTCTTATTACTTACCAAGTCCTGAGGGCAGAGTTACATTCCTTACGCTGCTGTAGGTGTTAATGATTTCATCAACTCAAGAAGCCCAGAGCCCTGAACTCTGCTCTTGGCAGCTAGTAAAGAAGGGAAACTGACTTTCAAATATTTTGTTTTTAAAGTTGTTTTTCTTTATGGTGTTTACATTAGCGGGCTGGAATTTGTGGGACAGACATAAAATTGGAACTAAGAGAATTTGTTGACTTCTTAGTTCTTAGAAATCAAACCGATAGTAAAGCCTCAGTAGGCTGCTGAACCTGGTCTTGGCAAGCACCTCTGAAGCTGCAGAAGAACAAGAATCTGCGAGTGGGCCTGCTGTGGGTGCAGGCCTCAGCATTTCATTTGCTTGGTATGCTTCCTATGCCTCAAAATAATCAGGAAGGATACTATTATGCAGATCCCAAGATTTTTTCTATATTACTTTCAGTTGCATGCAAATAACTCTCAAACCTTGCTCGAAGTCTGGAGAGATTCCGGGATGTGGGTTTTTTGTTTTGTTTCTAGCATAACTCCTGTCTTGTGTTGTGCAGAAGATGGCATTGTGAACAAGGACGGGGGTTTAAAATCAGAATTAATTGGTATTACTCTGGGCTCTGCCACTTGCTTGTTGTAAGTCTTAAGCAGACCATCGTTGTCTTCATGCCTATATTGTGATAGCCTTGTGTCTTGCCAGGTAGCCATGATAGGCAAGTTCTTCTGGTTTAGATTTAAATAATTTTCTGATCCAAGAGCTAGCCACTGTGAAGTGACTGCTCTACACGTGACTGACTGCTGTAGAGGTGCTAAATGGAAGGTTACAGAATTTAACATTGATTAATCCCCTCTATTGATGGATGAGACTCCAAAGCTTATCCTTTAATTATTTAAGGAGGTGCTTAAAAGGTGATTTGCTGATCACCATTTATAATTAGCTATACAGAGAATATTTGGTGATAGCATTCTTCAGTGTAGGAAAATCAACTCAGGAACCAGGCTCAGGGGATTGAAACTTGGCAGATGAAGCACAAATTTCTAAAGTGAGAGACAGTTTACTGAGGGTTGTGGTAGATTTTCTGTTGCTGGAAATCTTTAAATCAAATGAGATGCCTATTGAAAAGTTATATTCTACTTCAGACAGGAATTAATCTATGGCAATCCTGTGGCATGTGTTATGCATGAGGTCAGCCTAGCTGATTGGAACAACCGTTTCAGCTTCATAGTTCATAAGATTGTCTTCAGATTCGTGAGAGCAAGTCTCACTGAAGCCGGGGGAAGCAAAATAAACCTGAGGTCAGAGCTTTACACCGCCTTCTTTCACATCCTTCTCGCTTGCAGGCTCTATTGGCTTGTTAGCCAGCTAACACGTGGAAATATCCTCCTGCATTGCTTTCATCTGCTTAGCACTGCCTTGTGCCGCTTAGCTTGCTATGTACCTTCCACGTGTGCCTGTAAATTGCGGGATGTTTCTTTTTAGTCATTGTTGTTTTGTTCGTTTTTTTTGGAACTGTGAGTTGAAAGGTGAGAAGGCTTGAGCAGATCTAAAAGGAAGCAGATCAGATTGTGGACACAGCTGGACATTCCTGCTCCGCTGTCCCTTTGGCAATGATTGATGTGGGATGTGCATGTGTATTTGTGATGATGGTTTTGTGTGTCTTTTTTTTTTCTTTTTCCCCAGTACCTTTCAAAACTAGCAAAAGAAGGGGTCATTGAATGTGAGGTTGCTCCCCATGCTTCAGACGCTTGCCCAACAGATCAGATAGAGATCCTCTATTTCTCCCCACAAGGCAACTAGCCCAGTCGGACTTGTTAAAAGTCTCCTGTTGTGCTGTACTACTTGGTCAGAGTGGATCAGGCAGCTCAGGGGTGAAGTAGAATTCTGTATTCCTGACCAAACTAGCAGCTAAATGACTGCTGTTGCTGAAGGACCGCAGCTAGTAATAGCCTACAGGTGCTGAAATGGCCACGTAGGTTGGAAACAATAATGCCTTGGCTGACTGAGCCACTGTTCTGAGAAGACACACCAGCTCGTGGTAAGTTCCTGCGCCTCACTGACACTGGTGGTTAGGCTTTCAAAAGAGCTCAGTATGTCTCACACATTTTTCCATTGAGATTTTCTCATGAAAAGGTCTGATCTCAGAATTGGCAAATTTTGAAGAAAACATAGATTTTCCCGAATGTTTCCACATTCTTATGAGAACTGGATATTTCAAAATTTGTGATAAATCACACTAGAAACATGTGTTTATTTGTAACTATTTCCTTCTTCCATTTTTTTTTATGTTGCCAAATGCAAAAAATCAATGGTGATAGGTTATTTTACATTTTTTTTTAATTTTATTTTCATTCCTTTGGGACTCAGTGGGAGGGAAATGATTGGTGAAATGAGAAATTTCTTTGGTTTTTGTTTTCCTTAAAAACAAACAAACTCAAAAGGCATCTATAGAATTCTGAGCACTAAAATAGCCTTCTTTTTTCAATAGATTTTTTTTTTCTTTTTTGAAGTCAGTTCTTTTTCCATTGGAGCAGCTCTGTCCACTCTTTTTGGACATCTGCCTGCTGTTTTGTGCTGAAATGGAAGCTGGACAGTTTTGAGAAAACATGCTCTTGATGGCAGGGGCCAAGCTCTGTTTAAAATTAGTTCTAATTGTTGAAAATCAAGTTTGTCTTGTACAAGCATGGCAAGTGAAGTTTGCTCATCATATGTATAATCCCATTCTTATAAGTGACAGTGGTGAAGAAGGATTGGCTGCAGAGCAGACTGATAAGATCAGTGCGTTTAGAGAAAGGATTTCCTGCGCTTCCTCTAAATAGTAAAATGCTCCTTTTATAGCATACAGTTGAACAGAAAAAGCAACAACTGATTGAGATGTCCTCTTCAATTAATCCCCATTTTGAACAAATGCCCTGAAGGGCCATGTATAACTTGGAAAGGCCAGTGCATCTCTGCAGGCATGATTTCAGGTAAGCCTTTAGAACTGTGCTGTGCCAAATCCCTCTAACTCTTCAGGGACTAATTCCATTATGCTACAACAACCCCGCCATGCATAAACTCAGCTTCTCTGTGTGATCTGCCCAGTCCCAAGGGATGTTGGGCAATTTTACTGGAAAGCACCTTATGCATAGCATCTCCTGGGTATAGTCTAGCAGGTAAATATCTTGAAGAGACCAAGTGGTGGCATGGTAAAGGGTTGCCTGAAGAGAGAGAACACCCAGCTTCTAGTCCCTGGGGGCCTACTTGGTATTTCTGGCATAGGGGTACACACAGCCCTGTTTTGGGATAACCTGAAATGTAAGGCTTGCTTATATTTTTCCTCTGTCTTTTAAGTCTTCGGAGATAAAAATCAAGCTGTCTTGAGGGGAGGCACTTTTGATTTTGAAACGGTTATGAAGAAGACATCACCCAAGGGCACTATCTGAAGCATATCTGAGAGATAACATACATAGTGCAGAAGGGTGACAAGTCAGGGCCAAGTGTATGTTCACTTGGCACATGATGTGTAGGTGAATGGGAAGAGTGTGTTTGATTTCAGGATCCCTTGGGGAACGGCTTTATCTGCAGCAGTGCTGCATTGGTGTGGGAGGTAATACCCTTTCCTTTAGAGGTGGTTGGGTGGAGAAATCGTGTGTTCAGGTGTGCTTTGGGTAAACCACAGACAAGAGAATAAAGTTAGTAGAAAGAGATGGAGAGTGCGAGGGCGTGAAGATGACCTTCTCGCTACTGGAAAGCTGTCGTTTTCAGCATCACGGTCTCTCCAGCCAGGTTACTGTGGAGACCATCCCTAGTACATAAACTGTCAGATGTTTGGTGAGCTACATGCTGCTAAGCAGGAAATCATTCACATTCCTTATCTTCCACACAAGAGGCTCAGGAGAAATCCTGCCAGAAAGCTTGCTCTCAGGCCTCAGGGAACAGGGCTTGACCTCTGGGAAAGGGTTTTTTTTTTCTGGGCTTTACTTATAAAAACTGAATTCAACTACTTTCTGAGCATTTGGCTTGAAAAGCTTCCAAAGGGCAACTACTAGATGGTAGTGGTTAGGAGTCCTGCTGTGGCTAAAATCCCATCCTGTTCCCACAGAAATCAGTGGTCAAACATCCACTGACTTCAGTACAAGCAGCTGAGGGGTACAAAGGGAACAATTCTGCAAAGCCCTAAACTTCTGAAGAATTAAAATCCAGACTCAAGTTTCCCAATTTGAGTAGTCTCCAGGAGCAATAGCTTATTCCCAAGCAGTGAAGTAATGAGGCTGTAGACTATCTGTGAAGGGAGTGTCTTGGAGCAAGCCAGTGCATTAGGAACAGCCCCATCTTACCTGGTATGGGAACCAGCAGACATATGTGTCCTTTGTACTTGTCACCATCTCTGTCTGTGTTAATGCAGGGATGGTGTTTATGCTGTGGATGGTACTAGAACTGCAAACAGTCATTTAATAAGCCCTACCACTCAAGAGCTTTTCTTTAAGGTTGCTTCTATTGGTATTTTGTACTGTGAGTGTGGCTGACCACTGGCACAGGTTGGCAGTTTGTGGGGCCCCCATCCTTGGAAATACTCAAAACCCAACTGGACACCATCCTGGGCAACTTGCTCTAGCTGACCCTGATGGTGGGGTTGGACTAGACAGCCTTGAGAGGCCCCTTCAAACCTCAAACTATTCTGGGCTGCTGACATCAATATTGCAGCATTCTCTTAAATGCCAGCTACCTGTCTGTCCCAGCCTCACCTCAAAAGCAGCAGCTGAAGTTATGAGGATTTCTTTTCACACACAGTTTGTGAACCACATCTTGACACTTTCCCTTTCCTCAGCTCTTCAGGGTGTATAGAGAGCATCTTGACCCTATGGATGTTTTTGTCATGTTACTTCTGGGTTAGGGAAGTTGGGCCATAGTTGGAAACGATCCTTAGTTGCACACCTTGCCTCTAAATGCTGTTTTTAATCCCCCTTTCAGACCAAACCCATGTTTTTCTTATTCTTAAAGTGGAAGTTTGAGTTGTCAATTCACACTTTTCTTTACTCTTTTCTCTTCCTCTACCAGTTGCTCAGAACTTGCTTATCAACTTCTGAATGAAAGGTATGTCTTGGGTCAATGGCTCACGCCATCTCCAGCTTCTCTAAGAATTGTTTGGTCTGCTTCTTAAAGGAAACCTTTCAGCTCTTTTTTGTTAATCTAGGGATTGTTTTTTTGTTTGCTTGTTTTGTTTTTAGTTTTACCCTGCAGTGGTTGCAAAGAAAAGAAATTTGCTTTATAACTGTGTGAAAGAAACATTGTTGTCTGAGAAATGTATACATATATATATTTTCAGTGAGGCTGCAGGCAGTGTGTTCATTTTTATCTTCCCTCCAGCCAATCTTTTTCTTCCATGTTTAATATAGATTAGCCTCTACTGCTTGGTAAAATAATGTAGACTTGTAACTGTTTCTACCTTTCAAATAGGAACAGAATAAAACTTGTACCACTTGGGCGCATGTGGTTTGGGAATCTAATGGCCTAGCAATGGAGGAGAAAGTACTGGAGCATAAGATGGGACATCAGAGCCTTGGGAGATGTGGCTCTTAGTGTGTGTAAAGCTATTGTGGGTTGTAATACTTGAGGGAACCCTGGCTGTTGTCTCATCTCAGTAAGGCTTTGTGGGGAGCAAGGTGCTCCAGCTATTCTGCTGTGTTTGTTTCAAAGCTCCCGGGTTTCATCCCCAACAACTTCTGAACACGATAACCCAATGCAGTTGGCCTTTCAGCTTTGTACAGGTCCCTTCCCCTCATACTGCTTGGGAAAACTGTATTGATGGAGAAACACATGGCACAGCACAGGCCAAGCCTGGAGAGGACTGTACATCACTGTACATCCCTCTGTACTGATACCCAACATTATTCTTTTCTGCCCATGGTAAGTTTTATTTTTCTCAGGAGTGTTGGAAAGCAGGTGGTATAGAGGGTGAAGAAGAGGCCTGAACATTTGGGTGGGACTTGTTTAAGGAAAATTTTAGCACTGTGACCCTAGTGAGGTTGTGCATCCAAAATGCTGGAGGAGAGCCATTAAACAAAGTGGCATAAAATAAACTCACTGTGCATGTTTTCATACTTACGTCCTCGGCTACTTTTGGTGTGTTTATCAAAACATCATGGGCTTTTGAGTCAGTCTAATGGTGGGAATGAGAACAGGGAACGATACATATCAGGACCATATTAAAGCTTTCTTTTAGGCCCTCCATTTTTAAATCTCCTTACCAAAGTAGTTCCTTTTAGAAATGGTTTGGGTGATGGTGGTGGGGTGCTTGTTTATTTTTGTTAGCCTACAAATATTTACTGTGTGCAAACACCTTGCACTGAAAGCAAGGATATGCGACCAAAGCAGTGAAAGAAGCTTACAATTTTGACTCTCATTTTAGTAGTTGAGCTTCAAGTATATGTTCTACCATCCAAATTTGTTATCTGTTTTTAATGTGTTTATTCAAAAGTTATTTGTGGGAGCTTAACTGACCAGCAGAACAGGAGGACACTGTTTTATTATTGACTGGCTGTCTGACAGCGCCTTGGGTTGTGAATGCATCAAAGTTATTCATGGATGGCTGATGCTGAACAGCTTATGTGGTTGTTGAGCAGCTCCTGAAATCCAATGAGTTTATTTCCATGGGGTTATCTGAGAAGTGGTAGGCAGGTGAGAGTCGTTTTGTTTAATGAACTTCAAGGATATAGCAGAGGAAGAGAATCTGCAAATTGAAGTAAGAAGTGAAGACACAATATTTGTTTTAAACCAGCTAAGACACATTCATAGCACTTTGGCATAACTCAACAAGTTCTTCAGTCAATGGGTAAAAGTCTGAATCTGAGGTCACTTTCCCCTGTATGTCTTTTGTTAGTATCCTCTCCAGTGTGAGTGCTGCTTTTTTTGCTGCTGCACTGTGACACATTGAAAATCTCTGGGTGAGGGAGAACAGTGAGGAAACTGCACCTAGGTCTTCGCTGGTGGTGGAGACAGGGGCACAGGATGGATAGAGCTGAAGGTTATTGCAATGCAGTCCATGATGTACGACTGCGGTCTGGCACTGAACATCCAGAAAGTGGCTGGTAAAGGTACAGAGGATCCCCTCAGGGTCCAGAGAGAAAGGCAAGTTTTGACTTTCTGTGCAGTGTGAGAGCAGCTTCTGCTTGCAACGATGATTATTCCCTCTCTTTCTGATTTGAGGCAAGTTGGTTGAGGTTTTGTAAGCAACATGAGAGAGTATTCCTGGGCAAGGACGGCTTAAGGGGAAGGGCACAAGGGTAGCTGAAGCATAAACCTAATACTGACACTATGGCATATATTGCTTTTCTGAATCTGTGGTCAGGGACTTTGACAGAGTTAGGATTAAGGTAGGAAACTAAACCTTTTTGGAGTACATCCAGCTGGACAAGAGGTCTGTGCAACATTAACCATGTACATGAACGCTTTCTTGCTCCCGTGTGCTAACTACCTCAAATTTAGATTTAGATTTTGGCTTCACTGTGTTGCTCACTTCTTGAACTGGAGTGCAGAGAACAGCTTTATAGCCCAAATGAAAAGGTGTTTTACCTCCAATCTAACTTGTTTCTTTTAAATCTCAGCTATTAAAAGAAATAAGTTTCTCTGTCAATGCTGCTCCTAGCATAGTCAGATTTCCTTTTCCTTTTTAATCATAGAAATTGCATGGGTGAATGCAGTTAAAAAATAGGCATTAGTACCAGCCCCTACCGAAGTATATATATGACTTGGAATACATTCCCCAGGAGTCAGGAAATGATGATTTGGATGCTCTACTTTGATGTTGCTCTAAAGTCAGCTCCAGAAGGCCTTTGCAGAAAATGAAATATTTCATTTTCTAAGAAAAATAATCTCAGGTGCCTACCTGGCACCGTTCCACTGAAGGATATTTTGCCAGAAATGAACTGAGTCCAAGTTCTGTTTGGAAGAGCTGGTGTCTTGTTTTATGAGGTTATGTGTTTCCATCAGCATTAATAGGAGTCTGTTATAGCCTCGGAGTGGAAATTATATAAGAATTGTATGTTGTTTACCCATCTGAGGAATGAAAGGCTCTTGTAGAATCTCTGTAACTTAATTCCAACAGTACGTGCACCCTGAAAGTACTGAAATTATCGGGATAAGGTGAACAAAATTTTGAGTATCCCTTCTGATATCTTCCTGTAGGGAAGTATGAAATGCTTCTTCCTTCTTTCCTTTTCTCTTTCCTCCTAGTTTTATCTACAGAAGTGTTTTCTGGGATTTTCTAGGCAAGATCTTAAGTCATTCCTTTTACAGAGTGTAAGACACTTAGTACCTGATAAGAGATTTCCTCAGATGTCACCTCAGCCTAGATATTTGAACAATTGAATACAAAGGCACAAGTACATTTTCCTGACTGAACCATTGGTTGGTTGATTACTGATATTACCTCCACACCAATGTGTGTGTCCACAACAGCACACGACTAGCTGTAGTGCTCCCACAGAGTTTGGGAGCATTCTAACCAGAAAACAAACAAACAAAACCAAAAAAAAAAAAAAAAAAACAAAAAAAACCTTTCATCTTGCCCTTTGTTCCATTTCCTGTGATAAGCAGATTCTTTGTTCATTTCTTTACTAACTCAAGCTCCAACTTTGGTCCTTAGAGAGACTCCTTGCTTTCAGAATGCTTACTTTGGTCCAGATTGGTCAGTTAGAGGGTAGGGACATCTCATTTCCAAGATGTTGTCAGTGTTGGTTCCTCTCTATTAAAAAAGTGTCAAAACTGCTTCTCCAGATGTATCCAGTCCCAGTACTAAAGCTTATTATTGTTGTTTCACTTGAGCAATGTTATATTTTCCAACCTCTTTTCCACAGGGGTTTCTTAACTGCTCTGAAAATCGGTCCCTTCCAGGTAACCTGGTGGCTATCGTGCTGGCATTTGATGGTTGAGATCTGTTGCCCATGTAGCTGTACTATTGCAAATCAAATGGAGGGAAACTCTTACTGTAGGAACATTCCAGTAAAAGCTGGAAACGTATCCTGCGATATTGATATGGATATGAAATGTGCTTTGGGGATTAAGAAGAGTTAGTGCTGCTATTAGTAGGCCCCATTGGAGATGAATTGTTTCCTTATCGTGCATGACCTCTTAAAAATGTAGAAAATCTTTGTGTGTGTTTGAAATCTCAGCATGAACAGGATATTCTAAGACCTCGTGGACTGTCTTGCCTGTCTAAAGAACATTTTTTTCTTGGAAACAAAAGAACGTTCCTTTAAACTACTATCCACACCGTTGCCCCTCTCTAGACTTGCATTGCTCAGTTTGAGTTGTTTAGTTCTGGGGTTATCCCAGTGGAGCTTTTTGTGATTAATAGCTGATAACAGTGTAAACCCAGCACTAAGAACATTTCCTGGGCAGTAGCCACGCTTCTTACAGGCTCCATTTGACTGATGATAGGGTATGTGCAGAACAAGCACTAGGGAAGAGGTCGCCCTGAAGAGTGTCTCAGTGGTGTGGGTTCAGTGTTTGCATTACACATCTGCTGGTTTATCTTCTTTTCAGAGCCGGAGCTCCTTCTCTCTACAATTTCCTCTGTTGTAAGCATCGCCAGGCACCACTGTAGTGTATTTGTACCCTTTGCTTGTATTATGCACAGCTAAGGAAAAATATAAATTCAAACAAAGGAATTCAGTAATGTCAGATAATGCCCTTTTCATATCGTTTTTGCTGGTCCAGTAGCCAACAGTTAAAATTTAGTGATAGCCTGGCAGCCTGCATGCAGATTTTTCAGTTGTATATAACATATTTCTGCTTGAATTTGCTATCCAGTCTGCATATGTAGTTGGTCTCAATTTTTTTTTTTCAGAGCTGCTGACATCTTGCAGTTCCACTGATTATGCTGGAAGGTAGGTACAAAGTGCCATGTGAAAAGTCAGGAGTGCTGCCTTGTTCAGAGGGCTTTCTGTGCAGGGGGAGAATCAAATGCTGATACTACTTGTTAATGGAAAGGTTTTGGTGCTGGTTGCCTGGGTCTTCTCGACAGCAAGTAGAAATTGGAGAAACAGTAATTTCAGTTTTTTCTTGCAGTGAGAAATAATCTTGCATAATATGTATTTAGTTTATAAATGTCCCTGCACAGTCAGGGCAGCAGAGCCAAGACCCAAATAAGTTTTAAGAGGCAATGTTTTAACTGTTTGCTGTCTTTAGTTGTATGTATACTATCCCCAAGTTTAAGATGTAATATGTATGTAATAAATACTGATTTAAGTGACTTTTAAATATGCCTCCAAAGTATCAGACAAAACAAAATGTATCAAGTAATGATTTGGATCAAATCCTGTGCAATCTATCAAATAATTCAGTGCTGTACAGAACTAGAGATAACAAGCAGTGATATTGGTATATGTTCTGCAAAGTCATGCATAACCGCATATAATAATAATGTTTGCAGCCCTAAGGGAATAAAGATGATGTTCCTTCCCTAAGAGAGGGTAGAGTTCTGTCCCATTGGTATACAATGAGCCTTCTTTTCAAATCATGTCAAAGGACTGTGTATCCAGATCAAGTGGCTGTTTAGAAGCAGGGTGTTTTTCTTTTTCTTCCTTTTTTTTTTTTTTTTTTTTTTTCTAGTGTGCAGCTGTGCTGGGGAGTTAAGAGAATTTTATAGTGCAGTCTGGTTTTCTGTGGACTGTACTCAAATCTTTGTCAATAAGATGCAAGAGCTTTAGTTCAGAAGTTGAAAGAAAGAACTTGTGTCTTTGGGCAGGCTATGGGCTTGCCACAGGTACTTAGAGGTCCCGAGACAATGCCCAAATATCCGCTGTATGCAGCTTCTCTGCAGTCATTAGGCAAATGACTTCTCCTTGGGAAAGAACAGGGTGTTGGTCAGTTATAGTTCTAGGAAATCTTCCCTAGTTATACTTCACTACTTAAACTTTTCTTAATCGTGGGCAGTAAAGGGCCTT
The DNA here is from genome assembly GCA_011074415.1 of Stictonetta naevosa. Classification (NCBI taxonomy): domain Eukaryota; kingdom Metazoa; phylum Chordata; class Aves; order Anseriformes; family Anatidae; genus Stictonetta; species Stictonetta naevosa. Next base: position 26,929,706 of record CM021699.1, read on the forward strand.
GAGGTGGACATGGCCTCTTGCCACAAAAACTTGAACACCAGAACTAACAATTTGCAAGCTGGAGAAAGCAGTAAAATAGAGTTGGTAGTGACCGGCATGGTGTGCAAGGGTACCACGTTCTTGTGTATGATATGCTCCATACCATGTCGTCTGTGGATATGTACCACTATAGAGAAGACCCTCACACTGGGTATTTTAGGGGGGGTTCTCCCCATTCTCCTCCATCCTTCCTCTTACTGTGCTCTTTGCAACATGCTGCTGCTGGCAAAAAGAACTCAATGATTATGCATGGAGAAGGTGACTGGTTTTAGGTAGCAGTTTCTTTTCAGACTCTCATAATCACTATCTGTGTAATTCAGAGTATTATCTCTATGGAATTTGATCTAGATGTAGATGAGGACTTGTTCACCCTAATGTCATAAAACACCAGCCCTGAAACCTAAAGCAGCAGGTCATGGCTCTGAAACCAGCTTTCAGTGTTGGTGTACAGTCTCCTCCTATAAATATTACAGCAGCCAGAAAATATATTTTATCTGGATACCACTTAAAAATACACACAGAAAACAACCCAAATCCTTGAGCAGAGTTCTTTCCAAATATCCATTCTTCAAGAAGACACGTTAGGTTAAAAGTTCAACAATTTCACCAAGCTGCTGGCTTGGAGTCCAAACCTACTTGCGTAATGTTGAGGTTTCAGGGCAATGAACCCACATTATCCCTTGTCAGAATGTTGAACAAAAATAAAAATGCTGGAATAAAATACTGTATGTGACCTTTTCTTAATTTCATTTTCTGGAGTGAATTTATTGTTGGTGCCAAATTGACAACCATGGAATCTGAGTAGCTTAAAAAACAGGTATATAAAATCAGTGACACTTTGACCCTGTCTGTGCCTTGACCTAGAGAAACCATCCCTAAGATGGAGAGAGCATTAAAATCTCAAGACCTGTTCCCTTTGCGCTACATCTACTGACTGTCTTTTCCATTTACTGGGTCACTAAAGAAACCTTTTAGCTATCATCGCAATCAGTTGCTTTTCAGTATATGGAACTGAACTGAAAACCATCATTGTATTTTACATGGTTGCAGTGACAAACAGAAATACACTCTACTTTGGCTGGTGCACTAAATAGGAAAGCAGCAGATCTGGAAAGTGGCTTTCCCAGGTGGCATTGCTAAATAGAAGCTTTAAAGAGATCTGTACCACCTCAAAAAATGTAAAAGTTCACACATTGTCTCTGTTGGATTTCTCCCCAGTTATACCCACTTACTATAAAGACCAAGTTGCTCTTTCCAATGACAAAAGTTGAGGAAAAATTCACCAGTGCAAATAATTGATTTGCCCATCAATAGGGAAGATTATGCCTGTACACCTACATCTGTGGCTGGTCGTCAGTGGTTATAATCAAGGCATATTTCCAGTCAAGTCAAGCTTTGATGTCTTGTACTGGCCCTGAACTCAATTTTAGAATGGAAATCAATTTTTGTACTTTGTGATGACATCGGACCAGGGATGAAACATTCTTCTGCTAATTGTCTGAAAAAGAAAACAACATTTTACATGGAAATGACCTGGAGTTTGGGAAGATGTAATTGGACCTTTACCATTTGTTTGTTTTTCTTGGAGCACACTGGCAGCTCTTACAGATTATTTCTCTCTCAGCAGAGGCACTCTAATGCCCTCAACTGCTTATTTTGTCTGGAAAATTCAGGCACCCAGGATAACGATGACAACAGCAACATTTTGACTCCCAAATCCCCTGGCAAAATAGTTACATCATGTCTGGAAATAGTTGGGCAATGACAGAATGGAAAAATTACAATGACTCAAACAAGACAGGGATGCTCTTAGTAATGGGATTTTGTTCATTCATTCTTCTGAAGGTGGTGGTACATAATGCTACTGGGAAACTCTGAACCGGTAATCCTTTTGCCTAAATCCCACTCTTCCCAATAGATATAGTGTGGAGAGGTCAAGTCCCCAGACCAAGTTTTTGTACTAATCTACCCTACCAGAATTCCTGATCTTTCGGCATAGAGGGATGAGTGAGACAGTTTATTCTCCAGATCACTCTGTCCTTGGCTTTTTTCTTGAGGTGACCGAAAACTTGGCTCTGCGGTGTCGATATCCTTTCTCTGGAGCTGGTCTTATGGACAGAACTGACAGCCATTACTAATCAGGGCCAGTTTCAGACCAATGGCATTAAAGGCATTTGATATTGTAAGACTGTAAAAGGTATAGTGCTTCATCTTACTGTAGAGGAAATTAGTCTTTTGCATTGGAACTGTAGGAGCCATGTGCTGGTTCTGCCAATCAGCATGTATGTCTGCTTGACAGATGCCATCATGATATATTTCATTTTCAGTCTGTGAATTTATTATATTAGATAAAGGGTTCACCTCGCTCCAGATTCCAACGTGCTGGTCCTTTGTCTCTCCTGTGAAACTGCATCACTGACCTACTCAACACCAACAGAGAGAAAATAAAGTTGGAGAGTCTAACCCAGGCTATGCTGTCTAGATCCACAGCTTGCAGAAGAGGCGGTTTAGGCCAGCTCAGTTGGGTAGTGTAAATGAAGCTTGGATCACAGTCCTGTCCTGAATTTCATGGCCCTAAGATTACAGTATATTCCTGGGAAGTCCTAAAACCAATATTTTTATCATGTGATTGTTTTCAAGAATAAAATCTGGGTATTGCAGAGTGCGTTTGCAAATTCTTCCTGCTGGATGGTCTTCTCCTTGGTTATGATTGCATCCGGGGGTGTCATCTGTGGGGTTTGTGGGATTCTTTTCCCATGTTTGCTTTTATGTAGTTTATTTCCCACAGGCTCTTACAATCACAGTGATTTGGAGAAGAACAAAGACATACAAACCAACCCATCTAGTGAAGTTAATGCTGTGGCAGGGGAAACCATAACATAAATTCATTTATTTCATAAAACATAAATTTATTCACACTGGATTTGCAGACACTGCTACATGCTACCCCTACAGCTGCGTCACTACTGGGGTGTCCCAAACAGATTCCAGTTGAGTGATTACATTCTGCAAACCAACTGTTTTTATTGTTATTTGTAGAGTACCAAAAATCTACTGGGCACTATACAATAACTGATTTGAGTTAACTATGTAACTAAGACCCTACCTGTGGCCTTGGCTGCGGCAACAGAGTATAATACAGCAAGTGTAAAACAGAGTGTAGTGCAATCTTTACAGCATGTGTCATGCATGCAGTGGCTTTCTCTCTTTTTTTTTTTCTTTTCTTTTTTTTCTTTTTTCTTTAATACTTGCTTAAAAAAAGAGAGGATTTTTTCAGTTTGAGGTGTATGAAGTACATACCAGAAGCCGTCTAAGAGTTGTCATGAAAGAAAGCAAGGGTATGGAAAAAAGTAGAGAACAAAAACTAAGCTGATAGAAAAGAGTGGGAGAACTAAGGCTAGAACTGAAAAGTGTTCTTCCTTGGCTGATGGAGAACCTTTTTTTTTTTTTTCCCACCTCATTTTTTGGACACTTTTATTCTTTTACCACTTTTTTTTTTTTTTTTTTTTTTTTTTTCCATAGAAGGCAATGGGGCAATACTTAGTGATATATACAAACAGAACAAATGTGGTTCCTGCTGAGAAAGGAAAATTAGGAAAACTAGTCTTGGTAACAGTCCAGCCTTTCCTAGAAGGAAGTGGAGGGCATCTGCAGATGTTACTGAGACTGTAGTGCTGCACTACTAAAAGACTTGGAAGTAGTGACAGAGAGGGTGCAAGGAAAGAAAGACAGTGGGCTCTAGAATACTGCATTCAAACAGGAAGGTTGCTTGTATCTGGTGGTGTGCAATCCCATTGGATTCACCACCTAAAAATAGCAGAAAGGTTGGGCCTGCTGAGAGTGAGGTATTGGCAAGCTTGCCTGTGCACAGAATTGATGAATTAGGGAGGGAACCTATGGTACAATAAGCACTACGGAAAATGCATATCAGCCTCCAAACTTGCTGTTTAGTCAGACATCTCTGCCTCCCCTCTTGGCCAAATATTCTGTATGCTTAGACAGGGTGGTGATGAAGGATGTATATATACTAGATAAACACTTAGGTTGTTAATTTTAGTTGTTTTGTCTGCAGTTTAATATGCAAAGGTCACATCGCCATTCACAAATGTTACAGATTTACTTGCATCTAAATAATATATAGGATTTTTGCTTTTGGTGTCTAAGAGGACAGATTAGTTTTGACCCTTCAAATTGGGTGGAGTCAGAGTTATAATAAACTAGTAAATTTGTGAAAATAAAGTAACTTCTTGGCAGGTAAAAGGAGGGATGGGTTGGTCAGTCACCTCAGACAGATGTAGAGAATTACTGATCTGTACTTGATTAAAAGGTGGAAAAAATGTGTAAAGACATAACAAACACTAGGAGGATTTATGATGTTGACTAACTACTTCATTGCTTTCTTTGCTTTGGGTTTTGAATCTTGATTTCACTGTTCTTTTGTAACTGGTTTTCTATAAAGGTAAATCAATGGATTGGGAGGGACATGAAGAACGTGCTGGTATTTCTGTGGTATTTTGTTAGCTAGTTTTGTTTTGTTCCTTGGCCATTCCCAAATGAACACAGTGAAAGAAGTGCAAATTAGCCTTTGAGAAGAGAAAGAGGGTTCTTGGTAACATTTTTGTGTTGGTCAGCTGGTGTCAGGTGAAAGGTAAAACACTACTGGATTTGTGGGCATTAACAGACTAACATTAGTGGTCATTAGTCATCCAGTGCATACCGAGCATCATTAAAAAATTAAAAATAAACAGATTTTTGACAGACATGTTGCACTAAGTAGGTTTCTGGATATAGTTATACCTGACAGTCTTTAAATAGTGCTTGCGTTTTCTCTCATTCTAGGCCATATTTCCTAGAAAAAAAATACTGAAAAACGAAAAATTACATTCTGTTTAGTATTTATAATATATAATGCTGTGTATACAGCAGGACACAATCTGTAGGTATGTGGGATATTTTGAAATTCCGAGTTACCTCAGTTTTGATGGGGCCAGAAAAACGGTGAGAGAGAGCCTGGGAGCTTGTGCCATGAAGCGGGCTGTCGGGAGGCTGAGCCTGGGTGGAGCACAGTGCCGGGGCTGGCTCGCACGGTCCTCACTCCACCTTGAGATCTGTCCCCTCATTTCGATGTGGTGTTTGTGGGGACATCCATGAGCTGGCCTCAAAACGTGCAGTGTGTGGCAAGCTGAGCTCTCCCCTCTGAAGGAGTCATTGAGCATGGGTTGTGGCCCACAAGGCCTACGTACGTGGCTGTGGCCCCTCGTGCTTTCCAGGGTTTTCTTTCCTGTGATCCATTGATCTGTTTGCTCAGGTCTCGTGCCTTCCTGTTCAACACAGTAGGTAGGTGTGCTCCTCAGGAAGGACTGCCCTCCTTCCTGAAAGAAAGACTTTAACTTAGTGGGTTTTAAGTAGTTTAAGTAGTTGATTATTTTGCTGCTGTTTTGTGCTCTAGAGGCCAGGACTCCTAACTGTGGTGACAAAACCAAATCAAAGGAGCTGAGTTAACTGCAGATGGAACAAATGGATTGCTTGCACACTCCCTCCCTCTGTCACCCCCCATGCTGCAAATGCCTCATATTACACATGACATCTGTCATGTTACATGTGACATGTGTGGAACATGCACATGGTAATTGGAACATGCCATGAAGCCCATAGTTTCACCATCTGTGTACTGGAGAAGCAATGTGGTCCAGGGAACTGAGTATAGGATTAGGAGAACGGAACTGTTAAGCTTTACCCAGTATGTGCATTTTGATGATTTTCAGCATGGTGCTTATTTTCTTGGTTTCACAATCCAGTAAGTGAAGATGAAGGTAGCTATTATAATACCACGAAGTTCTGATGGTTTATTAAATAGTTGAATAATGTAGAAATGTAACTTGGATTTGGGGTGGTGGTATTGGTTTCTGTTCCAAGTCTGTCCAGATTCAGGTTTCTTTCTATTTCCGCAGCATTGCATCAAATTTATGCATTCTATCCTGCTGTAGAAATAGAGATCTACCAGGGAAATGGAAAAGGCTCACTTTATTTCCTCACCTGTTAGAATAAACCAGTGGAGACAGTGATTCTGCATCATGCTGTCCCATGCTTCCCATGTGGATGAGAGCCTAGGTTGCACCCACTGACATTTTGCATCTGGTGATGATCAGTAGGGATTCAGCTCTGGAAGACAGTGCATCAGTGGTTTCCATTAATGCTTCCTTATGTTGCAAACTGTTTTTTTTTGAGCTGTGTGTGTGTTTAGTCAACCCAGAGTTCTCTTTCTTCTGTTTTCCTAAAGATGGTGGGTGCGAAAGTCAGTTTCTCTGTTTTGGTTATGGTTATGCCCTGGCTGTTTGCTATGGTGAAGGAGAGGGCCGTGAGGTAAAAAGTATGATGCTCAGCTCTCTTACACAGCATTGCTTCTGGCACAGCATTTTCAGGTGTCCTACTCTTTGTGGAACACTGCCCGGTTAGGATATTTTTGCATGAAAAATGTAATTTCTGAGAGAGAATGAAGAAATGAGTGAGACTGGAGAAACAATTAAGAATCTGCAATTGAAAGAGGAGCCTTGTGTGCAGTCAGCAGGGATCCCATCCCATGTGGCTAAAACTTCTGATAAGACTTTAAAAAAAAATGCATTAGTTTAATTATGTTTGGTCACTGGGCCAAATGGTTTAGAAATGAACACGTACTCTCTGTCAGGGGAAGAGGACGCTGTTATAATTAGACCTTGGGCAAAGTTCCAGACAGTGACTCCTGACCTGAGCCGAACCACAGATGGGGCTGGGAAGCACGAGGGGACTGGCTACGAAGCGAGGATGTGCGGTTAGCTGTTGAAATGACAGCGAGTTCTTCGGGTTGTGCAAAAAGGGTAAGATAATGCAACCGAGAAGAGCTTGGGAAGGGAGTTACGTTGAATAGTGGGATTCCCTCCAGAGAGAGATTTCTCTTTGATTCTCACAGGAGGTGTTTAGAATGGATAATTGCACGTTTGTTTCGTTTCTACAATTGCCTTGCTTGTAAGAAGTTGAAAGGTAATAGATCTTTCTTTAGGAAAATAAAAATACAAACTTCTGTTATTTTTGTGAGCTTTTAAAAGAATTTTTATGAGAGCTTTGTTATTGGTTACCACTCTGAAAAATGAAAGATGTTTGCTTCATCCTTCTTTTTCCTTTCTTCTTTCTTTTTCCCTTTTTCCCTTGGAAACATCCTTTTCTCCCCCAGACTTGATTCTTTAAAAAGAAAAGACAAAGAGAAAGAAAAGAAGAAAAAAATAATGATTTGGAGGGTATTGGAAAATGTTTATTTTGTTCAAAACTATACTCACAAACAAAAAAACAAGGAGATCTAATTGGTTCTTAAATAGGATAAACAGTAAATATAATAAACATTTCTTAATATTGAATAGCATAAGCAGTTACTTAAGTAAATGCTTCTCTGCATCCTGTGGTTGGCAGTCTTCATCTTTAGAAAGACAGTGCTTCCACCTAGAAATATATATTAATTTATTCAGTCAATCAGTCAGTGATTCAATTCTAAATTAGCTATGCTGAATTCCTTTCCAGCAGTTCTCTCTCTCTCCCTCTTTTATTTGAAATCCATCTATGCACCTCACCTCTCTAGAATTACAGTGTTGTAGCAATACAGAAGGGCCATGTAACCCCTCCGTGTCAGTATTAATTTCCTGCATGCCTCTTAGAGGTGGACCTGGAAAATGCCAGAGTACGGGTTGTGCAATGGAATGATGTTCTGTGAAAGCGACACACTACAAGGCTTCTCCTTGTGTGAGCTCCGTGTGCTTTTGCAAAGTAATCAAAGCTGAGTAGCTTTGTTGACTGCTTAAGTTTGGATCCTAAGGAACAGGTGCCAATTTCATAAAGGCACTGCAGGAGCAAGCCTGTTTATTTTTCAGTATTACAGATGAAGAAGGCCTAAAGAGTGACTGCTCATCTCTGGTGAGCCTGCCTAAGATGAAAGCTGAATGATAAAATGTCAGTTCATGGTGTCCTGTGGTGCCCTGACCAGGGCAGTACTTAACCCACAGAAAATGCTGACCTTCATGGCCTTCTCTGTAGTACTTATTTACTGGTAAGGTGCCTCTTTTGGAGGGGGGGTTACCAAAATCTTGACCTGAGCTCATAAAGGAAGATATTATGGTCCTATTGCTTCAATCTCTAAGCCAGTTTTCCCAAGGAGGATTCACTCTTTGTGCTCCTAGAGGATTCTGGTCCTTTGGTGGTTGGTGAGGAAGTATCTCAACAGGAGATCAGAATTTAGTTGCAACTAAATTGATGGAAATGTAGTTATACTGGATGTAAATCAGGCTTGACTCATTGGTATGAGCTCCTTCCAAACTGATGGTATATCAAAATAATGGGTTCTGGCCTCATCCATGGCCAGGCTACCATAAAGGACATTGCACTCAGAGAATTCCCTGACGAGACGATCTGCAGTGAATAAGATCAACTTCTTCTGAAATTCTCTTGTGAAATCTTCTAAGAACTCAGGTTTTTAATCTACCCCACTGAGAGGAAATTAAGTTGTGTACATCATTATGCTAGAACTAAGGACATTTTGCTTTTTGTGAGATCAGCGTCAGAGGCCAGGTTCTGGGGTTAAGCTGGCCTTCGGCCTCTCTTAGTGAGAACCCAATCAATGTGCTGGTGAAGCTGGCATCACACTGCTTTGTTGAGTCCTGCTGAGACATTGCAAAGCTGGCATGGAGAGCAAAGGAAAACGGGGGCCTGATACCAGCTCAGGCTGCATGAGAGTCAGTGTCCCCCGCTGTAAAAAAGGAGGTGCTAGGTAAGTTAGTTCCAGCACAAAGAAACCTTCTGGTTCCTGCCAAGCGCATAGTGCATCGAGGCTGGGGGTTTGGGGTTATTTTTTTGTTTGCTTGTTTGTTTTCTTTTTTTATTCTTAAGCAAGTGTGCTCAGATTTCTACACAAGCTTTCCCTGGAGAGCGTCTGGCTGAATGCATTATGTTAAGTCCCACTATGCAACTGCTGACCTAAAGGTGCTTTTCCTAGCACAGCCACTTAGTCTCTCTGAGAGCTCAAAGCAGCCTTGTTCTGGCAAGCAAACAGGCCAAAGCATTGTGGGGCAGGTTAGGGCAGCAGCTGCTCTGATGACAAAGCTCAGCTGTGTTGCTGCACTTACAGCATCCAGCATCCCGTGGCTCCATTCACCTGCCACCTCCCTCGCTGCTCCTCCGCCTTGTGCCCAGGGAGCCAGGCTTCGCAACAGGCTTTAATTATTTACTCTCTAAGGATATGGCTTATTCTGCAGATTAAGTGAAAAAGTGAAGTCCTTAAAAAATATAACACAAATAAGCCCCTGAGCTGTCAAACAACAAGTCCCTTAAAAGGGCAAAATATGCAGCTCTCTGTGGACTGCACAGATCCCTCCTTTCAAACTGCTGGCAGGAGGCTTCCTGTTTGGATGGGCTGTTCACAAACGGTGTTGTGTGGTGAAATCAGTCACTTTCCAAATCCAGCTTCAGGCCTCTTTTGCCTCCCTTTATGCTCCTGATACCAAAGCCCCTCAAGCCTGGGTCCTGTCAAGATTGGATCTGGCAGCTCAAATGTAAATCTGAAAGCGTGCATTAGCACTGTGCAGTTTCTCCCCTGGATACATGAAGCAGCCCAAACTGGTTACGTGTGTTTGAGAACGTGGTAGACAAAATGGTCCTACTGCAATAGTCATGGCCATAAAGGGATAAGTGAATGTTTGCCAGTGTGCCTCCAGAGTGGTGAAAAAATGACTTCTGTTTTGTTGTTTCATTGCTGATATTTGTTGTTTTATTTTGATCAAATGACATGTCTTTGGAGGATTCTCCCATTCCTCTTGGTAAATACTCCAGTACATACATCAGTTCCTTTACTCTAGCAGCGAGCAAAAGTCCAAAACTGGAATCTAACAATAGCATTCAACCTTGGCTGGTGAGCTTTACTGATAAATATGTCTGCTGGAAGATCACATGCTGAGTTAGTAAAACCTTTTGAGAAACTTTGGGAGAAGCGATTCTGCATTGCCATTCAAGAACGTGTTAATGGTTGGACTTGATGATTTTGGAGGTCTTTTCTAACCTAAGTGATTCTGTACTTCTATGTTAAAGCTAACTACCTTGTCTAGCTTGAATATTTATTTTGCCCTTTTTTATCTCAAATCCTTCTGTCCCAGCTATTACACCAATGACAACCGTTTTAATTGCAGAGAGCTGTACAAGTCTGGTGGAGTCTTGCTCATCTTTTTTTCCCCTCTTTTTTTTTTTCCCTGCAGAACATGATCAGAAGATAGCATCATACACGATGATCATGGCCCCCCGGAAGAGGAATCGTCATGCGTTGGGGTTTCTTTGTTGTTTTGGAGGTAGTGACCTCCCTGAAATCAATCTCAAGGACAACAACCCCCTCCAGTTCCTCGAGTTTTCTGTCCCAATACCACCAGCAGAGGAGCTCAATGCCAGGTTCTCTGAACTTGTGGTAAGTTTCTGCTGGCAGATTGTTATATTTTAGAGGGTGGATGAATTATACAAAAGATATAACAAAATATAACAAAATGCTTAAATATGGTGATTTATTCTGACAGGACTTTTTCCAGGTGTAGGACTGAGTGTATTGGAAGAAACCTTGTAAGCTCTCTAGAGAACAGATCCCTGACAGTCAATAAGGACTATACTGTTTTATTGATGAGGCATAACAATCAGGTGACCATGCTAATTATGTTTCATTGGCCAGTTGCTTTTGATCCATGAACTATTGCTATTGCAGCAGCAGATGTAAACAAGAAAAGAAGCAGTTATTTCAGATGAACTTTGTTGTTTGCTTCTATGGTAAATGTTGTTGTGGATTACCGGTAGCAGTCAGTTGCTATTCATGCCTGGCATCAAAGAGCCTTGCTGTCTTTGCCCTCTTGTTCAGCATTTGTGCGTACCGCTGCAGAGGTCGTAGGACTGTGCTGTTTTGGAATCTCCATTGGAAAGGTGATGACCGTTTGATGCAGCTGATCAGCTGTCTCATCATCACTCTGAGCTTGGGGGTTATGTAAAGTGAGGTACCTGTAATCTATGCCTGAGTTGTGCTACTGAGAAATAGCACAGAGCATATTGGATCTCAGAATGGAGGAGTTTGCCAAAAATCTTTCTGTATTACATAACACCAGCCCAGTAATTTATTTTTTATTTATTTTTTGTAGGAGCATGGCTTCAAAGTGCTGTAGCAATAAAAATGGCTATATAATTTGGGTATGCAGGTGGAGGTGAACTTATGGACAACTATAGTATGTCAGATCAAAAATATGGACAGCTATAGTTTGCCAGATCGAAGGTCTGCTCACCTAGCCTGGGCTACTATTTCAAATGCTGGTTAAAAGCAGATGCCCAGGGAAGAATGCAGAAAAAACAGATGCCCAGGGTGCAGCCATAGAAAGGCCCTTGCCAGAATATTTCCCACCCTCTAGTAATGTGAGCTCAAAGCATTTCCTTGGTCAGAGCTGCTTTCTGTGTAAATTGGTATGAATTTCTTTTCTGTGATCTCTTTCTGTCATCCCTAGAAGCTATGAAAATGTTTAGCATCTGCAACGTTCAGTGGCAGGGTGTGGAAAGGAGATGGATGTACAGTTGTTTCAGGAGGAACAGGGCATGAACAGAAGAAGGCATCTGCTTGCTACTGGCTAACCAGCAGATGGGGAATCTCTTCTTACGAGGGTGGTTCACAAAGAATGGGTCTGTATTTGAGTCAGTTTGCTTTCTCTGTGAGGCTGCTTGAATTCCTCTTGGAAAGTGCAGCTGACTGACAGGAGAATTGTGCATGGTGACAGGTATCTGTCCTGAGTAAGAGCGTAATCTGTAAGCTGCTCTGCTATTTATTTCTGATGCTGCTTAAGAATTGGTTTTCACATGCAAGGCTTTAATAGCTCTACGAAAGTTCACCCCTATCCAGTGCCATTGAAGCATTCAGTCTAGCTTTCCTGAAGATGTCACCAGCAGAGGTGCTTTGCTGCTGATCTTGGCTTGCCCTGACTTGAACTTCTCACCTTCAGGTCCTAGTGAAAGAACTGTTTGTATTTGCTGCTGGGCTTTTGCTTACTGAGAAGGGTATCAGGTTCTATGAGGGGTTTGAGTTTGTGGTGGTATTTAGGGTGCTTTTAGCTTTTTGCTTTATAGCAAATATTTCTCTTCTGTGTGCTTGTGGCAAAATAACTTGCAGCTGTCCTGTGGAAGTCTGTTAAACAGTAAGATTTATAATGTTTTTGGTGCAAAACTTAATGACAAGTATACATGATGGTCTGCAAAAAAATTTGGCCCAGGAGTTTGTGAGTTTTTAGTCTATGCTATAACTTCTCAAGTGTGTTGACAGCCCGTAACTGGCATATATATTTCAAACAAATGAAGCCACTGAAATAAAAATGGATGAAATTCATGCACTTGTATTTAATGATAATACCCTACTCATCATTGCATAAGAAGTGAGGTGGGAGAGAAAAGTGCTACTTTTCAGAAGGTTAATGAAGTATGTCACATTTTTATAAAGCAGTCAGGTGGGATGGCGCTGTGTGTCCGTAGGAGTTCCTGTGCAGGCAGGTAATGTGAGATCAGCAAGACCTTTATGAGTGGGAGAACCTAGGAGAGAAACTGGGCCGGCAGAATGCAGAATTTGCCCAGAAGCACTCGTTTGTCCACAGATCCAGATAAATGCATGTTCCACAAGACACTAAAATAAAACAGGCTACATTTGTATTGACAGCTCAGATGAGATTTTAATTGGATTAGAAAGATTCAGTCTGTAAATGTGCCAGTGTAAGTCAGCGACCTGGAAGCGCCTGAGAGGGCTCTGTGCTGCGTACCAGCCTCCCCACTGCTTATCCGTTAGGGTCTAGTCTGGGTGCACTTGTACTATATAAAAAAGAGATTTGAGTGTAAAGCCTTTTGACCCAAATCCCCAAGTGAAATGATGACACCAACATCATCTGAGATCTGTAGTGAGAAAAGCATTTGCGTTTGCTCCCTGAAGCAGGCCCAGAGGGTAAATCCTCATCTTGCCATCTGCTCTACAAAGGGTATAATGAAACATATTGGTGTGCTTGAATGAATTTTTAAAAGCCCTATTTTCCCCTTGTTGCAGTTAAAATCTGGGGCATTGTCCTATACAAGAGTTAATGACAAAAAGAGCTAAGCCTAGCTGTGCTGTAAAAGCTTCCCCTTTGATGGGTTTTCCAGTCCAGGAAATATTCAGTACATTTCCACCTCCTTTTTTGAGGAAAATGGACACTTTGAGGTACTTCTCTTGTCTTGTGGTTTTTCAACTGGTATCATAAAAATGCAGTTGGAGAAGTATATTGTGCAAGAGGAGACTGAGGAATTAAGAACGTGTTGGGATCCTTTATTTGGATTGGGATCACAAACACCTCCAGAGCTTGTAAACCTGCTGGTGGAGACTCTGAACTGAGGCAGGCTTACACATGTGGGCTGCTCTCTTTTGGGGGGTGCACCCAGATCAACCAGCCAAGGAATGACAGCTGCCCTAACTGGACTCTTTCCAAGGCAGCGGTTGTCAAATGACAAGCTGATGCTGATACCAGCTGAAATGTCTGCTCTCGATGCTGCTCAACCAGAAGAACAGTTCTAGGATGGATCTCAAGCATTTGTGTTGCTGCACATGTCTAAATGCACAAGAAACAAAGCAAACAATTGCTTGTAACCACAAACTTTGCCCCTCAAAGGGCCACTTTCATGCTTCCAACTGAAAGAAGGGAAAACAGCTGGCTTTAGCATCTCTTCTTCAATGAACAGGCAAGGAAGAGAAGCTCTACACAGTAAGGAAGGGGATGTGGAGTGGCTCTGTACCTCATAAATTGTAAAAATGGCCCTACCTGACTGTCAGGGTTGTTCTAGTCAGCATCACTTCTCCTTTTTCCTTCAGTCTCTTCTCAGCTGGCACTGTGTGTACTACCATGTACTAAAGTGCTGCTGCAGTTGGTGGTCTATTCAGCAAGTGCCAAGCTGCTGGCAAAAATGGCTGTGCTAAGCACGTGTTTTTCCTTGCACAGATTTATTGACTGAACAGGAACTGCAGAATAATCTGGAAGAACCATTGCAAGGCAAGGGAAAATCATTTTTTTCACGAAAATGCTTCTCTGACTCTTTGTTCAAATTTGTTAGCAGTGGTGTGTTCTCACCACAGTGGATTCTGATTCCTTTTGTTCAATATTACAAGTCCTGGACACTGCTTGTTTGTTAAGATGGTGGGTTGCTTGACAGTAAAGATGTTGCCATCTATATCTCTCTTACACTAGCAACTGCATCCCAAATGTGAACTCAGACCATACTAAGAAGGGTAACGTAGATGCTGGAAATTCAGGGAAAGAAGGAAAATGTAAAGAATGCTAGCACAGAGGAAAGAGCAGTGTAAAGTGTTTGTGCTTTTGATGTTTTTCTCTTTTGCCATTGTTAGTGTCTCTGATGAGGTGGTCTTGGTGTTTGAGAAGGTGGAATTCAACATAGTCTGTTTTAGGAGAGAAGTGGAGTTGTCATTTTCAGCTGCCATTTTCAAGGTTGATCAAACTACTACAATCTGCAAACTTGGATGGTAATATCTTTATCTGAGTTACCTGTACCATACTAGATTCTTACACCAAGATTTGAGAAATATTGCTTTTTATCCCCTCAGTCATTGGAGCATTCTGGTATTTAGCTCAGGTAGGCCATTGGCCGGATTCTCCTATCATGGTTCGTTTCTCTTACATTGCATTTAAACCTGGATTGTTGTGGGTTTTTTTTGTTTGTTTGTTTTCTTTTCTCCCCTCAGAGCCCCTAAATAAGAGGTTGTGTTGACTTTATAGATTCACAAAAGCTCTTTACCCACTTTACTGTTTACAAACCTCCCCAGCTTTGCCCATGTTATGCTGCTAACAGTATCCACTAAATTACATTAGTTACAGGTAACGAGTAGCATAAATATTTTGAACTCTCTGTATTTGAAAACTTCAGAATTACTCAGCATTTGTCTTGTTCTCCCTTTATGGTTCTTCTTGCTGATTGAAATGACAGCTCCATATAGGGCCCCGGCATTCTTTAGTTGCCAAATGAGGTAGGTTGCTACTTGTGTGAGGCAACGCACACTCTTCTCTGCCTTCCTCCATCCCTCCCTCCCTCTCTCTCTGTGAATAGATCTTGTTTTCTGGCCTTAGTGAGAAACCCCAGCTTTTGTTGTCATAGAGAAGACACGCACTGAATTGCTATGTGGTCCTGATCAATGAGACCACTAAAAATCAAAAATGCATGGGATTATCTGAGAATTCATTAACTTACTTCATCAGAGAAAGCAAAACAATTTCTGAGCAAGGCATCAGTGTGACACATACTGGATAACACACCTTCATCAAGAGCCACAGGGAGATGAGATCCAAGTCACATTAACTGTAGTAGCAGTTCCCACTGCAAACAGCTGACTTGGAAGTAGCAACTTTCCTTCTTGCTTAGCTCTCCCTTGCAGGCCATTTAATGTAATGGATACAACATAAACCTCAAATGAAAACTAGGCTTCACCACATCGAATAAGTACTCCCATATATCACCAGCCCCGCTCAAGCTTGCCAAGTCCTAGCTGTGGCAGTGTTCGTGAGGCCCCTCTTTGGCTCTGCAACCTGCAAGAGTATTTATTGGGTAAACAGTAAAAGAATTGCCTCTATTGTGAATATAGACTGCCTTAGACATTAGTTTGTGTATGTAGGCAGAAGAGGACATCAGCTGCCTTTCTCTGTGCTTGTTGACAGGCCTGGAGAACAAAGTTCTCTGTTGTTCCCCAGCAGCCTTCCAGGGAAGCTGAGGGAAATACACATGGAGTTGCCTCTTAGGTCTCTGGGTGCCTGGCGTGGAGCACCACCTTTCCAGAAAAGTATCCTTCATTTCTGAAGCTTATTTAGTCCCTTGTTTCTCACTAAAAGTTCGTGGCTTAGAAATACATACATAAGCCCTCCCTTCAAACCCCAAACACGTGTTGTATATTGATCACAGTATTTAATCACATTTAAATTCAGGCTTGTTGCCAAGGTTTGAGTATTTCAGTTTCACTTTATCAATCTTCTGAGTCACTCTATCTTCTTCCTGGATTCTTTTTTAATACAGGGATTTAATTTGTGTTGCTTGTGTTACATGTAAATCGTAGTTTCAGACTGCACCTCTGACAGGCCTGTGGCTTTGAGTTGTTACCAATGCAGTTTTCTCTGCAGCCATATTTTCAAAGTGCCTTTGTGTCATTTTTCCTGTAAGATGAGGCTTTTATTCCCTGCGCCCATCCCTTCTGCGCTTTCCTTTAATGAATGACTGTACCTAATCAGTCCTGAAGGTTGTGTAGTGCCAAATGCCGTCAAGATCTGCAAGAGGTCCTTTTTTTTTATTTGCATGTAATGAGCTCTGACTTTAGCAAACTGACTGCTCCGACTTGCTGGCCTTGGCCCAGTAGAGACTCCCCACCCCAATTATTGCTCTTCTTTTCTTTCACTTGATGAGAATGTGCCAGTGAAGGCTAGAAGAAAATATGATACTAAGTTGGATGTTTCATGATGGGAGGCTCCCATCCAGGAAGAAGGCTTAGCATTGCTCCGTGAGTGTAAGGCACTGTCTCCAAAGGCAGAAATGGGCAGCACTTTGAGGCAGCAGATTGCTTTCCTAGCTGTTGGGGGCCAGGCCACAAAACTTTCTTTTCCCTTGGATTAGTTTGTAGTTGTCAGATTAACGTTTTTCATGCATTCAGATGCACTTGACTTCTATTATAATCATGGCAGAAGTTCTGGGTGGTTTAAGGTTTCTGCAGCTATTAGGAGGCTGAGGCTTGGGAGGCAAAAACTCTCCCTAGTATCATGGTCTGTCTGGTTATGCACAGATGTTCCTTTATGTCCAGCACAGTTCTTCAGTCCAAGATTGATACTTTAAAAACAACAACAAAACAACCGTTTAATTGCACATATCCAGGATCCCTGTCTCTTTCCCCCTCTCTTTTTTCCTCTTTTCTTTCAGCTCTTCAAAGAAATTTTTTCATAATGTCAGGCCTGCTTTACACATGTCCCACATGCAGTACACATGTCCAAGTCCTGATTCTAACATGTATCACTACAGGCAGCTTTCTGGAGTTACTTGGGTCCTTCCACATGAGGTATGTTACGTTTTAGGTTTTGTGGCAGAGATAACTCTGCCCTTCACACTCACCTACCTACGTGTGGAGCAGGTGTCAGGCTCGTGGCACTGAACGCAGCACCGCACTCTTCCTCTCCCCAGGCTCCCGTCCAGTAGGCACAGCTGGTTGGCAGCTCCCAGCTCCCCGACTAGCTGTGTGAGGAGCTGAAGACGTGTGAGACCCAGATGCAGTGAGAGGAGCGTGAGATGGGAGCTAGCAAACCATGTCTCACACTCCATGCATGACAATCAGTAGGGTCGTGTAAACAAATGCAAAACCAGACCTAGGCTTATGTGCCAGATTTGGGTGTGAAGAAGCCAGGGGTGTTTCCGAAGTACCTGTGTAGTTACAAGGCTTTTGTGCCTTGTACATGTATCGCTTTGCATATCTTGTTGCTTTACTGCAAGACTTGTGGACAGATCCTTAGCTGATATAAAGCAGCTCGGTTCCACTGAGGACAGTAGTGGCATTGCATCATTCTGTGTTGCCTGAGATTTGGCCTGTGTGGTGTTCTCTGTGTCTGTGGGGACTGCTGGATGCTGAATATCCCGAGCAGAGCATACTGGCTGCCTTCCTGAGAGGTGGGGAAGGTTGTGGTCATGGTGGGAATGTTTGAAGGGAATGTTAAACATTCCCTTTTGTGTATGTTCTGGGTATGATTTGCTTACAGTAGACAGGAAACACCTGAGGAACACCTACTTGCTGGGCTACATGTTTGTAATGGGATAACCATGATGTTCCCTGATTGAGGAAATGCGTATAGTCCATCTAGGGCATGAAAGGAGCAGTGCTGGATTTTGAAAACACAGCAGAGATGTAGCCTGGAGTGCAAAAAGAGGGGAAGGAACACATCCTGGCACTAGGGAATCAATGTGCTTTAGAAGTCTATCTCGTGTCTTCCCTCTACTCAACATTTGGAAACTGTCATGATATCCCCTTAAGTCATTGGTAGGGTGGATGCGTTTACTGCTCAGACATCTGCCCAGGTGTTTCTAATACCATATCAGCTGACTGGAGAACACCGCCGTGTTTCAGTACAGCTGCAAGTGCATTTAGTGTTAGGCAGCGTTATATAAAAATAAAAAAATAATGTAATGCTTTACCATGGCCTTTCTCTTGTTAAGGCATTAGTACATTTAAGGCTTTGTGTCTCTTTATGTCTGTAATGATGAGCCAGGAACTTTCTGGACTGAGTCTGAAGGCTGCTGAAGTGATAAAACTTTGAGATGATATGATAATAGGCAGGAGTCATATGTGCTAGCTGGAAGGATCAAATTAATTCATTTCTGCTTCCCTGGACTTTCAGCTCCACTTGGATAGGTACAAAGTAGACAATTTCCTACCTTCCTCCTAGAATCGAACCATCATTCTTATAAAATATCTGCCACTTTAACATCTAACTTAAAGTAACGGGTTCTGCCATCTCTAGCGGAAATAGAGCCAGCAGCAGGACAAAGACATCCTTCTGGTCTAGGCCTTTGACATGGCTTCTCTGAGCTGCCCTTCTGCAGCTTCTGTTCTTTCTTTACTTCTGTTTATTAGTGTCTTACGTTGTTCAAAGCTCTGTTATATGTCCTACAAACACCCTTTAGAAAGGACATTTGAATTCTAGATTAGGTTTGCTGAGGATGGGTGGGAGAATGGATCAAGTCAGAAAGATAATTTGAGATGAGAAGGGGCCACCTGGAGATGAGTCTGGGAGAAATGACAGAGAAAAGTATTGAGTTGTGCATAGAGCACGATGGCTGGATTGTAACTGGACAGGAGATTGTGATAAGGAGGGACAATGTTTTCCAAAGCACTGAAGGAAAAGACAAAGCAAACAAAGTAGCTGTGGTGCTGAAGGGAAAGGAAAGAGAGGGTGCAAAGATGGAGGTGGCATGGAACTAATGCCAAGCCAGGGTGATCTTCTGGCAGTGCTTAGGGAGAGAGAGCTTGCATGTTGATGAAGAGAAGCTGAATGACAGATGTGTGTTTCTTCTGCAGCTCCGAGAGGAAGGGTCAGCTCTGAGATGTCTTAGGAGAAATGATTTGTCATTTAGTCTGATTTGAGCAAGAAAGGGGTAGCCAGGTTTCTGTGATGATGAAGACCTTATAAAATTTATAACAAAATTACATTGTGAGAGTAACCATCTGAAGCTGAGGAGGCAATGTTTTCCTGTGAGGAGGAAAGACTGTGAAAGAGGTCTGGGTGTGAGTGTTTTGCAGGGTAAGCAGTTACACCTACTGAGGTAAAGTGTAGCTGGGGTACAGGAGAAACTGTTAGCAAAATAAGGTAATTGAATCAAGTAGATAACAGTCAGTAAGAATTATCTATTTAATGTGTTGATTCAAATCAGTTTCTGTATGTACTCATCTAATAGCAGTTTATATCAGATATAATAATTGCTCAGATAGTGTATAGTATAGCCTGGGGGGTGGAGGAGGGAAGTTTACAATTGTGTCATGCCTCTGTGTCCTTCTCTAGGTGGATTTTGCCTACAGTGTTCAAGGCTGCTTATCGTTCAGGTAGTTACCATTACCTGTTAAGGTATCTGGCATGGCTCTTTCAGTGTTGGTGGGAAATGGCCGCCTTCTCCTGTTGTGTGCCTGACCTGCAAGACTGCAGAGTGAGGGAAGCAAGGTGCCATAGGTGAGGACGGGTGGATGGAGCAGCACCTTTTCCAGGGTATGAGGTTTTCCGGTCAGCAGTTCCCAGGCGTCTTCCTCCACAGCTGCTGAGGGGGAGCTGTTGGTGTCACTAAATGCAGGCAAGGAGTGGCCCTTCTGGTCACTGCTTCAGCACCGGATGGGAGCAGCGTGTGGAGGGCAGGCGTCAGAAGGTGCTTTTTCTGTCACTCATCGCACCGGGCTGAATCCACAGCTGCTATCTTTGACGTGTTTAGTCCAGAGGAAGTACAGACAGATGTCTTCCACCTGGCATGGGAACAGTGCTTATCCACAGCTTTGAATGTCAGGTACTGCTACTTCTCTAAATGGCAAAGTCTGTAAGCTTAGCTGGGAGGAACACGTATTTCAAGAGCGCTACTTTTTTTTTTTTTTTTTTTTTTTTTCCAGGGTCCTTTTCCTAGGTCCCACTTACACAACTTGTTTCATGCATTTGTGAGTTTGCTTCCCAAGTGTGAAACAGGCAATAGTAATGCTTCGTAAACCAGCTTTAGTATAGAACTGTAGACAGACTGAAAAGGTGCTGAAAAGATGCAGCACATGGAGGTCACAGGAAGCACAGGAGCCTTTCAGCGGCAAGATGTGTTGTATTTGAAGAGAGCAAATCTCTGCTAATGCATCCTGTTGTACACATTGCCTTGCTCTTTTTTCAGGTGGAATCTGACATGAGATTCTGTAGCCTTCCTGGGCAAACTCTCCTTTCTTTCACCCAGTGCTATGTGCCAAAGAGCCCCAGCCAGCATCTGTATATTCTAGGCACTTCCATATTAAAAACACTCAAGGGCACCTTTTTATTTTGCAGTTTCCCATCATTTATTGACCACATAAAGGGAGAGGCTCCCCAGGCTAATAACACAAACATCTTCTGAAAAGAATTTAGCAGTGTGCACAGCACTGTTACGCAATGGTTTACTAGGTGGAGGTTTGAAGAATAACTTCTCCAAAGGAAATTACAAGGGGAAAGCAGATTGCAGCTTCCCAATTTGGAAGTTGTCCAGGGAGATCCCTGAGTCATGGAAAACCGTTGGGATTGCTTTAGTGGCTGTGTTTCAGCATTACATCTTGTACAGAGAGCAACAGCTGGATGAGTTTGTCGGACGGTGTAAAGTCGTTGGCTTCTGCTTCAACAAGGAGAGAGAACTTTGGGATTACAAATGCTTAACCAAATAACAACAAATCCTCATTGCATTTAGGGGACAAATTTGGTCTGCAAGGTGAATGCTTGTCTTTCTCTTATTCCTTTTGCTATATTTTCTGAATGTTCCTGATAAGTTCATTCTTAAAAATACTTAGAGAAAAAAAAAAAAAAAAGGAAAAAAGGCTGGTGTTTTCTGAAGCCCAGTGATGTCAGTGCGGTAGTTGCTGTTCTGATTATCAGAGTACTTGAGCAATGAGACAGGACAGGGTGTGAGTGAACAACCAAATATACTGTCGTGCCTTCAGCCAGTGTTTGGAAATATTCAGTTTGCAAACTAGAGTATTGTGGAATTGTCCTCCACCTCACCCCAGAGGAGATGAGAGAAGCCTCATATGTGGGTGTTCTTGTAGCTGATCTGGATAGATTAATAGTAAACACAGTTCTCTATTTATTGAAGTAGAAGTTAACAATTAGCAAAAAGGGGACTGATAGACTGCTAAGTCTATTCTATTCTTGAAGCCTAGGTTGTAGGTGGTTGAGTGAGCCTGTATTAAAGGTTGTCTAGCCAAGAGATTTAGTCTCCATTACAATTTAAAGCAGGTAAATTGGGATAGATATTTTGCACTGGCATAAATCCAGGGTAACTTCACTCACTTTAATGGAGTTAGGGACACATTCTGATCTCTGGTTTGCACTACTAAATCTGGGGTAATTATTCTGAGAGCAAGACAAGGACTAAAGCCAGCTTCTAGTTTCATTTCTATCTGTCTAAACCTGAACCAATGCCAGAAATGATGTTGATTTATTGGAGTTCCTTTGGGTTTACCCCTGCATATATGAGCTGATTTTGAGCGTGTGTTTGAGCACCACAAACAAAGCTTGATAAGATGTTAATTTTGCTCATGAATTTCTTAACCAACCTCTCAGTTCTTCCTGCCCTTTTACGTAATATTTTATTGGAGATTTAAAGGTCAGCCAAGCTCTGACTTACCCATATTTACCTCCATGGGGGCATATGGCAAATAGGATGCGCACAAGCTGATAAAGCTGGGAGGAGAGGGGCAGGTGTCACTGACACCCCTGGAAATTCAGCCTGCCCTTGGCACAGGGCTGCAGCAGCAATTCCCAGCCCGCGTTCTGTGGGTTGAGCCAGCCAGGACTGTGTTTGGGCAGGAAGCGATCAGAGAGGTGTGTGCCTGTGTGCTTTGGCACAGTGCTAGCTGTGAATTGCTCCAGCATAGGAACCTCCTCTGAACTCATTAGTATTAAAACAGAACAGAAGAGACTTTGTAGGGAGGGAGAGGGTGGGGAAGCCGGAAAGGTAGCAGTTTAGACGGCCATTTCCTAATAACCTTTCCCACACCTACCTTCCTGTATGGGGTCTCATCTCAAGGACCTTGGCATGAAAAACAGACCCTGGCCCAGAGAGGGGACAGGGAGGGGGAAATAAGGTGAGGTGAAGGAGAGGAAACAAGGGGTGGGGAACGGGCACTATGCTGAAACAGCAGATTTATTGTTATTTAGTGTTATGTACCGTGATACTGGGAGCTCTGTTTGAGAGGTGTCTGATATACCATGTGTAACCAGAACATGGAGGTAAATGTGCTTCTTGCCTCAGAGGACTTGCAACGTGTCAGAGTGAAAAGATGCATCAAGCAGAATGAATGGCTTTAGGTCTGTTGAGTGTGTTTGCTCAGTTGACTGAGTAGTGGGATACAGGGTACGCCTATCAACCGTGCAGGTGGCACTAAGCTGCAAACACCATGCATGTTAAAAGACAAGCTTAAAACAAGGAGAAATTGCATGCAAAAGGGTGGGCAGATAAAAATGGGCTTCTTTTAGGAGCAAGTCTGATAATGCAGAACAGGAAGCAGACAGGTAGTTACACTTCTACAGAAAAGAAAGTAGGGATTACAGTGGATCACGAGTGAGCATGAGTCACACTGTTTCTTTGTTTATTAAAATAAGCAGTAATTAAAAAATAATCATCTTCATGGAATATATAACCAGGAATGTGACATGGAAGATGCATGAAGTAATCTTTGCACTCAGTATTGATAAGGTCTCAGCTCAAACACTGTCCCCGCTTTTGAACAGTGCACTTCAAAAAAGAAGTACTTTGACCGGGGATAGCCCAGAAGTCAATTAGAGGAGGAATGAGAGGTCCAGAGGATGTGACCTCTAAGAAAGACTGAAAGAGCTGGCCTTGTTTAGCCTCAAAAAAGAAGACTGAGGAGGGACATTACAACAGCCTTTAATAGGCTTGAAAACTGTTATCAAGAGGAAGGAAAAAATCTGCTCACCATGTCTGTGGTTGATAGGGCCGGAAGTAATAGGCTTAAATTGCAGCAGCAGGGATTTAGATTAGACATGAGCCTGACTATTCAGTTTCCATCCCCATCTCTATCATTGGGTTCGTTCCAATTCACTGACATGGACACGCAGCCCATCTTAACAGAAATAGCAGTGATGACAGTCAACTTTTTGCATTGTTGTCCTCACATGCCCACCCAAGAGGAGTATCCGTGGAGCTTCCCTCTTGCCATACCCATATCATATCCCTGCATATGTGAGAATGTGTATCTAAAGCATGATCTCTCTGCAAACATCTGTGTGTGCTGTTGCTTAAGTAGGTACTGGTTTTCCTCATTCTTTCTATTTGCCCCAGCAGATTGTTGTCTTACCCACGTGGTTTGCCTGCAAAAGGCAGAGAAACAAGCAGCAGACAGCTGTTTCTAGTGGCCTGTGAAAGGGGGCTGCCACATTCAGCCTTGCTGCTTGTATGTCCTAGTATGCTGTCAAGTCACGGAGAGGAGTGGGAGAGAGACAGGATTTAGCCCTTCTCTGGGAAGCAAACAAAACAATTAACCCGTGATTAAGGAGGAAAAATGGGAGCAATATAGCAGAGGGTGGTGGCGGCTGTGTTTGCAGGGTGGGGTCCTGGGGAATTAATTGACTTTTTGTTAGATGCATTTCTCTGCCAAAATGCAGTGCCCTTGATAGATGAAATTCTTATGCTGAAGCTGAGTCATAAGAATGAATAACTTCTGTGTTGGCAGCTTAGAGGAGAAACATATCTCCCAGTACACTAACATCGGATGCTTTCTGCTTTGTAATGAAATGTTATAACTGAGAATCAAGAGATTTGGGCCCCTCATACTACAGGTGTTTTAAAGTTGCATCTCTGAAAAAGCAAGAAGGAAAAAGAATATAGTAGGAATCAAAGCCTTTTGTCCGTCTGCTTTACAATCAGATCGATGGAAGTAGCTGAAACAGAAACATCACTTCTTATGCCAGCAGGCTGTTGGAGAAACTCCTGCGAGCATGGTGTTTTCATCATGCACAAATGTAACAATAAAGCATTGTAGGTATGGGCAGATGGTATATGTGTTATATATATAGTTCTAGTGTACTTAAGGTGCATGTGGCATACGCATCTGCACGTACATACAGTGGGTGAATGCAGAGACACAGAAACCCAATGATGTTTACCAGTGTTCCATCTAATTCTTATTAATTGGGCAACTGATCAAAATGTTGCTCTCCAGCCTCACGTGGTGTGTTATTTCCTTGTACTTTGCAGGGATTGCTTTTAACTGCAGAGGCTAGGATGAGGTGCAAGAGCTTGGTGGGGAGAAGGGTTTGTTTTGGGGGATTCTCTTGCTTTTTTTTTTTCATGGATTACCAAAAGACTTGGGAGATAGATCAAGTGGGAACTTTAACTGACCTGCTGGTTAGTTAAAATATATGGCAACCAGACATGAATTGTGCCAGGCCCAGCCCTGAGACCCTGGGACTGGGTACCACATGTTGTGTAGAGAAGAGGGCTCTGTTTCCCTCTCTCTCAATGCCTGCCTCAATCGCGCTGCTTGCATATATGCAGGGAGCTTTGCTGAGTGCTACTTCTCTCACACCGCTCTTGGGTTCAGTTTGTGTAGTCAAATGAACCTCATTTACTGACGGCTTGGCCGGGCAGGCTCTCAGAACACCTCATTGGCCTCCTCAGTATCACAAATGGGGAGTCTTCCAGCAGGCTGCCTCTCATCTGTCAGCCTGGTGAGCTGGATTGAACAAAGCTATGGAAGGAAAACTGTAGGGGAACAATCCTCTACTGTCCCCTGGAGGTGATCGCAGTGACTAAATAGGGAAGGTTTGTCTTTTCTTCTTCAAGGGTTCATAAGCTCTTTGCAAAGAGACTCGGATCTGAAGAATGTTTTTGTTTTATTTATTTATTTTTTAATTCACTCATTGCAGTTGTCTGAAAAGCTGCTTTGGAGACAGCTGCCTCTGGATCCTGTAATGAGAATCGGCCTCTGTCTCTTTCCCTCCCTCCCGGGTGGGCAGGCGGCTAGAACATGGCCACCGGCCGGCCTGGCTCTTTGCTGAGGGAGCATGGCACAGGCAGCATGATCTGAGGAGGGCCAGGTTGCTGGGTATTGTTAATGTAAAAGGGTAGCTTTTGGACAATATAAATCACGTTAGCAATGTGGTCTTGCACAGTTCACCTGTTAAAGCTGTAATAGTTATGCTGTATTGGATCCTCTACTGCAAAGGCTTGAAGCACGCCGCTGACAGCCCCCTCCCTGATCTCTTCCCTCTGCTTCCCCTTCCTCTATTGTCCCAGAGATGTCAGAGCCATTTGTCGCACATCAGCATGTCAGCCTGAGCTGTACTTCAGCGTCGATTAACCCACCAGCAGCTATTCCCTCACAGCGACTGCACAGAGAACACGAACCTTCTCTGGGGCCTGGCAGTGGGTGCTAGATGGGATCCCATGATGTGTCACAATCACTGTTTATTTTGTACGGGATTTAAATAAATTCATCCAGTGCATAAGGCCATCTCACTACTGTGCTACTTGGGAGCATCAGTGGAATTGGAATATGGCCTTTCCTGTGGGGCATGGTGACAGACGTGTATAAATGACCTTATGGAACCTGAGGCAACAGGTAGGATATGGCATGGGGAATTTATTATACTGGCAGCAGTGTATTCTATTTCACTTTGTAACTTGGGTGAATTTGATGCCATTAAGAGACTGAGAGAATGATTGATGAGGTGGGTAAGGGAGAGTGCATTTGTCTGTGACAGGAAAAAAGGGTGAAGGGGAATGAGAAAAAGGTTAGAGAGGGGGACAAAAGGTAAAGGTATGTATGTGCAAGAGAAGGAAAAAAAATAATGAATGGGGATGTGAACAGGAAGCAGGATACACGTGATGCATTTAACTAGAAGTCATGCAGTGCAAGGTCATAACATGAAAATCTTGGAACCTGCATTTTTGCGGTAGGTATGCAAGCAAGTTATTCAAACAGATTTTTTTCAAATCATGGAGGTGCTCTAGAGTCTGTTTCTAAAGGCACCTTAATATCATTTCTACTTGTTCAGTTTGTTCCCTGTTTGATGGCTCACAGAGAACCATGCTGGCATGACTGAGCAAGAGAAAAGATACTTGCAGATACCAATGCTGTCCCCATCTTGGAAGGGACCTTAAGTCACCTGCATCGTAGAATCAGCCCGACTTTTGAGGCAGGGAGTCAGGAAGTGTTTGACTGTCTACATAGTTTATTCTGTAGCTTTGAACTTGCAGGGCTTTTGCACAGCCCTCTGAAGCTCATGGTGTTGGTCACAGGTCAGATAATTACTGGTCTATTTTTTTTCTGGATGAACATGAGTTTCCATTTTGAGTTTAGCAATGGAGAGTAAAAATTAACTTTTCTGTGGAGTGTTGCCAGTTTGTGCCATCTGAGAGTTTGGTTCCCATGGTGCTTGTTAGTGCTGGGACCTGGCTGTCCTTTTGCTGGAGTATCCATCTGCTGCTGAAGAACCAAATGGTGCAGTAGAACTGTAATCAGACAGTCAAAACAGGCAGCTCTGTGAAGAGCAGAAGTGGTGATTTTATTTGTCAATGTATTACATCTCCTGGTTGCGCTCTGTGATGTAAGATAATGATTGATTTCATGCCAAAGCTATTCCCCTTGGGGACAGCAGAAGGTTTATGTTCTGTAATAGTTCTGTAATTATTCTGTAATAATCCTTTAATAATTGCATGAATTTGTAGGCAGAAGTAAACACTAAAAAATGAGAATGTGCTTTTAAATGTCGTTAACTGCTTCCAATCATACAAGCCATTAAATGTGAAACACAGGTCTGAGATGGATGCTTAGAGAAAGCAACCATGGAAAGAATATGCTTTCAAGAATATTGTAAGACAGAGTGTGACCTACAGACAGAAATTTAAAGTATAACTCAACTATCCATAGCTGAAATGCTAAGAACTTAATGAAACAAGACAGGTATCCAGCTAAACATAAGAAAATATATCTCCTGGCAAAATGTGTGTTGCATCCATGCTAAAGAAATTACGGCCTGTAGTGAACAAAACATGTCAGATTTCTGTGCCACATTTTGTTGGAAATGCTATGCATAATTCATTGCACTTTTATGATTTTTAGTAAGTTTTAGTGCAGATTTTGAGATTATAGTAAATTAGAGCTATGTTTCAATTTCACAGGAATTTCTTAATGGTTTGAAAAAAAATTTCACTCCAAACCAGATGAGTGTTAGGAATTTCCATATTTCTTCTGGAAAGGGAATTCCAAGTGTGTTTCTATTTACATAATGTAAAAACAAACAAACAAACCCTTCTGAAAGTTTATTTGCACTTAACTTTGTCCCAGCCTTCCATAAATGACTGAATGGCAGAGATGCAACGTATGTCTCGGTACAGAGGTCTTGGTAGGTATTAAAGGTTCTCTAGAAGAACCACTGTTCTGCATTCCCAGAATATTCCTTTTTCCTCTACATTGTTTCATTTCACATCACTAAGAGAAGTGCTGCCCAGTCTAGGTGAGAAATGCCTTTCTGTTCAGCTCTTTTGGGGCTTTGAGTGATATCATTATCAAGCCGATGGCTACCAAGCATCAGATCCAGCTTTCTCACTTTGATGAATGTTCCCAAAAACAAGGGACATAATGTGGTTTTAAATCCCACAAAATACTCTTTTATGTTTCCTGCCCATTCCTCCTTCTCACTCCCTTTCTTTCTCTGTCTCTTATTTCCTTGGTTTGTAGCCATTTTGAATGGAGGCCATCTTCCCTTTTGGCCCAAGAACTGGGCTGGAAATATTCGAACCTTAAATCCAGCTCCAGTACATATTAAATGTTTTATCATTGAAATTTAATCTCTCAGTAAAAAATGCCCACATGAAAGTGAAATTAACTGAATGTATCCCTCTCTCAGTAAATAAAATAAAATAGGAAATAGATAAAGGAGAGAAATGCGAGGAGCATTAACTGGAGGTACTTTACGTCTCCCTCAGGACAGCCTGGCGAATGTCTTTTTAATCTGTATTTCATGAGAACACTTGCAACATCAAGTATTTTAAGAGCCGGGAGGCTGAGATCCATTGTGCAGGGTCATGCTGGCATGAATTGCTGGAGCTGAGCCCTCCATCCGAGGCATGGCAGAAGAGCTACCACGTTTCTGTTGGGAAATGGGCACGAGTGGTAGAGGAGGGCGTTTTCACCCCTTTGTTCTGACAAACCCTATTTTCTTGCACTTCACGCTTGTTTCCTGGACGTTTGGTCACATTGGCTTCCTTAACCTGGCTCCAGCCCCAGGCTTGATGACTCCATTCAGAGTTTGTAGTTCTCCACTCTCCTGCCAATCTTTGCAGTTCCTTTCTTCTTCAATTGCTGCTTGCTGTCACTGAGTTGTCTTCAGGCTTGAAATTCTACATTTTGACAGGTTTGTCTCTGTAGTCATGTCAGAAGCAAATTCATGAAGAAAATTACCTTTCAGAAATATATTCAGCTCTTTCTGTAGCTACTCCTGCTTCCCTTGAAAAGGCAGCAAGTTCCTTTACATGCTGTCTGTTCGGATCCCATGTCGAAATAGGAAAATGCTCCATCTGATGAAGGATCTTCTTTCTCATCTAGGTCGTTGTTGCCAGTGCAGTCATGGAGGTCTTCTGTTCTTCTTGCTGCAGAATGAGGCTGTGGATAGGAGAGGCAAGAGACTGGGAAGGTTTCAGAAGGAGGGTTCATATCTTTTGTATTTTGCAAGGTTTTGTGGCTCTTCATAGCTTGGGATTTGATTAAGCCTGTAGGTAGAGTGGGGCACTTTATGCCAGGAATCTAGAGCAGCTTTCTGTGTTGTTACTGTGCTACCTGAGCTAATGTGATGACTTCTCACACTCTTCTAGCTTCGTCTACCCTCCTGAGTCATGATGAAGTAGGGTGCAGACGCCCTTTGTTCCCACTGGATCTCCCATCTCTTCAAGCAGCCTTTCTAAACTTACATCCTGAAAAGAATGCTCTCACGATGCAAAATTACTTGCCTAGAAGTCACATATTCTCACTGCCCCACTGAAGGCAGAGCGTTCTTTATGTCCCCGATACTGCCAGTGTCCGTGGGAATGTCCAGAAGTCGCTAAGTGGCAGCATCCTGCCCTCCGGGTGCGTTCAGTCAATAGGAGCGTTCTTTTGATGAAATGATTATCTTGTGCTGGATGACTTGAGATCATCATTTTTGAGAACAGGCCAGGAGGCTGGTCTGGTGGGCAAAGCTGCTGTGAGAACCAAGCAGAATCAGTTAACCTCTCAGCTTGCTGCTGCAGTGGAATTCAGCTTTTTTATTATTATATTGGAAAAAAAAAAAAAGGAAAAAAAAAAGGCTAAGATCATTAAGCTGTTCAATAAAGCAATCGTAATTTTTCTAAGAATGTAGCTGAGACCATCCAGCCCTTTTCAGATGTGTATTCTGGCCCCTTTGGTGGTTCTTCCAAACCTGGCATTTCTGATTCCCTGTCTGCCCCTCCTTTCCCTCCCACATGCTTGACCTCCAACAGCATTCCTTCGCTTGTCTTAAGACCTTACATGTCGTTTCACTCTCCCTCTCTCCCCAAGAATGTGATCCTGGCCTGAGCTTTCTAATTGTGTGTAGCAAGGATAAAACTCCTTGCCTCGCTTGGCTGCCCTCTTGTTTGGAAACTCACCCTAAACATTTCCACATGGTTTGTACTTTTTTTGCACAGCTCAAGATTTTCTTTTTTCTTTCTTTTTTTTTTTTTTTAAAAAAAATCTTTTCCTTTAAACTTCTTCTTGTGTTAAAACAAAACAAAACAAAACACTCCAGCTTCTTCTACCTTGGGCTGCTGGCACTGACCTGCCTTGTTACTGTTTGCATTTCTTTTGTACCTTTTTGCAGCTGAAATCTCTATGGGCTTTTAAATCTGTCAGCAGCCGCTACCAGGCTCAGTGTGCAATTTAGCTCACTGTTTTCACAAGTTTCCCAGCCCTGAAAGCTTTCCAAATGAGCCATTGTTGGGCTGAGTTAAAGAGGTATTGTCTGTGCTTGGGTTAGGTTAGTGTGGGTGCCAGAATCTGCATGTGTGGCGTTCTCAGTGCTGCGATGTCATCTAGATAGTGGGCCCCGGATGCTTCCTTCTCCAAACACTTTCAAATAGATAGGAAGAAAGAATCCCTGCCAAAACTGATTTATTGAAACATTGCTGGAAGCTTGTCTTTTTATTGCTGTAACTCTCGCTTGGACATCTTTGTCTGTCCCTGCTCATGCAGGCTGCTTGCTCTGAGGACCATCCCTACTTGTTCCCATCAACACCTGAGATGGCCATCTGGGACTGGGGTCCTGTTCTGGTCAGTGTCGAGTGAGCAGAGAGCAAGTGGCAGTCTCTGCTGGGATGATTTATAGAGCCATGAATAGGAAACGAGGATTCTGATATCTACCTGTTACAGGAGAGAAACTGATGCTGAGGAATTCAGTGGCATATCCAGAGGGAGCTCCTGACAGAGCTGACAGTCATTTCCAGATCACAGCGGTATTCCTCACTGTGTTGATGTGAGATTGGCTAGGCTCTAACAGGGTGTCTTCTGCTGAACTCATTTCTTTTAACAGAGACTGAATTTGCCTATCTGTTTAACCTGATGTGAAGTTGTGTGGAGTTAGGTCCTCTGATTCTGAACTGTTGTTTGTATTTTACCAGGGACTGTGTGGTTCAGAGGACAAGCACAAGGGTACTGAAACCTTTTCAGCCCGTAGGTTGCTGATGACATTACTGCCTCTAGACCGCAGTCTTATGACCTTTGTTTAAAAGATGTGATGATTTCACTGTTCTTGTTCTAGATTGTTGTCAGCCCTGGGAAGAAACAAACCACTATTTTTATCTATCAGTCTCTGCCCAGAAATAGAAGAAAGTGGCATGTGCCGTAAATCCATTGGTAGTTTTAACTGGAAGACCAAGCTGGTACTGCAGTCCAGAAAAAAAAATGTAATTGAATTTTTAGCCTTTCTCCAAGAACCTTAAGGAGTGTCAGTGTTATGTAAGCCAGTGCTTTGAGTTCTTAACTTCATCCCTTTCATGTGGTCTTTCCCATCCCTTACTAATCATGAGTAATGGAAGTCTGACGTGGCAGTTGTTCAGGCTGCCCACTTCACGCGTTCTGCTCTGACAGGGAGAGCTTGCAGTAGCAAGGTAAAAATTAGGAAACCAATAGTATTTGGGATCTCTGGGGGGCACGAAGCCTTCTGCCTTCTGATTGAAGGTTACTCAATGTACCTGATTCAGATTCCCTTCAATACATTAGAAATTATTAATGCAGCTGTTGACCATGCTCTTTCCTCTTTTTCTTTTTCACCATCTCCAGGATGAATTGGATCTTACAGACAAGAACAGAGAGGCTATGTTTGCACTCCCTCCAGAGAAGAAATGGCAGATTTACTGCAGCAAAAAGAAGGTATTACCAATGTCCTGACTGAATTAGCTCTCCAATAAATTCTGTGTGCATGAACATATTCACTGATACATATCTGGATGTGAATTATAAGTTTACCACTATTTTCTCAAGAACATAATTGATTTAAGGATTTTTATTGGCATGAGTATGGTACAACTTTCTCACAAGTCGTGTGTGTGTGAGTTTTGAAGAGTTTTTAATAGGTTAAAATCATATGTTGCCCCATGTTGAAGCTTTTAGGTTTCTTACTTGAGCTGGAACAAAAGCTGTAGTGGAAATGCTTTACGGCATTTTTAAAAACTTTGTAGATTGCTTAGAATAGAAAATTTATAACTGAGATATTTCAAGATGGCTTCAAATATCTGTAAAGCGCATAATAATGATATCTTAAAACCTAACTGTAAAATCTTTCAGAGCTAGTAGGAAAGGCTCTGCATTGCACTGGAAATTGAAGAAGGACTTGCTCTTGTCAATTTCTGTGTGACGTTTCTCCAGTCGAAGTTTTCAAACCGCTGACAAACCTGTGAGAGGGCCACAACATCAGAGGCTGGTACCTCACACTGGGTATTTTGTCACTAGAAGAATGATGGCCAAGTGAACTGAAAGGTTGTGCCACTGCTGTGAAACTTGTAAAGGAGGAATTTCTGCAGGAGTGGTGGGGTGGAAATTTTTGCTGCTGTAGGAAGGAAGCAGGTAATGGGAAGCAAAGGTAGCCCTAGTAGCATGTATTCATTAACAATAAACGTTAAAAAAAAAAAAAAAAAAAAAGTTCAATAGTTATATTTCCCAAACATATATTCCCAAACATGCAAGTCATGCTATGAGAGCATTAGTCTTTATAAGTACGTTTGTATAACAGAAGCTGAAAGAGGAAGTTTAGTTTTCTATACTGAAGGTGGGACATTGAAACCCTGATGATGATCCTTCCGAGGTCATTGTGCTTGCTAACTTTCGTGTGTTTTTTTATGAGTAAATGAAAGCCTTTGGTATCTGAGACTGCTGGCTTGGCTTCTTTCCTCAGCAAATATATATATATACATGCATATAAAATCAGCTTTCTTACCATGTAATTAAATAAAATCTCAGTCAAACCAATCACATGGGCACTTTGCATGTATCTTGTTTTGTTTGAGATGCATCACACAGGGAAGTTAATAGCATCAAATTAGTTACAGTGCCTCTGAGCTAGCAATAATTCAAGAAGTGCATAAAAGCAACCTAGGCTCGGTTGTGCTTGGTGTTCTTCATTCATCTTCCTGCTAGTACGTAGAGCTTGCACGTGAAGGGAAGGTGCAGGCTGCTGTGATCAATGTCTGCTTTACATTTTTGCTGGCAGGCTCAGCTGGCTTTTTCAGCTCTGGTGGGAGAGGATCTATTTGTAGTCGTCTTAGAGAAACACACATTCCATCTCCTGGACCAGTCAGCCTTGGCAGGAAGATACAGGCTTTAATGCATTTAATATGTTGGTTTGATTCACTACATTACACTTTTTTTTTTTTTTTTTTCCCCTTAAAGTAGTGTATTTGATATAAGAATCCTGAAGACCTCCAGAGTTAAAGGAGCTGCATACTGGAAAATCTTTATAATGCATTTATAGTGAAACTTCAGTTAGCTGAACTCCAGCTATCCAAAATGATGTGCTAACTGAAACACTATACTGTTGCCAGATGTCTATTCATTACATTGTAGATACTTTCAATTACTTGAAACCTTAACTGTCCAATGTTATTCATTGCTTCCCTTCACAGTCAGTCAGATGATCGGTGCTGACACATCTCTCTCTAGCCTACTACCTAATCCACCTATCATTATTGTTCTACAGTGACAGAAAAGCATGTTGCAGCTTTCCCTGAAGAGTTCATAATCTGATTTTAGCCATAAAGAGCCCGATTTCTCACTTGACAGAGCTCTGTCAGCCATCCAGGACTGCCCCCAATGAGCTCTGTCTTGCTGATGCTGAGTTCTCTGTTTTCTGGGTAGTGAGGGCTTGCATCCACCATGAGGAAAAGCTCTGTAGCAAGGCAAGTGAAAATGCTATGAACTAGAAGGTCAAGTACAAGTTGAGGAAACTGTTCATTCATTAATCTCAGATGCCTTTTCTAGTCCAAAAAAATAAGCTCTGAAGGTCAGAGTTTCCCAATCGGCTCCAGAGGTGGCAAGATTAGTCAACAGTCTGAAATAAACAAATGACACCTGCAGAAATGAAGAGTACTCCTTGTTGTAGGCACACTGTCCATTTCTCTTGGCAGTTAGACTTCAGTTATAGTCTTCCACGCCACTTGTTCCCCCCTGTACTAGCAGGAAGTCATTATTGTATCAAAAAGCTCATTCCACCTGTTTCTGATACCAACTCTTTCTAAAGAAATGAAGACAAATGTGTCAGTGCGTTTAAAATTATACACTGGGGGCACAGCTTGCCAGCCAAATTTCCCACATAATCAAAGGAGACTCAATTCTGGATGGGAGTTTTGTAATAGTGGGTGATGTCTAAAATGGAGTGCTCTCATTGTGTCATACAGCCATGCTTGCTTTGGGCATTGTTGGTCATTCTAGATTTGCACCTGAAATCTCCAGTACTAAAACCATAATAATGGAATAAAGGTCGCTCTGCTGGAAATTGGTAACGTGTTCTCAGTCTCAGACATTCCTCTACCCTGCCTTTAATCTGTATAGACTGGATAGTGAGAGATACTGTTGTCCATTTGCATCAGAACAACCATTAATCAGTCCCCTTTTGGCACCCTGACACTACCCAAAACACCAGTCCTACATGTTTAGATTGCCTCTATTCCTGCACTATGAACTTCCTCTGATGCCATACAGTTATAAGCAGAGCCATATGGAGACAGAATGCAAATGATGGCATCCTCCCCCACTTCAGGTACTTTTATTCTGGTTTTGTTTAGGATGATCTTCGTGACTTGCCACAGCTGAAATTTAGACTTACACAAAACGTAAAATTCACTTCCGTAATTCCTTCCTGTAAAATCTTCTCTAGATTTCCTGTTGTATGTTTTGCAGGAATTAGATCAAGTAGTAGACCATGTTTGCAGATGTATTTGAAAAGGGTAAAATTTATGATGCCAACATTTAGAAAAATGCTGTTATTTAGTACTGTTTTACCTGGAGCTGGTACTAAGGTACATAGTCTAGTTAAATACTGATCAAATATTGATATAGAAACAAAAAGTTGCCAGTTCAATTATTTCACCTCTAAGTCAGTTCATATTGTTGTTTGAAAAAGGATACACAACTCACATATTGAACTGCTTTGACACATTGCATTGGATGCAGCCTGCATTTCTAAGAATGAGGCTTCATTATGCAGGCAACAGATTATTGCCTCCTGTACTATCCTACAAGCACTTAGACTTCTTACTGTTGGATAGCAAGTCAAGTTGTTTTCTTTTTATGGCCTTTGCCTGCCTCCAGAGCTTAATCAGTAAGCCTTCAGTTGAGCAGATTTCAGTAGGAAGAAAATATATTTCGCTGAGTTAAACAACTTTGTTGCTTTTAACTTCCATGTTTCCTGGAGGAAAATCTGGTAGCAAATCTCTTTCCAAAGTACAGTCAAACCGGACTAACAACACCATACAGCTTCCCTCCAAACAAACAAACAAAGCCAACTAAAAGCTCAGTCCTAATAACTGAGTGTGTTCAACTCTCCTAGATATGTTGGGGTTATTTTTTATTTTTTTTCGATTTTAGTCGTACTGGACAGTAGCCGTATTGAGTTGATTGTGCAGTACCTGTTCGAGTGACATCATTCAAAGTCAAGTAGTGAAGCAATAGTCACAAAACTGCAACCTTCTGGAGAGAAGTAATTATGGCATCTGAAAAAGTGTACATGTGTATAATCCTCAAATTGGTTGTACTTTTTCTGTTATCAGAAGAAGATCCAGAGAAAGACTTCTCTACAATAGCAAAATAGGCTTAAAAAAAAATTCTGATGGAAAATTATTTAAAATATATGCTGTGCCAGCCTATATGCATAAAAGAAAATTTCCTTATGAATCCATCACCTGCAATTATTTCTTTTAATGTTTGTCGATTATATTTTTCATCTATGTGATGAATAGGAAAACTAGTAAACTGAATATGAGAATAGGAGTCAGGAACTTGTTTCTAAAAGACTTTGATCTAAATTGTTGTATAATTTCAAAGAACTTGTCATTACTATGTTTATATATAAATGCACTTCTCTCTATCTGAAAGAAAGAATAGCAAAATAGTAAATCTAGGGAAACCCTGTGGCAGTGTTCTGGCCACGTCATCCTCTCATGCCTTTTTCTCCTTTTGTATACACGTGCCTTGACTGCACACCACATGCCCATTATTTTATTTTTTTAAGAGACAATCGCAGATATTTTCCGATTAAGCACTGTTCATTATTTTACATTAACTTAGAAGACAGCTAGGTTTAGCATTCTTGTAGTAAGCGATTTTGTGATGAATTGTCTGTACTTGGGAGAGCTCACTTCAAGGAGCAGGAAGAATGGAGTGGAAGGCACTTCTGTGCATTACACTAGCACTAAAGAGCCTAAGTCCTTTGGACTGAGTCTCAGATCAGTGCTGAGGCTGTATTCCAGGTTCAGTGTCCCAGATGTCCTTCTAAAAAACATTTACAGTTCTTCCACCAGGCAGCAGCAGATACTGCTGCATCACCTGATGTTCAGTTCCCTTTTCCTAACTTGAAGGCCGCATGTAGCCCTACATTGGGCTTCAAAATGCCCCTGGGAATCCTATCCTTAGTCTAACTTCTAGCAATTTTTCTGAAGGCTTTTTATAACATTAGTAGTTCCGTTTCACAAACTCCCACCTCAGTCCCACGATGGCTGTCTAACATTAATGAAGATAATGTCTACATATCACTTTATTGTCTTTGAGAATTTCTCTGAGCTTCACCCTTGTGGTTTGTGTTGTCAGCAGAATGTCACCATAAAAATAGAGCTTGATATTGTGCAGCTGGATGTAGCGTAAGATACTTCTGTCCTCCAGCACCATGCCCAGGCCTGCCTTCAGACTCCTACAGAGCTCTAAGCAAAATCTCCAGTCCATCACCAGCCCGTGTTACTGCTATGAACCCTACCTGAAACCCAGCTACAGTTCCAGCTTCCAGAAAATGCATTTCACCCTCTATGTAGGATGCACGCTCCTGTTAAAACTATAAATATAAAGAATGACTCATATACATAATATCGATTCATATACATACACACACATATATTACATTATGCAAAATTTGTTGGAGCTGCATTTGCAGCTTTTGGTATCATTTCCTTAGCCTAGAGGGGCTGAAGTGGAAGAGGGATGCAGGTATAAAAGCTGGAGTCCCCCGTGGTTTGGGAGGAAGCTTTCTGAGCTGAATGCAAATTCCTGCACCTACTGTTTGTTCTTGTGTTGTTCTGCTCTTTATTTTTACATGGTAAAATGCAGTTATTTTTCAACTAGACATGAACTGGTAGGACTTTTCTTCCAAAACCGTGAAGTATTTTCTGTGCATTTAAGCTTCATGTAGAGGCTATAAGGCAGGAAGTTGCATCACATCTGTTGTGTTTAGATAGGAGTTCTGCAATTCTTGCTATAGGAAAGGGAACCTGAAGAAATGTATGTTCTTTATAATGCATGGAGATATTCAGAGGAAGATAGATATTCCCTGAAGAAGAGAGAAAACGGATCTTCATCTGGTCTCATTTAGTGATATACCAGATGAAGATCACACCATTGTGTTGTCTGAGTGTGGGTTTTTGCTTTTGTGTTGTCTGATCCAAGCTATGAAAGCCCTTTGGGGTTCATCCTTTCTGTACAAAGAGTGCCAAGCACGTGGTTGTCTTATAATAAATGAAGTGGGTGGTTTGAAGTTGTATTGTTTTCAATTCTATCTTCTTGCAGTATGTTTTTCCTCTTTGAAATACTTTTAGAGTCTGTTATTGATTTGGAATATTCAAGTGTTTTGGTTATGGATTTATAGCTGTAAGGAGCACTTAACATCTTGCTTATAAGTTCCTTTCTTTAGAGTTGTTATTCCACACACTGTTTCTGGGAGCAGCAGACATGAACACACAAAGTAATTTTCTATAGTATTTGAGAAGCCCTTTGTAAGGAATCTCAGTTTGACAAGGCTTGGATGTTGCTTTGTGAGGGTTTTTTCTCCCAGCTTTGCATGAAACGTTTGGGGACAGAGGGCTGTTCCTACTCTATCTTCATCTGGGAAGACAGGAAAAAAAAATAACATAGCACACATGATAGGCTAAAACCAGGAGCAAGTGGTAGACAGCAGGAGGCTGAAGAAGCTGTGTGGGACTTGGAGAGCTGAGTGCAAGTGCATTGCTGGCAAAACGATGAGGATATCTGATGCACACAGGGCAAAGCCTGCTTTATATGTCGGAGCTGGACAATTAGAATTTATTTCAAGTCTTTGGTGCTTCAGGCAACTTTTTCTGTTCCTACTGATGCTTTAGAAGTTCATGGGAAGAATTCAGGTCTTCAGTCAGCGTTTTGGTTGAACTCAGTATTCAAACCTTGACAAGGACCTGAATAGCTTGATCTAACTTTGCAAGTAGCCCTACTTTGTGCAGGTCCTTTCTGCCTGAGGTCCCTTTCACCCTAACTTGTTCTGCAATTCTGTGAACTGACCATACGCCAAACTAGGAAAGCAGCTGTGTAGCCCTATAAAGAAAGGGGTAAGAGTAAGGCTCTGTGTGATCTACTGTTTCCTGTGTTACTGCTATGAAACAAACTCCTTGAAACGGGCTTTAGCCGAGTTATTTGGTCCCCTCCCAGAGCCTGGGATCCATGGTTGCTTTTGGTCTGAGTGACTGTCTGACTTCCTTAACTCAGGAGACTGCTGGTGAAACAGTCTGAAATGTGGAACTTCTCAAATGACTTCTCTGAAAATAGCCTTGTTTTCTGTTAGCCTATGGCTCAGTGGAAATCTCGTAACTCTGGTAAGTCGCAGTGGGAGGATGTTGCCCTTTGCAAACTGCGGCATTCTTTCAGCTGGATGTCTGGAAAATGCCAGCAGTTGTGGAGTTAACTTGCTTTTTTCCCACCAGCATCTGCTCCTTTTTCAGTTAACAGAATGACTTCATGCTCAGATGTTTGGGATGATTTGTTAGCTTGATACTGACATCGGGTGATTTCAGTATCCTTAGTATAGGTATGGAAGACATGCACAAGGCTTCAGAAATTACTCTGTAAAAATGCAAGTAGGCTTTAGAGCAGAAAATTCAGAAACTATGACAAACAAGAACAAGATGGGAACCAACAAAATGCACTGAGTGTCACTAATGCAGCAATTACACACATTTCCTGATTAGTACTGTACTTAGATCTTTTCAGCTTGAAGGAGCTGTTTGTTTGATGGCACTTTCCAATGTGTATTGTAGACTGAAATAGTAGCTCCCAAATTTGGGCAATATTGTTAGAAGAATGTAAAATTAACCTTACAACAGTATGTATTTCCTTCTACATCATTTATTGCAGAGTAGGTGTTCTGTCTGCAAGAATAAAACTTGAAATTCCTGTAAGACACCATCTCATTCTCGTATACTTCCACAAAATGAATTTGGGATTTTTTCTCATCTCACATCAAGATGTTGATGTTGACCCCATTACTCCTTGGGCAGATCAGCATACCTGAGAAGAAAACTTGGCCATTGTTTGTGGGTTGCTTTAATTATATTTTTATTTTCCCCATTGATATTTTCCCTTATATAAGTACCCCAAAAAGGTTACTTTGAGAAACAATATAATAGGCGTAATGAAGAGAGGCACTTCTCTTAAAAATATGTTTTTAGCCCAGATTTACTCTTGTAGCAGTTTAAAGGATGAATTTGGTGTTGATGAAAAAATGCTTACATAGTTCAGCTGATATACTATTAGTACAGTATAGAATCATGACACCTGAAAAACCACATTGTAGCAGTCATAAGAGGAGATTTTTCCAGTCAATTTTTACTTGGTTTATGTTTTCCATGCTGCAGTGCTAACAGTTACAGAGTCATTTATTTATTCTAGTATGAGAGGTTATTTTGGGTCAGGGCCTTGAAATTATCTATTTATGTAAGTATAATCAAAAAGTCTTCTCTTCCCCACCCCCAATGGGAACAGCATGGAATATTTTTAGTTTCTTCCTCCCTCTGTCTCTCTCTCCAACAAGAAAAGTTAGTTGTTGCTTAGAAAATGCCTTCATGGATCTTTGGTTCAGACTGCTGAAGACATAAACTCCATAAACTTGCTGTGGTATTTGCTATAGATACTTTGAGCATGTAGAATTTGAGTGCCCATCTTCCAGATTCTGCATTTTTCAGGTGTGCTACTAGTTCTTCCGTCAAAGTTAGCACTCAAAAATTTGGCCAAAAATAGTCCTGAGATTATACAGTGATATCTGGAAAATTGTCATCATAGTGCCTGATGTTGTGTTTTGCATTAGGCTTGCATTCTGTGGGAAATTGGGAGAGCTCAGTGGGAGCAGATTTGACCCTATCATGGAAAAAAAAAAAAAAAAAAAAAAAAGAACAACCATCCAAAACATTTACCCAGCTGTCATCCTTCTAAGATGGTGTAATTTGCTGTACTTAAAAACAAAAATACTGGCGAGCAATCCGATTTTGCAAGTACATGTAAATGCTGATTGTGTGATTTAGGTGCTGCCCCTGTATTCTGTCCTGTCCTTGTCTGTCCTCTTTTGAAAGTTCTGTGCCTCTACAACCCAAGTATGAGTCGATCCTGCTGATGGTGTGCAATAGTAATAATACATACTCTGTGCAATGTAGTTCTCACTGTTCTGACTAGTCTCAAGTGGATAAGCAAGAGCAAAGAATATGTAAATAACGAGTATGTGTCTCTGGTATGTGAGAACCAGATTTGGCACAGACCAGAGCTCATTTTTCTCTGCATTCTGCATTTCACTGAATGCTCACCAGCCCTTCAAAAGCCAGCAAATACTGAACAAGGAGAGTTGCTGAACTTCTATTGTTTCAGTAACAAGTTTATAAACAGGCACGGTAAAGAATTGTTGCCAGGATCCACTGCCAACCTTGTTTTCATTACAGTCAGATGTGGCAGTTTCACCTAGGCACCTGAATCAAGGTGAAAATCACATCGTTTTCCCTGATATTAAGTCACTCATTGAAAGGCATCTGGGATCCCAAAGGTTTTACAGATAAAATAAGTGAGAGAAATGAAGGTGGGGAGACAAGATATAGTTTTATCCAAGTTGATGGAAAGGGGAGAGACCCAGCACCTAAATGATAAACTCAACTATTTGATAAGCAATTTAAAAACCATTCCCCCCCCAGTCTCTCTTTATTCCATTTGTTCACCTGTCCAACAGCTCTTAACTCTCCTGCTTTTTCAAATACTGACTGAGTTTAAAGGAGGGAAACAAATGGAAAATATGTGGCTACTCTCACCATCCATCTTTGTCATCCCTCTTTGTAGAAGCAGAAGTGAACTAAAGCAAGAAGTGGTGCCACTGAAAGTACAACGGACATGTTGTCCACATTGTCCACACTGTTAAGACAGTGAAGAAAAAACCTTTTAAAGTTTGGCATTAACTAATTCTGTGTGCTCCCAGAGAGATTTGTCCTAGGTAGCTGTGCCGACTCTAGGTGGTTGTGTCCTAGGTTGTTCCTTGTGCCTTTGAGCAGGGCTAGTGACCTTTCATTGCCTTCATCAAGCAACCAACAGAGTGACTGCTATGAATGGTAGGTGACTTTTCATTTTATTTAGAGAAGATTGTAAGTGGTTGCTTGCCGGAGATAAACAGAGCAGGACAAAAAGATAAACTTTGAGCACAGGCATGTGGCAGGTGGGAGGTTCAGTTACGCAGGCTGGGCTTGCTCTGTGGCTTTTCACTGTTGGCAAAAGAATGGCAGGAGGAGGAGGAGGAAAGGAAGTGAGGAAGGAGAACTAAAAAGGGAGTTTTTCCTCACAGCCCAAAAGAAATAAGTACCAGCAGGGTATAGTTGAAGCAGTGCTCTTGGAAAGGGAGCAAGGTAAGCTAAAAGCAGCAAGCCAGCTGTGGGGTAAGAAAGTCTCTTTCTGTGTTCACAGTAGGAATTCAATTATGAGAAGGCTGTAAGATTGTACAGTGAGATGGTCAATGCTAGAATGGAAATGTATTCACAATATTTTTACACAGCACAGAGTCAAAAGAGTAGTAGGGACAAAGCAGAGCTTGAATGTTAGTGAAAACTGAGTATGTCCCACTGATGCTGCTTCTTGGAAGCTGTTGGGATAGAGGCGGGTTGTTGGCTTCACCTGCCACAGGAATCACCACAGGATCTTGACCCTGACCTCAAGCTCACCACAGGTTTGCAGGGACAGAGCTGTGGTCCAGCAGGACAATCTCAATCCCAGGTCACATGCCTGACGAGCAGGCTGTGTCATGAGAGATGTGTTTTGCCTTCTCTTGAAGACCCTCTGTGTAGAATGAACCTGAATTGACTTCTAACAAGTAGGGTGCTTCACAGTGGACATTTCCCTTTGTCTCCAAAAGAAGATGAAATGGAGTGAGGGAAGGTTGTCTCCTAAGAGCTCCTTCATTGAATTTGTGGAGAACTCATGAATTGCTTCATTTGACAGCTCATTATTTAAACTATACACTTACCAACTGCAAAGTATCAGTTGATTGGGGCTGGTGGAAAGTAGAGCAATAAGAAGTTTTAAACATGAGCATGGAGTTCAATTAATAGGAAAAAATGACTGTAGGCAGCAAAATAGTCAGGAGAATAGGTTCAATGAGAGAACAATTTTCCATGAGAAGGGTGAAACTTTCACTGGGGAGCAACGTGTAATACTGGTAGGCTTCAATTTGGCAAGTAAGCTTTATCCTGTGTAAGGAGTTG
The DNA here is from genome assembly GCA_011074415.1 of Stictonetta naevosa. NCBI lineage: Eukaryota > Metazoa > Chordata > Aves > Anseriformes > Anatidae > Stictonetta > Stictonetta naevosa. Next base: position 26,972,315 of record CM021699.1, read on the forward strand.
CATAACTCAGTGTGGCATCAGCTGTAATTTCAGTAGATCTGTAAACACCGGCAGAATCTCTCCTCTTGGTCACTGCACTGTATACATAAATCAGTGCCTGTTAATGGGGGATCCACATCCTACAGTAGTGTTAAATGTACTTGCCCAGGGACAAGCACACTTGAGTGACGTATAAATAACAAGGGGGAGCTGATGCAGTCAGCCCTGGCAGCAATTTTACATGTCTGCGTTGATGAGGATGATAATGAAAAAAACAACGGAAGAAGAAAGAGAATTAAACATAAGGACATTCTCAAAACTTGAAATGTACTATGCAATCTTTCTGTCCTTTAAAGTTCCTTAAAATGGGTTCCATCCAGTAATCTACAGAAGTCTTGTGCTAAGCACAGTTATTTTAAAACTTAATTTTGTTTTAAATACTTCAGTTATTCAGTTTATTTAAATCAGTGGTTGAGATTTCTGATCTCTCTCAGTTTCAGAAAAAGAATAGCCCTTATCTTCAGCTCATTAAAGTGCACCAGCAACATTTCCCCGTCAGGGAGGGCAATCCAGTCCATTTTCAGTAAGAAACTATGTATCCCTGTGTGTGTCTATGCACAGGATCTGGAATGTTTTCTTGAATATAAGAAATAAAAGCATGGTCTTCATCTTCATTAGACTGCTACTAATTAGAAGTAATTATTTTGAAGTGGTTTTGAGTTTAGATGAGGTTGGAAATGGCACATTATGTGTGTACAATGTAGAACCTCTGCTGTGTCTGTGAGTGTTTGGGAAGTAAAAATGGTGATGGATGGTATAAGCAGTTCAAAAAAAGCATGGATTTGATTTTATTGGAAAATGTTCAGCCTGTGGTAGGGCAAACCATCTTTCACAAATGATTGATAGTCCTTTTTAATTTTTAAAGAGTGGTGAACTTGAGCAGCATTGAAACTTCTTTCAGTATTATGAAAAGATTTATAAGAAGGAATCTTCATTCTTCAAAAACTGGATCCCTTTTTCTCTTCTCTGCTTTTAGATTCTATTATATTTTGCGGCAGTGAATTCCACAATTGGTTTGGCAGTATAAGGCATTTTCTAATATGAATAATAATATGAAGCCTTTGATTCTTCCCTTGAAAGACTAGTTAGTAACCAGCACCAGAGGTCATTGTCAGGCCAGTCAAGTTGCTGGCAGCAGGGCAAAGATCAGGCTAAATAAAGGAAAAAACAAAACCAGAAAAAAACCCTGCTCTCTTAGGTAGAATATTCCTGTGTCATAATCCAGTAAACTGGAAGCATGTATGGCTATTCCTGACCTTTATAAGAGGCCATTAGAACTCCTCAGTTACTTGCTCCAGCTGGTAATTAATGAGTATTCTATTTTAATAAGTTATACAGTAGACTGCTTTTGTGGCAGAAGGATTATTATCTGCACATCAATAACTTAATTCCAGGGAGAGAAGTAATGCTTGTTTTTCTCACTCTGGATAAATTGTGCTTAAAGTACTCGGGTATAGCTCCCTCCCTCCCCCAGACCCTGAGGATATTTGTGTAAATGCTAGTCATGGCGTCTGAGAAATGGAGCAGTGACCACATCTGTCTACTGAATGGCTCGGTCCTACGGTCAGTCCTGTTTCAAAATTAGCATCTCTGGGGACATGGCTGCCTTTTTGGATGCGTAAACTGTCTGAAAAGCTTGGATGTATTTTAGCTCCACTTCTGAATTAGTATTTCATCCCACAGCAGATCAAACACATTTTTTGTCTTTTAATGAAAGTGCTTTTTATTTATGCAACTTTGGCTGCTCTGAACTGAGACAGATGTTAACGGATGAACGGTGTGTTAATGAACAGGTAAATGTTTCTTTGAAAGCTGTACTTCTCCTTAAAGTGAACTTCAAGAAAAGGCAGTAAGTCAGTCATGGAAAAAAGGGAGAATGGTGATTTGGATGGGAGTGCAGGATGTACGACTTCAGTGTCGATTGATTCTTGGCTGTGCTACAGATTTCCTGTGTGACTGCGAACTCTGTAATTGTCTGCATCCCATTTTCCCTCTTTCTGCTGATCTCACTGAAAGGGAGACTGAAAAACCTAATGCATGAATTTCTTTAAAGACCTTTGACAGTGCAGAGTGCAAGGTGTTACAGGATTGTATTGTGTTCAGCATTAATAGCAGATGTTGCAATAAGTTGAGTCATTTTAAAAAGCATCTGAAGGGAGCAGAGTAGCACTTTTGGGAAATGAAACGCAAGTGATAGCCATTCTCCACCCCCAAAACAATCAAATACCCAACCTAGTTTATAGCGGCCAGAATATTCATGTGGAGAGCAAGGTTCATGTACTTCACTCCGAAAGACGCAGAACATGAACATGAGTCTGAATCCTGCACATCTCAAATAAACATTTTACCAGCTAAGCGGTTGTTCTGGAGAGTGTGGGAGGGCTTCATCCAGAAGCAGAGAATTTTTGCACGGCAAAGCTTTCACATCAGTTGTAAGTCACATTAGAAGTTAAAGTTTCAATGAACTGGAGTTTAAAAAAATAAAAAATCACTGCAAAATCCCCACTTATTCGTAACCAAGATCCAAATTTCTATTGCCTTTTAATAAGAATTATAAAAAAAAAAAAAGACTACAGGGACTCATGACAAACAAATAACATATTTCAGTTTTTCTTATAATAGTTTCTTATATTGACATATACTCCGTGATTTATGTCTTCTGAACTGTATGTGATGATGCTTACCCTTTGGATTTGATGATCTTTGTAGGTCCCTTCCAACTGCTCTGCTCTACTCTTTACACCACATAACCTATTTTTCAGTTCTATGAGGTACTAGAATGGTGCATGCAGGCTGCTGAGAGGAAGAACTGCATTAACCTTAATGTGGGTTCTGCAGTCAAATTCAATTCATTGTGACCCAGGTGTAAATTTAGGCATACGGTCTCTGGACAGAATACAGCGTACAAGCTGGAACAGCAATTTATATTACAGTAGCCTCATTTCATATTCTTCATCTGTGCTTGCATGTTGTTTTCACTGATGTAGAGGAGCTCAATGACAGATACCATGGCTCCTTGCTGACAACAGGTTTTAAACTTCCATTTTTCAGCATCAAATACATGTTTTTTTCCCATTTTGTTCTGAACAGTGCAAAGCAGTAAGGTCAGCTGCTTGCAGCTCTGAAGAGACGATTTTGAGGAGAAAGTCATGTTTCCAGTGAATAGATGTCATCCCTATGATAATCACAACCCGTGGTTATCATATGACATCCATTACATGTAGTATATGTCTTAATGCAAATGTTCCAGGAGGAAGTGTTATTTCAATTTTTATGTTAGAAAGCTCCATGAATCCTCAGCCCTGGCAATTTCCCACAGGATTGTGTGTACAGGTAGGAGCAAACTCCATGCAATGGTTGGACACCCAGGGATGCCAAGCACCCACTGGTCCCATGGAGCTGGGATTTGTCAACATTGCATAAAAACGACCTAATATGGTGGAAACAGGAGAACCCTGTATTCAGTGTCAGATCAGTGCCTGTTCCTAACTCTGCCAGTGATTTCCTGGATGAATTTTAATTGTCATATCACTGTCTCCCTTCCATCTGCAGGAAGGAAGCCTTATACTGCTGCTAATTTTATGGATATATTTCTTAATGCTTACACATGGTTAGATTTTTAGGAAATGCTCTGGAGGACTGCTTGACATTGTTTGGGGTCCTTTTGGTGCAGTGTAAAATACCAATGCATCTTCACTGGAAACTGAAACTCAATACAAAATATTTGGCATTTGTACATGGCTTGTGCAGTTCTAGAGTTTGGTATTTCTAGATTATGTCTGTTACGATGGCAGTCTTTGTATTGCAAGTGCTTGTTCTGCTGATATGGCAGCCACTAAAGGTTTCTGCTCTCTAGAGAACAGCTTGCCCAATTAATCCAGTCTCCCAAGATTCTCAAAACGATTTTCAGGATCAGCTTAGCTGTGCAGACAATACTTTGTTGTATTTAGTTTCATTTTGATTGGTTCAGATGGTCCAAATACTTGCCCTACTCCATTAAATCCTATTTTGGATGAAGTCAAAAGTTCCACTTTCCACCAAGGGATGGAGCCTGTCCAAATTAGTGTCAAAGCCTGTATAATACCTTGGCTATATTACAGGCTTGTATCGTATCAGGATCCTGTTTTCACAGCAGTTACATAGTTGTTACTCCAGTGAAGAATGATATGGCCCCTTATAAAGTCCACAAGCTGACGTCTGTTTTTTAATGTAATATTTACATTATTCAAGGAGCTAAAAGAAGGCTTTGCTTTAATAGATTCCTTCAGCTGATGTTTTCCCTTACACAGATGGGTTATTGTTTCCAGCTCTTGATGCCTATGTGGCTTTGTATGTTGTATGACCTCTTTTCTTTTTTTTTTTTTTTTTTCCTTTTTTTCTTCTTTTTCTAAGTCTCCTGGAGCAAGGAAGGGTTATGCCATCATCATCAAGTTGTCTGAAGTTTCTGAGGTTTTGTTTGAGGATCGAAATCCTGAAGACATTAGGAAAACAAAACAAAACAAAAACACCAAACACGATAAACACCACTCTGTCATTGCACACACCCTCCCCCCCCCCATATTCCCTCCTTCTTCCTCCCCCAAAACACATCAAATAAACACAAAAATAAAATAAAAACAAATAATTGCTTCCCATTTTTGGTTTATCTTGCCTCCTCTGTGAGGAGACATGGTACAACAATTTCTTACCATCGGCAGCACTAATCACAATCTGGGCAATGAAATTTTCTCCGATGGCTCTGGTGCTACAGGTGTGAACTGGTGTCTTCTGTGAAAATGCTGCCCGGGTGACTGCTATAAATAACACTGTGCCACCTGATGTCTTAAGGGGACTGGATAAAAATCTGTATGTCCAGTGAAAGTATAAGTAGTTTTGTGGTGCTTCATAACGGAAATAGTGTACCAGTTTTTAGTATATAATCACATTTATTCTAGTGAAGCGAAACACACTGACATCTGTAAAATTCTGGTCTGAACAGACAGTATTGGGGGGGGGTACTATAGTTAGATAGGCTTTTTTGTTCGGTATGTTGGATCTTCTACTTCTGGGCCAAAACAACTTTAGAAAGTAAGGACTGCAAAGAGGATTATCTGATCCAATTTTTTAACCTTTTCAATATACAGCTTCAGTCTGAGCTTCAGAAAAAAAAAAAAAAAAAAAAAAAAGCTTACACTTGCTGTGTTCCACTGAAACCAATTTTATTCCAGTTCTAACTAAAACCAAAAACTATACCATCCTTATGGGCTAAAAGTTCACACTGATTTGTAATGGGTGGAGAATGGTCAAAAGCAGAATTCACCAAGGACTTTATTTCATTTTCCAAGCTAACCAAATATACAGATAAAATTTAGGGGATCGGAGTTTTCTCATCTGTAGTTCTGATTGTGAAATTTCTAATGGTTTGGGTGCTGGTAGGAAATCATCCAGAATTCTGAATACTTTAGTGTATCTTTCCTGATGTTCTTGAGGTCACATATCTATACTAGATATCTAGAAAAATTAGTTGTGGCATTCTGGATTTAATATTTTTTCCCCTTTAAAGAATTCTAGGGAGAAAAGTATAGTAGCTTATTTTCAGACATAAAGGACAGATTCAGGAAGTCCTTAATTTGTCTGTATTTGTTTCTTGGAGCTTGGAATGGAGGCACAAGGAGTATAAAGAATGTATATATTCCCTATTTCAACAATCACAGAATCATTAAGGTTGGAAAAGACCTTCAGGATCATCTGGTCCAACCATCGCCCTACTACCAATGTCACCCACAAACCCATGTCCCTAAGCACCAGGTCCAACTTTTCCTTGAACACCCCCAGGGACAGTGACTCCACCACTTCCCTGGGCTACCTGTTCCAATCTTCTTGTTGCTTGTACTGTTCAAAAATTACAGCTGCTATTTGCATTTTTATAATTCTATGCAGAGAAAAATCTTCAGAAGGTCATATGAGGATGCCTTGCACTTCCTACTGGTGGCTTAACCTGGTTCCCTACAGAATGACCTTTACTTCGCTACCTCTGGATTAGATCCCCATTTCAATTGTTCTCTTTGGGGTTGATAAGATTATCTTCTAAAAATTATGGTGTACTTACCAATTGCAAGCTTTGATTTATTTTTCCATCAGCAAGGTCCTCTTTTGACTTTTGCATGGGAAGTGCAAAGTGCACCTCCCATTGCTGAGTGCAAAATGATTGTCAGGTGTGTTACTGCCACTATGTATACCTCAGGGAAATCAGGCACTGAAAGGCAGCGTATCGATAACACATGCAGTGGCGATTCTAACTGGCTACTGGGAGGGAGTTGCGTATTTCTGTACAGAGCTTGCAACTGGCAATGACATGGTTGTGAGCCTCTGGGTAAGGATAAAAGGGCAAGCAAATAAAGTGGATATTGTTGTGGGAGTCTACTTAAGCCACCCTGCTAGGATGACAACACCAATGACTTACTCTTTAAGGAACTGAGATACCTCTAGATCAGCTGCTCTTGTCCTCATGGGTGACTTCAGCTTGCCAGATGTTAACTGGGCATACCTCAAAGCTGATACAAGCAGGTCCAGGAGATCCCTAAAACACCTTGATGATAACATCTTGATATAGGTACTAAGGGAGCTGACTAGGAAAGGTGCCCTCCTAGGTTTATTACTGGTAAACAGAGAGGGACTCATGGGTGAAGTGGCAGTTGGTGGCTGTGTTGGTCATAGTGACCACGAAGTAGTCAAGTTTAAAATCTTTGGTGATAGGAGGAAAACTAGCACCAAAACTTCAACCCTGGATATGGGGAGAGCAGACTTCAGGCTGCTCAGGGAACCTGTTAGTAAGGATGCCTGGAAAGCTTCTTTGGAAGGCATTGGGGTTCATCATTGCTGGTCACTTTTTAAGTACCACTTCTTAAGAGCACAGGAACTGGCAATTCCAAAATATTGGAGGTCAAGCAGCTGAGGAAGAAGATCAGCTTGGTTGAGCGGGGATCTTCTTCTAGAGCTTAGAAAAAGAAAATGTGGAAAAAAGAAAGTGTATGTCTGCTGGAAGTGAGGTCAGGCAACATGGGAGTGCTACAAAGATGCTATTATCCATTGTAGGGAGAATATTCATGCGCCCCAAACTCCATTAGAGTTGAAGCTGGCCAGTACTGTGGGGGACAACGTAAAGTGTTTTTTGTTTTTTTTTTTTTAAATATGTTAAGAGCAAAAGGAGGACTCGAGATAACATTGGTCCATTACTTGATGAGGATGGTCACCTCACAAATAGGGACATAGACAAAGTAGAGATGTTTAATACCTTCTTCACCTCTGTCTTCAACACCAGTAATGGACTCTGGGTCCCCTGGAACCCTGAGCTGGAGGACCATGACTGTGGTAATGATAAACTCCAACCAACCCCAAACTTGTGCAAGATCTGCTACTCCAGCTGGTTGCATATGTGGCCTGGTGCGATTTAATCCAGGGTACTGAAAGACCTGTCTGATGCTATTGTGATATCTCTCTCAGTTTTTCAATGGTCTTGGGAATCTGGAGAGGTCATAGTTGACTGGAAGCTGGCAAATATTGTTCCAATTGTCAAGAAGGGAAAGAAAGAAGACCCTGATAATTACAGGCGTGTTGGTCTCACTTCAGTGCTTGGTAAAATTATGGAGAAGATTACTCTGGGAGTTATTAAAAAACATGTGAAAAACAATGCAGTCGTTGGTCACAGCCAACACGGGTTCATGAGGGGAAGATCCTGTTTAATGAACTTAATAACCTTTTGTGACAAGGTCACCCATCTAGTTAACCAAGGGAAGCCAATTGATGTAATCTTTTTGGATTTCAGTAAAGCTTTTGATACTGTTTCTCACAGTATCCTTCTGGACAAAATGTCCAGCACACAGCTAGACAAAATCATAATGTGATGGATGAGTATTTGCCTGATGGGTCAGACTTACAGGGTTATAGTAAATGGGGTTACATCAGGCTGGTGGCCAGTCACTAGTGGAGTTCTGCAGGGCTCTGTTTTAGGGCCTATTCTCTTTAATGTTTTCATAAATAACTGGGATGCAGAACTTCAAAGATATACTAAGTGAGTTTGTGGATGATGCTAAATTGTGAGGAGCTGTTGAATCCCTCAAGTGTAGAGATGCCTTGCAGCGAGATCTTGACAAATTAGAGGGTTGGGCAATCACCAACCACATGAAGTTGAAAAGAGCAAGAGCTGGATTCTGCACATGGGACAGGGTAGTCCTGGATATACAGACTGGGAGTTGAGACCCTGGAGAGCAGCCCCGCAGAGAGGGATGTGGGGGTTCTGGCTGATGGCAAGTTGAATATAAGTCAGCAGTGTGTCCTGGCAGCCAAAAGGCCAACTGTATCTTGGGGCACATCAGGCACAGCACTGCTAGCCAGTTGAGGGAAGGGATTGTCCTGTTCTGTTCTGCACTGGTGTGGCCCCAGCTCGACTACTGTGTGCAGTTTTGGGTGACACAACATAAGGAGGACATAGAACTATTAGAGAGCGTCCAAAGGAAGGCTACAAAGATGATGAAGGTTCTAGAGGGGAAGACACATGAGGAGCCACTGAGGCCCCTTGGTTTGTTCAGCCCAGAGCAGAGCAGGCCGAGGGGAGGCCTCATGGCGGCCTGCAGCTCCCTCACGAGGGGAGCGGAGGGGCAGGCGCTGAGCTCTGCTCTCTGGGGACAGCGACAGGACCCGAGGGAACGGCATGGAGCTGGGACAGGGGAGGGGCAGGATGGATTTTAGGAAAAGGTTCTTCACTGGAAGGGTGATTGGGTACTGGAACAACTTCCCCAGTGACATGGTCACAGCAGCAAGCGTGCTGGAATTCAGGAACACTTTCAGGACAGTGCTGTCACACACAGGGTTTAATTTTTGGGTGATCTTCTGTGGAGCCAGATGTCGGACCCTATGATCTTCGTGGGTTCCTTCCAACTCAGGAAATTCTATGATTCTGTGATTTCTGTAATGTGTCATTTGGCATGGATTTGGGTTCATCAGATTGCTCTCACAATGGTCAGGAATGGGAATAAGGGAAAAACAGCAAAACTTATTGCTTCGTTTGAGAAAGGTCATTCTGTTCTTAATTCCTACTGTAATTGAAGAGATGCTGTTCTGTTCCTTCAGGTGTTTTGAGGTTTTAATAATTTTTATTATTTTTCAAGTCAAAATGAGGCAGCCTTTTGGCTTCATTTCGGATTTCTTGACTTTTTTTTTTTTTTTTTTCCTACATTGCATATTTAAAGGCCTTTATTGGTGAATCCCACCATCATTTCAGCAGCAGTGAGGCAGAATAATTTCAAGATATGTCAGTATACAGCTACAAAATATAAACCTGCTATCTATAAATGTGCTATCCTTCTACTTGGAAATGTTGTCAGTATGTTTAAGGGGTTAAGGTTTGCCACTTAGATGACAAAGATAATCATGTGTCCAACAAACTTTGTAATTCTTTGTTTAATAACCATAGCTGAAGAGAAATCTCTTTTTTCTCTGACACACCAAGGTGACAGTGTTAGTATTACACTTTCAGAAATGTTTGTAATAATGGACATAGGCTTGTGGTGTTTATACAAGAATGTGGGGAGGAGATACTACAGTAAAGAACAGTGCAGTGAAGAATCCCAGGTGGTTCTACAGTGGCACTTCATGCTACAAAGACTTCTTGTGTAACCTTATTTAACTTTTTGTTTCAGGAACAAGAAGATCCCAATAAGCTTGCTACCAGCTGGCCAGACTACTACATTGACCGCATCAATTCCATGGCAGCGGTAAGCTACCTCTTCTGCACAGCAGGGAAAATTTCCTATCATAGAGATCTGTTTTTTTAGGAAGAAAACCCAAAAGAAGGATGTTAGCCCAAGTGCATGACTTGTTTGAAACATGATTTTGGAAAGAAGAGCATGTGTCTTAAGAAAGGGCCTTGCTTTAGCAGAAGAAAAGACTAGATAACACCAGGCATTTTCCAGTTTTTACTTCAGTGATATAGAGTTTTAAATTTATTTCTACCTAATCTTCAAAATAACACTGGGATTAATAGTTGAGTAAAAAAATAAATGAAAAGTAGTTCTTCAAATAAGATAATAGCCACTTATATAAAAGCAGGTAACCGGAGAAATATAAGGCTGTAACACCTTAGACATTGGATACAAGGCAGCAAGTTATTTGTGATAAACTGTCTTTCATTGTCCTTGTTCAATAGCTGAGGAAGGTGTGCCTTCCTCTGAAGCATGCTGTAGATCTGGCCACCAGCACAAGTAGAACACCTGCATGTAGTATTCATTGATCTCCTGTGATATGGTAGACCTTACATTTTGGCATTTGATCCGGTTACTAATTTTATAGTCAAATTTTGCCTCCAGTTATTTATGTGCTGTGTCTACTTAGCTTTTTTTGGCATGTGTGCAGTGGTGATGATAGAATTCAGTTCCTAGCATCTTAGGTAGCACACTTTGCTTGTTTACTTATATTTTTATGTTTGATTTCTAAAGGCTTCTCTGCACCTTTTGTGTCATGGTTATGAGGCGTAAAATAATTTCATAAAAATAATGCCTTCATGGATACTTAATATGTCAATACTGATATATTTCTCATAGTGAAGTATGTCTTGCTCAGTAAAAAGAGAAGACTTTACAAGCTACTGTAACCCATTGTAATAGGATAAAAGAAAAGCTGCTTTCTACTCTGAGTCATGAATAACCAAAAAGATCACCTTCCTTCATGCCAGATTTTTTGATGGCAGAGTAATGGAACAGAAAGACTATAGGCTGGTTTTGAGAAAAGAGGTTGAAATTTTGTGCTGGCATGGCATTGTGCTTTGATTTCCCGATTGAACAAATTCACTCTACAAGGGCCATTAAGGAAAAAATAAGTATGAAACCTTGCAAAGTCACTGAGCCAAATACTTCTGGTAGGATTTGATCCAAGGCCTTTTGAATCTACTGATTTTTTTCCATTGATTTCAGTGGCTTTTGGACTAGTCTTTAAAATGATCTTGATGTAAATCTGGAGTGAGTATATGCATGTCACTATTGTAAATCTGGAGCACTTCCATGGAATGAGACTATATTTTGGCCCATGTTTCTAATTTTAAACACATTTTAAGAGCACCAATAAACACCAGCCCTGGTAACGTTGTTTGCATGGCTCAGCATTGAATGACTGATAACCTTTTACTTGGCTTCAAGCCTCATAATTTACTCTTATATTTGAAGTATTAATAAGATACAGTAGGGTTAAACCTCTGCTTCTGATTTTCCACTTAATTGCTTCAGTTTTAGGCAGGTGAAACTTAGTTGACTTGATTTCACAGGAATAGTATCAGCGGAAAACTGGAGTAACACAGCTGAGAACCAGCTCCAACACACTTTAAAAGACATGTTCTCTTCATTATTATTTAGACCTCTGAGATTCTTAACTTCCAAATGGTTTTTCTGGGTCCCTTATAATTTCAGTCCTAAATTTAGTGATGGAGGGTTTTTTTGTATTTTTTTTTAACTTCATCCAAGTACAGTTGGCTAAGAAGTGTTGAAAGAAAAGCATGTTTCATGTTGCTTCCTGACATTGTCTCGTCTACTTCAGTTTGCGTCTCCTGGGCACTATCAGGTATTGCTGTATTTTAATTAGAAATATGGCAAGAAGTATTAGAGTTGAAATGGTGGCAATAATCACAGAAGTGTTAGTTTAAAATGTTTTAAGTCCTGTTTTTTTTTTTTTCTTAGTAAAATCTAATCTTTGCATCTCCTGTGAATTAAGTACATAAGAATCATTTTACATGCAGCTTTCACGTCTTTTTTGATATAATTTTCTTTAAATATGAGGTTCTGTTCTAAATACTAGCTTGGCAAAATAGTTCTTCCTACCCGCTGATAAAATGAAAATGGCATCCCATGGATATCATTAAGTATCTTTCTATGGATTTCAGGAGGCCAAGGCCCCTGCACTCGGGGATCATTTTCTCAGAAGATCTTCTGCAGTGTTACCAATCATATCTGTCCCTCATAGATTATGCTTGAGAGCAATGTGGTGATTCCTGACATGTTTGACATTCCCTACTTGTAACCTTAGACCACTATGTTGGGAAGCACTTTCACAGTAGTTCAAAAAGCCATGCATTTTAGGCACAAGTCTGTTCCCACAATTGTTTCTGTTACCGTGACTTTTTAAATGTTAGTAGTTTTTAATCCTAAGTCTCATGAGAGTGTATAACAGTAAAGCTGGATCTCTTTACTAGCCCGTAGTACACAATTCCTGTGGTGGGAATGTCCCATCCTTCAGGTAGCCTGACTGTGAGGAAAGAAATTCCTTGGTAGAATGTGTTCTAGACACCCCTTAGAGAAGGGGATGGTTGCTAATGATATCTGAGTTAGAAAGAGGAGCCTTCAGATTTGCCCAGTCCTCTGATGTCAACATGCTATAAATAAGGCTGGTGACTGCAGGCAGGTTGCAGGCCCACAGTCAGAGACCATTTCCATTATCAAGGTCATTGCTATGTTACTTTAAAATTATTTGCCTGAAAGTTTTTTTGTTGTTTATTTGTTTGTAATACATCTATTCATAGTTTACTCATAGTTTACAATTTGTAGTTTACTCTCTTAGTTTGGCCTCAATATAGTTAGAGATGTGGTGCACCTTGAATTTCAACTGACCTCTTTTCTTTAAAAAAATGTTTTAAAGTAGTGTTGTCCAGATATGTCATAAGAGGCATGCGATAAAATAATTTATTATTAAACTGTAATTTCATTTCTATTTATTTGGAAGTGATTTCAGTAGTGATAATACTTTGTTAGTTTTAACTTAGATAAGACCTAAAGAAAGAGCTTGGACTATAATGATAAATCAGAATATCCTGGTTGCTGTTTCACTACTTATTCTGTTTGCTTCATTTTTCGTTTCATTTGTGTGAGATTGGCAGTGAAACTAGGTCAATCATATAGTGCCTTTCTGCTGCTATATGTTTATTGTTACTATTGGTGTATCTTTCTAAATGTGCTGTCATTATAGTGCTCTATTTGCCTTCCCAGTAGTTTAAGGGAATGATTAGCTATTAGAATAAGGTGTGAGAATTTACCTGATGCTTTGAATAAAACTAAGATTTTCAAAAGCAATTTCTCGGACTACCTAAAGTTTTACATGTACAGTTCTGTGTGAATGATTTTTTCACATATACGTTTTTTGTTGTTGTGGTTGTTGTTTTTTTTTTTTTTTTGACTTGGCAAATCATATAACTAGATGTCATGCTTTCCTGGGTGATACACTTAATCTGGAAAATTTTAAATATGCAAAAGTGTGCTTACGAAAAAGATTCATATGTATACTGCCTTTTAGGGACCAGATGAGGACCTGGCGCTGTTTTGCTTCCTCTTCCTTGGGTGTTTGGTTAACTGACAGTAGCTAGCTGCATCCTCAGCCCAGCAGACGTTATCCTAGAGTACAGTTTGTAGTTCAGGGAAGCAGTGCATCAGTCAGCCACACTAATGAAATCCAGCCTCAAATAATGACACTTCCCTCCCCTCTGTCTCCCAGGGACAGTAGTGTTTTCTATAACTCTTGCCGAGAAAGTTATTTCATAATGTAAATGCACGACCGATGAGGCTGTCTTCAGAGAGGGCATGAGGATTTGAGTTCCTGGCCGTGCACAGGAGTGAGAAATGAAGGGCTCTTGGCTGCCTGCAGCTTTAGAAAAGGGGGTTTCTATAATCGCCCTCAGTTGTAAAGGCAGGATTATTTGTATTTGTTTCATTTGGAAATGGGCCTTTTTCACTCTCAACGAAATACTGTTGAGCACCTTCCTGCCATCCATTCGCTTCCCCCCCACAATGGCTCAGAGCAGAAATTAAGCTGTTGTAGGAGTGGGAGCCTTTCAAAGGAGCATTTATGGGCCAAAGGAAAGGTGACCAGATGGGCCGTCACCCAAGAAAATACAAATCAAACCCCAAATCACACCCCAGGATTCTGCCATTGAGATTCTATAATGCCTGTTCAGGATTTCTGTTTATTTTTCAAAGAGGGGAATCATATATGGCTTGGCTTAAGCATTTCAATTTATGTTTCTGGCTGTCGGGGGATGCTGGCAAAAGATAAAACATCATCAGCTCATTTTCCATCAGTAGCGCTCTGTCATTCCATTAGGGCAGGAAATAGCTCGCTCTGTTACTGAGTGAATTTGACTTTAGCGAGGATCAGAGAGAGGACCCCTAGAGTTAAACACATCTCCTTATGCCAGCTGTTCAGCATAAGACAGCGACGGCACGTAGCCAAATGACCACCCTCAGGATCTGACATGTGTTGGCACCACAGGGTTTGCAAAAGCAAGCAACATGGGAGCATTTCCAAGGGAAGTGAGGTGGTGGGGTGGGAGGATGGGAGGGTTAAAGGAAGTTCCAGCCAGAGGAAGGTTACCTTTTCGGCATGCTAAACAGTTAAATAAAGACTTCTATATTTCACTGTAATGGGCCGTAATTGTAGGTACTCAGGTTCCACCACAGAGAGGTATAATATCTGACCCTTGATAGATAATACTAGTTTAATTGGGGTATTCATTTCGGAGGGGGTTCAGAACTGCTTTCCAGAAACCACTGAGCGATATCCCCCAGAACTCCTGCCAATAAGAAAGGTTTTTATCCTCTTTGTTTTACAATTAAAGAGGCTGAGAAGACATTGGTATAGGCTTCAAATTTCCAGCATTGTGTCTTGACTGTTTATGAAACCACTTATTGAAGTTGTGAGCCTGAATGGTACATGGCTGGGTGCTGAAGAGTCTTGTTTCATAGTGCAAGGTTGTGGTGGTGCTAAGTGTAGATCTGGAGCCCTTATTTCCTGCTATACTGCTTTTTTCTTAATGGCCTTGTCTGATTTTCAGAACCTTGTATTTTGTGTGTATTCCCCTCATCATCTCTCACCCTAATTTACAGTGACCCACAGCATCTTCAGTTCCTGCAAGCTGCGTACCAGGAGGAAAAATGACAGAGGTAGCTCACAATAGAAAAACATGAAAATATAAGCTCTAGTTTCTGCATGCTTCAGTTTACGTATTAAAACACAGGGACAGGGATTTTATGATGCTCTCGCTTTTTGTAGTAAATGTTTCTAATTAGCAAGGACAAAGTGTATACAGAAAATTAATATCTTAAACCAGGTAAAAAAAAAAAAAAAGGATACAGGAAAAGAGTCAAACTTTGGGGTACACAAAATATAATTCAGGGTACTTGCAGGCTGTCTAGTCAACTGAAGAAAAAGCTTTTCTGCTTTGAAACCTGACACAGAAGTCTGTTGTCTTTCTTTTTTCTTCTTTTTTTTTTTTTTTTTTTTTTTTGTTACTCCAAATCCCTCCAGCCATGTCAGTCTAATAAGATTTTGCCTCTCCCTACAAACTTTGCTTCATATATCCATAGATCACTACAGTAGATCACTGTTCCAAATTAGGTACAGTTTTCTGAGGGCATCCTGGCAAGTATGATTTTGGGGGGGTAATGTGAGAACCCTAGTTTTAGCCAGTGTGTCAAGGCTCTATGCTGCTGCCAGTCCACATGAGCAGCCTCATCTGGATTGAGTTTTGTAGCTGAGGCGTTGCTTTCCTGGTGAGAGGTCGGCAGGCACTTCTCCGTGAGTTGATAGGATAGTTGTTTTTCATAATTCCTGGCCTGTCTCTTAGCTTCCAGGCAGCTCAGGCTTTTCTGATTGTCATCTCCTTTTCTGAACAGATGCAGACGCTGTATGCTTTCGATGAAGAAGAAACAGAAATGAAAAATAAAATAGTTGAAGACTTGAAGACAGCTCTGCGGACTCAACCCATGAGGTAATGTTGTTCATCTTTCATCACAATTCACTGCCTCCTAATGGTCAGATGGAGCATGAGAAGGAGTGGCAAGGACAGAAACCTCTTTGTCTCACCTCACACAAGCGTTCTCTGATAGTTCAGACAATCCACAGAGAGCCCTACAGTTCCTGTTCTGAACCTGTCTAGCTGGAAGGGCACATTAATGCTGAAGCATATAGCTTCAGGAAAATAAAAGACAAATACTGTTCTGAAAAACATGTGGCAGATCTGTGCCATATAGGTCTGGTAAGGAGTGTGAAGATGAAACTTACTGACTTCATAGACCCCTGAAAATCCCATGTGATTTGACTCATGATGGGCAAGATCTCAGCCTCTACTATGAATTTTTGAATTCAAGCTTCCTCTTATCTTTAGTAATGTGAACTTTTTTCGGCACAAAGCAGCTAATCTATCTGACTTTACCTGGTTTGGCATTCTTCCTGCTGTGTGTGTAACCATGGCATGCAGAAATGTTAAGAGTCTTTATTGTGTACAGTGTCTTTGAAGGTAAGGTCATCTTTGTTTTTCTGGGAACAATGCTCTGAACAATTGTAAACTAACTAGCATAGAAATCCCTTGCACTTAACACTTAGAAGGACATTGTGCTGAAGCAATAACCATAGTTGATACAATTTTGGGAAATATTCACTTGATCAAAAAGTTTCTGAATGTCTTTGTATTAAGCCCAAAATAAACCAAATGTGCTTACATCCACACTATGCTGAAGTCATCGTTTCAGAGGCCTTCAGTAATGCCTAATCACATAGGTTTTCTGGAATTAAAAAAAAAAAAAAGTAAACAGAACAAACAAATAAATAAAAAGGAGACCACAGAAAATAATCACAAGAGAATTTTGCACTGTAGTTAGGTTGAGTGGAAGTAAAGGTATTTCTGTGAGGCGTTGCAGAGCTAAGTGCTGATTATATTCAGCTCTTCCTTTCATGATGTTCTGGCAGGAACAAAAGAAAAGCCCTTTAAAAAAGCACTTGGAGAAGGAGTCCTCCTTGACAAGCATCCTCGTTTCATGCAGTTGAGCCTGCTCCTCTGTTGTACAAAGATAGATGTGAAGGAGACTGAGGGAGCTCTAGGAATTTAAAGTGCTCGAACATCGCCTCTCTGAAGCCAGCAAGCAAATAAAAAGAGGCCATCATTATGGTCTCTTCCTTCATGTGTGAATGACAAGATACTGAGGGATCACTAAGAGATAAGTGAATAAGGAAGACAAAAGGTGGGAGGAAGTCTCCAGCAAAATGGAACTTGTGCTGAGATTCAGTTCCAATCACACCTCGTGTTGTAGCCCTTTGTGGTAGGAGATTTGTAGCTGCAGCTGTATTGCAAGGGGCAGCATCTTCTCTTTGGGCTCACATATGTAAATGCAGTCCCTTAGCTTCAAGTTACTTCGTTATCAGCAGAGCCTCTAGCATTGATTGCAAGGAGCTTCTCATCTCACAGCAAGTGCAAGGTTGAGCACATCACCTTAAAACTTGGTGGTTTACCTCCTGTTTCAGTGGGCTGTAAGAGAGCACAGACAGATTCTGAAGCATAGGGATTCATCAGGCTTTGGTAATTTTAGTCATGCAGGTACAGTAACTGCTTTTAACATAGAAATGAAGAAACAGTAGCCTGTGCTGAGAAAGAGTCCAAGAGAACAACTGACAGTTTGATCCTATCACTATCCTAAAGTGGAGAACATGGTAAAATGCAGCTAGACTTTATGATAAAACAGAAGCTAAAGACAACAGCCACGCTCCAAACTCTTACAGGGATTTTTAACCAAAGACCTGTGGCACTGAGACATTATGTAGCAACTCTGTTACATTAATTTGGAACTGGTGTGATGTTTCCTCTAAAAGTGATAGCTTTCTCATATCATTGAGCAGAACCAGAGCAGCCAGGCATCTCTGTTCTGTCCAGCTGAAATACTTTGGTGGCCACCATTTGGTAGTTTTACTCTGTCATTTTAAGTAGGATAGCCTAGCCTCCTTTCTGAGAGCAAGGCAAAAGAGAAGAGAGAGAAATGTCTTTTGCTCAAAATCTTGCAAGGTTTTCCAGACCTATATTGCTTCTGCTGGGTCCCCTTGACAACAGGCTGTTGCTTCATCTGTTTATAATAACCTTAACAAGCTTCAGTACAAGCATCTATGAGCTGCCCTATAAAGTGTTCTCTTCTAAATCGCTGGCGATGGTTATGGGCCTTTTTTTTTTTTTTTTTTTTTTAATAGTTAAGCCAAGCCAAATTTTGAGTTAAGTCCTATGTCTCAACTAATTTCCAGCGACTCAATTCGTTAGCTGCCAAATGGGCTGTGTGCCAATGCCTGATCAACAAGCCAATTTCTTCTTGATGGAAAGGTTGCAGTAGAGAGGCCCTCAGCTCCATCAAATCCCTCTCATAAGCTGTACTATACCCAAGCCTTCAAAATACTAGTCTTTCTAGTTGAATTTGGACATCAAATCCTATTTTCCTTGCCACTTCTGTTCATCGGAGCTCTGAAGAAAATAGAGACCTAAATTCACATAGGGTAGATTGTCTGGAATCCATTTATGGTGGGTAGGGTACAGAGGGTCTCTGACAATTCACCAACAGGGAATGCTTGAATTCTCCAATCTAGAGGATCCAAAATAAGAAAATGCACATTTGGCTCTAGGTTTCATTTTACTGTAGAACTGCATCTCTTCTAGTGTAAAATGCGGAGTAATGGCACTGATCTGTGCCTGTATTCCAATCTACTAGTTTTAAACCCAACAAAAACTGAAGCGGATCTTCTTCAACTCAAGTTCCTTTTCCCCTTAGAGAAAAAGTGATAGAAGCATCCCTGGGCAGCTAGTTGGCCCACTCTGAGAAAATCCATTTTGTTCTGGTATTTAGGAGCTGCCCTGAAATAATAAATCCAGGTTATGTCCCAGCACGCAGGAACAACCCTAGCCTTAGAGAACAAAACCCCCACATCTGCATCTTGTAAGGAAACAGATTTTCTTTTAGGTTTCTAAAAACTTATGACTATAAACAAGTGTGATGACAAACTGTTGGACAGAAGCAGGGAGAGAAGAGCTTTTTTTTGTCTTTTTTTTTTTTAAATTTTTTTAATGTCCAAAAATGGAGGTTCAGAAGTGCAGCAAGAGTAAAAACTTACAAAGGTCTGGAAAAAAATAACTTTTTGGACTCACAAATGAATACCTTCTTTAGTCTGAATCATCAGCACTAACTCCCTTTGCTGTCTGCTTTTCTCCTTCTGTTAACTCAGATTTACCTCTTGTTATTTTTGCTTGATTTAGTCATGTTGCATTCCAGTTCATACTGGAGATGAACATTTATGTTTCCAGCAAGCAAAACCCATTTTGATGAATTTTTCAGCAGTCCAGTAGTTGTCAGGATTATGTGGGTCCCCTGATTCTTTAGGGAAGTGCAACCTTGGCTGTTAGCAGGGTGGGAACATCCTGCCCTCTGCACACCCACAGAGTATGATCTTTCTGTCTTTCCTGCACTGGGTCGAGCCTCACAGGGAAGTTTTCCCCCACGGCACTTGGAATCCATCAGTGGGTCATTACCTCTTAGGCTTCATCTGTATTTGGACGAAGGGTTTGTTATTAGAGCTAGCTAACACATTCTGATCAACACTCTCTAAAACTTGAAAGACTAAAAGGCGCTGTGCCTTTTAATGTGTGCTAAACTGGTCAAGTGAGAGTCTGAGGTGAGGTTAGGCTTTAATATGCTTGTTTAGCACCTATTAAAACACACCCTACTTTATTTACACTTGAGTTTTTAAGTATGTTAGCCAGAATGCATTGGCAAATATGCTTAACTTTACACCTTTCAGTCTAGAACAAAACCTTACTTTGCAGCACACAAGGCATATAAGATGGCAGTTAGTTATGGCATGCATATGTAGTGGGGAAAAAGGTAGTTTATTTGCGTAAGTTGGGTTTGCCTTTGCACATGCTAGTGCATACACACACACATCTGTGCTTACAGGCATACAGATACACAAACATCAAACAGCATGAAGATTATGGTGTTCAGCCTGTCAGCTGAACTCCCACTTCTTTTTCTTCTCTGTACAGACGTTTACACACGTACTTCTCTGTTCACATCAAGCAGATCCTAATATTGAAACTGTTTGCCCAGAAATTGCTATCACCATTTCTTCCTTTATCTCCCTCCTGCATGATTTCTGTCTTTTTCCGGAGAATAGGGGACTAAGTGTTTTGGAAGGAAGGTGAAAATCATCATTAGATTCCTGCTTCTGATGTCAGCTGAAATGGGAAGGTACTTGGTTTTGCTTCCTATTGAGTAATGAAGCTTACTGTTTGCTCTTTGGAATAGGAAGAGCACAGGAAAATCCCAACATTGTTTTAAATTATGTCATTAATCAAAGTCTGTGACACACACCACTTTCCTGCGCATGCCTTCTTTTTGGAATGACCTCATCCAAACAGTCCTAGAAAAAAAATTGCTCTGCCAACAAATTTAGTAAGGGATTGTACTTAATTGGGACAATGTGATTTTTGTGCATTTCACATTTTTTTTCATCTATTCATAAGAGCAGGCCAAGATGCATAAAGGTTGTAGTATCTTGTATGTCTTGTCATAAAAGCAGGTGTTCCATCTGAAAGTAGGTTTTAGGGACCCTTTGTTCAGCTGCTTCTTAAGGATGTTTTCTTTTGTCAGTAGAGCTCCATGCCTTGAGAAAGGTATCCATCTTATGCCTTCCCGCAGCCATGAACTGAGGAGAACAGTAAAATGTGCATTTTTTTATTTTTATTTTTTCCTTTGTGTGTGTGTGCACAAAGGGATTTGGAAGGAATAGCTAAGGCATAGAGTGGATTCAGAGAACTGAACTTTGGCGGTAAAGAGGAGCAAGGAGAACTTAAACTAGTCCTCCCATAGTATAGGCAAAGATCTACTCAGCTTTTTAGTCCCAGGGTTAGAGAAGTGCTCTAAAGGCATCAGCTTTGCATTGTTTGAAAACAAATTGAGGTCGTGCTTATTTGTGTTCCCAGGAAATCCTTAGCAACTCTTTTAGCCATGAATGTGCTTATTCCAGTCTTTCTTTGCATTCTAGAAGCATTACAGAAACTGAGCTAACTTTTAATCTTTCTATAACCAGTTTAAGTAACAAACCGCGTGAAGTGACTTACTAAATTCCTGCTACACAATGTGTGATCCCATTATCTAGCCTAGAGGCAGAGGGCCTTATCCTCCTATGATTTGTTAGGGTAGACAAGATGATGCATCCAAAGAATGTGCAGTCAGACCTGTGTGAAACTTGGCAGGCCATCTTAGAAAGGTTCAACTAAACTTTGTTTTCATTTTTGGTGTGCATGTGTTCCTGTGTGTGCTTGCCTTTACTCTGATATTCACTTTGAAATTCAGTTTTGAACAAAATCCAAACCTCAGACTGAAGCTTTGTTGAAAGCACCAGGCTTTGCCATGTTTCTGGTCAAACTGCTGGCCCAAATAAGCTGAAAGTTGGCAAATCCATCAGCATAATGAGCATAGCTTTCAGGTAGGCCCTGAAAATTTCTGTGTGGTGTGAGGTGTAACCACATGTGTCAAGTCCATATTATCCAGGAGATATATAAGTATGTCTAAGGTTTGTCTTGCTGGTGCAGAGATATTAACAGAGATCACTGAAATGTTGGGAGTCTTTCAGTATGGTTCTTCCCCATCTGATGGATATTAGGAACAGCATCTCACTTAGATACAGACTTCATAATACAGACTTAAGAATACTTAAGTATTCTTAATTTGTTATACATGTGACAATTGTTAACAATCTTTTCATTTCTTTGAGATAACCATCTACATTCTGCTGTTTAGGACATGGTCATAGACATATTCTTGATTACATTTTGGTAGATTCAAATTTAATTCACATGGGTTTGTATTCAGGCATTCTAAAAAAACTGCATCTACCTGAACGACCTGCTAAAGGAGGCAGGAGGTAAACAGAGTTATCCTGAGAAATGTTTTGCAGCCCATTTCATATCTTTGCATCCCCATTTTTAATCCAGGAAACTCAAAATGAAACATTGCTAGAATTATTGGTTTGAACAGATTTGTATAACTCCATCAGTTTCTGTCAACTTGCCTAGCAGGCTGTTTGTATGGTCTAGTTTGAATTTCCTCTATATTATTTCCATACTCAGTTTCCATGATCTTAATCTGAAGAAAGGCAAATTTTATACTAGAATATGGTAGAAAAAGAACTCCGGTGATCTCAATAGTCAAAATAAACCTCTTCCAGTGTAGGCTTAGCCTTTTGTCATTAGGTAACTGAATAATTCTATATTTCCGTAATTTATGATGTTTTTACAATACATGTTGCTACTACAGGTTGACAGAGGCCCTAATCCATCCTTAATATACCTCAAACCAAAAGCAAACAAACAACAACAAAAAAACACCAATGCAGCCAAGGCCATTGTAAGAGCCTTCAGAAAACATGTGCCTCTTACATATAATATGTTTGTTTGCATATGTCATGGGATCCAAGTGTGAAGTCTGGACTTCAGTCAGTACAGCTGATAGTTGCAGTGGAACTGTGGTAGTGTTTTTTTTTTTTCTCTCTCTCTTTCTCTCTCTCTTTTTTTTTTCCTTGAATACCTGGGAATTACCCTGTGATCTTCAAGCTAGCTAGCTTTTGCAGATGCTGGAATCACAGGGTTGAATATCTTTTGAATAAATAAATTGCCTTTGGATTGTTTTTGTTATTTTCCCTACCTGCTTTTTCAGGTTTGTGACCAGGTTCATTGAGCTGGATGGCCTGAGCTGTTTGCTGAACTTCCTGAAGAGCATGGACTATGAGACCTCAGAGAGCCGTATACACACATCCGTTATAGGGTGTATCAAGGCACTGATGAACAACTCCCAAGGACGGGCTCATGTCCTGGCTCATCCAGAGAGTATCAACATCATCTCCCAGAGCTTACGGACTGAGAACATCAAGACCAAGATTGCTGTGCTAGAGATCCTAGGGGCTGTCTGTTTGGTACCAGATGGTCACAAGAAAGTCTTGCAAGCCATGCTTCACTACCAAGTCTATGCTGCAGAAAGGACAAGATTCCAGGTATGGGGAGGGTGCTTGGACAGGACTGGCCATCTCTGCCAAGGAGTGATTTTTACAGTACACATATTGCAATATTGCTAGGCAGTAAAAAGGCGGTATTTCTCAATGTGTTTTAGGAAAAACACTTCAAATAGATTATCATCTTCCTTTTTTTTTCTTTTTTTTTTTTTTTTTCTCAAGACCCGATTGCTTGTCATTAATGCTGATTTATAATCTCCTGTATTTTACAATTGAATGGGGGGTTGCTAAGTTAAATGAAAGCTGTTAATCTGTTCATACTCTAACCTGATGTCATTGGGGTGCTAATCATTTATTTTGCCCTGGAAGCTGAAGCCACAGAATTCCAGGAGCCTCTTCTGTCTTGATTTTAAACTCCTTTATTTAGTAACACAAGAGGTGTGGATTAAATAAAGGCAACAGTGGATTAAATAATGAACATTGGAGCAATTAAATTGTCACTTAACAGCCAGTTACAAATCATCACTGCCTATCAAATGCTGGCTCAGGTATCTCCTATTCACAGAATAGAAGAGAAACTCACTGAATCTCAGAAACCTTGGAAGGTCACTAGATTATTGACAGGCTTTTATTGTGAATACTGCTGGCTGTTCCTCTTCCTAGTGAACTGAGCACCTTTACAAAAAGATGCAAAAGAATCTGTTGTTGTGTATGAACCTGTAGTTCCTAAACTTTGGGGTAACCTCACCCATTTGCTACTCTTTCTTAGGTGAAATGATAATGGTGGTGTTGGACCAATAGGCCCTGGATCCTGGTCTGTGTCAGCCATTACCTTCTACCTCAGTACCTGTTGGTAGATTTTGGGGTACAATGAGCTCACAAATGTAAAAGTGAATGGAGAACAATCTGTGCTCATGAACAGTAGCTGCCAATGTTTGTCATTAAGACTGAACACACTATGAGATTCAGTGGCTGTGACTCAGATCTTCTGTGCTGCTGTGTTAGCTTGCCCTTGTTTGACTGAGTGACTCTGCTTAGTAAGTTCATATGGGAAATAGATGCTGAGTTTACTCAGTGCCTCCTGTTTGAGTCCTCTGTCTTTCTCTCTTTTTAAGATTGGCTTAAAATCTACTAAGTGACAGATAAGTCACTGTTGGTCAGGTGCGGCAGCACCTTATTGTACAATCTTATTGTACAGCTGAGCTTTTGAGGAATCTAGTGCAATGATTTGCAGGTGCTTTTGTAAGTCTGGAGACACTTAGCAACTCTCACATTCATGAAAGACTAGTTTGCATCAATTCTTTGTCCAAATCATTTTCCTTTGGGAAAAAAAAAAAAAAAAGATAGATACTTTCTCTTTTTTTTTCTTTCTTAAAACAGCAACAGCAAATGATTTAGCAGGAGGGCTGCATTCTTGTTTACAAACACTTGTGTCTTAAAGCTGGAATGTTTTTTTTCCACTACACTCAGTGGTAGCTTGAGCTTTACCAGTTTTTCTCATAATTTTGAGGAGGTGAGCGTTCATCCAAAGACCTCCATTAGTTTTCAGTCATTTTCTTCTAACAGAGGGACAGTGGCGATATTCAGAACACTGATTGAACAAATGTGGTCATGGTCTTCCTTAGATTTTAGTGGAAGGTTCTCTGATACTCTGGGATTTGTGAGTTAAGAGAGCGCTATATCTCTTTGCCTCTTTCCATTCAAGTGTGTGGCTTTGTTGTCCCACACCTGTACCTCTTACTTTTGTTGGAATATCCAATAAATAACTTAGATGTAACACTGACCTCTGACAACATCAGTGCAATTGGTCCACTTCCTTAAGTTGCCCTCCTCACAACAGCAGTTGGTAATATTCTTCAGTCCTATCAACCTTTTTGCTGTCAGTCAATTAATCCTCATCTGTGAAAGCTGGCACTTTGCTTGTATACTGTGTTTGGATTATTTTCCACTCTTGCAGATTGTAGTAAACGTTAGTGTTCCATTCTCTTCGTATCATCTATGGTGAATCAGGACATAAACATGAGAAACACGGAACTGCTTTCCCCAGTACGATTTGTTTTTTCTCTCTCTCTCCCTTCCTTCCTTATTCCCTTCCTTATTTCTTTCCTTCCTTTTCATAAGGATGTCATGGTGCTGAATAAAAATTGTGGGTTGTATCATTCTAATTCCACTCTGTTTTGTAAGAATGAGGTTCAGAACTATTTACTGGCAACCGTCTAAAACATGACCTCGTGGATAACTTGCTGCTGACAGCTTTGGATTGAAACACTGTTTATTTCCAATTTGCACACGTTCAGGTGTGGTGGAGTGATGCACAGATCATATATTTAACATGGTACCATAAAACATTGCATGTTCAGTTGAATTGCAGGAGCTGTTGCTGCTCAGTTTTCTAAGCACAACACTTACTACCTGGAACAGGCAGCCAAGAGTAGTCAGAGGCACCAGCAGCTGGTGAATTAGTAGAGAAAGAAAGCTGGGACTTCATGTGTGGTTCTTCCTACACTTGCATCATTGCCTGTGTGTTGTTACAACTCCTTGTGTTTTGATAGGGAACTTGCAGTTTTATATTTGTATTTCTACAGTCAAAATCCAAATTACAGTGAGATTCCTGGGTGATTTAAACAGCTGTAATCCCAATTTAATTAAATTGCACTAGGTTACACCAACTGAAGATCGCTGTTCTAAAACTGTGCTGTAATGTTTTGGAAAAACTGCCAGCATTTCCTTTATGGATTTGACTGGAATTTTTAATGCAATCCTTAACTTCCAAGACGAGTCACTTTACAGATATGGGAGTAAATACCTGAATACCAGAACTTACTCTTCTCCTTTGAAACTTCAGTCTTCACTTAAACGAATGCCTTTGAGTACTACAACTTCACCCTGTATCTCCACTGCTCAGTGTGTTCACAGGGCCATCACAAGCAGTTTTCACTTCGTACTTGTGACAAGACTCTATAATCTGTTTGTGACTGAATTTATGTTGTGGCTATTCCTGTTTTCTCACATTTGTCAGCTTCTTCCCTGAGCTGATCCCTTTGCCTTCTTTAATTTTTGACCTTGTCTTTATGCTGCCCTTCTGCCTGGAATAATTCTCCTTTAAAAGTCCAACAGGCAGTCCACTGTTCCACTTTTAAAATATTCATTGAAAACTGTCCTCTTCAGGGAAGTATTCCATCTTTACTCAAATACCACAATAATTTAAAGACATTCCTTAAATCTCATTCCTGAGGCAATTTAGGAAAAGCTCTGCCTTTGCTTCACCCAATTTTCATTTGAAATGTGCTTATTTGCCTATAAATCCTGTTCTGCCCCTTAAAGAAGAAAGATGAAAGAGAAATTTGGAAATGCAGACAAAAAACCCTCCAAGCAGAAATAGTGGAGTCAGTAGGATCTGCCCTTGGTGTCCTCACTGGGACTCTTTTCCATCTGATGTGTTCAAAGTTGGTATCATTCTGTCACTGGCTCACTGTGTGACCATGAAAATGTTGCTTCATCTTGAGTTTCTTAGGTGCTTTTCTTGTGAAGGCGAAGTTCTCTAAAATGCTACAAAAACTGAGAATGAAGAGTCTCTGAGTCATTCATGTCTGCATTACCCTACATGGAATAGAATAAAATAGAATAGAGTAGGTCAGCTGGAAGGGACCTTCAAAGATCATTTAGTCCAAACTGACTGGTTTTCACTGTGAAAAGAGCACAGTCTTACCCTTCCCTAATTTATTGCCTTTCTAATTAGTGCTTTGCTGCTTCCCCCCATTGCTTGTGTGGAGTGAATGCATACTGTTACGATGTTGTAACATGTACTTTTTAATATGCCACATTTTGAGTCAAACCAATGTTGCAAACTCATAGTGCTGTAGTGGCCCAGAAAAGTATTTCAGGACATGCCAGTACCCTTCCAGCCTGGCTTGCTGTCTGAAACACCCATACAGCTGCGGTCCCCTTTGGGGAGAAAGAATTTTCCTTTTAGTCTGGAGTGAACATAGATGTTCAATTCAGACCGAAAGAAGCTGATTTCACTTGCTGGTGAAAATATTAACTGGGCTGCTTTGGATAGAACACTATTGTTTTTATTCCTTAATGCTACTAGAAATTGTAAAGCTTAAGGTGAAGGAGTAAGGGAAGCTTGATATTGTCGGTCGAAAAGGTGGAGATTAGGAACATTCCTTCCAGAGCCCCATTGCCTGGTTTGCATTAAGCACCATCAGTACAGAGCATGTTCTGTAGAGAGAAATCTGATCAATTTGGAAATGTAGTAGAGGAACTAAAAAGGAACAAATTAAAACCCTGTATTCCCACTTGAGTTGCTTCTGCCCCTCAGGGCTCATCCAAAGCCTTTTGAGGTTTGCTGCAGATTGAATTAAATCTTACTGGATGTCAGTGATGAGGAATAATGGGATTAAGTGAGGAAAGTTTTGCTTAAATAGTAGGAAAAACCTTTACAACCATAAGATCAATTAGGCCGCAGAACTGGTTGCCAAGAGGTGTGGTGAAATCTTTTTCACAGGAAATGTTCGAGTGAAGACTTGAACCTCAGCCATTTGCAAAGGGTTAGAGATACTGGAATTTGGCCATAGTGTGGGTGTAAATCTGATCTTTAGGAATTGCCTGACCTCGTAGTGTTTCCTTCTAGAGCTGAACAACCACATGAGGATGCGCTGTTCTTCAATGAGTGTATTGCAAGCTAGAGCTTTTGTTGCTCTTGCTCTTTGGCTTGCCCCCTTAACCCTGCGTTCTGCTCCTACTTCAGCCTTCTGAAATAGGAGATAGAAAACTGTAGCTAACATCCTTCAGCCTCTTGATGCTGTCATGCAAGTTGTTGCATAGATTCTAGCGTGCTCTGAAAAGTCTTTAAGAATGTATGGTAGGAATGAGGCCTATGAAGAAAACCAGCAAAACACTCCTTTGTTTTGATGCTTTTATAGTAATGGCTGTTTAAATTATTCCAAGACATGTATGCTTTGTATTTCGGTGTCAAATCTGACAGTAACACAGCTAAATACTCTCATTTGTTTCACTTCTGCTTATTTTGCAAGTTGAAGAGTAAAATTGGGGATGTGGGGGGGAGTTAAAGACTGCTTAATTAGTCTCCTATTGCCATTGTCAGACATGGACTGGATTGACCATCAGTCTGACTCAGTAGGCCGTTTCCCGTATTTTTATGTAAGACTCACTGCCACTTCTAACAAGCGTGGGGAAGGTTTGCTGTTTGGTCATTACATGACTATTGGGAAATCATGGACATGGTGGAAGCTTAAATTCCAGGAGAACAAACATACACAGGTGCCATCTGGCCAATTTAGAATATGCAGGAAAAAAGAGTTTATGAAATCAAGAGAGCTTGATAGTGAAGTCAAACAAACTGTGCTCAGATATAAGAACAGCTGTTGGTAGCATTGTAGGATAGATCAAAATACTTTTACACAAAAACAAGCAAAGGGTTCACATGAAGCCAGGAAGGCTTTCTTTCCCCAGGGGATGTCCAGGAGGATATTCCCCCTGCTTCTTGAGACATATTTCCATGGTGATATCCATTTTCTACAGGAAGCAAGATAGACCTATGAAACTGATGACTAGCATGGGAAAGATGTTGCTATGAATGAAGACTTTCAGTAGCCAGGGACAGAAGGCTAACTGAAGGAAAATGAGCTTCTTTACTCAGCATCATAGCTTCAAGATGTTATATATATTTAGATGCATCTGATGAGCTGAACACTAAAGTTATTTTTGTCTTCATTCTCCCTTTGTGGCCAGAACTTCTTGGGAACAGCAAAAAGAATTCCATCTTTTCTAGTGCATCAGCAAAACAACCATCAGTGTGGCATATTTATTATTAATGCTGGAGTGAGATCCATACAATTGCATTGACAGAACTCAAATGGAATTTGTTACTCTTCCAGTAAGGAAAAACATCCTTAGAATTATGAACTGATCAGAGAAGATCCTGAAGATTCACAATCATCAGCACAAAGCTCTAAGTAGAGTTGCTTCTGTGGCTAATCAGTTCTTACATATAACCTTTTCAGTAAATATTCAGTTGGAATTAACCCTAAATCGACTGCATAGAGCAGAGGCTACCAACATTATTTGCCTAGTCTTTTGCTTTTTTCTCCTCTCTTCTGTGTCTTGATGTTCACAAGATTATGGTGACCTATCTATATGTATGTAGAGATTAGACCAACAGTATTTCTGTGCTAAATATCCCCTGAGTGCTAAATATCCCTGCTATTTGGTTAACAGGGAGACATAACAAGGAAATATGAGTTTAACTGCACTTCCACTTGAGCTCTATAATTCACCTTTAAGCTGCAATAAGTGTGGACCTGGGGATATTCCTGTTATTTGAAAATCCTTAAAAGGAGCTTACCAAGAGGCAGGTAATTGTCTACTTCATGTGAAATGGTTGTAAGCGAAGGAACAAAGAGAAATCTTCCAAGAAACCTTCCAAATAGGTTTTATTCCTATAGACAAATTAAAAAAAATAAATAAATAAATAAAATGTTTCTTTAGATTTTTTCCTGTGTCTACACAAGTGCAGTCTATCCTCCTGAAATCCTCCTCAAGAAAACAGTGAAAATTACTCAAGTGACATAAGTAGAAAGGGTCTATGAATCGATGATATTTTTCTGCATGTATAAACTCCCCATCATATTCCCCATACAGAGTTAACTGATGAGAACAGATATCATTCTGTTGCTTTCTTAGATCATGTTGGCAGGAATTGTAAAGGGCATCTGCTTTTTCTCAAATAGCTTGTATAAAAAAACTCTTTTTTTTTTTTTTTTATTAGGATCATGTGGGCATTTTATTCCTATCACTATTCTTCTTTAGTTATTGTGGTATGGCCAAGACTGCTAACAATCTTGCCTGAAAAAAAAAGCTATTTATTTAAGCAAGTGTATAGCAAATTAGAAGATGACTGTTTGCAGATCCCATGAACAGTATGCAAAATGGTCTAAGTAATTAGATTGTATCATCTAACCTAGTCTATTGTTCTGTTTCAGACATTGTTGAATGAGCTAGACCGAAGCATGGGGCGATATCGAGATGAAGTAAATCTCAAAACAGCTATCATGTCCTTTATCAATGCTGTTCTGAATGCTGGGGCTGGTGAGGTGAGTCAGTGCCCTAGAAATTCCATCTCAAATGTCATGCTTGAATTAATTCACCTTGGAAAAGGCTAGCAGATTATGTCACAAATCTGGTGTTCCTGAGTAGATATAGTTTGTGTAAAATAATGCTTAATTTTTAAGTTCAGTCTTACAATGTCTTCATATTATTTAATTCCCCCATCTCTTCTAATTCTTCTAATATAACATACATCACTGAAATGATTGTGGTTTTTGGTTTTGTTAGTTTTTTTAAGAACTGCAAAGCATTTACCTTCTTCATATCAGCCATTTAGAAACCATCTTGGTTTACCTTCTGAAATGTTTTGAAATGTTAATATGTTTTGACTCAAAGCCAAACTCAAAACATATTAATTTAAAAATGTCAAAGGCTTTCAAAAAAGTCAGTTTGTTGTTTTTCATTCATTAACAACACTTTCTTTTGTGTCTGGAGAATAGTTTAAGCTGATTTTGTTTCACTAGAAGTGTTACTTTCACTTTTCTTTCTTTTTTTTTTTTTTTTTTTTTTTTCTGGCTAAACCACAGTAGACAACAAGCTTGTAAGAGCTCTTTCTGGGAGTGTGTTTGGCTCTGTCTGCAACAGCCCTTTAAAGTCCTACTGAGTAGGTGTCATTTAGCAGAGTATATGGTGAACTTATGACAAATATCTATAAAAACTATGAGGATGAACTGCAGTTCTGTTCATCCATAAACAGAAGGTAGATCTCTAATTGACTACCAACGCAAGCACTCATAACTTTTGTTCTTTTTGGAACATGAAGTGTACTATGCTTGTGACTGGCCTTGCAGAACTAATTGTAGATACAGGAGGACAGTATTTTTAACAGAAACGGAGGCAAAGACACTTATTTTTTTTTACTTACTTTACTAGAATCCTGTAATCATCCTGTGTATTTGGTGTCAGGATAGAGGATATTAAAAAAAGGAAGTATTAAGGATTTAAGTAATTTTTTTTAGTGTGATTAAAAGCTTCTGGAACCGTGTAACTTATTTTCCCTCACTTTATAAGGACAATTTGGAGTTTCGATTGCACCTACGATATGAATTTCTAATGCTGGGAATTCAGCCTGTTATTGACAAGCTAAGAGGACATGAGAATGCAACACTTGACAGGTAAGACATTTTCTGAGGACCATCATTTATTAGCAGAAAGAAACATTGATCTCCTATATTTGGGTTTCAGATTTAAGCACAAAGTTGTCTCTGTCTCTCCATATAACTGTCTCCCTTTGAAGACAAAAAGGAGATTTGTCCTTAAAATTAAAATCAGCAGATGAAGTAGGAAACACGCATACTAAACTGGAAGTGGCTATGACAAGGATCTCATGAATTGTTTTTCTTCTAAGCTGAGGATGACAACCAGAATGAAAAAAGAAATGTAATTCTTTTCTTGTACAGCAAAAGTGGAACAAAAGCCTGTCCTGGTAGGAGAGATAAACCAGTTCATTGATTTCATTGAGACTGAGTATGTGTGGACATCGTGCAGGTTCTGGGTTTCCAAGATTTTTCTTTAACCTCACTTGTTTTCATGATCTATCTTGTTACACAACCCCCCAAACAGTAGCACTGGCACAACTGTAAGAGAAAAAGAACCTGTGGTGGGCAAAGGGGTAGAGATGCCAAGCAGGCAAAAGGGGAGAACAGGTAGCTGTTTTAAATGTCTTTGCTGCTGCACAAAATTTAACGTTGAATGGCACCTTCAAATTACTGTGCTATAGATAAATGTTTTCTTCACTGAAACTCCACTTTACTGGCGACCCAGGTTAAGGTCACTAGCAGTTGCATATTTTGCCACAGTAATTGAAGCTGCTGATCACCTTGCATTTAAATCTTTCGCAAAGCCATATGCTGAAATAATCCTAGAGCAGGCAATCTGAGCAATTTGACTGAGACACCTCAAGAAGCTAAAAGACCCAATGAACTATTGAGGAGCCTGGTAAAATCTATTTGCTTAATAAAATGAAATGTTTTAAAGTGTAAAGGCAGGCAGCCACGGAAGTCTGTCTTCTCCTGTGACCACATGAAGCTCTGTGGAGAGGGACAGACCTGCTATCAGGTCATACTTGATGATAAGTGTGCTGCTGTCCCTTACTGTCTGCTACTCCAAGCCCCTTCCTACAGAGCAGGGCTGGTCGGCAGGTATCTAAGACTTTCTAGGTAGTAGTGTCAAGTTTGCCAAAATATATGGTGAAAAAGTACTAATCAGGCCTAAGTCTGCAGCTTTCAAGGGACCATTTTCTCAAATATCCACTTCTAGGAGTTGCTATAGGGTGATGGAGCTATGTTTGGGGGCATATAATGCTTCTGGGATTCTGCATTAGCACGAGGTTAGCACCAACTGCTTGTTACGAAGAGGGGCCTCACGTATTTGAGCAGGGGGAGGCTTGTATCTATGTATTAATGCTACAGGGAAAGATTGCATACAGTGTTGTGCCTGTGTTTGCTGAAAAGCTGGAAAAGTAATGTTGCTTTTGGTCTACAACATTATAACCAATAAAAGAATCTGTTCTGTATGACTCCTTGTTCTTTTGGCTAGTACCCAGGACGTACAGAAAGAGCTTAAGATCTTAGGAACTTGTGGATCTTACAAGTTGTAGTGATGAGAATGATGCAGAGGTTTGAGAGTATCCCAGATGTCTAGATTATGCAGGCTGTATGCCAAGTCAAGAAAGGGAGATGTGCCACAGCCTTTTTTCCACAGCGTCTGCTGTGCTCTGATCTCTGTGAAAGGTAAATCCATATGCCTTGGTCAACTGCATCTCTCACCAGGTCCCCCAGATCCCGCCAGAAGCATGCTGCCGTGCTTATCAATAGGTAAATGGAAAGGCAGCTGCAAACTCCGCTGCTTATCACAGAATCATAGAATGGTTTGGGTTGGAAGGGATCTTTAACTAATCCTGTGAATGCATCTCTACTCCACCACATAAAAGAAACAACTTGTTAATGTTGCCTGACATGGCATGGACTTCCTAGATGCAGCTAATGTTGCCTAGTTAACAAGTATGGAGTGGACTTTCTAGAATGTATTACCAATGTAGGCATTGCATTCATCACAAGTGGAATATCCTGTTTCGATTGTATGTTTATTTTTAGCCACTTACTTCAACACAGTGACTTAGCACAAGGATTAAAGTACATTTTTACCTCAGCTGGTCATTTCTTTTGGCCTGTTACTGGCCCCCGTGAGTTGCTTTGCATACATATTCCAACACTTTATGTGAGAAAGGATTCCAGCTTCCAAGTGTTGCTTCTTCTATGGTGGCACGCTTAGTTTAAGTCTGCATTATGCCATGACCA
The DNA here is from genome assembly GCA_011074415.1 of Stictonetta naevosa. NCBI lineage: Eukaryota > Metazoa > Chordata > Aves > Anseriformes > Anatidae > Stictonetta > Stictonetta naevosa. The sequence continues at coordinate 27,005,608 of CM021699.1, forward strand.
TTGGTGGTTTTTGGTTTTCTTTTTTTATTTTCTCTTAGGCACTTAGATTTCTTTGAAATGGTCAGAAATGAAGACGACCTGGAACTTGCCAAGCGGTTTGACCTGGTAAGATTTTCTATGGTGTACCTGAACTTGCCAAAGCTGAACATCCTTTCTGTGTCTTTGATGCAACTTCCCCTTGTGTTCCCTGAAAGCAATGATTGGCTTTGGTGCTGAGGGTGGCTGGTGCTCTTGTTTTTACTATTTCTCATGTAGCAAGTAGGTGGTCTCTGATCTATGAGCAATTAAAACAATGATCACAGACAGGGCTTGTGCAGTGTCTTTGACAAAGCCTTATTTATTTTGTTTAGCCAAAGGTTTAGGAACAGAGGTGGTTATCAACAGTGTTATGCATGTTTTCAGTCCTAATGATCAAGATACATTCTAATTTCAGACATCTCTGTTACAGGAGTATGGGTTCTTTACAGGACTTGGGCTCATATCTGATGCTTTTCCCAATAGATCACAGGAAACTCCTGAATACTGCCACCTCAGAGACTGTGGAGAGAATCAATATTTTAGAATGGGTGGAGTTTGAGATGATCATAAAACAAGGACAGTTTCCACAAACTCTAGCAACAGTAGGGTCCAGAACAGTTGTAGTTTCCTCTTTCTTTGAATCAGTTCCTGCCAAACACTGATACAGAACATCTAATCCTTCCCTACTTATTGGCTATTATTTATGCCAACAACTCCTTGGACCCAGAGGTTCTCATAGAATCATTGGATGGTTTGGGTTGGAAGGGACCTTTAAAGATTATTTAGTCCAACTTCCTTGCAATGGGCAGCAGCAAGCATCTTTCACTAGATCGGGGGGTTGGAATTAGGTGATCTTTAAGGTCCCTTCCAAACCAAACCATTCTATGAATCTGTGTTGCTTAAAGCCCCACCCAATCTGATTTTGGACACTTTGAGTGATGGGACATGTTATTTATTTATTTATTTATTTATTTTGCTTGCTCCAGGACAGCTCTTGGTGTCTTGGTGGCTCTATGTGACTTTCTAACCACGTTTCTAACCCTTTGCCATGGGGATCTTTTCTGTTCTGGAGTAGCTCAATGCATATCTCAAAGACCCATGTGCAAGCTCCTCACTGAGTTTATAGCTGGACGTTGCAAGAGACTGCAGAGGTCCAGTTGCTGGAAACTTGCCTATCACCATGTTGGTCTGACCTTTCACAGTTAGTCAGGCTTTCACTGTGCATGTTTTTTCTCTGACTTGTCCTTGCACTGCCTTCCCTCACTTCAGATCCACATTGATACAAAAAGTGCCTCTCAGATGTTTGAATTGATCAAGAAAAGATTGAAGCACACAGATGCCTATCCCTATTTGTTATCCATCCTCCAGCACTGCTTGCAGATGCCATGTGAGTACATCACAGTTTTCCAGAGGAAGGGATGTTGAAGAAATGGGTGAAGTTTTGGCATGGGTGCAGGGTCACAGTTACCAGGACACGTATTGCTTTTGTCCTCCATTCAGAACTTGGCAGTGCCTAAGGGACTTAGTATCTTGCACTGATCCCATCCAGCAGATTTTGTTGCAATACTTAAAGCAGCAGCTTGACTTCTTTGCACTTGCAAATAAAACTAAGTAGCTGGAGATATTCCAGTTAGTCACTGACAGAGCTCTTAGTGACTTTAAATTAGGAGCTTTAAAAAAAGAAAGAGCCCTTGTGCTTCGGATCAGAGAATTCTCAGAAATAGACACCATTTTGAATGTTAACAAAATGCAGTGAGGAATTTTTCTGGTGAAACAATACAGTACTGAAAGCTGTTCTTTCACTGGGAAATTCCGCAATAAGTCTTCGGGCTGCTATCTTGCGGCAAAATGTCAGTGGAGGGCTCCTGAACTCAAACATAAAAATAACATTGGCATTTTTTTTCAAGAGAGGTGATAGGAATCTACTTGTTAACTGTAATAAAGTAATTCAGTCATGTTTCAAGAGTGTAGCAGCTGCATGAAAGCATAGCAAGATCACCGAAGAACTACCTGCCTTACTCCTGTAACTTATCAGGGGCTCGTTCTGGTTACTTTCAGACATATTTGAACAGTAAAACTGAGAAGTCAACGTGAGGAAGAAGTATGCAGTAAGCTTTTTCAGGAGGTAGTGTGGTATGTTTTCAGGCACTGATTAGGTTTAAGTACTGCCATGCACAAATTCAAGCAGTTGTTTGTCCCAGTGGCCTCCTTGCTATTACCATTTAAGACAGTATTTGAGCTTTGGGTATTGACCTGGAGTGTTTGGTGGCAGAAGAGTTAAGTCCTTCTAGGGTAGGACAGGACTCTACTGGAGCAATTTAAAATAATTAAAGGTCTAGGTTATGTAGCTTAGGGAGCTAAAGTGAATTTTATGTTCCTCTGACTCTTTTATTTGACATCCATGGGATCAGTCCTTTTTGTTCAATTTCTGTTCTTTCTCTCCACACATTTAGATCATGTTTGTATTTTGAGTTTCAATGATCTGCAGACAACTGAATAACTGAGTATGCAGGTAGAACATCTAATTGTTTTTATAGTGCTAGGGCACAATATTACCTAGGTGCATTAAAAAAACAAACAAACAAACAAACAAAAAACACTATCAAGCCCAATAAATTACTGAGTAACATCCATCATGATCATGACAGAATCACTTCTGAATGCGTCAAAAGTGCAAGCTGGAGCTAGTCTGTCAAAAGGGTTGCACAGCCTGAATGTGCAAGTCAGGCACAGAGTTGCACATGCTTGTCATGTGCTGTTCTAATATGCCAAGTGTTTGTAAATAATCTGCTAGCAACAGATCGGTGTTAGGTGCTGTGTACTGTAATTTACTACATGCAAGATTAATATGGGAACCGGAAAGGAAGGAATGCCAGTTTGTCAGTAGATCTGTGCACTTTGGCATAAAAATTGAAGTTCTCATGGGTTGGTCGTTTTCCATACAGATAAGAGGAATGGAGGAAATTTTCAGCAATGGCAGCTGTTGGACAGAATACTCCAACAAATTGTTCTTCAGGATGAACGAGGAGATGATCCAGATATAGCTCCGCTGGAAAACTTCAATGTCAAAAATATAATTAAAATGTAAGCTGCGGTATTATTGTTTGTTTCTCTTATAAAGGTGTAAGTATATGATAAGTATGCAGGTACTTTGGAAATAAAATACCATACCTGAAGAATTACTTGTGTTAATTTACAGCTTCTTGTTGACTTGCTAGTCTTATAGCCAGTTTCCCTCTAACGATGTCTTCAACAGATGTTATTTTCTAGCAAAGTCCTTGCCTTTGGTTTCTAATTTATTTTAATATTAGAAGAGCAGAGAAAAAAAAATGTGATAGGATAACAAAACTACCAAATTTTTCCTTTTTCCTTCAAAATGTTGATGAAACCTTTCATTGATATTCCCCCCAAAATGTTGTCATTTCTACTTAGATCTGATTCCTCATTAATGACCGCATAGTTTAGAAAGATTTGAAATGGTTGAAAACAGTCCCCATCTAGCACATAAAACCTTTTACCTCTCAGTAAAGCATCTGCATGTGTTCAGCCACAGACTTGGCCAAGGGTTCTACCATTATTTTTTCCCATAGGGTGCATCATTTGAGAAGGCTAGCTACATTAGCTGGCTCTCATCTCTACTTCCCTGTTCACAGTCCTTTTTTAGCCAAACTTTTGGAGTCTCCATCCCATCCATCTACCTCTGCAGGTAATTCATGGCCCATTAACCTTCTGAAATATCCACTGGGTAGAGCATTCTTATAGAACATAAGCCTCATATGAAATCAAGTTCTCTTGTACTAAAAATCTTACAGTCCATCCTGTTACAGGCATGAGTCAAAATCAAAACTGATGTCTCATTATGGAAAAATACACTGGTGCTGATCTCTTTCTGTCTTTCTGGATATCAGACTCCACTGTAGAACTTGTGCCTGATCTTCCATTTCTACTTTTATAGCTACTACTCATTTTGCATATCTAATCAATCCCCAGCATGCCCTGCATATTTTCTGTCAGTAATAGGAAATAGCTACACCAGTATGAGATACGAACATTGCCTTGTTACTGATATATTACCCAACAGATAAGCATCCTCCCTCAAGAAAGAAAAAATAGGAAAAAAAAAAAAAAAGAAGGCAATCCTTGTATTAATGATAGGATAATTTGTATCCCACGGCAGGATGATCTTAGCTATGACTTCTGCCTTTCAAAATAAGTATCCTTGGCACCTTGATGGTGTTACCTGAAGACAGGAAAATGCCAAGATTTTTTTCCCCAGACATTCCTTTATTCCTCTTTGGGACTTCACGCGACAAGATATCACCTTTTTAATATAAGCTGTTAACTACAGTAAGGATCAGGATCTGGATCCAGACTGACCACTCGTATGATCCTGATTAAACATGTAATTTACCAGGTTGTCTTTTGCTGAGCACTTCACACAATGGCCACTTGCCTTTCAGGCTGGATAGCTCAGAACAAATTTAAATGATCCAATTTCATCTTTCAGGCTGGTGAATGAAAATGAAGTCAAGCAGTGGAGGGATCAGGCAGAGAAGTTTAGGAAAGGTAAGTGTCTCCTTTGTGTTTGGGGATGCAAGAGAGGAAGAGCATGATTCAGTCACAGAGCAGCGGGCAACAGAGCTAGGCACAATTGGCTGTCCAGGTTTTCCTTCATGGACTAAATCTGCTTTGTCCCTTCCAGTATATTTTGTCTTATGATGATCAGTTTATCTGCTTCATAGGATGGGACTTCCCTCAATCTTCACTTGAAGTGATTTTACAATCTAGGTGAAACTTGGGCATTGCTCTATTGATCACTGAAGATTACCATCAGAACAGTCAGACTCAGTTTTCTTTTCTCTGCTTTCATTATATATCCCCAGATGAACTGACGGAGTTGTCAACTTTATTTCAGTGTAACCCCCATCTCTTTGGGAACGGTTCATGGGCTTTATTTCACTATCCCCACTTACCTGTTCTTCCTAGATCATGCCGAGCTGATGAGCAGGCTAGAGAAGAAGGAGCGGGAATGTGAGACAAAGACCCAGGAGAAAGATGAAATGATGAAGACACTGAACAAAATGAAGGATAAGCTGCAGAAGGAATCCTTGGAGTTGCGCCAGACCCGGGACCAGATGAATGACCTGGTAGCTCAACTTAATGAGTTCTCGGTAAGAGACTGGGATTCTTCCCAACCTTGTTTAAAGCCTGCTAACGAGTGAATGATGAACAAAAGTACATTATGAGTGAAACTCTTTCTATGCTCTGTACAGAAATAGTTTGTCTAGCCAGCTACAAAGATGAATGCTTAGGAGATGTTTAGCTTTGAGTAGAGACAAAAATCCCTGAGCTGGTGGTTTGGAATGGGTAATACATGAACGGCCTGCTCCATTCCTTCTTCTCAGCCACCCTCTCTGTAGAAGCTGCTGAGGCACACGTGTCCTCCTTTAGGCACTATTTTTACTGCTGAGGTGGCCCTGATTGGAGGAATATTTTGGTGGAATAGAGAGAAATCTCCCAGATATGAAAGTAAATTTAGCGATGAAAGAGGATTCCTGTTGTGCTTCAGGAGGGTCTGTGCCACCCTGGAGCTCTGCAGAAGTTACATTTGCATCTGCTTCTTCCTGCCTGTTCCTCCTTCCATCCCAGTAGTGTGCCTGAGCTTCAACTTCCAGGACACAGGCCTGAGGTTAGACACTGCAAAAAGCAGATTCATTCCCTCCTCCCTTTCCCACTTTGTGTTGGTGGGGCCTAATGACAGGTATTCAGTATTTCAAACCCAAGGTTTAAAACCCAGGAGTTCAAAAGTTCATAAGATTGAACTTTTCTCTTTTTTCATACATAAGGAGAAAATAATACATTTTGGCTTCTTTTACTAGCTTTCTGTTTTTCTGAGCCATTTATGGTTCCTTTTTTCAAGCTCTTCTCCACAACTTCAAGGGCTTGAAACTTTCTCTTAAATGAAAGCTGAGATTCCTCCCTTTATTGCATGGCTTTGAGTGCAGGAGGCTTTAAAGAAAACATCAAATATTTTGAGACTCGTAATAAAATCACATCAGCTGGCAACATGGAGTTATTGTGCCTTTTAAACCATTTGCTTTCTTTTTCTGTGTGTTTTTTTTCCAGCACGGGGGCAGTATTTCCTTCCCACCCCCACCACCTCCTCCTCCGGGTGGCCCACTGGCTTTGTCGTCTTCTCTCATGTCTGAGAATTTGCCCCCGCTGCCACCTCCTCTGCCCTTCTCCAGCTGTCCCCCTCCTCCTGCTCCACCACCTCCTCCAGGAGGACCTCCTCCCCCACCAGGAGCACCACCCTTCTTCAGCATGGGGGTGCCACCCCCTTCAACAACCACCTTCAGCAGTGGCACCAGCCTGAAGAAAAAATCTATCCCGCAGCCTTCACACCCACTGAAATCCTTCAACTGGGCTAAGCTGAGTGAGGTAAGAAGCTGCAGTACTCTCAGCAATTAATTAACTTTCCAAGTGTGAATCAGTGTTGATTAATGCCATGAATTGCAAGGTGACAGAAGCCAGTGATTGTGGCTTTCCTTAGGCTGAGTCAGTAGGAGTCAGTAACTGTCTTGAGGGAGCCTCTGCAGTTCTCCAGCGGCAGCACAGCACATCTCCTGTCATGACCAAGGTGCCGGTTAGATTGAGCTGCAGTAGGCATACCGGTGGTTCAGCACAGCTGCAGTGGGACTAAATATTGTAAGCAAGAGCTGGACTTCTCCAGGGCTGGTATGCCAGAGCTGCCCTCACTTGCACATCAGGGAAAAGGATGGTCAGAGCCAGTGTGGGCAAAACTCAGTGAAGACCAGCTTCCGAACGAGCCTCCTCTACCTTGACAGGAGCAGTCTCCAAGGAGAGAAAGGTGGCCTGTTTCTCCTCACCATTCACTCATGGCCATGAGGCTAGCTGCCCTTCTCCTTGCATGGTTACAACTTTGCCACTTGGGAATAAAACTCTGAAGTGGAAATAAAAACAGAGGAATTGGATTCCTGCTGTTGCACTCATTTTCTGCTATCTTGGTTGCCTTTACCTCCCTTCCACTTCTCTCCCTGATTTTTTTTTCCTTTTCTCCCCTTCTCTTTAGGTCTTAATTTTTTTAACTGATTTACAAAGAAAAAAAGTGTCTGTATTGAGTTTGGATGGCTGCCTAGAAACCCAGGTTCTCTTTTAGACTGAAACTCACCCAGGGCCCAACTCAGGCATTTGGAATGAGTGTCCAGGGACCTCTGGAATGCCACAAGAATTCTCTCTCCCCCTCTCTCCTTTTCTTTAAAATAAAGTGAAGTGAAATATTTGCTGCACCGTCTGTGCTTGTCTGTCAAGGCCACGTGGGGGGTGTGGGAGAGAATGTAAAGATGGGGATTTGTTTTCCTTTGCAGAACATGGGACTTAGTGTTCTGAAAAAAAAAGAAATAATAACTAATATATGTGTATATATATATGAATATATATGAAAAAGGGAGAGCCACAGGTGTTTCTGTTTAGTGTACAGTAACTGTAGGCTTATCCTGCCCTCCAGTTAGGAGTGAAGGCAGCTGTACTAATAAAATCGAAGACCTAGGTGGTGAGGTAGGTAAAAAGTGGTATTTTGAAGAAGGCAGAATAGATGGAAAAATGGACATAAGAGGGAGGAGTTTTCATTTGGGGGTGTTTGTGTTAACATTTTGACCTAGTAAGGTCCCTGTAAAACTGCAGAGGTTGAGCTGAGGAGCCACATTTGTCTTGTTCTTTGGGGTACCCTTTGTTATGGAATTAAGTAATTCCACTGACTTCTGGAGAAGGTGCTGAATTTTGGCCACCTTCCTCAGTTATCCTGGATTCCCTGCTTCAGTACAAGGCACTCGTTTTCTGTTCACGTGGGTATGAACCTTCTGGATACAAAGTCATGGGTAGGTCAGATAGCCTCATCTTGCATTTCTTTACTATTGCAGCACTTCCACAGTGTTCTCCTGAACTGTCAAAGTAGCCATAAAGTAACAAAGACTCAGAACCAGCATACTGGCGGGGGGCAGCATATCTCCAGTTCTTGAGCGTGGGGAAACCGAGGCCTGGAAGTGTGCATAGTATTATTTTATAATATTATTATAATATTATATAATAATATAATAATATATTGGTTCACAGTAGTGCTTAACTTCCAGTTCACATGAATGCAAGTTTTCCCCACAAAAAACAGTTTGAGAAAAAATACTTCTGATACCATGTTTTTCTTCATATTTAAAAGCTGGTCCAGTTAGCAGAGTTCAAGGGTATGCTTGCACCATGCAACACAGCAGGGTGCAGTGACCCAGTGCTGGAAACAGAGCTGCACATGAGCTTAGGGCTGTAGCCAGGTCAAATATGTTATTCAGCTCTTTGCATCCCGTTGAGCCCGCCCTTCTCAAAGTAGTTTGTGCAGGATCTCTGTGCTAAGCTGTGTAGTAAATGTAAAGATGATGCCCTGACTGAGGTAGTCCACATGGGTTTGACCCCCTTTCTCTCCATGGAGTGAAAGAAAGCTGGCAGAGCCCAAGAGGAGAGTGAATAGGGCTGACCATGAGGGATTTGTCCATGGTATACTTTCTTAGTAGAAGAATCAAGGCTGTTCTGTGGGGCAATTCATATGACTTTTTTTTTTTTCCTCCCAACACCAGTACTGTCTTAGGAAGAAAAGGACTGATCTGCTAGGCATTACAAGAATGGTCAAATATATTCTAACTCTCAGCAGTTGACAATAACAGATTGTCCACAGTTCCCATGGGTACAATTAGAAAGAGCTTGATTGGAAAGCATTCATTCTTCAAACAAGGAAACTCCAAAAACACACTAATTTCTTCTGGGAATTACCCGTTTTGTGATAGCTTTGATGTGACCTGATGGTCACTGGCAAAGCCATTTAGATGCATACGTGGGCTGAATTCTGGTTAAGCCCTTCCACACCATAGCTTCATTCGTACAGCACTGTAGCATTGTCTGTGAATTCCATTCATTCAGCACTAGAGTAGTGCTGGTGCCAAGGATCTCTGTTTTTCAAGAAAAAGATACTGCAATGTAACTACTGTAATACCCTGGAAAGATTCCTTTCTTTGTTTCTAAACAGAAAGTGGAGCTTGTTCTCCCACCCCAGATTTTACACAACACCCAAGATCAAACAGGGTACAGACATTTATGGTTCATCCAAACAATGGAGTGGCTTCAAGCACTCTGGAAATATGGATTCGTGTAATTAACTTTTTAATAAATATAGACATATTCATTTGAAGTTCTCAGAGTAAACTTAGTAAACTGTCAACTGTGGTGCTTGTTATCTCATGGTTAGAGAAGAAACATCCCATTATGAGACAGGCTGGTAATGACTCCAGCAAGTGATCCAGACCTGGGTGAAATTGGGCATGTAAAGTTATTGATTATTCTGATTTCTGGAACTTTCTTCCTGAAAACAGCCCGAGGATCACAGCAGACAATGATACAGGATTGCTGCCGGAGATTCAAACTTAATGGAAAGATTCCTACAAGATCTCTGTGTGAAGCGACTTGTAATTGCCTTGGTGGTGCCCAGTCCTACACTGAGATAAAACAGCTGTTTCACTTAACAAAGATGCCAGAAATACAATTTTTGTGCACAGTGGATTTTTCTTCCACTGAGAAGAGGATCTGATACCAAGAAAGAAATTTTAGAATCATAGCATGGTTTGGATTGCAAGGAACCTTAGAGAAGGAACCAGTTCCAACCCCCCTGCCATGGGCAGGGATGCCACCCACTAGATCAGGTCGCCCAGGGCCCCATCCAAACTGGCATTGAACACCCTTTTTCAGATACATAATGGAATTATGAATTAAAATTCTAAGTCTTTACACTTTTTGATGGTTTACATTTACAAACATTTGGGGATTGTCTGGTCCAGTACTTGCAGAACACTCGTAGTTTCTATGGTTTCTCCGGCCCTGCAGGACAAATGAAAGGCTGACCTAAAGTATTGTTAGCTTTCACTTTTCTGTGAGGTTGTTGAGGCATGATGGATTTTGATGGCTTGCTGCAGAGTATAATTATTAGTTCTTCAGGGTAAATAAAATCATCCGTCAGATGTAGCAGAGGATATCTTGATATGATTTCGAGCTCTAAGAAGCACTCTTATTCTCTAATCTTCGTTGTTTTGTCCACAAGCTGGGCTTCATTACAAAGGTGGAATAACAATTGTAGCAGCTCCCGTGAGCTAATTATTAAATGCAATTTACCAAAACTTCAGCTTGATGGAGCAAATGTCTTGTAAATAATTGGTCTGAAAATAAGATATTTCCTTAACTAGTATGTACTACCATTTTGATTGATCTCTGGGAAATGCAGTTCAGAGGGTTTGTTTCTTAAAATGGGCCAAGGCTTTGCAAAGGAAACCACAGATCTTGGTAGACCTGTTGAATGAACGAATGCATAAATCAATAAATAAATAAAGATGGAGAAAAGCATGTTGATTAAGTGACCTCTCTTTTTTCTTTTTTAAGGAGGAAGAAAGAAAGGGAAGAAGAAATAAGAATTTTCTTCATTTTTAAAATTTGAGTTAGGGACCATAAATATTTTTTCTGGTGCTGAGGGAATCATTTATCATAGCAATCATGGTACACAAGTTTTTCTCCTAAAACTCTCAGTCTCGCTGGCTGATGACAAGGCACTATCAGCCAGTTAAATCCATAAGTAGGAAGAGTGCAGTGTAGGAAATTATCTGGCAGCAGCAATGAAGTTTTCAAGGCCAGAACTTAGGATAGAAATAGAAAGGACAACCCCATTGCGAGCAAAGTTTTTTTATACCTATGCCTGCCTAAGTTTTTATTTGACTGGACTAGTTAGCTTGGTTTCTAAGGACTAAGTCAAAGTTCTGTTTGTGCACACCACTGCAATGAGTTCTGCTTTGGAGTTTGTCTTCATGCTTCATGTAGCACCCAAACCAGCTTATATGGGATCAGATTCAACCCGAGTCTTAAAATGAATATGAATGAAACAGGAATCATTTTAACTTCCTTGGGTCCTCTTTTCTGGAAGATACAGATAAGAACCACTCTCTGCGATCCCTCTGTGAGTCTCAGAACTGCCTGTTAAGGCACCTCTGCAATCCAGTAAGACCAGCCCATTCTGTAGTGCTTTCATCAGTCTTGCCATTCATGGGGAAACTTCACTCCCATGAGGGCTTTCCAGCCTGACAGGTAGATGGGCAAGACTCTCATGAGTAGCTGTCACTTAAGTCACATCCAAGCACAGCATGGAGCTCCCGGTGCCTGCCAAACACAACACGTAGCTCTTGGCATCCCCAGGGTTCTGTCCCACTGACAACTCTATGGACCCTTCCTGAAGAAGGTCTAGACCCTTTAAAGGTTGGACATGGTGCTTAGGGACATGGTTTAGTGGGTGATAGTGGTGGTGGGGGATGGTTGGACCAGATGATCTTGGAGGTCATTTCCAACCTTAACGATTTCATGAATTCCTGACCACTGGCTCCCCTCAAGATATATTTTTCCATCTCAGTGTTTGATGGGACAATATGAAACAGGGAGGAACTCAGAGGAACATTCCCAAGTTCAAATACACCCCTCAGGATTTATAATGCAAGGTTTATAAAGCCAGCCTGGAAACTGAATGAGATTGAACACCCTGCCTGAATGCTTCTGGCTAAGATTAGCACTAGAAGCCAACATTGGGATAAAACAAAAATTAACTTTGTCTCATATTCCTTTAGCTGAGTTGAGCTTCCCAAACTTGTTTGTTGTGTTGTAGTTACAGAGTCATGTTTTTGCTGTTATGGAAAGGAGAACCACACTGATTGCAAGGAGTGATACAAAGATACCAGTGAACCTATTCAGGGGTACATGCTGCTCCCACCTAGCATACACTCTTACTGCAAACAGCACTACAGCAATTTCAGCCAGACAGCCCTCCCTCCCCTCGGGCACTCACAGGCTGCCTCTGGAGGGAGGGTGTTGGTTTTCCTCCACAGTGTCTGCCCCGCCAGGAATTTCCTCCAGAACACTTCACACTTTTATTTCCCCCTCATTTCATTCTCTCATCAGGTGTTTTTCCTTGCTCCTTGAGCCTTGTGGCTTAGCACATTTCCCTCATTCCTTTGATGACTGTGAATGGGAAGTAGAGCCTGTTCCTAATTAGTTCTGATAATGAAGTGTTAATGCACTTTGCTGTGGAGGTGCAAGTCAGGTACTTCAGAGCTGGAGCCTGTGTGAGGGTTTCATTGCCATTGCTTGCTGTTCCTGGCTTTCTATCCATTGGTGTTCTGCTGTTTTTTCATCTCCTGAGGTTTGCTCAGGTCTCTTTACAATCCTTTCTGTCCTTTCTCTTTTTATTTTAATCAACACCTTCCTTATTTTTCCAGCTAATAAAGTATACATTAAATGTACACTTTATTAACTAAATGAACTGAAAGACAGTGTGGTCAGGTGTGAAGAGCCCTGAATGGGCGTGAATGAACCCTCTTCTGAATGGGTACCTGCCCAAAGCTTATCCCATTCCACATGCACCTTAACAGTCACCGGGAAGGAGAAAGTAGCTCAATCATTGTGTCCTTTTTGCTGGCAAGGACATCTGTCCTGAGAACATCAACAGGAGACTCCAAATCGTCTCTTAGCTTGTGGCAGGGGGGTTGGAACTAGATGAACTGTAAGGTCCCTTGCAACCCAAACCATTCTATAGTTCTGTGATTTTATGATTATATAATGCCTGTATTATAAGAGCCTATTTGGCTGGTGAAGAGCAAAATTGGAGGAGGAGTCTGTGCTTTTGAATATTTCCAATTAGTGTGGATGATGCTCTCTCAGACATCTGGGTATAGCTTGTGTATGAGTCAAAAAAGAACTCAGATAAACAGGAGAGATCACATAACAGGAAACAATTTGACTTCAAAGACTCAGGGCCTTAAAAGTAAAATAAAATCTTAAATTACTTTAACAGGCAGGCAGAAACCACACACCCTTTGGGGTCTGCACCAGAACCTGGCAAAATTTGCAGATGGGAATACGTGTCTTGGGTTTGTCATACACTAGTGTCCTTCCTGAGCTTTTTCCTCAGGATGATGGCACTTCTTTCACGTGACCATAGTCATCATGTTGAACAGATGGTCAGTCTTGAAAGAAAAATGACTGTAGAATCATGGATATTGCTTGAGATATGGTCTGCTAGTCTTGGAATGTGGCCTTTTATCAGAGGCTTGCTGTGATGATTTTTCAGGCTATTTTTTCATACTAAATAGTATGTTTTAAACAAAACAAAACAAACAAACAAACAAAAAACAGCAACACCAAAATGGCATTGGATGTGCTTAGCTAAAAGGTTTTGCTATCTCATTAAAATATGTCCTTTTCTTTCAGGAGAGGATCCATGGCACAATCTGGAACGAGATTGATGATTTAAAGGCATTCAAGGTGCTGGATCTAGAAGATTTTGAAAAGATGTTCTCAGCATATCAGAGACACCAGGTAGGGGTGGACTCTTCCATACCTTGTCTTCCTTGACTTTCTGTAGGAGAAAGGCACACTTATGACAGTGATTTGGATTCCTGCCCACCTGCAGTCAGGCTGCATTATTTGCTGTTCTGTCACTGTTTAAAAAATCACAAGATCAAAAGAAGAGGGGAGGATACAGTGGGCAGAGTATAACCTTCTGTTATCTTAATACTAATAGACAGCTCTGAGACAACAATCCCCTACAGGTAATGCTCAATTTGACCTCAGCAGCCACTGGCTTCCAAGAGCTCCTGAGCTTTATGTTCATGCTTTCTAGCCATCTTTTTATTTCTCTCATATCTTTCTACTTCTCTGTTTCCCAGGGAAAAATCTGTAGTTGCCCAGGTACTGAAGCAAGGTGACTGAATTAGCTGTCTTTTGCTTTGTGTCTTTATTCCTTAAACAGCCAACTGATCCAACTGGCTAGGTGACAGAAACTGTCTGAATGAGAGATTATAATACAAACAGCATGCTTTAAAAGTAGCCATTTATTAGAATGTCTTTTTTCCTTCCTCTTTTTCTTGGAAAGCAAGTCACCTTCAACCCATCTATCTCCATTGAATGAAATTTAGCAGGAGAGGGATTGTACTTGCATTCCCTGAACTCCCCCAGCTTTCATTTGTTTTTGGAATGTGCTTGGAGAAATTCAATCTTTGCTACTCTGCAGAATCAGATCATTGCTTTGGAATTTTAGACACAGACATAATTGCCATAAACAGCCTTTATGATTAAGCTCTACAGTGATGTTGGTAACTTCATTGTAATTATTCAGTACCTTAGAATTAACATGCAAAACCCTTGTCTTTGGACTTTTCCATCTGTTCTTTATCTCTCTCTTTCATTTTTTCTTTCTATCTAATTCAATGAACATAATGAATAAATAATGAATAACTGTTCTGATTAACCAGCTCACAACCATCTAGATAAGCATCCTAATGTGAACTGTGAAGACAGCAATGTTACCCATTGCACGATGAGATTTCTTACGCTCCTGCAAATAGCTGTTGCTGTTTCTGTGGGTCCCTCTCTTTCTCAGCCTGTGAATCCCATTCATTGAAATAAGAACTTGATTCATAGAGGGAAAGAAAGGCACATAAAACTGCAGTGCTGTACATCATTGGGTTTAGACCCTGTGCCTACAGCTTAGTTATGGCAGTGAGCTCCCAGGTGTCATGCAAATAGCCAGACTGCCGTCTGTGCACAAGAGCAACTGTCAAGGTACCATTCCAGTGTAGTGGTTTTGTGTCAACACATGCCATTTCAGGTGCAAACATTGCAGCTTCCTCACTAGAAACAACCTCCCTTGCCTCCTTTGGTCTCCAAAATCCAAAACCAAAGGCATCCTGGTCTGCAGACTCACAGAAGCGAAGCGTTTATGGATGTGTTACCAACCACTGCAAAGCCGCCTGGCCTATTAAGCCATACACAAACCTGGCCTTAAACAGACCTTTAACCTAAACCTTCCCACTGGAATGGAGCTATCATCAATGACCTCCATGCCTCTCAGAAGAGTCCTCTTCAATCCTTATTAAGCACACTTTATGACAGTGGCTCCGGACACTGGAGTGTCACTTGTGTAAGCTCGTCATATTTTTATGTAGTTAAGTGTATTGATACCGTTCCATCTTTCATTTTGATTTTACACTGCCAATTTTTTCCTTAAATATTCCATTGTTGTTACTTTAAGTTATGCTTTCTATTTCATCCATACTTACTCCAAAGCAAACTGGATTCCAATAAGCAAATCCTTGTTAATTTTTATTTTTTTATTTTAAGTCCAGGCAACCAAATTGCTTTTGAATCAAATTCTTATAAGAACTTTTCCAGTTGATTCACACATAGTCTTTTCTCCTCTTTTCTTTCTTGAAATATACCACTCTGGCCAAGTATGTGTTTACCCTGGGTTTGTGACTTTTAAACTTCATCCAAATGTCTATAAAGAAAAATGTCAATGCAAAACTCTGCTCTTTTACATCTGAAATGTTGAACGAATTCAAATGAAGACATTTCTTTCTTTGCTGCTATTAACATGATCTTCATATTTTTTCAGTTTCGTTTATATTAAACAGCTTCTTTTCTTTCTTCGTCATTTTTTTTTAATGTCAAAGGATCTTTTCTCCTCTCTCAAGCCCAGTGTGTCATTTTGGGTGCCTATCAGGGAAAGCAAAATTGTCCAGCATACGGAATACTAGATCAAGAGTTCTTAAAACTTGTCTTTTGACTTTGCTCCAATCTGACTGTGTAATATTGACCTTTCGATTCAGTATATTTGATGTTTTCCTGCAGTAAGAAATAAGTTGTGAAACAGTTGGTGTTTGTTACCCAGTGGTGCTGTAAGATTTTTTTAGTGGTTACAAAGTGCTTTTGGCTATAAGTTGTTGGCTATAAGTTGTTAAAGGGTATAATGTGCTATTGAAACAAGTTGTTACTGTTAACGGCAAACTGTGCCTATGCATCAGGAGAGGAGAACTGACCCTTGATTTTTAACCTTGGCAGTTCTTTCAGTAAGGCTCTGGACTAGATTTGTAAAGGTATTTAAGCATTATCGTAGTTAATGTTTCGAGACCTAAGAGATTTATGGTTTGGAGACCAAATTTATTCTTTTCAGAAAAGACCAAGAACTCTTATTTCCCTAACACCTGCTGATTTAAAATATGCAAAGCAATGCTGAAATACCTTTAAACCATCTGGCCCAGTATTACTTGCTAAGCATTTTATTCTCTTAGAAAACTGTGTGTGTCTAAATTCAGCTGCCTTGTTAAACTTGGTATCCTTCTTTGTGACTGATTCTTGGCATGTTTCCTTCTTTGTTATTTGCGGCTGCTGCCTGCATAGGACCTGCTAACTAACCCTTCCTCCTGTAAGCAGGTGAGTATCATTTTCTGCCTTCTGATCCTCTCTTAGTGCTTGGGAAGGTGAAGCAGTGCACCATGCTGTTACAGGACCATTCCTTGTCTCGTGCCAGTTTTCCATATGTCCTTGCACCTCTGCTTTCTGTGGTAAAAAACAAACAAACGAACAAACAAAAAACTTTGGTTTTATCAGCTCTGCAATAGGAAGATGTAGTTCCTTTCTTTCAGTTACTATAACCTCACTGTGCTTTCTGCCCATGTCTCTGTAGTTCTCTTTTTGATGATCCTGAGCAAAAAGACCAGGAACAGAGATGTGAATGTGAACTCTTCCTTCACCATGGCAATAGTTTCTCTGGTGGGGAACACAGGGGCTGTAAGGCAGCCTTCATTCCCACTGTTCCCATCTGTGGTGCATCTGCTTTGGACACGACTGAAGTCTTCAGATGTGTTCACTAGCCACAGGCTTCCTGATAATGAAAATCTTTCTTTCTGTAGAACAAGGATGCACTTCAGTTGGACAAATGGATTTGTGCCAACTGAGAGAAGCAGAAGGGTTAGAGTAGAGGGAAACCTACCACATTTAGGATTGATGAAACCCTCAGAGAGTTGAGTGCAGGATTGAAATAGTGTTTAGATGAAGCAGAGATACCAGACTGCCAGTGTGTCTTCAAACTGGCTACCTCTCACTTTATTCATCATCTTAAGCAAAATTTGTGGGAGAACTTTTAGGAAGAGCAACACTCTCATAAGGGATTTTTCAGATGTCATCCCTCGCGTCTTTGTAAGAAAGCAGTCCTCACTGTGAGTGCTCAGGGAACTGTATCTAGAAAGTTTCCTCTGCCACTGGAGGAGGCTGATACATAGATCTGGGTCATGAACCTGGGTTATCATCATGGCAATGTGCACCTTGAAGCAAGTCAGTGTGGTAGAATTGGTTCCCAAAGTATTGATAATTACTAAAGCCTAGCATGCTGCTGTGGTACCAGACCACATGTTCTGCAGTTCACCAAACTCAAACTGTATTTGAAACAGTATGGCAGCATGAGAAACGTATCCCACATGTCTAGTCATGTCTAGTAGTGAATTTTTTAGCTGATCTTTGAATTTGCAATTAAAATATCGAATCTGAAATACTCTTTGAAGCATATAACACAATATTAGTCCACATGGAAAGTTGGTAAAGCAAGATGGAATAAAATGTAGGGATGTTGTCTATTAGCTTGACAGCAGTTCCAACTGTTCTTGCTTTGTGAGCTTGACTTATCTCACAAAAGCTGGTCACTACTGCCCCCTTGCTCCTCTTTTTCTGTCTAAGAAAATGCAGATAGTCCATATGCAATCTGTTTTCCTTCAGCTAAACTTGAAATCTGGCTTCAGTAAAACCTGAGGCTTCATCTGCTTTTGCTTACACGTAACTCCAAGTGTCTATAAATATCCCTCTCCTCAATATGAGTTCAAGAGAATATATTTTTAGATGAGACCAGCCCAATCCTTGGTCACAAGGAGTGGGCCATGTCTGAATAGTTCAGGTATTCATCTCTGTTGAACCTTCAGGGCTGGGGAATTGAAACGGGATGGAGACTGTTACACCAATCCCTGTTGCATGGCTTTAGGGGAAACCATCTGAACACATACACAGTGCGTAGCCAAACCCTGAAACACACAGTGCGTAGCCAAGCCCTGAAATTTTATTTAATTTTTTTTTCCTTGGGATGGGTGCTGGATAATAGTAACCAGCTGTGCCTGCAAACACTAGCCAGCGAGGGGCAGTGAAGCTTTTAAACCAGGAGCAAAGCACAGACCCACCGATACCTTTCTCACCTCTCAGTGTTCAACAGCTGCCTATCGCCCTATTCCCCTGACATCTCTGCGTGTCAGATAATAATACATCCTGGGGGTGCACTGTTCTTTGCTTTTTTTAGTTTTCCTCAAAAATAACAAACATGCCAAATGCTCAACTTTTCCTGTCTTAGAAACACTATTTGATGTATCCCATAGAAATGCATTTTTTTTTTTCTGCCAAGCTAGACACGTTGGGTACCTCCAGCAGACCTATATATAGTGTGTATATTTTCAGGTAGTGCACTGTACCTGCTTATAAATGCTGCTTAATATTGGTGGTGGCTCACTGCAACACATCTGAGTGCAGTTGTATGTTATATGAATCCTTTGTATGTCCAGTAGCAACACAAGCTGAGCGTAGCTGGCTGTAGCGTGTACCCAAATGACAAGTAACAGTATGAATCTCTCTATGGCTTACATTTAAATCTTAAATATTTGCATATAAAAAATTCTTGAAGTGGGTTAATCAAGAGAGTAGTAAACCGTACAAAAACATCATATTAGGAATTAGTAACTAAGTCAGACACTAATGGAAGGAAGGCCTGATCTGCAGAACTTTCAGTCCTGGGAGTTAATGCTGGGAATTCCGTGCTTGCTATGGTCTTACATCTTTCCATGGGTATCTGCTGCTGATCTCACTCAGAGAAAGGACAGTGGGGTAGACAGACCTCTTGGTCTGACCCAGCATGCTTGCTGTTATGTCCTAAGAAAGAAGACAAGTTGTTAGTGTGATGGATGCATTCAAAGCTGGATCATACTCCTTAGTTTCAAAATCTCAAGAAATGACAATACGAGTATCATGGAAATGCATTTTTGAAGAGGTTCCAGCAGCTGCGAGCTGGGAAGATAAAAACGGTCCTGTTTCCAATTTCCTCTTCTCTGTTGGTTACAAGGGAGCTATTATCCAGGATTACCACTTTTTATCATTACCTCTACTGCCTTTAAGGAATGGTGTTAAAAGACACTCAAAGTAACTACAGAAAGCCAATCTCTGGAAATAAAACAAAAGCCCTGAGTCTGGTATGTAGGCAGGACAAGGATCTGTGTCAAACATTTTGGACTGGGATTTTCCAGGGTTTTCCCAAGTGGTGAGTTTGGCAATGGGGATATACAGAAAACTTTGGGAAAAGTAGTTTCTCCATGATTAATGGTATTAATTCATTTTAAAAGAGAGGCTAGTTCAGATGTAGATGTTGACCTTTTGGTAAAATACATTTGTAAGATAAATGCCATCTTGCCCTGCTGTTTGCATCTCACGCATAATATGGATTGGACTGGCCCAGTGGCAGCCTTAAGAGATGGTGGGAGCTTTTTTCCTCATAGGGCTGCAGCCTTTCAAAAGTGCTGTGTAAACTCTGCAGGAAACATCCACAGAAAGGATATGCTGTGACACCAGTGGGCTTTACCATCATGTGCCCAGTTTTTCTGCCACCCTAATTTTACACCAGAACACCATAATAATACAAGTGTTAGTAGAATGAATCCAATAGGCTAGAATCAGGTCCAGTATTTTCAGTTAAAGATGATCTTATAGGTGGTAATGAGTTACTTCTGTTTGTGTAGTAATACAGGCTCTAATTACGTCTTCTGGCCTTTCTGTCTCCTTTTCTCACCATGTGGGTGGATTTTGCCAAGTTGGGATGTTGTGTTTTGTTTTGTTTTGTTTTGTTTTTCATCACACTCAGCTAAATTTATCAGTGTTGGGTGAGTAGATAAGGGAAAAAACATGATACTGACTGTTTTCCCCCCTTTTGAATTACATGCAGAAAGAGATGGGTTCAACAGAAGACCTTTACCTCTCCACACGAAAGGTGAAAGAGCTCTCTGTGATTGATGGCCGGAGGGCCCAGAATTGTGTCATTCTCCTTTCCAAGTAAGTGTGCTGAGCCTTAGCTCACAGCATATGCTGTGGTCAATGTAGAGGCAAGAGGGAATGAAATTTAACAAATGGACATGTTCTTTTCTCACCTAGACCCGCTGTCTAGTAGCTGTTGCACTTCAGACAAACCTCTCTTGCAGTGTGATAAAAACACATGCCTCTGGTGAAGTGTCAGCTCTCTTAATACGCATACACACGAACACACACGCACACATTTTGTGCATTGAACAGATAGACACCAGGATGTATCTGAACACTCATTACTAGAAAACTATCAGTACTTATAGGCAGATGAAAGCAGCTGCTTGGCAGTGCTTCTACTTCACTCTATGTGATGTGTCCCCCACGCTTTTAGTAGGTCATTTGGCTCTGCTTGTTCTACATGTTGTTTTCTAAATGTTAACGTGAGCATCTCCCTGGAATACAGCAGTGTTGAGAGTGGTGTTCATCTTTGTTATTTTGGGCACTTCAAGGGAAAGATGATAAATGTAAGAAGAGATATTCAAGAATTAGGTCTTGTATTTGCAAGGTAGGCTTTGGAAACCATGATCTGTCTTTGCATGCTCCTGAAATGACTCTTATGTCTTCAAATGTTGTGACATCAGAGCTCTCTGTAAGGTTTTCATGACTTCCTACTAACAAGAGTACTGGGCTGGATGTCTGTCACTGAGCAGCAAATTTGTGCAGGTACTGATCCGCCTGAGGAGATTGCTTTTTCTGCCAGAGAAAGGATAGCAAGGCTGGAGACAGATGCTAGGAAACCTGTGACAGTACTGCACAAGAAAACAGTTGAATTGATCAGCAGAAAATACAGTTGCATGTGATTGCTTTTCTGCTCTAGCAAAGTAACAGTTAAAGGCAAAGTTGCAGCCAGACCACCAGGACTGGAATATGTTCTTTCCACTGCTTAGTGAAAACCATGGAGGCTCTCTCATTATGCTACTTATGTGGCATTAGTCTGCATGTCAGCAGGACCCCTGCCATCCAAACTAGCAAGGAGAGAAGGCTTACATTTCTCTCCCTGCAGTATTTGCCAACACATGTCTTTGCTGGTGTTGGCAGCTGTCTGCAGACTCAGGCAGAGGGATGCTGAAGGTATAGGGGCAACAGGATTTTCATGCTGTTTGACAGACCTGTGAAAATGTGTCTGGGTTCAGATTAAGTCATGTAAGCATATGAAACATTTCCTAGAGCGGTAACATAGTGTGTGCAGGTGGCTGGGCTGAGGAGGATCCAGGAAGGTGGTCTATGACTTGCTATGACACGAGATGTTTATTTTTAAATATTTGCTATCCCCAAAACAGAAGTGGTATGGATGGCATCAGCATGTTTGTCACCAATCACCTCTTCTGCCGTATAAATCTGGCCTAATCCTCTCTAAACAGTGAGAGAGAGACAAAGGACAGTCCCTGTGCTTTGTCTTCCCCCCTGTTGCCTCCAGAAAAGTGGCCTTGCAGCATTAGCCTTGCACTTCAGGGTATACAGCAAGTGGTCACTCCAGGTGTGCCATGACGCCCGTCTGCCTCAAGTTGCTAGTTTGGACTCAAGAGTTGAAAAGCTGTGTTTTAGGTCCACCAACTTCTCCACTAAGAAATATCCTGGTCTTATTGTTAGCAGGCCTAACATGGATGATGGAGATTTTGAGACTGATCTTACTGTCCCTGAGGATCCTGCCAGTTTGCATCGTACCCTGCTAGCTTTGCTGTGCTATGCTATGGGAATGGCCTGTCACCAAGGCTATCACTGGCTTAGATCATTTAATGTTTGTAATGGGCAGTGTTACACCCAGGATATCTGAAAGATCTGATAGCTTGGCACAGGATTGCTACTCCTCCCTAGACCTCCCTTTTAAAGCAACTAGAAAAGCAAATTGGGAACTAAGCAATTGGGAACTCAAATGGCACCTCTGTCAATATTCCTGCCTCTTACCGCTCTTTCTGCTTATATGGATCTATTGTTAAAGATAGCAATTGGGAGGATTGGCTGTAGACAATAATTGACAGGATTATACGCCCCCTTGCAGCTTTTTTTTTTTTTTTTTTTTTTTTCATTATTCCAATTCTTCCTCCTCCATTGGGTTAAACCCTGAGAGAGACTCCCAGCCAAACCATCCCTGGCTGCTGCCATGTCCTTGCTTCTCCCGCAGTGCACCTTACACATGCACATGTGGGTGTGCGCACACACACACAATGAGAAGAGATTTAAAAATGGTGACAAACAAAGAGAGTTTGTGCAACCCTGAGCTGGAGCTCCAGCATTCAGGTTGCCATAGCATCTGCCAACAGCTGTTTCCAATTTACTCTAACTGTGCATTTATCCCTGTAGTTTATTCCCCCTTTGTTTACACTAAACTGTCGTGTTCTTTAAAGTAAAATAGCTGCATGGGTTGGGTTTTCTTTCCCTCCACTACTCAAATGTTTTTGTTTTACTAACACTGTGTTAGAAGGGGTCAGGCAAAGCTCATATTTCATATGGTCCAACAAGCCAAAACTTAGCTAGAGTGAGAAATAGATGTCTCTTGCTTTCTTTCACAGAGAGACTGGAGCATGGTAGACTGAAATGAGATGAAAATTGAATTGTTAGCTAATTTTTGCTGACACGTAACACTGCAGTTTGTAAGATCTCCTCCCTGTTCTCATCTCTGTTTTCATAGAAGGCTTTATTTCAGCTATTTGCTAACAACATTCAGTTTTCCTTCAATGGAAGGATGTACTTGTCCACGTTTAATGGGGTCTGATGGACCCAGAATCAAGCTTTGTCCCATAGGCCAACTGTAAGGGTTTGAACAGGCACAAGATCAGTTGATCTCACATTATTTCCAGTAGGCTATAATTCAACCAAGACATGGAACCATCTGTCTGTGGTGAGTCCGGGCGCCCACCGTCTTCGAATTTGGCTTTCTTAATGGTGTTTCCAACATACAGTTATTTCTGTCACACTGGAAATCTGCTATCCCTCATGAATTTCCTGATGTCTTCAGTTTCCACCAGGCTGGAGATTTACTGTCAGACTTGTGTGGTCTGGAAGAGCCATCCCAGATCCCTGTGCTTCCCTGCTTTCACCTCACAGCTGGAAATTTCTCTGACCTCTCTCACCAGTATGGCTTCTCTCCCTCTATTACTTAAGCAACAGAGAGTGTTTTTACTGGTCTAGTGTTTTTGTTGTAGCACATCTTTAAATGTTCTCTGTGGAACACGCCTATAGCATACATCTCTCACTGTGAAATGCCCTGGTTCTCTGAGACACATTGCTCACGTTGAACACGGAGGTTGAATGTATATTTATGGAACATTTTTGGACAAGTTATTTTACGTGAATTCCATCAAAATCATTATGTCAGAGTTGTTCTGAGATGTGTTTGTTATTCCTGTGGCCCAGCTAGTTAGCAGAAACCTCCTCAAGAGGCTGGAAACAGTAGGAATGCTAGGAAAATGTCATAAATATAGTAGCAGGAGAAGGCTACACAATCTGACTACACAAAAATAGTTTTAAATGTGAATATCATAGTCATCAGATACTGTGAACCACGCTTAGCAGGCAGCTTTACCAAATGTTTGTGTCTTTTGTGATTGTTGATTCAAACATCTATCAGTGAGGGAGAAGGGACCAGTGCATCATTTCCAACGAGAACACTAAAGAGACCGAGTATTTTTCTCACAGAGTTCTGCCTGCTCAGAGTTTCTAAACCCTTTCAGCTCTAACGTTAACAGGACAAGCTATTCAACCAATGCTAATACCATGTGCTGTTTCTGCTGTGCCCCCAGTCCCCTGTGTGCCTTTCTGCCACGTGGCAATATATTTTTCACTCTTTAATCAAGGCAGGTCCCAAGCATTATAGTAGTTTGGGTAGTACAGATGATATCCTGATACAGAAACAGATCACTGGACTTAGCAGTTCAGTTCCTCAGTGTGCTGCTTGAAAAACACCAGGCTATAAACACTGCTTCTTGGTTTCCTGGAGGATTTTTTTGTTTTTAAGTAAATGTTCACAATAAATGACTTTAATTGCTATCCAAAGTATGATAAACCCCATGGTTAAACTGAATGTCAGCCAATGCCATCCTGTCTCAGACCATGACTAGGAACTAGTAGGTAGGGCTGTCATAAAGGATGAACCACTGTCTTATCAATATGCCCCTGTAATTTGGAGATTCCCAAGCTTTGCTCTGCTTGGCTTGGAAAGATGGCCATCTCAGATCCTTCTCTGTAGGAAATTGAGAGTGTTTGGATGGCTTGGCCACTTCTGAAGGCCAGCTTTCACTTGGCCAGCTTTCTCTGAAGGAGTAAAAGAAAAGAAAAGTAAAGCCCGTTTCTTTATGCACTTAGCAAAATACTTGCACAATCAAGTGCTGAAAAGGCACTGGTAGATTTTTGCCCAATACGTTGACACAGATGCATATCCCAACTGTTGTTCCCCAGACTTCTTCACTGGAAAGATGTGTTGGCAGCTAAGATAAGGAGATGCAAAAAAAAAGAGGCTTCGGTGTCTTCTGGGTGAATTTGCAGTTAGACTAGCCTGACATTCCCGAATGCTTATTCTGAAAGTAGAGAGAGTATTCCCAGAAGGCAGCTATTTAACATCACCCTGCAGCTTGGCAGTCATACAGGACTTTAGGAGAGCTCAGAAGTTAGAGAAGGTTTGTGTCCCAGAGTTTGGGAGCAAATTAACTAAGAACCTGTGTGAAATGACTTGTGGAGATGGAGAAGTCTGCAGTCAGCAAAAGCTAAGATTTGGATGAGCTGTACGAACTGGTCTTAGGATGCAGCTAAGTATGTGCATGTGTGTGGGGTCATGCTCATGCATGAGGAAGGGGTAAGGACTATTTCACTGGCAGTGTCACAACTGCTACTGCTAGCATCTTTGGAAGCACCGTGGTTCAGTTCAGTTAGAAGAGGAAATGGTCCCGATAAATGACAACAAGTCCCTTTCTCCAAAGAAAAAGGAAGAGTGGGAATGTGATCCACGTGTTATGGGATATTCATGTAGCTGCAACAAGATTCAGGGCTCTCTGGTAGCAGGCAGCCACACTTTTTTCTCAAAAGCTAAGCAAGATCCAAGGAACAAACCCATGAAGTGACTCACATTTTCCTCTATGGGGGGAGATGGTTAATGAGTGACAAATATTCTGTTTTGATCCATGGGAGGGAGGAATGAAGGGGGGAGGTTACTGTGATTTAAATCAATGGGTATATTTAAGAAGGAAAAATGAGCGAGTGCTGGATGTCTGTGAGGGAAGTTGATGTAAAACTGCAACATGTCTCCCAGGCATGTTCAGAGTCAGGCTGCCGGCTTTCTCTGAGAGGACGAAACAATAAACCACTTGATGTCTGCAAGTGAAGCTGGTGTTAAATCAGCCGAGGTGTCCTGGGGAGATTAGTGATGAATTACTCTGCAGAGTCAATAGAGATTATTTATGAAGCCGGAGGGGATAGAGGGAGGCAGGCTAAGTACCATATCAGAAGTTATTTGGTACTTGTTGAGTTTTAACATTGCTTGAAGATGACTCAAGCAGTTGGACTTCCATAGGCTGCCACCAGATGTATGGGTAAGCGGAGAAGGAGGGAACATTCTCTGTAAAGATTCTTTTTGTTGCTCATCTGACCAGCATCAGGCCGCTGTTAAACAAAACCACTGTCAATGAATGAACGTGTTGCAACTGAGGAAGGGGCCACTGTTTTCTTCTGGTCACATTTACTTCCTGAGTTAGACCCCTGATTTGGTTAAGAAGTGTGAGGCAGAGAGAATACAGCTTGGATTGTATGCTGTTCTGAATTGAGTTGTCTCCAGCAGCTGGAGGAAGAGAGCCTGGATCTGCAAACCTTGTAAGAAAGTCACTGCAGGCTTTCCAATAGATACTGGAATTACTGAAATGTAATTTCTGTAGTGTAAATTTCTGGGCCATAGTTCCACTTTAACTTGATGTCTGTCCCACGTGAGTTTTAGACTCAGGGATGCCTCTATTCAGTTCTAAATGGAAAGATTTTACGCATCTGCTTTAGGTTCCTCTTTAATCAGTTCACCTGTTTCTGTTTAAAGCAGCACATCTGTTTCACGTTACCACTGGCCATCTTTAAGATCTACTGCATGGCTGGGCATGAATTTTGAAAATAGAAGAAGAATCACTTGAGTAACAATTCTTTGGTCAGTATTTCAGCCAGTTTTTACTGGAAAGATCCCTGTTTTGTACTATTGATGGTTGAAGCTCTTGAAATGCATCCTGCTTCCAACAAGGAACAAGCCCGCTTTGGAAAAGTAAGCTTGCTTTGCCGTAAATTCTTCTGTACTTGTAATTGGATTGGTAATAATTGAGGATGCACACCTGCAGGCATTGTGACCCCATTACAGGCCTGTAAGTGACTAAGTTAAACTCTTTTTCAGCAGGGGGCTGGCAAGCTTTCTGATTCTCTCTACTGTGGGCTAAACCATCCAAGCCAGATGTTTTCCTGCTGATGGTAGGGCACAGAATCATTCAAAAAATCAAAGTGTTTGTATAACTGTCTGTCCTTGGGGCTCTCAATTATTTTTGAACAGATGATGTTTTAAAGTGTATTTAGTGGTGATGAATGGTGGCAGACAGAGGAGCTTGGAGTCTGAAGTCCTCAGGTTCCTGGACAGAACAGCGAGATCAGCAGTAATGTGAGCTACAACTTCTGTGGTGTTAATGTGCCTCAAACCTTTCTATTTGGTCTTGTTTACGGCACCCCCAAGCACACGCACAGGAACTTGCTCTATGCAAGGGGTGATCAGTATAATAATTGCTTGAATTATTTGCATGGAAAAAACATGAAACTCACCCTTGATTTTTTAAAAAACTTTAATGAAAGTAGCAAAAAACAACAAAAAACCAACATGCTGGTGTTCATGAGTTGGCCTGTTGTGTCTCCTCTGACAGGCTATGTGCCTGTGTCACAAGATACATGTCCTCTGTGCGAAGGCCAGATCCTGGAAAATAAAAGTGCACTCTAACGCTTTCAAAACTGTAGGCACCAAATTGTCTGGACATGTGTATGCGTGTCTGCTAGGAGCCAAGCCCGCACCCAACAGCGTGCTTCTGAATCGTTGTAGGGTTTGATCAGCTCAGGGTCACACAACCATGGGCTGTACAATTCATGATTATTAAAGCAAAAAGAAACCCTTCGGCTTTCTGATTGAGACAGTAGGACTTTTGCAAAAGCCCATGTACTGAGGTTTGTTGTTTTGGTCTGGAGTCAAACTGATGACCCAAAGCTAAAAGTTTCCAGCCTTTCACTGTAAACCTTCTAATCCTTCTATCTCATCCAAGTATGGCCTGATTTTCTAGGTTTTCTGGAAATTCAGTAGCCTTTATCAGTAGCTGGTATCAGTTTGCCCTCCTTGTCAAAAACAGACAAAATGACTAGTTAGGAACAGAGTGCGAGTAATTAATTAAGAGGTGTAATATTTAAAAGCTTTTAAATGTCTGCTGATTCATATTTTAGTTTCCAGCTGTTGGTTATATTGGGCAATATTAAAATGTTTCAAGTTTCTCAGATTTAGTAATATTTCCTGTCTGTACAAATAAAGCTCTTTCTTTTGCTTTTACATAGTTCCAAAAATGTGATTCCATCCAAATGGCATTAGCAATGTGAAATTTCAACATGGAATTTGTTAGCACAAAAGACAAAAACATTCTGGCTCATGCATCAGCCTGCCTCTCGTTTATATTTGTATTTTCTCTTTCTGCTGTTAATTAATTATGTTGATTGTAGAAGGCCCATGGAGACTGCAGACTTCACTCCTCAAATATTTCTTTTCACACTTCCCTGTTTTGGTCCCCAGATTGAGATTTTCTTGTGGGTACTCTTTCCCTTGTGGTTCATTCAGTTCTGTTCTACTCTGCTAGTTGTTGCTGAGGGAGTTGTGGGTTGGGGATGGTAGGACAGAATTTGTTGCTTGCACGTTTATTTGTTGTCTCCCACACTGAGAACTACTAAGTTCACTTCAGGGAATCTATCAAACATCCTCTCTGTTATCACAAATTTTGACTTTCTGGTGTGCCCTGGATTTCAAGTGGAGACCTTGAGGATTTTTTTTTATAGATTCCTTGTTTTGTTTTAACTGACGACCCTTACTCATTGCACACAGGCAGGAATAAACGGGGAGGAAAATATAATTTTAATACTTTGGATAATATTAATAAGATCTTGGTTTTAAGGCTGGTTTCATATCGGATATGAAGCACAGGTGTTTCTGCGCTGTCAGTTCCTTTTTCATCTGTGACTGCTTTCAGAACTTAGCAAACACAACCAGAAACCCTTTTCTCAGATCTGTCAGGGAAAGATCAGCGTCATTACTTGCTACCCTGGGAGACTCTTTAATATTTACAAGTAGAAGTGAAATGTGGACTCACAATCACTTAATAGCCATGTGGATTTGAGGGGTTTTAGTACAGTAAAAACTTGATGAGGGAGGTATTTCGATACAAGGGAAGTTGGAAGCACTTTTGATCTGTGAGGACGTGATTCTTGTTAATCAACGTATAATCTTCAATGCTTGTTTGATTAGCTGAAGGGGATTTAAAAAAGGAAAACTGAAAACATGATCTAGAAAATCTCAGTCTTTGCAACATAGCTTCATATTGGACCTTCCTATGGTTCTGTTGTGCTTTTTTAGAGCAGCTTTTCAGACCTCCTATTTTCTGAATTGTCAGAGTCACTTAAACTTTGCACTAATGGTACAATATTGATACTGTTGAAAGGCTGAAACTGTCTAATGAAGAAATCAGACAAGCAATCTTGAAGATGGATGAACAAGAAGACCTAGCAAAAGACATGCTTGAGCAGGTGAGAATGATTACAGTCAGCTATATCTTACTCTGAATAAGTTCCTCACTGCGTTTTTTCAGCTGAAGTATGTGGATATATGTACTGGCTCTGCTGGTATGTCTGCAGATTTGAACTGCATGAGACACGTTATTTTTCCCAATGTCATCAAACGTACTTCCCTCATGTATCCCTCTCTATGTATTTCAGTTTGAATTTGATCCCTTGGGCTTTTGGATTTCATAACAGCATACTTTTCCTGATGCAAAATACACATGATTACCATTGGTCTGGGATTTCCTTTCATGCCCTCTCTTCTTACCTGTGACTTTCCCATAACTCTTTATACTGTTGATCTTTTTCTTTTCTTAATCTCTTCCCTACCCTTCACCCCACTCCCCCAGTTTTTCCACTGGGAAATGTCATGAATCAGGCCATGTATGTCAATGGACTCTAACCTCTGAGAATTTGCAGTCTTGCTAAAACGGTTAGAAAGGGAGTGAGCAACTTCTGTCCTCTGCACTTTGTTCACTGCATAGCTCATAGGGAAACCAAACCAAACCAAAAATAAATAAATAAATAATATTAATCCACCATTGTCCAATTTCCCCCATTTATAGAGGGTGAAAGATGATACTTTGACCAAAGATGCATATGATAAAATTCTTTAGGAGTGCACAAAGTTCTCAACTCCATGACAAATGTGATTCCTTCTTTGTGTGCAGTCACAGTATTTAATCATACACAAAAAGCTTTTCCATTTCAGAAATTTATAGCCTGCTTGTCATCTTAACTGAATGCTTGCAGCTGCTCTAAAAGTCTCTGCAAGCTTCTGATGCTCCACACCTTTGAATATTACATTTTTGAGGGGTGGGATAAGGTATTAAAGAAGTGGTGTGAAGCAGTGCTTAGTGTGCCTTGCAAGCAGTTTTCTCGGTGTGGGTGTGTGCTGAGGTTGTGTGCATGGCAATGTTCATAACAAGACTAAAGCACAACTACCACCAGATATGTCAAAAATCTGTCAAAGTATGAGCTTTTAAGGTCAGCACATGAATAGCAGCTAGTGTCAGATACACATCTAGCGGATTGGTTATTGTTTATTGTTTCCGCAGAGTAGGGCAGGCCCGAGAGAGATAGATGAGTCTTTGTGTGTGCTTTAGGATAGGCACGATGGGTAGTTCACACTGATTGGGACGCATCCTGCTCCTGTTTGCACCAATCTAAACTTGAATTAAGCCTGTGGGAATCAAAGTTCTTTTTGTACTTTCCCTTGGGTAAGCTACAGTAGCACTTGGCCTTTAGGATTTGGAAATGGGAAAATCCCCCTTGGAAATGAAAGTGAATCTAATAGGGTCAGGGAAGGATAAAGACAGAATAGCAAGCAGAGATTTAACAAAGGTCAGGTTTGTAGCCACAGCTGCGCTTTCTTGAAGTTACGGTCACATGGCTGAATCAAAGCAATGCTTCCCCATGGTGGAAGAGATATCCCTCATTTTGGTGTTTGGTTTGTCTCTGCCACTCCAGCTGCTGAAGTTTGTTCCTGAAAAGAGCGATACCGACCTGTTGGAAGAGCATAAACACGAAATTGAGCGCATGGCCCGGGCAGATCGTTTCCTCTTTGAAATGAGCAGGTCTGTTAGATGCATTATGTGAATATGCACCGAGTACTTCTTAGAAGCACCTGTAATTGTTATTGAAAATGGATTGTCTAGCACTGAGGGGGAATATGCAAGAGTCTGTGGACCAGTATCATACCCTGCGTTTCCCTGAAGCCCACAAATATTACAAATGTTTGCATTCTTTACACAAACTTTTTATTGATAATAAACTCTCTCCATG
This sequence comes from Stictonetta naevosa, assembly GCA_011074415.1. Taxonomy (NCBI): domain Eukaryota; kingdom Metazoa; phylum Chordata; class Aves; order Anseriformes; family Anatidae; genus Stictonetta; species Stictonetta naevosa. Next base: position 27,036,307 of record CM021699.1, read on the forward strand.
CTGTTATTTAAGGACAGCCCCCTAATGACAAGCAGAAATCTGTCTCCTCTGCCTAGCTTTATTCGCACAAAAAGGAATCTCATGACTCTCATATTTTGAGAGTAATGAGAATTCTTCCAGCTCCCTTTCATCTGGACCTCATGCCTTCAGGTCCTCCATTTTCCTAACTGTGTTGATTAAGTAGAGTTAAATTTTTGACCTATGTCCATAATCCCATGCATAGACTTTGTGGGACTCAACATCAAACAATTAGTTTATATAGGCAATGTACTGGCCCTGGTCTTCAAAATATGGTTCAAGTTCAGTTCTGACTTTGCTCTGCTTTTTGTGCAGGATTGACCACTACCAACAGCGGCTTCAGGCATTATTCTTTAAGAAGAAGTTTCCAGAGAGGCTGGCAGAAGCAAAGCCGAAAGTAGAAGGTATAGTTAAAGCCTCTGCTAGGAGGTGGATAAAGGGGCAGGAAAGGTCAAGAGAGTCTTGTCGTCAAAGGCAGTGCTGTTACATTGCATGTTATGGTTGTAAATCCAGTGAGTCCAAGACATGTCATGTGCTGGGAAACAAATTCTGTCTGACGTGCTTCTTACACCCATTGACTTAATAAAGTCAGCATTGTGGTTGTTATGCTGTATATATGACCTGACAGATATGTCAATGTACTACCAAGTATTGCTGAGCTGCCAAAAGCTTCCATGGCCTTTCCATGCAGGTCAGCTTCCCCCTCCCACCGCAAGTCCTTGCACCATCCCTCTCCTTGGGGCAGTTAGGATGGTTGCCTCGGGATGGTGGTATTCTGGAAATGTGTCATTTTCAAGGAGGGGGTGCATGGCTCCTGTGCAACATCTCTGGTTATCAAAGAGAGGAGGAGAGTGTCTTCAACTCTGCATTTTTAGATGAGCTCAAGCCTTCCCCCTGTTCTATCTACCTATGTTTTTAGAGTAGGAGATCTAGGAGAACAACCCCACTCCTGGGTTCAGAGGAGTGTCCTGTAGGTTAGATGGGGTGCATCTTCTTTCTTGTTGTCCTGGTTCTGGGCATATGGATGAGGACAGGACAGTACATGGACAGACTACATTTAGTGTGCAGTAGTCAAATAGGCATTCAGGGCACTTCAAATTATGGGTTAACATATGTTAAAAACAGCCACTATGCAATAACTTGTTCATTTTTTTCCCTCTTTTCAAGCTATTCTTCTGGCATCCAAAGAACTCATCCGCAGCAAACGTTTGAGGCAACTCCTGGAGGTGGTTCTGGCCTTTGGCAATTACATGAACAAGGGCCAAAGGGGAAGTGCATATGGCTTCAAAGTCTCCAGCTTGAACAAAATTGCAGACACCAAATCCAGCATAGACAGGTAGGCTAGAAGGCCCTAAATGAGTTAGCTACTGTGCTGCTGCATCTCCTGCTATAGCAATCAAAGTGAGGTTTTTTTTTGGTTGTTGTTTTTTAAACTCTGTAGACCATTTAAAATAATTTGGCATTTAAGTGGTGCTTTCAATTCTAAAATATTCTGAAGCTTTTAAGATTTGATATTAACAGAGCACTCAAATTTTGCCATTTCTTTGGACAGTGCACATCTGTTGTTGGATTGGGTTTCTACAACACTGTGCAAAGATGACAAAATGTAGTATTACACAAATAACTGAAATAAGTTTTGGGGGAAGGAGGATTTCTATGGAATTTGCCCTTTATACTAAAGGTTTATGGCCATGGTTTTGCAAAAAAGAAAACACAAAAATCTCTGACCACAGCCTTACACATCCTGTGAAACGTGGGAATATGGCATGTGTTTCTGATGCAGAACTATCATAAACTGTCTCTCTACCTACACCAGCAGCAGAACCACAAGGCATAGCTCAGTGAGACTGAGCTTGGTTCTATCTAGGGCAGTTCAGGAAAATAGCTGTTTTTTTTGGGGGGGGAGCAGAAGGGAATGTGCTGGAGCTTACTGTTTGTGGACATGGGCTGCAGGTCTTTATAGTGTTACCCCATGTTTTGCTCCACATCCCCATAGTGGTTGTGGAAGTTAATCCAGCTGTGACTGGGAAGAGAATATCACCTTTGGCTTGAGCAGCACTAAGGTTTCCCTTGGAGATTTCCTATTCTGGTTCATACTAACTTGCACCTTTCTTGACTTGTGAGACCTGCTGAGACCACAGTTGTGGTGAAATGACTTCAGGTTGTGACAGAATAAATAACGGCAGTGAGAAGCCATAGGAAATTCTTCCCTACCTAATAGAGTTTGAAATAACAGGACTCTGTTTTGACTACCATGATGTCCTTTCCATATTCCAAGGCTAACACTTGTGTAGCTAGCATTGAACATTTTTTTAGCCTTAATGTAGCTTGACTTGATTTTCCGTATATTAAATGTCCTCTGCAGATTCTGTGTTCTCTCCAGTTCCCAGGATCTAGTCTGTGTGAAACAGTGACCATATGCTTTCTTGCCTGTCTGTTAACCACACAGCACCCACTTCAAGAAATTGTTAGGGCTGGCTGCTCTCTCTACATGCAAAATTCACTGATGCAAAATTCACCATTTACTTTACAAATCTTAAACCTGCTCCTGCATCTTCCTCGATCTTCTTTCTTTCCACTCCTACTTGAGCTGCCATTGCTTTTGTAGTAGGGAACCCTCCTATTTGAGTATAGCTATTTTACCGTAGGAATCTTTTTTGCATCTTCTTCAGTCTTCAAGAATCTTTTCTTCTTCTCAGTGAACTATTTTTTCCACATTGCCTCTGAGAACAAAGTCAATTCTGCCTTGATAGTTGATGTCACTTTAGTATTTTTGCTTGTTTATTCTCTGGAATATATAGGACGAACAGTATAGAGTGTTATGCAATTTTCTTTTCCATTATACCATCTATGCAGATGGCTGGAAGCATGCTGTTGTTTCTGGAATAAACTGAAGTGGAATATATTGCTTGAGGCTTTAGTAAGAATGGTTCATAAAGGGCTAATTCATTTTTGTCTGTGATACTTTTATTTCAATAATAAAACTGCTAACTGCTGCTCTATTGCTTGTTTTGCTCAGTCAAGCACATTTCCTACCTAAATATTTTTCACTGTTTTGCCACAATCCTCACACTTTCCTTTTCCTACTCATTACCATCTTCCTTCTAATTTCTTCTTTTTGTTTTAAAAGGAACATTACACTATTGCACTACTTGATTATGATCTTTGAGAAGAATTATCCAGATATCCTGGATATTCAGTCTGAGTTGCAGCATCTTCCAGAAGCAGCAAAAGTCAAGTAAGTCCAATCTTCTTGTTTATTCCCAGAGCTGGAGTTCCCAGCGATTTCTGTTAACTTAATGATTATTTGTTTTCTTTTTTTTCTTTGCTATCTACCAAACTCATGGCCATCCCTTCAGCGGGGATACCAGAAATGCCTTTGCTAACATCTTTGATGTTACTTAATTATACATGACCAGAGAATTGTTATCCAAAATCATTTGTGTAAACAAACTGACTACTTTATTCAGATATGTTTATATCTGCTCTGTTTCTGAATCAGATATTGTAACTAGGCTGGTTGTTGTTTGTAATTTGCTCACCATACTCCGTGGCAGGTCATCTAAGTCATGCAACATTTTGTTCTGGATAATTTGGTTAATTATCTGGATGATTTTCTGGATAATCCTAAACTAGAGTCAGTTAGGCACAGAGGCTAAATTAAGCCATTTTCAAGAAGACCCTTCAAAATTTTGCACCAATCAGTCTTGCACAGAAATTTCAAAAGCATTGTACTTTCTGCACAAATGTCAATGATGATTTTTTCCACTTCTGTAGATGTTTGTTGAAAACGAATACACAAGCCATCTCCTAAATTACTAGCATTTTTTTTTCTTTCCAAAGCACTGTTGCACTTTTCAAAAATAACCTTTGCATATTATTTGCCCAGCTATGGTTCTTTGTACAGGCAACTACACCAGCTACTGAAAGAGGAGTGAAAGAAAAAAAAAAAAAAAAGTAGATTCACACTTAAAGACATTTATTAAGGCTATAGTGGTGTTTTGGAGGTGTAATCTACTCCTTAGCAAATACTTAGAGGAGATGCCTGGTGACTCACAAATAACTACCTACTGGTTACCTGGAAATAAAAAATCTTTTTTCATACAAGTCCTAGGGAAAATTTCTTGTTTGTGTATGGTGAGCAGAAAATCAGTATGCCACTTGTGTCTGGGGAAGTATTTATTAACAGTAAACTTATATGCTCAGTTACAATGCAAGCTTGCAAGGACTACCATATGGTAAAGATACAGATGGAAAAAATCAGCAATTTTTGGACCATAAGGAAGACAAAAATCACATGTCAATATCCGGCTAATGGAACTTAATAGTTTATTGGTTTGTGAATTGTATGTAGAGACAATCTGAGACCACAGTAATGTGTATGCTAAAGCTGGAGACCCTGTGTGTCAGACAACTTTTTGCAGGCTGGGCTCCCCTTGCTGGAGGGTCAAGCTCAGCTCACAGGGCAGATGTTCTGAGTACAACCCCCTGCTTCTTCCCAGGAAAATCACTATCTTTAATGTGTCCACAGGCAAGCGGGATCTGCCTCATCTTACATTTCATACAAAAAGAAACACAGAGCATTAACATTACCCCTCATTTCTAATCATCTGCTGTGGCTGGTGCCAGAGGCCGGATACCAGACTTGATGGGCCAATGGTCTGTTCTGCTACACAGTTCCTGTATTCCTGTTTAACACTGCTCTTTTTGTTTTATCTGCTCTGTGTCTGTCTCCTGTGCAGCCTGGTAGAGCTGGAGAAGGAAGTCAACAATATAAAGACTGGATTGAAAGCTGTTGAAGCTGTAAGTATCTGAAGGTTTCCAAAGCTCCATACTTAAAATATCTCACTGAGAATCAGGGGCACTATATATTTTATGATAAGAGAAAGTGTGCTTTCTTTTTCAGTTTCTTTCCATTCCTTTCCAGAATGCATTAACCAAGAAAAAACAAATAAAAGCTTCTCATGTGGAGCTCCAGCTGATGATCTTAGCAGACTTAGGCCTAATGAAAAGCTTGTTTGATCTAGGTCTGGAGAGTAAAAGGACAGTTTGACAAACGGCATGTACTGGAAGGAAAAATAAAATTCTTTCTCTTTCTTACTGGGGGATGGATGACTGCTGAGCAAATGTTACACGTGCATCTTGGAGTACTAGTAAACAGGTAGTGAGTGCACTGTTATATGCAACCCTAAAGTATCGTAGGCACTCCTTGGGAAAACAAAGGAGAAGACAGACTGGTTAAGGATGAGGGAGTTGAGCTGTCAAGCAAAGCTGAAATGTTCCAGCTATTAATGAAAACCCTTTAAGCTGGACTTAGGTTGCCTGTTTTTAATCTGTACATAGTGCAGAGACTCCCATCTCAGTAGACAGCAGTACAAATGGGGCATTGATGCAGTTGTGTATATTGAACTGTAGGAGTTAATGCTGAGGTTATGGGCCTGAATACTCCCTCGAGTCACAAATTCATATGTCGTCTGTGATTCCCCTATACTGAAGCCTTCTTTAGTTAGAATGTTGATCTTCTTCCTGGGGAATGGATCTAGCCTTCCTGAAGTAGGAGAGCACAGCGTGGGACACCGTGTTTGGTGAGGGAGCTAGGAACTGTCACATTTGCTTCTTGGTTATGCCATTGACATATGTGTGTGGCTTTGAACAGCCTCATGTTTGCTTCATCCCTATGAAGGTATATATGGCAGTTATAAATACCTACCTCTCACAAAGGCTGACACGGTATGTAGCAAAATAGTATTCACAAAATGCTTGAGAAAATAAAGATTAAACACCAGCACTCTTTTCTCTCTGTCTCTTAACATCTCCCATTATCTGCACAAATAAATATGCTCTGCCCCTAAGAACAGAAATCTCTTTCTGCAAGGAACAACCCCATATGTTCAGTGTGTTGCTGGCACCTCTTGGCTGTTGGATATACTGAGGCACAGGCAGTGCTGAAGAGAGACAAGACAGAGGTCTTTGGAAGCCAAGAAGGTCCTTCCAGTGGTTAGCTGTTTCTTGCCTTTTCAACCAGGGTTTCTTTAGCCATACTTTTTAGTGTCCCTCTGTCTTCAGGAAGCTATGTTTCACTCGTCTTTTTAAAAGCAAGACTGTAATGTTAGTGGAGTGTCCCAGATGGCTGACTCTGAATGTCTCCAGTGTCTCAATGGGGGCAATACTGATAACAGCAGCAGCTTGAATGCGTAACTTTCTTCCAGATGTGCCAGGCACAGGTTCTTAGCACCATCCTAGAGGAAAATTCTGTCTTCTAGCAAATGTCCTCTGCTGCCTTTGCTGTTTGTCTGCAGCTCCTACCAGGGGACTGCTGGTGAAGGGACCACTTTTGGGGAATCACATTGGGTGGTTTCTGTGAAATGATTCCCTATCTAGAAGAAACTAAACCAGGACTCTCCTGTCCCCCATATCTGCTTTGAGACAAGCAGTGATGACTTCATTTTCCTTTCACATGGCCAGAGTTTGGTTTGGATCCTGGGGACAGAGAAAGGGCTGTGGGGCCTACCAGCAGTCTGCCAGGCTCCCTGGCTGTCTCCAGCAGTTCATCACCTAATTAGCTGGTGATCCTCCTGGGAAAAAGCAAATCTTCCAACCCTTATTTCTGGGTTGTTGGGGTAAGAGGAAGGCAGCAATGGGAAGAGATCCTGCTGCATTCGCAGGGAGCCATGTTTGGGAATTAAAAGTACCTGTAAAGTGAAGGCTGACATAAAGTTCATGACTTGAAGAGAGGCCCAGTTTTGGCTTGGGCAGGCAATTCCCCCTGTTGAAATGTGAGTACCTACTTCTGTTGTACTGTCTCTGATTGGGTTATTTGTCCTTTTCCCTTTGCAGCCAATTTTTCTTCTCTTCCCTATACATGGGTTCAATGGGCAATCTCTTTTCCCATTCAATCACTGTCTTCCCCCCTCACTCTTTTTGCCATGGTATTTATCATCTGGGGCTGCCAGCACCTCCCAGTCTGCTTGCTCAATTCGCGGTTTTCTGGCATGTAAAAAGCGGCACTATAGCAGCAATAGGAGGGCGCTGTCAGGTGGAAGGGGGAGGAGGGGAAGGTGCGATTCTTGATTCCAGTCCAGTGTGTTCTCACCACAGCCTTGGCTCCAGTGACTGAGAAGTTTCTTCAAGGCCCCTTAAGAATAGAAAGCTAAAAATAGTTTCACAGTCAGATGTTCTTAAAGGTACTATTAACTCTTCATTTTCGTGGACTTGCAGCTTTTTTGTAAAAATAAGATACATTCCTTTGTCAAGACAGCTATTGCCTTTGCGTAGGATGCTCCCAGAAGAACAGCTAAGTAGTTTTTGGTCTTCTCCAAATCAGAAATGAATTCTGTCAACGGAGCCCTTCCCTCACATAATAAGGAGATCCTGAGCACCACTTGAGAAGCCCCTGCCATGACTGAATCATTTCATACCTCCAGAGATCCAGCAGCGCAGACCACCAAGGGCAGTGCTAACTTGTTGTGCTGTTAGGACTAATAGAGGCCATTTCTAGAAGATATAGAGGAGTTTCTTATTCTCTGGCATTGCTCTTGGGCTGATTACATAATCGTGTTGGTTACTTTTGTGGGTTTTTTAATTTGGAAGAATTACTCTACAGGGAAGGACTGGATTTGAAATTGAAGAAAAGACCATCTAATCTTAATTTTACTTTGAAACACATTGCTCTCCAGTAACAGTCCCAAGTGCCATAGTTTTCAACAGTGTGAGTAAGATAACAAAACTATTATACTTACCTGCTCAAGGAGCAGAGGGGGCTAGAGAAGGGTGAGGGACAAGTAGAACAACTTTCAGCTAAAATTAATTTAAAAATTAGAATGAGAAACTATGGCTGAAAAAAAATATGAGTAATTCTCAGAAGCATGTGAAGTGACATTTCCTTTACTTCTAAGGTCCAATTCAGAGTGATTGTAACATAGAGGCAATGCACTGCAAAGTAACTGAATAGTGCTCCTGGGACAATCTCTGATGGTGTATTAGGAAAACCAGTGGAGAAGAGGATGTAATATAAATCAGAGAAGGTAGCACTTCTTTAACATGGACTGTTCTCCAGCCACCTACTCATTGTTTTTCCTGTCACTTTTCTACCTTGTGGTCTTTCTTTGTAGTGGTTACATTCTCTTTCCAGCTCACATCAGAAGAGAATAGATGTCACATCTGATTTTACATTGTTGATAGCCAAAGTCATTCTTTGCATTCATCAGTGCTGTAGAGCAAATCCCAAGGTGTTTCTCTGCGTAGATTCTTATAAACCCACTCATTTGGCTCTGTGAAACAGTATTTTGCTGACCAATGCAAGTGAGCACCAAACATACATGTAGCTGAAGTTGCAGCCAGCACAAAAATGTTTTTTCCAAATGGAACAGAAGGTCAGATCATAACTTGACCTGCTGTTTCATGCTGGTTTTCCCTAGAGAGAAAGCAAGACTTTATCATTCCCACTGATTATTCAGCTGAGAATAAAGCTGAGTACCAGATTACCATTTCATTGTTCCCATGAGACTGTCAACTGCACACAAGCTGAGCACAGGCATGGGAGAGTGCCAGTCTTACTACAGTTTAGTCATTTTGAGAAGTTCTGTAGCTTCTTCAGTGCCTCAAGCGTGGTGAATTGAGTATAAGAAGTGGTAACATTGATAATCTTGGTTTAACACTAAAAAGCTTGGGCCAGAAAGATTTTATTTATTTATTTTTTTGAGTAGCAGGCAAATAGAGCTTAGTTTCCTATGGGATTATGTTTTGTTTTGTTTTGTCCTATAAATCTTATCACAATAACCACAGTTTATAACTCCATGACTTTTGTGACATCCAAGCAAATGTTTACTATTTAGCAGGTTGCTGGCAAACGTACCTGATATCTTTATGCTTGTTCTTCTGTAGGAAAATCAATTTTGGCATCTTTTTGCTGTCCAGACAGTGCTTACCAGAGAACTAAAGGGAAGATCCATAATCGTGTAGATTATGCACACATACATATTTCCCAATTATACAGTCTTCTGAGCCACCATGCAAAGAAAAGTTGCAGGGAAACTCACAATTAAAAAATCATAATTCTCTTGGTACTTGATGTTTACCTGTCTATATCTCTTACTTCTTCTCTTTCAGGAGCTGGATTATCAGAAGAGACGCATACGGGAATCAGGGGACAGGTTTGTTCCCGTCATGAGTGATTTCATCACTGTGGCCAGTTTCAGCTTCTCAGAGTTAGAAGACCTTCTCAACGAGGCTAGAGATAAGGTATGAATACCTTTTGAAAACACGTATGAAAATGGAAGCAGCAATTCCAGATGCTGGGCATATAGCGAAAACTATAATAGAGACTGAACGTGTTTTAGGCTGAAGTTTTCATCTTCCTAATCTGGTGTATAGCAATTTAGAACACATTTTAGGATTAAAAGAAGGTTCAATGTACTTGCCCATATTTTGTTAGTCTTCTTTAACATTATCTGTGTGTGACAGAGAACTGTGATGGCGATGTCCATGCCAAGATACCAGGACGCTGCCGTGCTGTGGTGTTGAAGGGACTGCCTTTTAACCCGTCTCTCAAAACCAGGTCCTTTGGTGATCAGATACAGAACTGATATCTTTCAACTTCTGCTTCAGACTTCATCCTATCCTGCTCATTCAACTGGAGCTGTTTGGATTTTCCTTTAAAAGTGCACCTCTGGGTAGTTTGATAATGCTGAATACCCAATCTTTTCCACTTGCGCTTCTCTGTTTCTGCTTGTATTTGATTGCAAGCACATAGACCCCAAACATCCACGGTTTGTCAGACCTTCTTGGATCCTTCTCACAGAGCCAGTACCAGGTGTGTTACTCTCCAGGTGCTGCTGCGATCGTGTTGTACTTCCACTGTCTGCACCTCCATTACCAGATTTGTACAGCTAAGGAGGTGCTTGCTCTTTGCTGATGATAGGAGTCTGGCACTAAACCTCTCTGTCTCTCAGCTGAATGAGGAAGAATTTATAGGAAAAGATCATAAGCATATGAAAATGTTTAGAGAAGAGCAAGTTCTAAAGTAAACGGTATGTAATGGCAAATCTACCCTTGTTGGCTGGCATATTAAAAGTGCTTGGCTTTATGAAACAAATGTGTTATTTCTTTTGGATTGAGTTGTTTCCACTGCTGGTGTCAGACCTTGCAGGGATACATAGCAGTGTTAAGGAACCTGTTGCATTATTAATGAAACCTGTGCCTTTGGGTTGGTAGGCCTTAGATTTTGAAGGATAGGCAAAATACAGGTCAAGGATGTGGATGGACAGTAAGACTCCTCACCCATCCAATAACTCTGCAGTATTGCCATTCTGCAATTTAAAAACATTTGCTTGCTGTGGAGATACTCTTGGTGATATTGACTCCCAGCTGCAAACAACAGGAGCCACAGGGTCTCAGCTAGAGCTAGCTATCCTGGCAAATGCCAGTGGGGCAGTAGTGATTACTTCACTTAGAAGACAAAGCTGGGCAGTACAACACTTGTTAATGTTGTAAGGACATTCTGTGGAGAATAATGTGCCTAATTTTTTCATTGTTGTCATGTTGCTTGAGAATGTTCAAACCACTTCCAGCAGAATAATGTTCATACCATACTTGCTTTATAATCACAAAAGCAGTATTTTGCATTCCATACCTCCAACTGAATTTACAGGGAAAAACACAGTTTTCTATGGTTTGGAGGCTTCCATTTTACTATTGGGTACATTTTCAATTTTATTATAGTTCCATTTCTGGAAGTGAATGCAACCTGTCCTAGGCTTTTGGTTTGATGTTATAGATAGAGGTGGACCTTTCTTTTGACACACTATGGCTTAAAGCCCAATGTGATTTGTTTACAAGGTCAGTTATGGGCTAAAACCCAGCAAGCGGTACACATCCGGTACAGCAATGCAACTTTTGATCAGTTGCAGGAAAAATGTATTCTTTTGCTTTAAGAATAACCAGAGAGTCTCCCTGCACATGGACCGGTACGTCTGGAAGTTGTTGCACACTTTTTTTAGACATAGCCAACATAAAGCCCTTGACAAAAAGAGATGTTTTACTTTAATGACTATAACACGCTTAGCAAACGTTTCTCTAGCTCTCCTCACACACCCTTACTATGTTTGAACACATGCTCTTCCAACTTCTGCTCAACCTATGGCTTTGCTTCTTCCACTGGCAATAAGCTGCTTTTGGACTCCTGAAAGGGAACTGTCTGTCCTTACCAAATGCTGAGCTATTTCTCATGTTTGCCTCATATTATTTTTCCCCTCCCTTCTTCCTCTTTTTCTTCTTTTTCTTAAAAAAAAATAAAAATAAAAAAAAAGCTGGAAATTTTCAACAAACCAGATGTGCTTTGCAAAGCCTATAACATCTTCCATTCTCAGTGGGCTCTCTGTGTTTGTTGAATCAGGAGCTTTTTTCTTACCATGGAAACCTACTCTAACTAGCCAGTTGAAGGAAGAGAGGGACTAAGACATCTGATTATCCTGTTCTTTTTTTCATTTCTCAAAGCAAAGCTAATAATAATAATAATTTAAAAAAAAAAAAAAAGTAGTGGGAGAGGAAAGACTTTTAAAAATATTTAAAGGGGCCCAGGAAGAATTGGTCTAGTTCACAGATTTATTAATAATGAAGCCCTAGTTTTAACAGCTGGAGTTGGATATCTTTCTAAATATAGATGTGGCTAATTGATTGCCATGAGCTAATCAGAGCCATGTTTCCTCAGCTGGGACTTAAAACAATACAAATTATCTTTTCAAACCTGGGAAGCTTTTTATTTTTGAAATATCTTTAGCACTGGCAAAAGTAATTTCAGTATTGAAGTTCTGGAAACAGCCCATTACTAAGGTGTGGTGCTGACCTTCTCTGTAAAGGATATATTTCACAATCCCATTCAGTACTTTTTTTGGCCTTTATGCTGAAACGGGACTATTTACTGCTAGTAGTCACAGAAAAGAAATGATATTTAAAATTTAAAGAGCCAGATTGTCAGATGCAGGCACCCGTTTTTGCAGAGGAAGCTTTGTAACTATACTTATCTTCATGCAGTAAACAGATGGCTTGGTTAAAAAGTGATTGGAAACTTAGACCAAGTCTTTAAATAGGCACCCCAGCACAGCTGGTTCTTGTTCTTTTTGTGTGATTGTGTGATTTTTTTTTCCACTTCCAATAACACTTTATAAGGGAATATATAGATTAGATCAAGGGATAATGTTTTCTGCCATTTCCCATAAAACCGGAAGGTGGGGGCAGAAGAAAGTGAAATTCTGCCCTGGAATCTTTCACCAGTTTTTACATGCCTGAACAGATGAAAACATGACTTTTTCACATCAGAAAAAACAGAATGGGGTTAAATTTTGTTTGTGAAAATTCTTCCCTGTGCTTCCTGTGGGGAAGCAATGAAAATGTCCAGGGAGACTAACAGTGTCCTCCCATTGAGTGAAGTTTATTTTCTTACTTGAATAGTGACATTTGCCCTATGTGAAACTTTACAGTATGCTTGAATGTCGACAGGTATGGACTTAAATCACTATATTGCTGTATAACTCTTCTACCAAAGAGGGTTTCATTTTGTGAATTTTCATTCAGGGGCCACAGTTTTGGGCAAGGTTGATGAGAAGGGTAGGAAAAATGTCCATCTCCAGACTTTCTCATGACAGCTAATCCCAGGCAGGCAAGGTGTTTGCGTTTAGCATTGTGAAGACCAGAGTTCAGACTCTGCGCATGCTTTTAATAAGCATAGCACATGTATTAACTGTTTTGGAGAACAGCAAGGCAGTGAAAGCCAAAGTCCACGTCAGAAAGTAGCCATTAATGGCAGAATGCTATGAAGCACGCTGTACTTCAGGTGCCAGTTACAGGCTGTGCACTTCGGTCATTCATTTTGGGGACTGTTATTTTCTGTCAGCCTCTGGGGCTGGCGGAGGAGGAAAGGATCAGGATGGAGATGGCAGATGTCAGGGCAGGGTGTGTTCCACAGGCACAGGCAGGCACCACAGTCTGCCATCAGAAACAGCCATTTGGTGACCAAATTGCATAGCTCTGGTGTTTAGGACTGCAGATGCTTTGGGGCAGGTTGGTATCTGGCATACTGGAAATGTTTATAGCACTTGTGTCCAGGCTTTGGGGCTGCCAGTCACTGTTGATCTCGTGGGGGAATTGTTTTAGAGCATGAAGTTGCAAAGAGAGCTGGGCATAGCCCTGCCTGAAACCAGCAGGTCTCTTTCCCTTAACTGATATGAATCTGTCCCATAAAGAGAACAGACATTTATTTGCACTGCCTTGGTACAGGGTTGGAATCTTTGTAACAGCAAACTCGGGATTACTGTTCTGGGGAAGACAGTTCATGTTGCATGGTATAATTCATTTTTGTGTTGGCTTCTCCCTTGATAGCGGACAGCAGAGACAGCAGGAAATTTTTATCATGGCTGTTTTTCCTCCTCTTCCAGAGCCCCGTTCCTGCCGTTTCCAGAGCTCTTCTGCCACTGTTTAACATTTCGTTGGCAAGCACAGCAGAGAGTGTGCGCGCTGCTGTCCCGCTTTCCCTCTCCTTGCTAAAATGGCTTTTTAAAATAAACAACTGTCTAAACGATTTGCTTTGGCAAGGGGATGAATTCAGTGGAAAGTTTGGCAGAGGAAGCAGAGTTGGCACTGAGCTCGTGGACCCGTTATATCATGGAGCTTGGGGGCCCTTATGGTGTGGAAATGAATTTTTTAATTAAAAAAAAAGAGATAGCATCCTGTATTACAGTGGAAAACCTGCTGAAACACAGTTTTCCATCATGCTTTTGCCCATGTCATCTGTCCCCAAATGACTTGAGGAATAAGCAAGTTTCAAAGACCCCTCCCTGTGATACTAGAGCACGTCACCGAATTCTGGGAAGCGCTGAGCACGCCTGGGGACTGAGCTCTGGGTTTCATAGCCTACCCAAAACTGGGTACCATTATTCAGGGAATTTGCTGCTTGTGCTGTGCCACGCTGCTCTACCCGCAGTGCCCCGAGCCAGGTGGGATGTTGTGAGCCCCAGCACACAGCTTGGAGCTTGGGCTTGGCTCCAGGGCTGGGGGTGCTGCCTCCAGCTGCACGCTGCCCCTCATCCCACCACCGGTACCTTGTAAAAGCACGTGTGATGGCAGCACCAGAGCTACAGGGAGACAGAAGGAGTAAGAACAGAGGGGTCTGTTCGAGTTTAAGCAGTGAAAAGCCTGTGTGGCACTCTTTACAGTAGTGCACTGAATAAATGTTGTACCCTATTGCTGTGAATAACTGAGGGTTTTTTCTTTGTCCTGTATCAGATTTGTGGAGCAATGTTTTCAGTTATTTAACAAATGGAGAAAGTTGAGACTTAGGAAAATGAGCTCCCAAGCCACATCATGGGCAGAGCTGGCAACTGGAGCTGGATCTCCTGCCCTGCCTCCCTCTGACCTGTCACGTCTTTCTGGAGGCAGCAGAGAAAGAGGGAAAATGTTTACTTCATTGAACTTCAGATTTTTCTATTGCAGTTATTTTGATACATCCAGCTCGCAGTTTTTTACTTTTCATCTTTCGCTGCTTTACCCTAACTGACTGTGGTCTGCTAAGCCATGCAACTGGGCGCCAAAGTCAGGCTGTTCTCAGGATTCATCCTCACTGCTGCTGCTCAGCGACCACAGCACCTTATATTCATGAGAGCCTCTGGAAGGCTCCCAGAATGCTGGGCCCTTCCAGCACAGCAACACTGCTCCTCCTCTGGGCAGCTTTGGGGAGGCAGTGTCAAAAACCTCTCTTCCAACGCGACAAGAAGTTGGTGCTGGTAGTTGGGTGACAGGCCACGTGAAGAACATTTGCAGACAACACCACCCTCTAATGGAGATTTCTGTATATGTAGGATGTAAGAGCCCCAAGCAAGGACCTTTTCCTCTTCAACCCCCCCAGCCTCCCTAAAAGACCAGGAAACCAGCACCCACAGCTTCAAACCAGCTCAGCTCCTGCAGACCCCAGCACTCACCTTCGCTGTGCACAGCAGGGTTGAGGAGCTGAGGGGAGAGAAATGGTGCACCACTGGTACAACAGCCATCTCTGCTGGGCTAACGCTGAACTTCAGGCTTCCCAGGAGGTGGGCAAGCCTTCCTCCTAGCTGGCAGCTGCAGTCACAGCTCTTAATTTGGGCCTTATTTTCAATTTTCACAGGGGTTAACCACATGTTAAGAGGGAAGAGATTCCAGGTAGCACATCTCCTATGAGTAACACTAAGCTGTAGGTGCTCTGTGTGCTTAGGCACCAGTGGCAATGCCTGTGTACCACTCAGGTCTTTCTCTGGTGTCTCCAATTCTCTGGCTGATGGCCACACTGGTGTAGGCAAGCAAACAAAATACAGCACGTGGAGATACGTTATACTGTTTGTGGTATTCACAGCCTGTATTCTCTCTGCTAAAAAGCTAGTGCTGCTCTGTGGATTACTGTGAATCTGCTGCAGTTTCCTGACTATTTAAGTAGACTTAAAGTACGTAATATGTAGAGAGAATAAATATATAGAGAGAAACCGAGAGAGAGGGAGTAGGTGCACATACGTGCATGCATTTGTCTTCAGAGGTTTCAGAGAAAAGGAGTTAAACAGAGAAGTGATCTGTTGCTGTTTCCAAACCCTGAAGTCCCTCCACGACTTGCTGCTGTTGTAGTGCTTCCTTCAACTCCTGCCATGTTTGGTAGCTCAAAGCAACTTGCATTTCTTCCAACACTTTTTTTTTTCTTTTCATTTTCAGAAACTTTGGGTTTCTTTGTTTGTTTCTGGCTGAGAACACAGCCTTTTTTAAGGAAAAAAAGAAGCTAGTGCTTCAAACTGCCTCGTGGACCTGGCAGGGAAAGCAGAAGAGGGGAGATGCTGAGTCTCTCACGCAGTGCCAGAAGGAAGCTGTTTTCCTTGGAGATTTCTTCCCCCTGCAGTTGACTGGGAGACATTGTTTGTACTTCACCTGGTACAGGGCCAGAGGGGTTTATAAGTCCTGCTTCCAAACTCGTGTTGTGCTTGGGAGCTAAGCCTGAACTGTTCTGACTTTTCCATTCTGCAAGAGTACCCACCTAAGGGAAGGGAAGCTGGGCTGTGTTAGTACGAGCTGAGCACACACACAAGATAATCTGAAGTCAGTCCATAGCCTGGGAGAGTTGGGGTTTGGTCTGGTGACCGTGGGTGTCTGTGAGGATGCTCTCCTTCTCAGTGGTGGTGCCTTAAGGGGCAAGCAGGGAAGGCCAGGGGAGTTGTGCACCAGGGCAGCAGCGGTATCAGGAGTGTGATGCTGGTGCTGCCTGGTGCAGCACGGAGGTGTGTGAGTGAAGGACAATGATGCAGTTTAGGGATGTGTCCAGTTATGTAGGAGTTAGCGCATACATGCTGTAGACAGACTATCTGTGCATGCAGTTGTGTGCATTTTGGTGAGCACAGAGGCACATTTGTGAGAAGGAGGGAGCGATGAAGAGAGTACGGGTACTGCAGGACTTATGTCCAGGAGCCAGGGGTTGCTGTGAATTTACCACATCCAGATCAGAACTGCCCTGTGACTGAAGTCCTGCCAGTTGGCTCCCTCCACATGCGTCCTGCAGCCTCAACATTTGCCTTTTAAAATAAAAGCCACTTGTGATGTATTCACTCTCTTTTAAGTCTGCCCGGGAGCCCTGGCTGCTTTCCTTGCCCCTCTCTCATGCCATGTCTGTCCACAGTCTCCTCTCTCCCAGGCAACATGGGCTCAGAACTGCAGAGTGACGGATGACATGGCAAAAGGCTCCCAAAAGGATAGGCTACAACATTATTTCTCAAAACCTCTAAATTCAGCCCTTCTAAAGTGGATTTGAGGTGTAAAGAGAAGGTGAAATGTGAAAGCTTGGGCTACTTTGGTAGTTGTTCTCCAACTAGCTCGCTGCCTTTCATGCCCCTGCTGTCCCACCACTGAAATTGTGCCATCCCCCTCAGGCACTGAACATTTTTTTGGCATCAGTGGGATAGATGGTGCTCTCCTTCACCACTGCCCTGTGTTGCCCAAAGGATACCCACGAGAGCAGATTCTTCAGGACAGAGGCACCTGCCATAAGGAGAGGCATTTCTCTTACTGGCTGGGGGAGGAGTTTCTGCTCACCACATGAATGCTCCGGGGGTATTGAATTACCACTGTGGTTACACATAAGCTTTCCTTGCTGTCTTCACCAGACTGCCTGCCTAATTGTTGCTCTTGTGTTTTCTGCCCCCTTGACAGTACGCCAAGGCACTGAAGCATTTTGGAGAGAATGAGGGCAAGATGCAGCCAGATGAATTTTTTGGCATCTTCGACACTTTCTTGCAGTCGTTTGCAGAGGCAAAGCAAGATTTGGAGAATATGAGGAAGAAAAAGGAAGAGGAGGAGCGCAGGGCACGCATGGAGGCCATGGTGAGAACCTGGGCACAGGAAGGGGTTTCTTTTCATCACCTGTTTGTGTCTCGAGAGAAAGGTTGAAGGGACCCAATTCCAGTGCTCATTCCTGTTACTGTTTTATGTCCTTCTCCTTGCCACCTCTATTTGCCATCCTTCTCCTCACAAACAATGGCATTTTCCTGCTGGCTTTCAGAAGCTGACAAAAAAAAAAAAAAGTATATTTGTATATTTGCAAAATTTGGCTTTTAAATTTCTCTTCTTTGGGTTCGGGTACCCAAATCTAGCCCTACCTTTTCTGCCAAGGCAATTTGCAAGATGGTGCTGCCACTGCCTGATGCTGGACTGTCTTGTTTTCAGGCTGTGCAAAAGCTCTTGTAGCCAGGCCTCCCTTCGTCCTGGCAGCTGGTCAGCTTCCACTCAGACTCTATCATCATCTGCTGTGTGCTCGTCCCCTGACAGTGAATGGTGACACAGCAAATGCCCTGGCGCCTGCTGGAGCCTGCACTGGCAGTATTTCTCTCTGGTTGGCCTTAACGCCTTGATTACTGGGGTTGCATTTGCCCTTGATGTGGCGAGTGAGCTTCTGTGCATCAGTGGTTTTGCTGCTGGGAGCTCGATGTGTGTGTCCCCAGGGGTTCGTGTGAACCAGCCTCCCCCTCTGACCTCAGACTTTCCTAGGGGTGAGAACAGCCTAGCGGTCCCCTGCCTCCTTCCGCCTTGCCAATGCTTTAACCCTGGCTGCTGCCATGGCCCCAGGCCTTGCTGAGGGGCACGGCTACTTCAGATGTTTGCTGTGCCAAAAGCAGCTTTTTGTTCCTTTCAGGAGAGGAGAGAGGTAAAACTCTCGGATGCCAACAGGCTTCCTGGAACCGTTGGACATAGGGATAAACTGCCAAGACTTAGGCTCAAGTTTCCTTTCAGCCAGTCTAGAAAGTGTCTGCTAAAGCACTAGGATACTTTAGTAGGCCTGATGCACCAAGAGAGGTTGCAGTTTGCTTATGAGAAGAATCTTCCTGCAGCACATATTGATGCCTTGGCATTTCCACTAATCTTGGAGCTGAGCAGTGTGGGGGACAACTGAGCTCCTTGGTTCTACCCTAGGGAGACTGAGGGCATCACCTTGACAGTGGGACTAACCCATTTTTTTTGGTAAAATCAGTATTCAGTTTCATTGCTCTTTCTATTTATAACCAGTTTCTCTTTCCAGAGCCGAGGCAATGTTCCTTATTCCCACCGCTGCAACATCCATCCATGAGCTGTTTCATGTGTTTCTGTTGACGTTTTGATATCTCACACAGTTTTCCTTTTCTGTTATGTTTAGCCTGTGGCTCTCTGATGTTTTTCCCTTCTTAATTACCTCATTCTGCAGGACTGTGACCTTTCTGCCTGTCTGAATGTAGCTGCCCGTGCCCTAAGTGCAGAGCTGTTTGTGACTGTATTAGTGACTGGTTTGTGCAGACACACCAGGCTAACCTTAAACTCACCACATTAGGTGCTGTGAGCACAGTAGGTGCTGCCACGTGTCCTTTTTGCTACAGGGTGATAATGCTTTGTGAGGCAAACAAAAGATGCTACTCATTCCTCATCTCTCCTGCTCTCTGCTTACCTCTGCAGAAGAAGGGAAGCCCGGTATAATCATCTGTTGCCCTTGGCATAGGTGATGGCCTTGTGGATAGGATCCTGATTCTATTTCTTCCCTAAACTGACACATCTTAGCCACTCCTTAACAAAGTGTATGTAGTGATCTGGCATCTTGGTAAGCTAATCCTAAAATTCTGTCCTTCTCCACAGCTGAAAGAGCAAAGGGAAAAAGAGAGGCGACAAAAGAAAGCGAAAGCAGGAAGCATCTCTGAAGAGACCGGGGAGTTTGATGACCTGGTGTCAGCGTTAAGGTCGGGTGAAGTCTTTGACAAAGACTTATCCAAGCTCAAGCGTAACCGCAAGCGTTCGGGGAACCAAGGCTTAGATTCAAGCCGAGAGCGGGTGGTGACAAAGCTAAATTATTAATTACAAGAGAAAGAAAAATAATCAACCAAAAGAAGGTGATGAAAAAGTGCAAAACAAGGAAGATGGATGTGTGTGATGGCTCCTGGCTGACAGCTGCCCCAAAGGATTTCTTTGGTCTGTGGCTAGAGACGCTACCTTTCCATGATCAGCTTTCCTCTCATCCCCCCTCTGTGCTCCTAATTTGAACCATTATAAAAGTGCCTCTGTGGAGCCAGCAGGGTCTGTGACTGGGCCATGCAGAGCTGACAGATTTGCTTCTGGGAGTTTATTGTGTCATCAAAGGCCTCATGGTGATGACAGAAAGTACTTGGGCCTTGCAGACTGCCTCGCAGCTGGAGAAAGATCATTTTCTGTGTGCCAAAGTAAAAATGTGCTACGATCTCCATCTTGCTGATAATAAGCAAGACTAATTTCAGAACAGCTCTGCAAACACCTGCCGCTTCTTCAGGATCTAGACTGGCCTGTGAGGGCTTGTCAAGATGTGGTTTTTGAGGTTGCAAGTTCCCTCCCAGAATTGGATTTTTATAAGCCGTTGATTAGAGCCTGAAAAAAGCTTTTGATACCATATTCTTTATAGTATTTTTGTGTGACCTACACTGTCCAATGCAAGTGATGCTCAGAAGGAAGTAATTGGTTCTGGAAGAAAATGGAGTGCAAGAATCAGGATCAACATAAAACATTTGGCAAAAGTCTGTTGGATTCTGCTTTTCTAGAAACAATTTTCTGGAACTTGTTGATGGTGGAGCCTCAAAGCGTTGAAATGCCTCTTCTAGGAAAGAAGCTCTGGCTTTTGTTTAGAAAACTATGCCACTGCCAGGTTGGAGTTACACCTAGCTGACTGTGGAGCCTGTTGTAATTGCTGGAGGGTGGGAAGGAAACAGCTGAACATTTCTTATCTGTTTGTGCAAGGTTTCTTAGTGGAGCCCAATAGAAACTGGGAGCTCCCCAGTATCATCCACAGGTCACAAGTGGCAAAAAGCAAATGGGGTCACAAGTTGCAAGAAATGAGATTTCTTTTCCACTTGATGCTAGCTGCAATTGCTGTTGGGATGGACTGGACTTTCTGTCTAACAGGCTGACCTTCACTTCACACACCCCACTCCTACCTAGGGGAATCACGTAGTTTAGTAGGATATAAATGGTGTCAAAGGAGAGCTGTGGAAACCGTCGCCTCTTCCATTTAGAAGGGATTACTTAGCATGAACCAATGGAAGGTCCTGTAAGGAAAACTGAGAACTCTTTTCAGGAGAACACAATTGTGTGAGCCAAGCATGCTTTGGAGATGGGTGAATTCATAAGGAAAAAAAAGAAAATTGCATTTAAACTACACGTACGAAGCACACAGTGAGAAAGCAGAGGACCCCAAGAAGAGGACTGAATTCTCAATTTGGTGCATCTTCATGGCTCTAGGAAAGGGATGGGATTATGTGAGCTGTCGTGGCCATTTCTTTTTTCTTTTTCAATCTTGTCTTCCTTTTTGATTATCTTCCCTGGAGAGGGAAAAGAAAGAAATGGTGATGGATTCTTCCTCCTAGACGAGCAGAAAACAAGAACGTTAGAGAAGAGGGGCCCACCACATACAAACTATGCCTCAATAGTAAACAACGCCAAATGTCAAGGAATCCCAGGGAAGTGAAAAAAGCTCCATCAGTCACTTTAATCATTTGGTTTGATTTTTTTTCTCTGAATGTCACTTAAGCTCAGGCTCTGCACTGAGTCTGCAGAACAGAACTTCCTCTGCCATGCACGCTGCCTGATCAGTATTACACATAACCAATATTGGAGAAACCAACTGTGGTGGTTTTCTGAACACTAAAGTAATTATGTAAACTATGGAAAGAAGCAAAAAAGTCAGAATTGTTAAACTCTAAAGTTTCATTGTTTACTGAATTTCGAGTCTCCCACCCCAGAATTTCCCTATTTACGACATTCCAGACTGCCGCGCCTCTGTATAATACTCATCGTAAAGAGCTGGTATCTTACAAGAGCTGGGTGCATTCTCCTCCCTTTTTATCCCACTCCCCTTCTGGGATTAGCTATTAACAGCAATATCCATTGCAGCGGACACAAGCACCTTGTAGAAGAAAGACTGTATTTCTTAAAGGTTTTTGAAAGTTTAAGAAAAACTCTCACTTTTTTAAGCATTTTTATTTTAAATTACAAAATGGATTTTTAGAAATGTCTCTTGTAAATTATATTAACAAGCTCCTTGCTGCTCCCCGAAGTAGACATGCTATATCCCAGCCCTGTTTTGTCTGTCTTGTTTTAAAGCATGCCATATAACCTATGCCATGTAAGCCATATGAGAGGTGGTAATATGTGCCAAATTGGTATACAGTTGAGTTTAGGTTTTGATAATCCCTGAATTCCAAAGATGATGTTTTTAGGGATTAGGACATTGTAGATGTTTCCCCTCTTTGTTCTCTTTGGTTTTAGGACTCGCCCAGAAGTTCAGGTGTAGTGCCAAGGTCAGCCCTGGTGCAAGAAGATGTGACCTGTGGCTCTGTCGAACTTACAGCTGCTTGCTTGCTTCCCAGGTACTTGTTTGATAAGGCAGGCTGTCAGCGTGGCAGTGCTGTTAGAGAAGAAACAGCTCAGGGCAAAACCCTTGAATATAAATACAGCATTGTCGTGTCCTGGCCCCCCCCCCCCCCCAGTATTTTTCAAGCCAGGTTTGTGGTGTGCTTTTTGCAACTGAAGTCACTTTGCCAGGCCACAGATGTAGCAAAGCAGGGAGAGCGCTAAGCCCTCTGCCCGTTCGTGTACACAGTTCAGTCCTGATTTGAAAAGTTGTGGGATGGTACGCGGCGCTCCAGGCATACTGACAGTCAAAGAAAGCTGGCGTAGCTTTGCCACCTCCTCGATTCATACACAAGTAATAAGAGATTGTGCAACTCCTGTAAATCAGCTGTGGGATACGTTAGTGAGACTGACAGGCAGCCCAGAGCCATGCCCGATTCATTGCAGCTCAGCTTTCCTAGCACTCCACAGCCCCAGACTTTTGGTTTGAATCTGTGATGGTGGCTGAAGGCTTCTTTCAGCGTGCTAAACAGTCTCCCCTGGCTGTGCACTCCATGGTGAATGTTCATGAAAAGCATTTGATTACTCACTGAGGCAAGCAGTTATTTCATTGAAGTGGTGACAGGCGGAGAGGCCCATTAATATGTCTACCATATGAGATGGGGCTGGCCACACAGGAGATAAGGAAAAAGTTGGCTCTGCTCTAGGGCCTGGCTTCAGATTTTTGCTGGAGCCAAGTTTGTCCTTGCTTCTAGTCCCTTGGGTGCCGTGACTGCAGCTATGCTCCGTTCTTCATATGCGGTTCTGGTAGAATTGCTTAGCGCTGAAGAAGACAGGAAAATCTTATTCCTTGTCCTCTAGTGCTAACACAGCCTGAGCAGGTATGGCAGGCAGTCAGGAGGCATAACACTGAGGCAAAACCTCTTCCTCACGCTCTGAGCCGGAGAAGAACCAAAGTCTGCTGTTGTCCTTGCAGCTGTGCCTAGCACCAGCATTTTACGTGGAAATCACTCTGTCTTTGGAAATAAGTAGAGGAGGAAGAAAAGCATAACAGAAGGTAATAATCGAAGGCTTGTTCTGCATTACTGTTCCTGCAGAAGTGTAGTTGTTGCTAACTTTATGATGAAGTTCTTCACACCTAGAAGAGGAGGTGCTTTCTAATTCTCCAAATCTTGTCTATAGAGGTTTAGTGCTCCCTCACTTACCGGTGTGTCTCTGCACTGTTCTTAAGCAGATTGCATTAGGATGACCCCAGAAAAGACTGCAGAACTCCCCTACGCACACACCACACTCCCTTTGGTCTGTGTCACTCTTCTCATTTGGTCCTAAGTCTCTGGCAACACTACAAGGTAAAGTGACTTCAGGGCAGCGATACCCTTCCATGCTGTGCAGCATAGCTATTGTCTGGGCACCGGTTCCCTACAAGAGCAGAAGCAGGACTAACATTCAGGGGAGAGAGACTCCCACTAGAGAGACAACTTGAGCATCCTTCAGAAGCTTTTCTGTAATGTGTTCACAGTGTCTGAGGAAGGGAAAGGAATCATGAGGGGCCCTGATGGAAGAATGTGGGGCAGGTGTTTCCATAATGGTTAGCCCCACTGGCTGAATCTTTCCTCTTTTTTAGGAAAGCTCGCACTCTGAGCTGGGCTGCATGGAGAAGCTTGTGTCAGGAGTTTCTTTGAGGGGAAAGGAAATCAGTTGTACAGTTGATGATGTACATGATATATGCAGTTTTGTTTCTGGGTTGGTTGTTTTGTTGTTTTGTTTTTTTCTTTTTTGTTTGGGGGTTAAATGTTTTTTTTTTTTTTTTTAAAAAAAAAAAAGGTTTTAGGAATCTCTAAGGGGAACCTGTAAATCTGACACCTCTATTTATTTTGCCTTATTTTAGTTTGCTATGTTTGTATGTATACACTGCATTACAGCAAAGACTATTGAGACCATGTCAGGGCATTACACCAGCGAGACAGCTGGCGTGGCTATTCGGCAGCGAGCTGAGCCAGGTGAGGGGCTGTGTGTGAGCAGCCTTGGTGTGGGAAGGGACGGAAGGAAAAAAATCCCTTTTGCTTTCATCGTAATCACTCTGCCCCAGTGATACTCGACCTGGGAAAGCCTGGCTTTTAAAGCATGTGGTGAACCGATGCAGGTGGGTTATTTTAGAACACTTCCTAAAGAAAAAGAACTATTTCTCGTCATCAGTCATGGTCAGAAGATTAAGAAGAGCTAAGCTGCACAGCTGCTAGCTCAAACTTCACCCTTCAACCCAAATTCTGCTTGTAATGACAGAGAAGCTTGGATAGATGTGCAAAAGTTGTTCATGCCCTGTAACTTTTCACCAGAGTAAACACATTGGTGGGACAAACCGGGACAATTCTCCTCCCTCAGAGCTAAGATTTCTTCCCATCTTCAAAGCCAAGAAAGAAGGATTTTTTGCTACTTCCTTTCTCAACTCCTCTATTCCACCTCCTAAGATTATCCAGTTAAAGAAAATTTTTGGCAGATTAGTTTTGTACCCATTAAGTCTCTAGCAATCAGTACATGTTTAGTGATGGCTTCTTGGCTTTGGTACTGGACTTGGGAGATTTCTGGTTGCCTGCCATCCACAGAGTTAGCCATCATTGGCCACCTTTATTTCTGTTATTAAAGGATGAAGAAGCCAACCTAGGTACCACAAGTTGGCTAACTAAAAATGCAGACTTTATATATTAAAGCTATCTGCTACTCTAAGGAGTAGTTTTGATGACCAGAATCTCCTAAAGCTGGCCAGATTATGCTCACTGTGCCTGCTGAGAAGGGTGCCATTAGTTTAGAAAGGTGTTATGGCACTTCATTTCTAAAGAGGGTCTGGATCAATAGATCTTCCAATCCAGAGTCTTCTGTTACTGGTGTTAATGTAGAATAGCTCCAGGATACCCAGTACAAGTTGCTCTGTGTTTACACCAGCATAATTCATAGCAGCATCTGGATCAAAACTCCCCTTTAAACAGTTTTGGCTGTTCACAAGATGTTCCACAGAGCCTGTGAAGGGCTTTTGCAAAAGTCCTTTCAGCTGTCCACTGCTAGGAGCTCTCACTCAGCTTATCTAGAAAAGCCTCTGTGACATGCCATTCACATCCTACCCCTCCTTCCCCATCTTTACACTTGCCCCTACAAAGGCTCTTTAGAAGCCTTCACAGTTTTAGGTTGTAAAGGGACACAAGATACTACACTCAACACTTCTCCCTTCCAAACCATCTCCATCTTCAGGCACCCTCCACTCCTGCGAGCCTCAGCTTGAAACTTGCAGGTCATTTTGGGAGGTGCCCCTGCCTGCTGAGCTGGAAAGTACAGTGCTGCTTACTGAGTGGGAGGCTGCTTGCTGCTGTAATGCCTTGGCGTATCCTCATTTCTTAGTCAGTTTAAGACTATAAGTGAATTAAATGTACAAATCCTGTAGTGTCCTTTTTATCTGTATCTTTTTGTAAGAATATACTGTAATACTAAAAAAAAAAAAAGCAAAAAAAATTAAAGATATATTGCCCCCTCTGTGTCTCAGTAATTTCTTTGCACTTGCATTTTCTCTGTTTTTGCTGGAAAGTCTTAAAGGTAGGTTGGAGTCTGAGTGCACTTCTTTTGCTTACCTCTGGGTCTTTCTCTTTGGTCAAGAGCTTGTAGCTCTTCAGGTGATGAAGGCACTGCAGAGCCAGTGAGAAACTTCACAGGTTGTTCTGGCAACAAGGTGGAACAACATAGGCAACACTGGGATTCACACCCCCCCACACAAAAAGGCTGCTATCTAAGAGCTCATAATCCACATGTGGACACGCTAGTACACCAGCAGGCAAGGCTGCAGGGCTGTCCATAAGCTCAGTGCAAGAGTGCGACTGAGAGGAGGAGAGGATGGCTTCAAAGGCAGGAGTTAAATAAGAAAAGAAGCCAGGAGAGCCAACATCAGACCTAAAGCCTTCAGAGATGTGGGAGGTGAGGGGGGAGAGGAATTAGTTGCAGAACAGCAGGGCAAGCAGGAGGCATATAAGAGCTAGGGCTATTTTGTGTGCACTTGACGAGAGGGTAAACGAAGGGACGTGCCATGGCATTCCTTGGAGCTCAAGGGAAGAACCTCGTTTTCATCTTAGATGCAGCTGGTTCATTTATACACAGATCCCTCTGTCTCTGATAACAGAAATAGCTTGCTGACAAAATTCATCCTTTAGCCACAACTTTTCACGTTTATCTTCAGCCCATCAAGGGTGATGTTTTAACTGTGAGGTCCAGTGAGGCTGGTGCCTAGCCTTGATGGGGGGCCTCGCTGGCTGAGCAGCATACTCCTGCAGTGCGTGGCTTCTAGGAACCTCAACTAATGCCCCTGCTCTTAGTTCTGGCTCTCAGGTGGGAAGGGCCATGGCAATGAGCAAAAGCAATCAGGGGATAATTGCTTGCACAAGCTGAGGGCCAATGGGCAGCAGGTGGAGGCTCTGAGTGCTGCGTGGGAAGGCTCTTGTTTTGTATTTGTTGAAAGGACTCTCTATTTGAGTAAGGCTTTGTGTTGAGTCTTTGCTACAAGGTTCTTTGTTTTACAGATGCAAAGGTAGAGGCAAAGAGATGTTTCTGAAATCCATGCAGGATGTGAGTGGCTGAGAAAGGATGAAAATGCAGAGACTTGCCTGTCTCCTTTCCTTGTCTAGCAGCTGAGTTGCAGTAAAGGAGGCCAGATCACTGCTTGTCCTCTTCTTAGAGGTCAAGCCCAGGGGCATTTGCATTCTGCTTTGAGCAAGCAGAGATGTGTCCTACTGGAATTATAGGAAAAGTATTTTTCTTTCTTTAATATTGTGACTGGTTTTGGAGCCTGCAGCAAGGGGCTGCTGTTCTGCCCTACAGGATGACTCTCCCACAGAAGCTTCCTTCAGTCTTCTCATTTGGCTTCTCCTGTCCTTGTCATTGCTGCACGGAAGCAAGGTAAGTGCCTCATGACTTTTTTTTCTGAGCAAAGCTAGCATCAGGGTTTAGCTGCCATGAGTGTGTGGTAGTGAGGAGGAGTAGAAGGGGAGCTTTCTTCCTTGCTGGGAAAAGTCTGAGGATCTATTATTCATTGGTTTCCCCTTTCTTTAACCTTTGGCTTCTCTTTAAACAAAGATGACTGTTATCTCTGCTGTAGCAGATAGGGAATTTTCTGTTAGAAATCTGCTTGGCCTTTTGGGGACTGGTTTCTATTGCTTGAAAACAAAATAATGAAAAACATTTGCCCCCCTGCTTCCCTTCCTCCTACAGCCCAGAAGGTTTTCAAGGTTGTTGTACTAGTTTTTGTTTGTTTATTTCATGTTTCTGTAGCTAATGGGCTTCTTTCTGTTGCCTCTGAGACATAGCTGCTGTTTATCTCTACTTTGGTCAGACTCTCACCAGGAGGGAAGGTCCTTTGGTCTGTCTTTCTTTTTCCCTGTCTTCTTCTGACTTTTTTCTGTGCTCCTTGATTTATTTATTATGAAGGTGGGGGTGGTGTGCTCTTCTGTATGACCACCAGCCTGTCAGACTGAATTTTCTTATGAGATAGTAATGAAAGGATGCATTAAGAAGGCAAAATGCCTTGCTCACACGTGCTTTGATACGGGAATGAAGCAGAGGAGGAATAAACCAGGGTAGGATGTCAGTTTGGCATACCTGGTTTTAATCTATTTCTTTTAGTCTGTATGTTTCTGGTGCTTTAAAATACACACACGCACATATATATGTGCGATCTGCCTGTATAAGGATTTTAGCCTCTTAAGTAGAAGGGGAAGTACCTGAACCTGGTTTTGGAGGACTATTTGTGTAGCAAGACCACTAGAAAAGCTCTGGTCTTTCATGCTTGTTGTGTTTTGGTGAAGGTGCACATGGATCTTACTGTGCTGCTGACACGTGTTGGTATCAGCTCTGGTGCGAGAAAAGTGCCTGGCAGCCCAGCCCCACAGAGCACAGAGCTGTGCCACCTGGCTGGTCCATGTTTCAAGGCCAACCTTGAACAGGGAGATTTGTGCTAAAACACCTCTCCCACCCCAGGGCTACTTTCTGGTGTTTTCTGTCTGCTTCAGAAAGTGTTGTGTTTTAATTTGTCTTTACTTCAGTAAATCAAGATACAATCTTGTATCGAAGCAGAATCCAGGCCTCAAAATGACCTAGAAACAGAAATACCTTCTTTCTGGTGCCTCTTTGAAAGAAAAAAGCCTCCTTGAAAGCAAACACAACTAGGATTCTTTCAAAGGGCTAACTTTTGCTTTTTTAAGGACAAATCCTCTCCCCTCTTTCTTCCTATGCTTAATTAATGAGGAGGAGCCTCCTGGTTCAAAAGGGGGAAGAAAAAAACCACAAACCCCAACCCTGTCCAGCCATGATCAAAGCATGAAAAATGACATGAATGTGGTGAGGTGTTCCAGCTCGCTTACTGCCTATCGCTGGGGTTTCCCAGTGCCTGTGGTCACTTGGGGCAAGGACAGGGCTGCCAGGTGCCCCCGGCCTGCCCAAGGGAGCAGCTCCATGCCCACCCTCAGTGCTTTGGGCCAGGGCAGCAATACGTCTCTGCAAGGCTGGGGCTTAGAAGGTGCTTGCCCAGTTACAAATCTGGTGTATGGCATCACTTGTAGGGCCCACATGCAGGGCCTATTCCTTGAGATACTGTGATGGGTAGCTACTAGTATCTATACTAGTGCCTGTAGACTCCCCTGTGTGTGTGTGTGTGGTTTTAATAGTAGAATTTAAATTGAGCACTAAATTGTGCTGTTGCCAGTGTCCTTCCAGGCCAGTCTTTCTTCTCACTTGGTCTTGGAGACCTTTTGTGTGAGTTGGAGGTACCGAGGCAGGCCCTGAAGGCTGTTAATGCAAATCCAAGCAAAGGTTCTGCAGCTGTTGGGCTATACCTGCAGGCCTGCTTTCACTGGGGTACCCATGGCACCTGGGCTGAAGGCCTGCCTCTGGATTATAAAGCTGGGGTTACTCAGGGCAGAGCATGTCAGGGTGACTGTGCCACCTGGGCCCGCACATCTGCCTGTGAAGTGGAGGCAGAAATCGCTGACAGATCACACTCCTGACAGAGCACTGCGGTGTGTTGCCTCTGGCACCTGTGCTCTTCAGAGATGGCTCGGGTACTTGCTGGGTGTTGGAGGTGGGGGTGAGAGAAATCTTCCCTGTCTCCTCACCGTGTCTGCTGAAAGGATTGGTAGGTCTCATGCTGGTCCTCATTCTCTTCCCCTTCGCACCAGCCACTGCTTTAGGTTATGGCAACCGCAGGCCCAAAGAGGGTTTGTGGTGTGCTGGGGGCTTTCCTTTGGGGAGGGCTGCTGCATTTACTACCACAGCAGCATCCAACCCTTGGGGTCACAGCTCAAATGCTGGGCTTAAGTTAACGTGGGATCTCAGGGAATGCTTTTTGCCCCCTTTATTTTAAATGTGGAGTACTGTAGTGTTGAGGCAAGTCCTTGTAGTGCTCATAAAAGCAGAATGTGTCTGTAGTTACATTAGCTAGAAAAATAACAACCAGAAAATGGAGGAGGAAAAAGTAGGAAGAGGACATCATAACTTACTGAACTGTGCAAGATGTGGAAGAAGGCATTTGTCTGGCTGAAATGTCTGTCAGTGGTATCTATAGTGTCAGGTATACTGTGTTATATAGCAAGGCCTTTGCCAGTCGTCTGCCATCATGGTGATACAGTGGAAGCAGTTATGAGGGGTACCATGGTACCTCAGGATTTTAACCGGACAAGAGTTTCCTCAGGTAACATGGACTCTATTTGTCTTCCCAGGCAAGTCTGGATCTGCTCTTATGTCGGTTAACACCCAAAGGTAGGTTTTTTTTGGCAGGGTTTGCCTTCCTGCTGGGCTCCCAAACAGGATAACAACTGTTCAGTGCCATGCCTTGTTCTGCTGTGAGCAACCTCTGCTCCTGGTGCTCCTTGACATTGGAGCCTTCTTCACCTCCCTTTTGTCGTCTTTGTCACTATGGCCCTTTGCTACTTGCCTCAGGAGAATTTGCTGCACTTGCTCTGTGGCAGTAGCAACTGCTGGAAGTTGGGCTCTGGTTAGAAACCCTTGCAGAAGGTAATCCCTGGTATGAACCTTCTTGCACATGAAATGTGGCTCTTTTAAAATAATGGTAACAAATTATCTTCCCTTCTTTTGGTCTCTGGAATGAAAGCTTGTCCTTTAGCAGAGAGGAGGTGACTTCTGCAGCTGGAGAGCTGAAGCTGCCTCTGGGGCCAGTGGGGACACGTGGCCTTTCACCGCAGAAGCAGCACCAGAGCTGAGGCAATATGACATCGGGACCAAGCTGGCTGTGGCCTTGGGGATGCTGATCTTGTGCCAGCTTGTGGGGTGTCAGTGCTGGGCTGCATCAGCAGGCATGTCTTGGACTTGCACCAGGGTCAAAGGGGGAGACAGCTTGATCTCAGCTTTGGGACTTGTCCTTGTGAGGCAGCTGCCAGTTGCTGATCTGTTCCTGATTAACCCTCTCCCAGGGGATGCTGATTGGCACATCCCAAACCCAAAATGGGATGGGAGGAGAAAGGGGCTAAATCAGATATTGAAACAATCTCAGTCTCTAATTTTTAACCCAGGCTGGCATCCTAATCAAGACAAGAAGACAGAAGGAGTTTGGACAGGGATCAGTGGTGATGACACTGCTGCAAAGAGCAGAACCAGTATAATTATGGGCAAGTGGACATAAACATACAAATAGCTGAGCTTTGATGAGGAATAGGCTTTCCTGATAACTTCTTGCAGGAGTGGTGGCCAGTTGTCTTCTTTCTTACTCCTTCCAGTACTTCCCATCAGCTCTGCAAGGAGCTTTACCAGTGCTAAATGCCTGTGCCTTTTGCAGCCACTGAAATGGGACCTGGGTTGTTGCCAGTGCAGGTGGATTTTTCTCCTTGGGAGGCAGAGAGGTGAAATCTTCACTAAACAAATGGACGAAACTGAGGGGCAGAAGCCACATCTGCTAAAAGCAACCATGTTAACTTGATAGCAAATATTAACTTCTCCAGATATGTGAGACACGAAGAAGGTCTGTAGATCTGATCATGGGTGCTCACTGCCAAGTGCATGGAGCAATGAGAAGGTTGGATTAGTGTCCCCATCTGCAAACAATAATTTGAGTGACTTAGCAAGCACAACGCATTGGTCTGGCCCAAAGCCCTGTGGTCAGGTCCTCCTGGGTTGCAGTCCAGGCCTGTAGCAGTAGGACAGTCCTCTTCTTCCTGCCTTGGTCCCAGCAAGCTACGTGGGATGCCAGGGACCATTTCCCTGCTCCTTGCCTGTGCCCAGGACAGGGCATGGTGCTCGGGCCATTGGGGAACTCTGTGCACGTGGGGGTCAGTGGCTCCATGGGCACCCCAGCATTGCCAGCACTTCCACCATTGGGGGGGGGGGGGGGGGGGGGGGGCGGGGGGGGGGGGGGGGGGG
>CM021699.1:27067711-27105954 GCA_011074415.1 Stictonetta naevosa
CGGCTTTTCCGTTTTTTACCGTTGTTGGGTTTGGTTTAATTTGTCCCCTTTTTTCCCCCTTTCCCCCCCCCCCCCCCCCGACCCCCTTGCTGTTTGGCTTCCACCAGCCACCCCTGTCTCTCCCATTGCTGGTTCTGGGCCTGAATTAGGCTTCTCTGCCCTTGCTCTGTGTGGGCCCCCTGGCACAGAACAGTGAGGTTTGGGGCCGAACCTCACAGAGCTGCCTCTGCCGTCCCAGCAGCTTTGCTTCCCAAATGCCTCTGAGGTGCTGCCAGCCCTAATGGGTGCGGGGGCTCAACTGGAGACCAGGCGGTCCTTCAGAGAGCTGCAACCACGTGTGTGTGTGTGGAGACATCTTGTCTGAGGGGTGAGGCTAAATCTAGGCCACAGTAAAACCCCTGAACAGAAGCTCCAGCACCAGCTGCTCTGACAGGCCCAAGTACTCGTTTCCCAGTTGAGCTCCTCGCTGATATGGACGCAGCCTCTGTGCACGTGTGTCTGCAGGGGAACAGGTGCCAAAAGTGTGTCTGCAGGGGAAATTCTTGCTGGTGCCAGGCCAGGGTGGAGGAACACTTGGGCTCTGCACTCTTCCCTTCTATAAATGGTTACGTTTAAAACAGGTTTCTTAACTTAGGTTACAGCAGTGAGGGATGGAGGAGCTTTGCTGTAAAGAGGGAGCTACCAGCGACCCATGAACTGGAGGAAGATCCTGGCTAGATTGGGTAGGAGTTGGGGATCAGGAATGCGGCCTGTTCCCACAAATCATTAAAGGACTTCTCCTGGCCATGCTCGGACTTGTGTCAGATGTCTGGTGGGATGTCCACTGTCCTGCAACAGAGCGAAAGGTGAAGGGAGTGAACTGCTGTGACCTAGACCTCATCCCACACCACAGGATGTGGTGACACCCTTGCTCTTGCGTGAGGTGCTTGATCCAAGCCTGGATCCCCTGGGAGATGCCTTGCTCTTGACTGAGGGCACGGGGAGATCTTGTCAAGCTCGGTGAGGGAGGGGAGGCCGGGACGTGGGGAGCCCTGCTCCCGCTGCTGGTGAAGCACAGGAGTGTTTGCTCGCCTGCTCCAGCCAGCTGGGTTTAATTTTAGAAACACAGTGCTATCTTGGGGCATCTTTTTCCACGGAATGCAAGTCTTTAAGTAAATAAATAACAGCTTTGTCGAGGTGGAATGACGGCCCATAACCGCACTGCAAAACACGCACCGAGCGAGTCGAGCCCTATTTCTCTTGCATGTGGAACTACTTTGTGCAGATACAGTGGCTGCATTGCCTCCATCCCCTACTTCGACCCCCTCCTGAGCTGGCCATGTGCATTGATTAAAAAGAAATAAAAACACCTTGAAATACCAGCCTCGGAGAAGTGGAAATGAAAACGCCTCCAGCTGCTGGGGTTCAGCTAGAGTTCTCTGGAGTAGGTTTGCAACAGCTATGGTTTACCAGCGACTGGCTGTTACTGTCCATGCCTTTGCTGCATCTGGGACATCCCAGAAGGATGTGCTCCAAGGCATCCTCAGTGAGCCTTGGGAGAAATAGCAGGCTATAAAGATGAATGCAAGAAACTTGTGTTTAAATACCCCTCCCAGTCTGGCTGGCCAAGAGCCTTCTGCATGCAGTTGTGTTGCTTATGGCTGAGTGTCCTGGGTGTGTCTGTCAAAGCTCGCTTGCTGGCTGGAAAATCCTGTTAAAGCCATTTTACCAGAGCAAGAGCCCATTTGCACTTTCAGGTCCAGCAGCTCTGAGGTGCCTGCATGGCATCTGTTGCATAAGCTGCCTGTAACCCTGTTGCCCTGAATCCGCAGGGAGAGTTCTTGGGCTCCCAGTCTGAGCAAGATCTTACTGTGATGGCCTTCCTCTGACGCACCTAAAATCTGCAAGATAGAACAACTGGTGTCAAAATTACCCAGACTGCTGGCTACTGGCTTTGTTGTGGATTTCCTCCCACTGCATGCTGCTGCTGCTGGGACAATTCGGTGGCAGAGCCGACAGGATGCTGTGCTTTTAAGGAAATTAGGTCAGGAGCACCCATCTTGGGTGCATTAGGAGTTGGCAGCAGCACTCTGGGTGCCTCCTCAAAGCCAAAGGGGTGGCTAGACTGTGCCTAATCGCAGAGGTATGAGTGAGCTCTGGCAACAGTCTTTGTAGTGATTGGGTTTGAAATCGGCGTCTGTGGCTTGGAAAAAGTTTTATGTAGCATCCTTTTGTCATATGCAGGCAAGGATGCTTGAAGAGGTTTTGCTCTGCCCCTTCCAGCGTAAGACAAGCATATCTTGTCCTTCGTATCCCCTCAGCAGGAGTGTTTCTGTGCAAAGCTGATAGGTTTTGTGTGTTCAGGTTTAGTATGTGAATTCACTACGGGGCCTGGGGGCTGCTGGCTGCCCCTTGGCTGAGCTGGTGGCTTCCCTTCCCTGAGGGTTGCCAGGATGGGGAGGGTTTTCCACAGACTGCTCTGCCTGCTTCTCCTCACGGCTGCTCTGCAAACTGCCTGGTTAAGTCAAATCCTTTCCTCCTCAGCCTGTGGCTCCCACTGATATCACAAGTTTGGGGATATTTATTTATTTATTTATTCCAAACCCTAGTGAAGGCCCTTTGTTGAGGGGCCAGGCGAGCTCTGCCCGTGTTCCCTGTAAGGCGGGGATCACGGCAGCCCTGGCAGGAGCCTGTGTTTCCACTGAATCCAATTAAGATTCGGTCTTGGCAGGATGGAGCCTTCTGAGCTGCCAGCTGAAATAGGAGGGATGAGGCTTCAAGGGCAGCAGAAACGATTCCCTCCCCTCGGCTCCGCTTATTTCTTGGATCTGGGCTGAGGATGGCCCCAGGAGCTGATCTGCAGAAGCCAAACGAGCCGCACGGAGCTAAAACATTTCCATTCAGCGTCAGGCCCGGGGTGGGGAAGCACAGAGGCTGTGGGTGGCAGCCGGGGAGGCGGCTGGAGGGGAGGGAGGACGCAGCCCCCCGCGCTGCCCTGGGACAGCCGCAATTCCAGCTCAGCTGCAACTTTGCACATGTGGAGACTCTCAAGTGCTGGAATGATCCCGTTAATTAACCAGGGTGTTCCTTAAGGACTCAGAAAGTGGTGGTAATGGGAGGGCAGAGCTGAAACCCCTCTCTCCCAGGCCCTCAGGAGCAGATGCTACCTGGTAGCAGGCTGCGCAGCTCCGCTGCTGGCGATGGAGCTGTGCCATGACTTGCACCAGCTCCTAACTGGCCTAGGGCACTATTAACAGAGCGGCTGTGTATCTGCTGGCGTACATTTTTTTTCCAAGCATAATATTAACACAACTTTACAGTTGCCCGGCCCTTTTGCTGTCTCCCCCTCTTCCTCCCCTGCCTCCTGTCACTCGGGCACGCTTTGCAGCCAAGCTGCCCTTCACAGTGGAACCAGAAACCTTGCTTTTGCTGGCCTTGCATCTTCTTGGTTGTGTACCCTGGAAGTGTCATGGGTATAGAGGAGAGAAGTTTGAGACAGTCTGTGTGGGAACAGCTTAGTAGAAGGATGGAGATTTTCTGGTTTTGAGCAGGCTGTCCAGAATTTGAGGATAAAATCCATGCTCTCTTCTGCTGAGGCTATTGAGGAAGCAATTGTATCTGTAAGAGTTGTTGCTTGGGGAGGCCCAAGTTAGCAATACAAGGTGAAGCTTGGCAGCAGCAAGATGGAGCAGAAGTTGTGTGCGTGGCACTGGGGAGAGCCACAGCCATTAGGCAGCTTGCCTGATGATGGCCCTGCCCTTGCAGTTGGGCTGTGAAAGTGGAGCTGAGCAGTGCTTGGTTTGTCACACAGCTCTGCTCCGAGCGAGCGTCCAAGGGCATCCAGCCCTTCCAGTAAACTTGTACTCGGCCCTGCTTAACCACTGCAATTTTGGGTACTTTCTCCTCATCAAAGGAGCAAGTAGGATGAGTACAAAATTAGATGTGCTAAACCCAAGGCTTTCTAAACCCAGCAATGGCAGCATGGAGGGAGAAGAAGGTAGAGCTGGCTGGATTTGTGTCTCGGCTACTGCTGCATAGGCTTGTGACCACAAGGAAAACGTGTTCTTATTATGTCAGCCTGCACTGAGCTCACCCAAAGCCCTTCAGGCCCAGCTTGTGAAAAAGGGTTCAGCCACTCTACCCTGTGCCTTTCCAGGGAGCATGCCAGATGTGTCAGGGGTTGCCATCATCAGATCACTTGATTTTGAGACACGTTTTGAGGCTTTAGCATGAAGTCTCAAAAAAAAAAAAAAAACAAAAAAAAACTGCTTAGCCCATTGCACCCAGCAACTCCCGTTTTCACCTTTGCTGAAATGCTAAGCTACTCTTGGAACAAGGCTGTAATAAATGGAGGGAAGTAAACTGTTTCTATTTAACTAATTAGCAGTCCTAGGTCCTGGCCAAAGCACACACACGAAGTTACAGGCATTTTTAAGCTGTAACACGCCTGCATAACTGTTGCTGAGGCAGCCAGGAGCCACAAACGAGCTATGGGCCAAGGAGGGGGTGGGATGTGGGGCCAGATTCTGTTCAGTCAAACCCTGTGTAAAGCTGAGAAACTTCAGGGACTTAGGAAGAATTACTGCAGGTCACCAGTGATTTAAAATGGCTAAAATTTTGTCCCCATTTTTAGTGTTCAGCTGTTGTTATTTTTAGGGTTTGGTTTGAGTGGTTCCTGTTCTGAAAAAAGGTCCCTTTCTAAGGTATTTCGGGCCATGCCTTCCTTCTGTTCCCTGCTCTTCTTCCCCCGGCACTTTTCTAAAAGCACTGCTCTCTTTGATACAGCAAATGTCTTCATGAATTCTTAGTGACCAGCTTCTGTTGGCTTCCCTTTTAGTCTTTGCATCCAGTTTTTTCTAGGGCAGTCTAAGGGTGGGGTGGCTAGCCTCAGGATGTGGCCATGAAGGAAGATGCAGGCTGGATTGGCAGTGAATTGACAATAAAACACAAATGGGAAATTAGCTGGGACAAGAGAGAGCTTTCTGGAGGAAAAGACAAATGGTGCCTTGTAAGGGCTGCCACGATCAGCGACACTTCTTGGTGTTCCAGTTGGGTTTGGTGTGTACGGTGGTAGCGGTGCTGCTGGTGCTCTTAGGGCATCTTCCAGGAGAAGGATGTGGTGGGCTCATGCTTTACCCCATTTCTTTTGATTAAAGTGTCAAAAATCTGGTTCCAAATTAGGAAATACTTCCTAGAAAGCGGGGTGTAGAGCTTTGTGCTATGGTTCCAGGATCTGCAGCATTTTGGGGCCATTTCAGTATGCAGTTGCTCAGGCGAAGAGGTGCCAGTTCCTTACATGACTGCAGCACAAAGCAGTGCTGTTATATGCATCCACTGACTCAGAACAGGCAAGTGGGAGAAGCTGGGTTAAAGATGAGAGATGATAAATTATGATGCTAAACCTACAGGATTACTCAACTTAAGAAGGGTCAGATAGAGCTGAATTTCATTCAACAACAAAAATGAAATAGTAAGAGATCAGTCAAGATAACTTACTACTGTAGGGAAGCTACTAACTGCTGCCTAATCATGGCAGCTTATCAGGTCTGTCTTGGTGCTCATCCTCAGCTATTTATAGAAGCTTATGGATTAAAACATTCCTTTGAATGAAAAACGCATTCAGACTCACATGGAACAATTACAACTAGTATTTATTAAAAACAGTGGACAAAAAAAAGCAAGCCTCCAAAAAGTATTCATCAACATCTTACCATTGCCCACCCAGCACCACCAAGACATACAGTGCTACCAGCTCATTTCTCTTACAAAATATTCTATTGACTTATGCTGGCTTCATTGTCTATAAATGTGCATAGTTTCAAGACTTTATAGTATAACATGAGCATAAAATGGCACCACAGTCTGTTTGTCCGAAGCTTCCAGTCACTCGCAACCCAAGGAAGTATGTAGTGAAGTGTGCGTAAGTAGTGGGATGTGCGTGGCAGTCATGCGTGTGCTTTGTAGGGCCTTAAGTCCTTTGTGTGAGCTTTACAGCATGACAGCAAACTTCTCAGAAGCTGAAGAATCATGCCCCGAAGCCTCATCTTACCACCACTGAGTTGCCTAGTTTCCTTTTAGTTCTCCAGACTAGCTGGAGGCTGGGTGAAGGCAGGGAGGGCAGGGTGTGTTGTGCGTGGTGGGGCTTAGTGCGGTGCCTGTGTGAGGCAGCACCTCAGCAGGTTCTGGACTTGCTTCCTTTTCCAGGGGCTTTGCTTCTGTGCTGAACGAGGAAAGCTGTTGTGCACAGCAGCTCTGCCGATGAGCGCTGTCTCTCCTGGCTGCAGGGTGAGCTGAAATGCTTGGCGCAGCCGGGCTGTGTGCCCTGCAGGGGAAGGCTCCGCAATGCCCCAGGCAGGAAGGCAGGTGCATGCTGCAGAAGGTGGCACCTCACAGAAGGTGGTGGCACAGTGCCTTGGCTGTAGGCAGCCTCAAGTTTTCCACTCAGCCCCTTCACACAACCTGGGAGCTGTGTGTTCCTCGATGCAGTCATAGGGAAGGTGAAGTGCTCTTTCTTCCAATTACTGCTTTATAATCTCCTTCATTAGCTCAAGCCAGTCTGGGTTTCTTGCTCCTTCGCAACCTAAAAGGCAACTGGCTTTTGTATTGCTCTTCAGTTGTGCTTCAGCTAGCAGTGACACCTGGCAATCTCCTCAAAAACGAGCATGGTTTAGCCTCTTTGGGAGCGAGGACCTACAGCTTCTTGCCTGGCTTGGTGCCACACAGTGAGATAACTCACTACTATCTCCCGTACAATGCTAAGTTGATTTACAGACAGATCAGTGACACTGATGGAATCAGGACTATAGCACTGAATTGCAGGCATACAAATGGTTATGGAGCTGGGCACCTCTCTTATCAGGCTTCCCAGACTGTCTCCTTTTCTGAGCTTGCTCAGCAGCAGCTGTAGCTGCTGTGTGCACCTTACCTCAATAACAATGGAAAAGAATCAATCTGCAATGGGCAGAGCTCCTTCTGTGTTAACTACTGTATGAGATTTGTAGTGCACAAGTAAATAAGTTTGTAATGTAACCTATTGCCTCCTCAGCTTAAACCTGTGCTTACTTTAAGTGAGCAGGGTGTGCGTGACTGGTTATGTGCTTTCCTGATGCTCACATTTTAACCTCATTACATGAGAAGCAACTACTTGCCAAGGTGAAGACACTTACAGTAACCTCTTTAACTTAGAGTTGTCTTTGTGTGCATATTGAAAGGGAACACCCTGAATCATATGGGAGATCACGTTAGCCATAAGCACTAGGAAACAAGTAAAACAAGGTTAAAAACATCCTCTTCAGAGCATTTAAGTTAATGTTTTAAAAGGATCCATCAATATTAACAAAACAATGTTGATTAGTATATAGGATAGTCAATTATCAAAGCTAGAGCTACGTGATATCTCCCCTCCCAGCTACATAACGTGGGGCAGCTTAAATGCTCAAAGGCCAGAAGATTTCATGAAAGCAAGTTAAAAAATCATGTAGGAAAACTCTCCAAGTGGAGCAACAGCATCTCTCCTGCTCTTCCAAGCAAGTGGCTACTGGTCTCAGTCTTGGTTTCAGCTGTCAGGACCATGCAGCTTGCTGGCTGCTAGGAGCTATGTTGGAGGAAGGACAAAGTGGAACCTTCTGGGGCTTGGTGCAACAGCTTTGTCTAAAGTTAGGGTGAGCTGACACCTACTTCCATGCTTGGTGTAATTAAGCCATCAAGCATGCAGACACAGCACCTCACTGTATTTGAGCGCTAAGGTCAAAATGCTGCAATATGCTTCCAACACTGCAAAAATTACATTTCAGCTCAGCAAAATAATTCTTCTAACACCAGCAACCCTCTGTTTTACATCATTTCACAGCATTCAAGGCAGAGAGCTGGGCAGCTGCCCTCTTTTTTTTCCTTCTGAAACTGACAGGTGGGTATTTCCCAATTGTGGGCAAGGGAAGCAACAGCAATGCAAAGGGAAGGGAGCTGCCTCTCTGACCCTGGCTGTTCCACAGCTATAGTCTCTGCTGTAGTAG
The DNA here is from genome assembly GCA_011074415.1 of Stictonetta naevosa. NCBI lineage: Eukaryota > Metazoa > Chordata > Aves > Anseriformes > Anatidae > Stictonetta > Stictonetta naevosa. The sequence goes on from CM021699.1 coordinate 27,075,703, forward strand.
GGTCCCAGAGCTGTTTTCTTCTTACTGGCACTATCTAAATTCAATTAGGGGGGATGGAGGCACAGACAGAAACAACTCTGAAATCCTAATCCTTGACTTAAAAATAGTTGTCAAATAACAGGACTTTCAGCACTTCCTTCATTTCCAGAGCTCACAGTTGCGTGGTGTGATGACAGCAGCTGTGAATATTTCACAGCATGAAGAAAAAGAAACCCTCTGTGGTATAACTAGGAAGCTTTGTTCAAGCTCACGGTGAGGACACTGAAATGGAACTACTAGCTGAGTGGAGAAGTCTGTCCTCTAAAAAACACACATCCTTAACAGCTGGGGTAAGTGGTTCCTCTGTTCACTCAGCGGTAAGCTGACAGAGTTGTGTGGTATACCTGCTGAGGTCTCCAAGCCTACCACAGCTGAGTGGCATTGGTTCTGTGAGTGGCTGTGTGTGAGCAGTGGTTACCTGGAGTGCTGGAGGTGTCTGGATATGCTCTAGGCCCTTGAGAAGTCTCCCCTCTGCCCACCTGTCTTACTGAGCAACTTCACCTCCTCAATCACGATGTCGTGAGTAACTGCTTTGCACATGTCGTACACAGTCAGGGCAGCCAGGCTGGCAGCTGTCAGGGCTTCCATCTCCACACCCGTCTTCCCCCAGGTCTGGCAGGAGCAGTGGATCACCACTGCGCACCGGGCCTCATCCAGGCTCAGAGACACCTCCACGTGGCTGAGAGGGATGTTGTGACACAACGGGATCAACTGGCTGGTCAGTTTGGCTCCCTGAATTCCCGCAATCTGGGCTACTGCCAGCACATCCCCTTTCTTCATCTGGTTCTGCCTCACCATCCCAAATGCCTTCTCACCCAGGCGGACAACAGCACCAGCAACAGCCATTCTTCTAGAATCTGGCTTCCCTCCAACATCTACCATGGTGGCCCGTCCTTCCTCATCAGTGTGAGTCAAGCTATCCGAGGCACGAGGGACCTTGGAGCAAGATGCTGAATCCCTGGTACAGAATTCAGATCCTGGACTTGCCTCTTCGAGCTGACAGTCCACAGAAACTTGGCCAACAGGAGAAGCCTCAAGGCACTTTGTGTCAAATGTGGAGCTTGGGTCCTTCTGGAAGACACAGAAGCCTCTCAGCTGGGTTTGTAGAATTCCTGTCCTTATGTAGCACTGTTGCTCTGGGTGAGATACGGGCAGGATAAGCTGTCCTGAAAGTTTATTTTTCATTAATGCTTTTCCCATTTGTTTGGATAAACTTGCTCTCAAAGTTGGCCAATGGCTAGATGTCTGGCCCCACTGTTTTGAATTTGGGGGATGCTGCAGGGCATCTTGGAGTAGTGGGAGTGACAGCAATGCAGGCTCTGAAAAAGAAGAGAAAATAACATGAGGCTGTATTCCTAACCAGGAAGCTAAGTTAAGTCTGCAATAGCTGAGAACCCTGTCAGAGCACTGCCTGGGCCTTTCTGCATTACAAAAACCTGAAGAAGCCTGCAACCATCCATTTTTCTCTCCTTTCTTACCAGTACACCAAAATTTGCTGTTTTGTTAGCACAAACCCCAGGACTTAAAACACCTATTTCATGGTCCCTGACAAGAGGAAACAACTTGCTTTCAAAAAGCATCAACGCTTCCTGAGAAACAGCAGCCAAGAAAGCTTAGAAGAATGCAGTCCTTAAGATAAGCAAGTCACGGCATCTCATTTGAGACTCTCCCAGTTCCAGTCTTCTTGTGAAAGCTTGGCATTGTAAGTACAAAACTCTAGCCCTCAGGTTCTCGGTTCTTCCTTTCCAAACACCTTCTCCCAGCACAGGCAGATACTTTTCCTGCTTCCTTCTTCTGCAGAGAAGGGTCATGGCAGTGCTTGAGGACAGCAGGGACCAGAAGCACCATCTGCAACTGCACCATCTGCAGCTCACGGGGTGGCTCTGTGATGGGAACCTTCCTTATTACTGCCAGCTCTTACTGCATTAATGACAGCTGAAGTTTAAGCACTGGAAAATTCACACTCCCCTCATTGACAGATTTTAAATCTACTCAGAGCTATGTTCCAAGTCGAGCTGGCGTAGCTCCCAGCTGGCAGAGAGGTAGTAAGCCCTCCTGCCCTTTTCACCGTTTAATCCCTTGGTTTTGGCATTTGCACAGGGATTAATGCCAAGCGTCAAGACAGAAGAAGTCTTTCACATGAAAGAAGTGATCTGTAAAGGAAGTACAGAGAAAGCAGTATAGAGGTAAGTGGCTAAGTCCTAGTTTCTCAGCCTTGCTGAGAACCTTCCTTCTCTTCTCCTTGAGCTCCTGTTCCCTCTGCTCTACGATGAGAAATTTGGAGCAACTTGCTGAGTTACCTCTAATACCCAGACCTACAGCTGTTACCTTGGACCATCCATATTGCAGTAACAACGTGGGCAACGCACCAGCTGTATTCCTCACCTCTTTAGTTTCAAAAAAGCTTGTTAGTCCCAGTCACTGCCATAACAAGAGACTGATGCACTTAGCATCTTCCTCAACTAGAGTACCTTCCAACTGTTGATCTGAAAATGCCAATTATTGAAGTTTAATCATTTTATATGGATTCTTGCTGTGCTTGAAGCATATATACATTCAGGCAAAGGCACTTTCAGGCCCACAGCTGATGGCCTACTCACCACAATTAAGATTCTTGCAAGTGTAGTGGTAATGTGTTTACCCTCAGAGGAATGGGTTAAGTAACCACGAATGTTTTCAATGCAACACCACTGTACTGTAGAAGAACAGAAAGCTGTTCTTATTGTTCTTTTCTTTCCCTTTATATACAGCAGAGGCTAATCTGAATATTCTTTTAAAAAGCCAGGAACTCAAAGCACTCTGTTCTTCTGGTTTCCATGATTGGCTTCAAAGCGAAACTCCTGCAGAGTACCTTGTCTCCAGGAGAAGCCGGACTGCAAAGGCAGGTAAGTACCTAGTTCCACAGGCTAAGCACAAAGCCATGGGAATAGGGAGGAAAGATAAGTAATGTTTGCTCAAGTAGAGTAGGAAGTAAAAATACAGCAACAGAGAGCAATGCATGCAAGACATTTGTTTTTCCTAACAACCTACCTTTTCTTTGTTTTATTTAATCATCTCCATCTTCACACCTTGCTCATATAAATAAAAGATGGATAATTATTTTCTACAGCAGTAGAAATAGTTTCAGATGTATAATACAACTGTATGCATCTGACAAACTTCCTGTCGTTGTATCTGATTAATGCACATGAAATTTAAGTGTGTTAGATTCCAGCTAGCACCATGTCAAGGGTGGGGAAAAAAAGCCAGGAGATACTTAAAGATGAACTTCCTGTAACTGAAGTAAACCTGTGAGAAGAACAACCTGCTGAAAGGACTAGTTCAGTGAAGGGAAACACGACACAAACCACAGTACAGCAAAAAAAAGGCCAATTGCAGTACAGGGAAGAAGTCAGCTTTGGCTTACTGGGACTAGCAAAACCACTCAGTGATTTCCAGTGTTCATTAAGTTTCTTTAAATGAATTCCATACTCCCCCCACAGACTACTTGCATGCCAGCATTATTTGAAGTTTGTAAGTAATTCAAAACACCATTAGGAAATCTACTGCTTCCCCATGTGGCACAGTGAGAGAGCCTCTGCTCATCTCCAGTTATGGACTGCACCACTGATGCAGAGACTGCCAGCAGTTAGTCTCAAAGGGACTTGGAACAGCTGGGGAGGACCAAGACAGGCTCTTTCCTATTGTATGTTAGACAAAGAATACTTTTCAAGAGGCACTTACATAGGTCTGATTTCTACACACCCAAACATTAATATAAATGTTAATTTTGGAGTGTTTTTTTCAAACTTTTTTTTCAAAAGCATCTTGTACAATTATGTGGGTTCCAGCCCACTGTCAGAAATTTAATCTAGTATTTTCTATCATCTTTAAAAAAAATAAAGGCTTTCTTCTTGCAACAAGTGAGTACACATTTTAAACAATAGTTCCTCTTTCCCCTTTACCTGGAAGAATGTATTTTCCAAAAAAAGCAACAAAAGTAAAAGCACTAGGGTCTTGCTTTAAAAGACAACAGTTATTACATCCCTTGTAACAAAGCAAAGACCTGCCAATTAATGCACGTTACCCTTCCCAGCATGCCAACTTGTTTTAAAAGCTGTGTTTTTAGCCGCACAGTGGCTAACTTACTTCACAACATCAATGGGAAGATGAGAGTTTGGGTTTGAAATTTAATATCCAATACGTCTCACAGAGCTAGCTCTCCCAAGCATTTCAGTCTTCTGAAGATGATGGGTATTTGCAAAGACAGATATAGTACAAAATAGAGAGAAGTAGGCACACAAGACGCAGAAACACAGTGAAGGATATTTGCTAAATCTATAAGAGAATCCTCTTTAGTGCTATTTCAGTCGTGGACAGAGCTTGAAGCAGAAGGGACAGTCAGCAAACATATTTGCTAGACCTAACAAGGGAAAAAAACAAAAGCTCTTTCCCCCAGGGCTGGTGACACAGCAGATACTACAGTTTAAGAAGTTTAAGAAGTTATGCTTTGAGCCCTTGCAACATTTCAAAATAAAGAAACTGCAGTTTCCAGACTCCACAGTAAAGAAGCAGGGAGATAAGAAAACTCACATTTTTGTCCTGTCCCTGCTTCTACATAATGTGATCAAAGTTGAGTTTCTTAATTCAGCAATAAAAATGAGCCCTGCATCCTTTATGTTCATATTGCAATTTGGTAAATTTCATAAAGCTCACCCCAAACTGCCCTACTAGTTATTATATTATTGTTGTTAAGTACAAAGGAAGCAGACAGGAAATAGGAAGCTATTTCCCTTTGGAAAAAGCAATGCACTTTCAAAACTAGAGAACACACAAACTGTGCTGTCAGTCAGAAGATCATATAAGGCTTGGTAGGGACACGCAAAACCTTTCCTTCTTTTCAAGTTCAGCTTAATTTTAACCATAACTGAATTTTAAGAAACCCATTTCTCTGCCTAAACCTAAAGCAGAACTATACACAAGTTACACTCAAAAGCCCAATCCACTCTGCTCCCCCAAAGACATAAACCAAACAAAATCATGGTATGTTTATTACGTACTGATTTGTCACCCACCAATCAGGATCATTGGACGGTTTTTCATCTGGGAAATGTTAAACATGCCTAGAAATAAAATAAGGAACACATAAAAATCCTAGCTTTTTAGGGTTTAATTCATGCATCTGGTTTATATATTTAGTTTTCTGCTCTTCACAGTGCAACCTGCACGCTAGGAAAACCAAAGCTCAATAAAGATCAAGGGAACTGTGGGAGGAAGAATCCAGCACAGTATTTAAAAACATAGCAGCTGGATGCTTGGAGACTGTGGCAGCTATATATCTATCTTACTGTAGAAACTTTTTCAGAGAAAGGTTTTTCATGATCTGAATTACAGTCTACCTAGTACAGAATCCAAACAACTCAGGTCTACCTTATTTCTTAACAAGTTAATTATATTTGTTCTAGGGGTAAGCTGTTAACAGTGTTCCTGTTCAAAGAGGTCTAATCTCAAAAGGCCACAAGGATAATACTGAGATTAACACAAGTCAGAGGAAGAAAGAAAGTGTCAGATAAACATTGCTGATGGCCAAAAAGCCTTTACCAGATGGGAGAACACTCCCCCCTCCTTCTCAAATCAGAAATTCAAAAATGAATGGTCTGAAAAGAAAGGACTCAATCACACACACCCCTTACTTTTAAAAGGCACTATTTTACCCGGGTAAGAGCAACCCATTTTGCAAGCAAATCTATACTCAGGCTTACAAACTTCTTTTAAGTTTGTTTGACATGTAACTACAAAAAAAGCAAAAACACCTGTTACTAACCTGGCAGAACTTGCAAGAGAAAAAAAGGGCCAAAGCATTTTGTTTTTTTTAAAGTGGACTACTCCATGGTCATGAAGCCAGTTCATGTGCAAGAGGTCAGAATTCCCAGCTGCAGCCAGTTACCAGAACATGTTTAGTCTCAGAGGTTACTGAAATATAGTTATATGGTATGGATGTGACTGCATCATCATGGACCTTGGGTCATTACTTTATACAGAGCACTAGAGTGGCTACACAGTTCTGGATACTCAAAAAAGGACTTACCACTGCTAGAAAGTAGTTGAACTGACAACTCAGTTTAACTTCAGTACTTATTTTACAGAATGCTAGCATTTGGAAAAGAGGGATCCAGTACAACTCCATCCATTTCTGCTTAGCTTTACACTTTGCTGTTGTGATCATTAGCAGTGGTATTTGCACCTCTCTGAAGACAAAAATCAGTCTGAAAGACTGCTAGACAGTCTGGGTTCCAGGTCTTGTGGAGGGTTAGGAAATCCAAAACTGGCATCCAAATTTTGGAGTTAATTGTATGACTGGTAAAGGACCAACTTAGTAGCAGAAAACGCTCTTTTATCAGATGGGAAAATTCTTTCCTTAACTAATGCAGCCTCATTCAAGAACCTTTTCCTTCCCTCTTTTTTTCTGGAAATTCAACACATCCCACTGCAGTAGGACACTGTTTGCCCTGGTCACTGCCATTATTTCTCCAATACAGCAAACATACCAGCATGCTGTTTCTTCTTCCTGCCCACTGCTGTTCCAATGATTTCAACCAACTCTTCCTGCGAGGCACCCGACCGTAGGTGATCTCTCAGGGACACTTCTGAACTCCCAAAAAGGCACACCTGCAGTCAACCCAAGGAAACAAAAGGGAAGTGAGAAAAATTTTAAAAAGCAGTCTGCCTGCAACACAAAGTTTAGGTCAATGATAGGAGATATTTCTGTGAAGTAGCAAGTCTCTGTTCAGCTACACGGCCGCAGCCTAGCACAACACCATCTTACTGCACAGTCTCCTACAGCTGTCAGGCTCTGAAGGTGACACCATAACACTGTTGTAAAGGTTGGTGTTCTGGCTGGTAGGTAAGCAAAGAGAGCCAGAGCAGCTCTGCACAGTCAGCTTTAAGGGAAGGCATATCCCAGTGATTATCTGTGGCTAAGGACAGCATGAGCTGAATCCAAAAAACAACCAGTTCACCATTAGTAGGACTAAATGTAACTGCCACTTGGTAACATAAAGCAGTGGTTTACTATGCTACCAAATAAGTAATTCAATTCCAGTAGGATCAACGCAGTGAGATTAGGAAAGCTTATGCTAGCAAGTCAGCACAGTACTCTGCTAACATTGTAATGCTGTGAAAGTACTCATCCCTTTCACTAGCCTGATACTGGGGAAAGAAGCCATGGGTACATGACAGACAGCTAAATAATGAAGCCAACAACCATGTCCTTTCTTGGATTCAGATTTTAGATGCTGAGCACTTTACGAGCACATGTCCATACTGATCCTAATGCTAAACCATGAGTCACTTTGGGGATTCAGGTTTTAATTACAGCAGTAGTTTTAAAGCAGAGCAATATAAATGTGTCTTTTGTAACTTTTAAGATGTGACTGCATCATCAAAACCTTGTGTCATTACCATCTACAGAGCACTAGAAAAATGACTACACATTTTGGCTCAATAATTGGTCTTGAATCAATATATCATACCCTCAGAGAGGTGGAAGGCAAAAAAAAAAGGGGCAACTTAACTGGAAATTTAAATGGGAATTATTGATCCCTTAATATCACTCACCTGTTGCTTAAGAGTCTCTTTTTGGGGGTGAAACAGTCTAATGAAAGTTTTTTGAGCTCATCACCTGAGACAACTCGTTTATTTTAAGGAAGTGGGACAGAGAAGCATATATTTCATGTACAAAACCCTTCCAATAAGTCTCACTGAAGTGATCTAGCAAGTTAAAAATAAAAAGTGTGACAGAAATCTGAAACAGTAACCCACTGAGAAGCATAGCTACCTTTCAGAGTCATGCTTGACTACACAAGCCTGACTTCCTCAAGAAGGAGAATCTACTGACACAATCCTATCTAAAATAGAAAGTGAGCTTTTACTAAATTTCGTTCTTTCTCTCCTTTAACCGAGCAGATTTCATGCTGGCAAACGCTGGTATTATTCAGCAGAGCACTTCTTTGGCTATCAACTCTCATAGTCTGGCTCCAGTTATTAGGATAGCTGCTCTCTTTTCCCTGCTGTCTCTCCAGACCTCATCAGCCCACTTTTCCATACAAACCTCAATTCATCATCCTTCTAGCTCTATTTTTAGGGCTCTGTTGTTCTCTGTCATACAGCTAAGGTTCAGTTCTATTATTACTGCATGCCATCTTTTACAAGTATTTCCCGGTTACCTCAAAGAGTTTTGAAGAGGTCTAGTCTATTGAAGAAAAAGCTTTATGGAGATTTTCTTTCTCTCTCTCCATGTCCACACATAGACAGCCTGAAAAGTTTACATAACCTAAGCTCATTGGGCCTTCAGGCTGCCTCAGTCATCTGACATTAGACAGCGGCACAGCTGTTGTCAATATCAGGTGACAATGTGTAAGTGCCAATTTTTAATTGAAAACTTTAATTTTTCCCCAGAAACTGCCAGTTTTAACGTGGCAGGAAACGGTTATCCCTCCCCTTTCTACAGCCGTTAAGCAAATGTACAGCCTGCTCTTGAGTGAGGAGAGTTCCAAGATGATGTTTGGTGAAACAGGACAGGATCCTTGGGGAACACAAAATCCAAGCCCTAACAGCTGCTTGGATCTTTACTCTTCTCTCTTAAGTGGGAAATCATCTGCTGGTCACATGTTTAAGATGATTTTGAATCAAAGATTTAAATAAATGTTTATATTTACTGGCCTTGAAACCGATGTTTTACAACTGAAGTTAGCTATGTTAGCAAAACAGAGAAACCAAAAAACGTGATGTAACATTTCCCTAACAGCCCAGGAAACTTGAACAGCAACACATACTCCAACAAACCAAAGGACAGATAAGCTGGAGTTAGAAAAGAAAGATGCTTAATTATTACCAGCTACCTTACATCCCAGCTACTTTTGAGGGAATAATTTCAACTCCAGTTTAGCTTTATGAAAGCAAAAAGAAAACTATGTTTCACCACCAACCTTTAGGTTCCCATCTGCTGTTATCCTCAGCCGATTGCAGGATCCACAGAAGTGTTCTGACATGGAGGTGATAAAGCTGATTTGTCCCTGGAAATGTGGCACCTTATAACTCTAAAGAAATGCAGAGGAGAAAATAAAGTTTACATTAGACTCCTCATTTTTAAAATCTCCACGTGCCTAAAGACCAGAATACACTTTATTGTCTCTAAGGTCACGCAAGACAGAAAAACAAAGTCAGCTTTGTCAGGAGTTCCAGTCTATTCTGCCCTTGCCTTTCTCCTGGAAATTCACAAACTTGTTACGTTTGCTCTTGTAGTTATCAACTGGTAGGTGATGCTAGAATGGATATTCTTACTCGGACAGGAGATACAGATTCACACAGGCTAGAAATTTCCAGTGTGACACCGCACACTCCAAAGCAATGTTATTTCACTGAACAACTGGTTCATCAGGCTTATTGATGTTTATTCAGACACACAGACTGCCAGAAGTTTCAAAAGCTGTGAATACAGGATATAATCCTGCCATTCTTTGTATCTGTCCAAGGCATCTAGTGAGCTCATTGTGTTTCTAAAGGTAAAGATTATAACCGGTGTTTTAAGTAAGAGCCAAACCACATGCAGGCGCTCATCCCACCAAAATCCCACAATTACTAACTCATTTTTTTTTAATTTAAAAAATAATAATAATAAAAAAACTTTGCTTGTCAAATATAATTGCTGAACTTGTCAGAATTCAGTAATGTGGGGGAGGGAGAGGGGAAGCAGTGGGGGTGCATATGTTCTTTGTCTGTCCCCACCTTGGCTGTGCTGGACGTTTCACAGGGCAATTTCTCCAATTCAGGCCATCGCTGTTTAATTGTATCAAGCATTTCTTTGTAGCTCACCATCTTCTTGAAGTTCCACTTATTGCCTAGAATTAACAAAACCAGCATAACTTTAGACTGTGGATTTTATTTTAATTAGAACAGAACCACCTTTACATTTCTCCACAACTCTCAGTTTTCACTGTAGGCATCCCAGTCCCAAGTAATCCCACTACTAATCCTTCCCCACCATACCCAGGGAAGACACGTAAGCTGTAAAAGAAACAACATAAAACTTACGGCAATTCCTAGTTCCCCAAAGGAGCTCATCAAAACTTCTGGAGACGAGCCCAAGAAGTAAATAGCCCCAAGAAAATTCACATATAACCATGGCACACCACATGCCACAAAGAATCTGAGAAGGATTGTTTACCATCAAAGGGCATGTATTCTATGAACCGCACATCCAGGGGAAGATCCTTTGAGAACTCCACAAAGCCCAGCAGTTCATCCTCATTGAAGCCTCGCATCACCACACAGTTTACCTGCAGGAAAAGCAGACACCTGAAATTAGTGAGCAGAGTATGACTTCCTTACCTTTTACAGGAAGTTCTGTAGTCCTTGCAGAACACAAGGTAGATAGAAAGAATCATTTATTTTGAAAGAGAAGATGATGAGAGAAGTTGGCAGGACTGAAATGGTATAGGCAATTGTTTCTGTCAAACTCACTTTTAAATTTTTGCATCCAATCTAACAATTTTTGCCATGTCAGTTAAAGCTATGTAACAGAGACTGTCTTAGCCATCCAATGCATGACAGTTTTGCTGTCTAAAATGACGACACCTTCACTCCCCAGTCCTACATTGTACAGCTTCTGTAAAAGCACTGGCCTGGGAGCTTCTACAGCACTCTTTTCAGCAGACCACAGGCAAATGCCCCAGACCAGCATAAATTCACAGAGCACTCCACAATCATAGGCTGCAGGGCAACTAGCTATGCCACCCTCCAAAGGGAGGTTAAAATTGAGCTTTCTTCACTACCTTCATAAACAATCATAGAATCATAAAGGTTGGAAAAGACCTCCAAGATCATCAGGAGCCTCAGGTTCTCTCCACTTTATCTGAAGAACAACAGATAATTGAATTTACTCAAACACTCCCTGTTAGCGAGGCAGACAAGTGTAGAATGCCGCAACTCTTACAATCTTGCAGGAAAAGCCTAAAACCAAGTTTCATTTCAAGTGTTTTTCATAGCTCTATAGCCTAAACCACTTACATATATTGATCTTACAAAACACTGGTGAAACAGAAGGGAACCACAGCTGCAGAACTGCAAACACCTGAGTTGGGTGAAGTTTCACATTACAGCTAAGCAGCTCTACCTGCACTCCCAAAGCAGAACTCCCTTTGCCTGTCTCTCACACTGGCACTCATCAGAGTCTGCTGTGAGCAGCTGAAGGAGATAAACCAGGAGAAAATCAATGTCTTTCTGCAGGACTGTTTTCTGCCTGTTAACTCCCTTGGCAAAGTTCACAGCTGGGTCAGACAAATGCCAACTCAACAGCGGGGGTAGGAGGAGGTAAGCAGAGTCGGACCACCCTGGAGCCTGCAGCTAGGCAGTCAGTGGGCTTTGTGGCAGCCTGAACCCGTGTCCTCAGCTGCCTCAGATAATATGAATTTCCCCATCACCTCGTGATGTGATCTTCAGACTGACCAAAAATTATTCAGAGAGGTGGGAACAAATTCCTCATCAGGTGAGCTGTAACTTTTATCACAAGTTACGATAAAACAACAGTTCCAGAGTAAGTAAGCATTGCCTTTACCTTAACAGGACGGTAGCCAAGTTCAGTAGCTTTGTGGATTCCTTCCATTACCTTGTGAAAGCCTAAGATACAGAAGGGATAAAATCATTTTTCTTGTATAAAAACAGAACACAAAAGAAGGTAGAGGACAAAAGGATGACAAATAAAAAACAATCCAATTCAGAATGTATGGCTTTAAAAGTAAGAAGAGCTGCAGGTAAAGAGACTTTTTAGGAAAGCACTCTCCCTCCCCTAAAGGCTGCAGTGTTACTGTGGTCAAGTCAGTGAGACTGATTTTTTTAACTAGTAATTTGTGTCAAAAATATTTGGATTTTTTTTTGCATCTTTGGACATCCATATATCATTAACATATGACTCTCCAGTTCCCCATACTTCAGCTTTGCCTTGTATTATGTCCTTCTTAAAAGGAGTGGCAAACATTTGTGAATTGCCTCCAGATGCAATGAAGAAAGAATACTAAATTCATGTTTATTTGATAATAATAGCACATGTGTCTTTGCTAAAACAAGAGAATCTCACTGGTCTAAATCAGATACTTACAGCGTTGCTAAGTGAATTTTAAAGGATCTTTCTAAAAGCGCATGTGGGGAGGAACAGAGTTAGGAACAAACCAAAGTCCCCCAGTTCCCTCTTCATCCCTACCTACAGATGAAATTGGCTTCCCAAAGCTACTTATGATCATTTAGAGTTCACAAGCAGCATTTTACAGGATCATCATTTTATGACTACTTTGAACATATGGATTTGGTGACCACAATGTGGGGGGGGAAGGGTCAGAGCATTTAGGAAAGCAACTCAGTTGGCCTTTGACCCTTGAAAACAAATTAAATACGTCAAAAGCTACAGTGACTTCAAGGAATGAAGTGCCCAGACTCACACTACCCTTTAGCATGGTCTATACCTGTCAACTGCTCCCAGACATGGAGTTAGAGTTAATTAAGAGCAAGTACCTTTTCCCCCTGCATGCACCTCCTAAACAGGGAAGAAAAAAGAAAGAAGGTATGCAATTTCACGATTCCAAAGGCCTTTAGGGAAACCTCTTAATCACCTCATTCAAACCACACCTTCTGTCAACTTTAAAGTTAAGACCTTTCATTGAGATATCACTTTTAGATTTGACATATTGCTCCCTCCCTGCCACGCTCACCAGCTGGCAGAGAAACAAGGTGATGGTAGCAAGAATGAAATAGAAAACTACTGACCATTGGGTACATTTCTGGTGAGTAGATGTGCACAGCTGCTAGTATTGTGTTTGTGAACATCTCTCCTAACCAGTTACGTACTAGACTAAGCACCCTCCCTCTTTTGCACCCCAACCTCAGGTGACAAACCACTGTATGAGACTGAGCAACTCCTCCCACAGCTGTAGCCTCCAACAGCAAATATACTAGCAAAAGGGCAATATCTTTCAGAAGCTTGTGCTGATAATTCCTGTGCTGTTGCTATTCATACCTTTTTCTGGGTAGGTCCATCACCCTTCTTTCCCTATCTCTTATCTAGTGGAAACTCAGGTTCTCTACTGAGAAGAACACAGCTTCAATAAAAATAGCTCACTTAATAATATTCTGTGCATACGTGATACTGGACGTGTTCCAGATGAGAACAAAAAGGAGAGACACGTAGCTTTCACTTAACTGCTTCCTGGTTGGTAAAGATATTATCAAGCACAGACAAAGGAAAACGTAAAATGCTAACTATTGTACAAACAGGTCACAATGCTACTCCTGGCTGCAAAAAGAGAGGTGAAGAGCAAGGAGGGGACAGTAAAGTAACTATTGCAAACAACTGAAGTTATAACTTGTCACCCTTCTCCATCACCTACTTGTTTTGCATGCACCCAGGAAGTTTGCAGCACTGGTGGTAGCTTCCCTTCCAATTAAACAAGCTTATGGGCTGAATATGGCACGAGAGCTGACACATTGCTGTAAGCGTATCCCAGAGCCACGAATGGGATCAAAAAGCTCTGCAACAGCTCAGAAAACCTTATGTGCAACTTCAGGATTGCAGAAAGGTGAGATTGAAATCAACTAAAAAGGACAGAAAGCAATCACTAGTGAGCATCAAAAACAAAACAGAAAACCCCAAACAAGTAGGCATGTAAAGGTATGGAAGATTACAGCTTGCAATGCATCCAAATTAATGTTCTAACCAGTTCAGTCTCTTACCTCTTACTACTCTAGCACAAAAATGCTGTTTATAACATCTGTCAAAAGCCTCTACCAAAAAACAAAAAAGCTATTTTGATTATTTTGATTAACAACCCTTATGAGCTTGTTTCCACTACAAGATTTAGGGAGCAGGGTAATTATTTAAAATAAAAATTTGATAGAGTAATAAATAAATCTGTAACTGCATTTCATATTTTAAAGTTAACTGTTTTCTATTTTTCTTTATGGAAAGCTGTTAGGAGTTTATTTGTATTGCCATAAAGTACTTGTTGAAGCTTCCCTTCTAGTTCAAAATCCTTATGTGGTAATGGAACTGCAAACAGAATAAATCCAAAATATTTCAATACATGAGAGCAGAAATGAATACTAGATGTCACTGTGTCAGGAAAGATTGTCCAGACACAGAAAAATTCTCAACATTTTGTTTTACAGTTCAAAATTACAACCCATCCCCTGCTCCAGCCAGTAAAAACTTTCAGTATTTTTACCTTTTCAGATTTCTTCTGAAAGCATACCCTTAGCCAACTTTAGCACAGTTACGGTGCTTGTAAGCAGGATTCTGCATAGATTCTTCACCACATCTAGAACTATCCCATGTGGGACACCACCTCCCAACATTTCATCCTTGCATGAACAAGGGATTCAAGCCAATGTTTAATGATCTAATTACAGTAAAATATTATTTCATTTTCTTTGTACTGAACAAGAAGAGGGGACAGGATGTGAAGCAGGTTAGACCGGCTTCATGCAATGCCAAATATTTTTCATTTGTTCATCTCTGGGAGAGCAGCAGATAGGGAATAGTAGAAATATTATGGTCCTCTAATTTGCTTTCACTCATCAGTGATCTCTCTGATCATCTCACAGCTGTTCTCTATACCCCAACCATCTGGGAATAAAAGCAGGTGTAATGCAGGTCACCTGCATTAAAGATACAAAATCAAAACCCTAGAATGAGTTTCCAGAGGAGCAGAAAAAAATTATTTCAAGTTTCTTGAGTTCCTGGGTAGCTCCACTTAGATGACACCTTTGCCTTCCGCAGAAATTACCGGACTGTTGGAGTCTATGACCAGGAATCCCTCTCACCTTAATACAGCTATATCCTGAAGCCTCTGGAACTGCCACACGAGACAGGGTAGCACAGTACGGCAGACGCTTTATTCTCTGCTCATTCCATACTTGGAAATCTCCTATTAAATAAAAACCCTCAAAAACAATTAAGAATATTTTTTACATAATTTCAGCCCTTAACAAAAGGAAAAAAATATATAAAACCACTCAGCATTGCTATTTTTTTTCAACCTGATCTTGATTTAAAAAAATATCTGATTTGGAGTCTTTATTTTCCTCTTTAAAAAAATACTGACTCCGAAGTTTCCCTGTTCATTCTCTATGCTATTTCTGTGAGCAATTTCACTCTTTGTGGTTAAAGTCCTTTTTTCTTTAAAGAGGGGAAGAAGAGAACATTTATATACGTAAGTATTTGCCACTGCAATAGCAATGCGGGGCCTGTTTCCAGTGAATGTCACCAATCAGGTAACATTCAAATGCAGAGAGCAGAAGAAAAGAGCAGAGTCAACACCTGCTTGTGATTAGATACTCCCAGATATTTCGCTGCATGCCAATTATGCCATGGTGTCACGGCAATCACGTTAATAGAACAGCCTAAGCTGGAAGGATACCGTTCCAGTCAGATTTGTGACAGGAACAGATTTCTGCACCGTGAAGTAGAAACCTGAAGAAGCACTCCCAGAGAGACTGTAGACAAGAAGCCCCTTCTACACCTGCCAGCAGAAATTCAATTTGATAGCAGAGTGATTCTGTGAAATGCTGAAATTACTTCTCACAGCATCCCAGATTTGTTCAGCTCTTGCCACACACTTAGCTTAGGTTGTTGCACCATCTAGTGGCTACCTGGAAGTTTTGCCTGAATTACAAGTTCACAGACTGACAAAAGTTACATTACTACACAGAAGCAGAATGATACAAGACCGTATCAGTTTTAGGCTGGAAGGAAGCCCAAATATCTATGCTGAACTTCATGAGGAACTTTAGGATTAATTTAAACAAGACTGGGTAACACTGGACACATCTAAGCATTTTTGAAACTGTGTTTGGAATTACTAGCTCAATTAGAGAGGAATTACAAAGCTAGCATCCCTCCTCAAATGAACTCAGGCAGTTTTAGTCCTACTAACATGTAGGGCTGTAGGGGACACCACTAACCACAAATGAAACCACAGCTAGCACGTCCCAAACGTAACTTTCAGAAACTGCTGCTATTTGTGACAAAGAATTTAATTTTTGTGGCATATTAGTCCTTGGCTGCTATAGTGGGAAAACCTGCTCTTTGAACAGTGTTAAACAGTGGCATGAGACCAGCACAAGATTTCAGAGTCCTCTTAATTTCCATTACTGTTACTCAGCCAGTTACTGGCAGCTGTAGGCACAGTCCCACTGCCTGTTAGTGAGCTGACCCTCTCCTCCCCTACCAGCTCTGACTGAAGAGGTTCTGCCTCTCTAAGGATTGCAGAAATAAAGTCACCATCAAAATTGCTCATGGAGGTTGTTTTCCCTAGCCTCAAAATGATAGTAACTCATTTCTTTCCCCAAACAACTGAATGTGAAAGACACATCAAGCAACTCACAACATTACTACAAGTGTTAACAACATTGCCTTAGGTGACAAGCCTGTACCTTTCCTCCGGACAATGAACTCATATTTAGCTGGGACCAAAGTATCCAGGCTAATGTTAACGGCATTCACGCCTGCCTCCTTCAGTCGGGGCAGCAGTCTGGCTAAGTTGATCCCGTTCGTTGTGATGGCAATGGTTTTCAGCCCTTCCAGCTTGTTCAGTTGACCTAGGAAAACAAAACAAAAATAAAAGGAACACTTTAGCAGAAGTATTAACTCAACTGTAAGATACATGGAAAAATCCAAAAGATTTATGAAACAAAAGAACTCACTGAGGGTGTGTGGAAACCATGGACACCAGCATTTCAGCCTTCCTTCAGCTGTGCTGGTTGGTTTAAGAGATCCATTTTAACACAAACCCATTTCAGAAGGTATAAACAACAGCAGTTTGTTGTAAGCAAAACTGGTTATAAAGAACGTTTAAAATGCACACTTATTTTGTTCTGCTTCTTAAACAGCTACTTCAGTGTTAGAAGGCTTCTGATCTTTTTTTACCACTTTTTTTTCAATCTAGCCCTGTGATCTGAATTCTGTGCTCTGTAATAATAATGATAATAAGCCATCCCTCTCACACCTGGCACCTGCAACTAGCTGCATTTACGTAGCAACATTTATCCTGTTATGCTTCAGAAAAAACAGTCCTAACCTATAGGTAGCTGCCAACAGTTGTGACTTTAAACTGCAGAAAGAAATAGCACGTATAGTCCCAACCAGACAGAAAAAGTCAGCACATCAGACCATTACAGAGAATTTGTAACGCTCAGTGTACAGAAGCACTTGACAGCTGAAATCTTTCCATTACCTACAAAAGCACCCCAGCCAACTGAAGAGGGCTAATGCAAGACACTCAAAACAAAACAAAACCACATAAGAAACAGTTAATAGCATGAGATTAAAAAATAGTTGCCTCCTCATAAACTAGATGAGGAAATCCTCAGCATATCAGATTTCCAGAAGACAGCCTTTCAAACCCCCAGTTATCAGTACAAGAATTAATAGGAAAAAAAAATCCTAAACCTCATAAACCACTCACAGAAGCATACCCAAAGCAAAGTCATTTTCTTTCCTTATTTTCCCTCCCCCCCTTCTCTCATAGCTCCAACTCTAATTGCATGAAAAATATTTTAAGAACCTTTATTCCTGGGGCAGCTTTAGTTACAACACAAATATTTCATAGTCCCTTCTTCACTGCCTATTTTACCTCTATTTGTTCATGCTGCTAAGGGTTTTACTTCTGCTTTATTTCATTTCCCAGCTGCTCTCAAAAATATTCAGCCTATGATTGACCCAGAACTCTGGAATGGGACAAGCAGGATGACACCAAGGATGCTAAAGCCTACAGCAGCAGCATTTTGCATCATGATTAAGAGCCCTGTACAGATATTTGGAGCCTAACACCATAACAGAAGAACAGTCTTTACTGAGAACCGATTTTTTTCTGGCATTCTTCTACTCACCTCGCAAAATCCTCCCCATTGACCAAGAATAACCTTCTCCTGGAGGATAAGTGCTCTTGGCCAAAGTTTGCAAAAAAATCATTTAACAGTAGCTAACATTAGCAGCCCTGTCTTTTTGACAGCAAAGGACATGAACACCACTACTTTTATTTACAGCCTCAGAACACACAAAATGCTTACATTTCTAAGAGAGAAAAAGACTACCTGCCCTACAGGCTTCAGTGCTAGAAAAGTAAAATGCATAAAGGCATAGAATAAAACAGCATGCTGCAGCCTTAAAATGGAGAAAAACAAACAAACAAACAAAAACCACACAAGCTCTTTAGGTCACTTAGTGCAGGCAGCAGCTCTCATCAATGCATTTTCTTCCTCCCATGCCTGGACGAGATACAAGACAGGGCACTGGAAATACACTAATATGCAGAACCATCTGTAGTAATGTGGATAGAAACCAACTACGAGAAACTGGAGATGGAGACTTAGCACTATGACAACAGGTTGAAATGAACCAGTCAGTCAGTACACTGTTTAGGCAAATGGAACATCTTTGGATGGAACATGTTTTTTTCTTGTTGTTGACCTTGAATTTCAAAATGGATTAAAGAGATTTCCTAATTTTGTAACTCACCTTTTACCTGTTTAAGTCCAGTTGCTGAGTGCTTTAGCAACAATCAGCATAAGCAAATGCCGATTTCCTGTTTCCAGAAGCAAATTCTGTTTCCTGTTCTACTTAATAGTTTTATCAATTATAAAACTACTTGATAGTTTTATCAATTATAAAACTATCAAGTAGAACAGGAAACAGAACAGATGCTATAATTCAATAGCATGAAGATAAAAACTTATTTGTGCAGCTCAAGCCATCAAGTAAAGCTTTTTACATTTACATTTTCGGTTAAAATCAGAAGCATCTCCTTAAATACATGAGTTTCTTATATATTCTCCTCCAGCAGTTTATTCAATTATATTTCTCTTGACTGAGCCCAGAAAAGGTATTTTTATCTCCTAATACGTGCATTAACAAATCTACCCTGCACAACTTCACTCTGGAAATATGTATGCTGCTATAAAAAGCCCGCCCTGGAAAATGATTTTGTCAGTGGAGAGCTGCACTTCTCAGACGATAATAAACAGCTATCGCAGGTTAAGCCCAGCACTAATTTAAGTTTAGAGTACCCCAGGGGAGACGGATTCCATATTCCATTATCAGCCGCTTCAGAAAAGTCTCAAACGAACGTGCGTGGTTCTGGCAGTCACTAGGAGGTGATAAGGCTTTCAGCATGCGTTAGCTGCTGAGTCAGAGCTTATGAATGCGCACGCAGTAAAAGGTGACTTGCAATACTCTAAAGGAATTGTAGACGGCCTCTCAATGGCCTCGTCTCCTACAGTACCTTCAAATCACTTTTGCTCATTGAAACAACAGCAACAAAAAGCTTGAGTCTGAGAATTAGGAAAATATGGTAGTAATAACCTAGCATTAATATTCATGAGCTTTATTGGTGTTCCACAGATCATTTATGGTTAAGAGAGATGCTTGCTGAGAACAAACCTAGCTTAAATCTCAACGCAATTCACCACCTGAGGCATTGTAGTTAGCTTCCATAAACCATCTGCAATGTCAGACATGGCTGGGACTTAAGTATCCAAACTCTAAGAAACATTAGAAACAAGTCAGTAACACAATTTTGAAACTTTCAGTTTTTACAGTCTAATGTATGCTTTTGGGCAATAAACCCATGAGTCTTAGAAAGGCTGTTTTAGCTATCTTATTTCATGTTTATATATATATATATATATATGGAATATTGTAATACACAGTTAAAAGTAAATCATTTGAGATCTGAACACCCACTTTAATGAAAATTTAAATAGAGTCAAATGGTCAGGGATTTTGCTACTACAACCTTATCATGACTATTGTTTTTACCCATTCTGGGATTCTAAAACTGACGTTCCACTAGTTTGAAGAACATTTTCCTATACAATATGATAATAAATGAACACCACAGTAAGCATTTACTAACCATTTTTTTCCAATATCGTTGCCCTTCAGATTTTAAAAAATGTCATAATTTGACACTATTTCCTAGGTAAACTACTTCCATACAAGAGCATTGAGACTGGAGTTAGAGGACCATCACTTACGGCAAATGCTAGCAGTTTTCAAAGAGCCCCTAGGAGGAGCAATTCATTTACTCCAACATACAATTAACAGCGTAGAATATTTTGCACATCTTGGCACTCCAACAAAAAAGAAATGTAGGTCAGAGCCATGAAAAGCCACAAACAGACTTGCATGTGCCAGAATTGAATTCTACATACTGATCTTATCAGCAAGCTTGTTGAAGTCAGAAAGACCTGACTGGGGTAATGACACCTTAACAATGGAGACATATTTCAAAGAGAATAAAACAAACAAACAAAAAATAGTCCCGCAAGGGCAAGTTGACATTAAACAAGGAATTAATAGATTGGTTGGAACTATGGGCATTACAGCACAGCAACACGAAAATTAATCGCATCACCCCAGGTTCTATTAACAGTTTCAATCTCAGACTGTTTCAGAAAACCTGAACTCAAATTCTTGACAATACAGCCTTTGGATCTTAAGCCCAGCAGTTTCTTCCTATGTAACTACAAGTAGGCTTTTCAAAGTACAGTAGAACTGTGTAATCCACTACAGCTCGTATTTCAGACTAAATACTGAATTCAAAGACACTCATGGAATCACTACATAAAACAAAGCAGAACTTCTGATTGTGCCTCAGCTTCCTTCTATGTCAGCCAAGATTTTCCTACTAGCCTGTTAAAGGAATCACAAGTCCTAAAATTCCGCTAGTCCTGATTCTGCACAATTTTTGCTTCTTCAATTCTCGCCCAAGAACCAGAAAACACAGAGTATAGAGACTTTGCAGCTTTAGGCATACAGCAGTAGCTCATTTAAGGAATGTACTGCCATTAAGGAATGTACTGCCTTCTAGAGAAGCACAGCTCTTGCCACTTGGGCACAGAATGGATCAGACATTTTTGTTTGTTCCTTGCAGTACACTGTGACAACCTCGGGTTACAAAATAAGGCATTTATGTCTTGAGATACTATTACAAAGCAGAGATCTTCAGAGTTTGAGATGCCCACTTCTGGTACAGTTTTGTAATGATCTTGTGACCATATGGCTTCAATAAAACTGCATTCTCCAAATCTTGCAGGAAAGACTTTTGGAATTGTTTTGCCTCAGTGAATTTTCCCCTAGCTGTTACATGTGATCTATTCAGTTTTGACAACTTTCTCTTGATCCCAAACATGTGCGCCACAGAACACAGTTGTAGAAGAGAATAAGCGTATACAGACTAAGTTTTAACATGGCTGAGAATAAACAGCCAGGCTAATACAAATTCATTACAGAATGAGCTAATGCAACAGTACAATCATCTTAACATCCATTACCTTCACCTCAAGATGACTACTTTCCTCTCATCTGTTAGTAAAATGACTACTATGATTCTGTCAGAATTCAACTGTGAACAAGAACACAGGCAGAATAATTACAGTCCAGTGGTTCAAAAAGAGCCGTCTCCCTCCTATAGCCATAAAAATAAGTCTTTGAAAATGCTATCACTGCAGTAAAATAAAACAAGCTTTTGACCGTTCCAATATCAATGGTTCAGAACTGTAGCAATGACAGAATTATTTTGCATCCAACTGGCTACTCAACGTACACCTTCAACATTGAAGTGGCAGTGCTGAGTATAAAAAGCCTTCAGCTACTGCTGATAAATCAAAAAGGTACAAGCACTAGTGAAGAAAACTGCACTAAATAGACAATGGTATTGATTTCAATTCATTTTCATGCCAACATTCTACATCCAGCTAAAGAAGATTTATTAAATTTTATAAGTCTGCTCCCCTTTTGGCTGGAAAATGATGGCTAAAAATAATTATACCTTTTATTGCGAGAAACACAAGCACCATACTTCTTAAAAGTCACACGCAACTCTCAATCCTAAATACAAATAATTATCATGCATGGGCTAAATACCCAAGAGGATGCTATTCTACAGAGTTCCAAAAGGTGAAGTTAGTACAGGTTTGGAACTCCTCACAACTGAGATTCAAGTAGAGCTCAAGCCAGCTCACTCCAGCCATGGTTTTTCCAGCTCTGTATACTACAATGCTCTGAACAAAACAGGGCAGGAACAGAGACCAACTACTGCATGCAGCAAAGTCCAGTCTATCATCAGGAACTCTACACTTCTCAAGACCTTCACATTCTGTATTAACCCCTCCTTATCTTCAGCACTTACAGGAGTACACTTGCAGAAACAGAAGTTCCACTGGCGAAGCACACCTACCATCACAGCTGTAATCTAATACATTACTACTACACCAATCTGTTGTAATGTCCATGCTACACGACACTTCGTACAAGTTATAAAGAAACTAGCTCGAGATAAAAGCTAATGCAGTCAATCAACACAATGTAAATCAAAAGGAGATAGACTTCAAAAGGTTTATCCACTAATTTATCTTCCATTGAAGCATACATTCTTAATCAGTAACTATAAAAACACAGACCTTCCTGCCATTACTGA
Source organism: Stictonetta naevosa (assembly GCA_011074415.1). Lineage (NCBI taxonomy): Eukaryota > Metazoa > Chordata > Aves > Anseriformes > Anatidae > Stictonetta > Stictonetta naevosa. The sequence goes on from CM021699.1 coordinate 27,098,244, forward strand.
CTAAACACAGATGAACAGGTGACATCGAACAAACAAACAAATAGAAACCTGTTTTGTCCTGTAGTTTGTAAAAAAGTATCACCTCTTCTTCCTCCATCAGGACCTGGTCTAATCAGTTCTTGATTTTGCACCCCTATGCTGCATAACTGCAAGGTGTTCTAATAGATGTTGAATATGAAGGCAATGCGTTAGGTTCAGCTGTTACATTATGAAGTGACAAGCGACAAGTTCTATCCAAGCAAAAGAGCAGAACTGGATGTTTTCTAATGGGAGCTACCTTACATTTCACAGTGTTGGGAAAAAGCATCACCAATTCACATATGCTCTTCAGGTTGTGGGACTATATTAGTAGGTATTTACAGGCTTATAAGCAGACAAATATATAGCAAGCCACTCTGAAATACAGCTTATTTATTAGGAACTCACCTACAATATCAACCACATCGGGTCGGATAAGTGGCTCTCCTCCTGTCAGTCGGATCTTCTCTACACCTTCTTTCACAAACAGTCTGGCTAGGGTGATTATCTCCTGAGCAGTAAGTAGCTCTGATTTTGGAGTTAGCTGGACACCTTCCTCTGGCATACAATACTGACCTGAAAGAAAGAATGCAGAAATACATGGCAAAAACATTCAAGAGCAGTCAGTCTAACACTGATATGCAAAATGCACAAAGTGCAACTACCTGTAATGGATGTCATCTGACTCTGCCTTTCCTAAATACAGGTAAGACCATACATCAAATCTTACAAGCAATTTCCTTGTTCCAAAAGAAAACCCGAGACTCATTTGATGGGTCTTTAAATTAAAATAGAACCACTTCAAAGGAAAAGCTGACCTTATTTCTATCTTACCTGCATTCAAACAGACACCAATCTGACCTGGCAAAAATGGGAATATTGCTGCAGACTTTGTCAATCTAATTGTGGGACTGTCTAGGTATGAGCTCTCATGCTTACCTCATACTTTAGATATGGTATACAAACAGCCATGAACACTATCATCCAAACCATGCCAGGTCTGATGAAAGACCTGCCTTTGGCAAATCCTGAGGCTTGCTCCTGCTTCCACACCCTATCAGCAGTTCAGCCCTGAATTGATTTCTAATTATCCTACCATTGTTTTGCCAAGATGAGAAACACAACACATGGCTAACACAGCAGTAATCCTTGGCATTTGCACAACGTTTCTATCTACTGGTGCCTAAGAGCTTTATGCAAAAAAGCAGACACTTACACCTGAGGTTGCATTTCTCTGTCAAAGAAATTCGCAAGTAGTTGTGCTGACGCCCAAAGCTGTCTGTCAAAAAAGCAGAGAAGGGTGCAGCATGTTCCAGTAGAAATCGTCCTCTTCCTGAGCTTTCCAGTTCCTGGAAAGAAAATAAGAAAGATCTAAACATTTGAATCACTATTCTCATTACAAACTTGATGTATAAATATTAACTTTGAACTCAAATGATAATTATTATCCCATTCCATCCTCTCCTCAGTCAGGATGGCAGCACAAGAAAAAACAAACAAACAAACAAACAAACAATGTTTTCTCTTCATGGCCAAACCCAGACATTTAGGGATTAATTTTCACACCCTACTTAACTCCATGGAGTAGTACTACAAATTTTCCCCGTACATTTTAAGATATAGCCACTTTGCCACAGGTGCCTTAGGCTTTTTGTGCAGAATAGAAGGCAGCTTTTTCAATCGCTTGTCTCTTTGCTAGCTAGAACCAATGATACAAGAACCCTGCTGGAAGGAACCACCTTCACTGTGACCTTGTTAATCACACACAAAAACAAACAAACAAACAAACAAACCCACACAAAACCACACAAAAACACTGAATAGCTAGCTAAGAAAAGCAGTGGAAAGCCAAAGGATTCCTGGAAGTACAGTGAACTTCATGTCCAGTGACAAAGCACCTATCAAACCATTTTTGGATACCGTGGTGTTTAAAAAGTTAAGAAAAAATATAAACGTGAAGGTAAAAAATTCATCCACAGAATTGCACCTCCAGTCAAAATCATGCTTGCAAGTCTTGGTAAGCCATAGTAAGTAAAGGGTTAAGTAAAGCTTTAACAAAAATCTAAAATGCAGAATGAGGAGCTGGACAAAATGACGCATCAGCTAGTATTGACACTGCTTAACTGAGCAAAACTCACAATTTCCATCTGGAGCAAAACAGACCTGTGAAATCTCCAACCACGCTAAAATTGGCAATATGGGACGACGCCAAGGGACTGGGCAGAAACAAACACAGCCGTGGCCATCACCTCCCTGGCTCCGGTCATCACCAGCAGCAACCACAGGAGTTCATCCCGCAGAGTGTTCAGAAATAGCCCAAATGGTGAGCCATAGCGTTAAATAACCCAGATAACTTCCCTCAAAATATTTTATTATGAAAGCATTTCTATGAGTCGGGGTGGGTGGAAGGCAGAGGACACCCATAGTGAGCACACGGGCCAGTCAGCAAAGGTCACCTGGGGAGAAGGCCCAAGTTCAGCCTCCAGCAGTTGAAGCCATGTTGACTCCAGCTGAGCCAACACCACGGTTGCTGCTGACCTTACAAGCATAAGCAGTCTTTCTTGGCAGCACAATGGTCCCACCAGTCTTTAAACAATTTACTACACTTCTCGATCCAAATGGGTTTGTCGTTAGATAAGAAGATCTCTAAGAATAACTTTGGCCATGGAAGGGCTACAGAAGATAAAAGAGACACAAAGTGGCTGATCGCAGAGCCCAGAAAGCATCTGCTCAACCCTGATAAAACAGTCGTCCTAATTTCCAAGTAATTACTCTTCTGCCAGAAGAAAAATCTCCTCCAGTTTCTGTTTCGCAACAACCACAACCAGAGACCTCCAAGTGGTGAAAACCCAGTCCTCCACAGGCCCAGCCTTCCCTCCTCAGCAGAACCCGAGATGTCAGTGACAAGAGCTGCAAAAATCGATCAGCCCTCAGGCATGCACACTGCTCAGATGTTCGTACCCTAAGATGTACGCGCAAGGTGGCAGGTGAACAGGAATCTTTTCACATGTGCACAGGCAGAACAGCATGGTTTTTAATCTCACTGGGGAATTGCTGCAGCCCGGGCACCTGGGATTGTTTGCAAGTTCTCTACTGCTCTACTTCCCCCCAAGAAATCAAAAGCTGGGAACTTTGTTAGAAATGCTGGTTCTTCTGTACTTAGTCTGAAAATTTCTGAGAATACAAGCTGTAGAAAAGCCCTGCTAAATATTCAGACTTCAACTCTAGTTGTTCTCCAATTAGAAATCTCAACCCTGAATGGACTAAACCTGAGGACATTTTAAATACTGCCAATCTCAAAAATCATAACACAAAAGTATTTTCATTGAAACCCACAATGCAGCATTTTCTTTGAAAACCACACCGCTTTATGGCCAGGTTGGATTTCGATGTTCTGCTTCCTATCATTTTAGAAAGGTGACCATATTCAAGAGGGAAAGCACTCTCATGCTTATTAAGATTTTAGTCCTTCTTGTAGGAGCACTCCTCCCCTATTTCTTACTTAGTCACTCATTCTTGCACCTTCTGCAGGACCAGGCTTCCTTACCCACAGCACTTGAAGGCAGAAGAGTGTCAACCTCCTGTTTCTCTGTTTTAGAGTGAGAACTACAGGCAAAAACAGAAGTGACACGCTGTCCTTTTCAAGGATAGGGAAACTAGTGAATATATGAAATGGATGCCAAAACAACATACTTTCTTTCCAAAGACAATAATGTGCTTAAAGTAATTTCCTATTTTCATGAAGAAACTTTCAATGGCGTGGGATGCAGGAAGCAATGGTTCCTTCCGTTCCTGGGTCTGCCATCTACGTGGGTGCCTGCGTGGTTGCTACAGACAAGAAAACTAAAGCGAAAGGACTTACACATGGAGTAACACCGACCTTCAGTAATTACTCTGAAGTTTACCTTCAAGAAGCAGTATTTAAAGAACAGGCACTCACCAGGCAGCTGGTGTTAATATTCCTTACAGTTCCTGTTGGAAATAACAACGTTTGTCTCTTGCTGCAAGATACTTACAAAACAAGAATGGTTAAAACCAAAGTTTTACAGAGCTACTAGAACCTCTTTTCGTAAGCTTCCTGTCATATACAGAGATGGGTTTGCCTGGGAGGAAAGAGCAACTGAGGATGGAATTTTTAAGCTGTTAGTACAGTTTTTGTCCAGTTTGATGTCAGCAAGGAGGAATTAGGAGACACCCATGATGACTTCAGGAGTATCCAGGTGGAGCTCCAGCAGGAGCAGATCCCGTATTACCAAATCTGCCGCTGTACCTAGAACTGACTCATGGCTTTTAAAATCAATTTCCTAGGGAAGGCTAAATGTCAGAGGTGAAAACTCAGCTACTTTCCTGGTAACTCAAAGCAAGGATTAAGCTCACTCTCAGGCAGTTGAGTAAGTATGATTTTGTGAAGGAGTAAAATATGGTTAGCTGGACCTAGAGTCACTTGCAGCCTCTGACTGAGCCATCAGGGCACAGAGAAAGCAAAAGTTGCCGGCTACAGTTCCCAGGCTACAGGGAATGGGTTATGCAGTTCCCTAAAGTTGGGAAAGAAGGTGGCTGCAGCTATTCTAACATATCAATGTCCAACCACGTAACTTTTTCACTTAAAAGGGATGGTTATAATCCCCAAGCCCCTAATTCCCTTCTCCATAGTTGACAGGAGACACTTGTGCACATAGGAGTATACCCTGTCAGAGTGTGCTACAACTGATCTAGGAAAAGGCAATTTCACTCTGTGGGCTGTCAATCCTATGTTCTAAACTAGTACTGAAAGAATGAGAGCTTAGATGACTGCACCTAGCAGCTATATTTTGACAAGCTGTCAACCCTTCAGACCTGCCAATTCACCTGCAATTTCTAAAACTCTTCTAACAATACAGCAAAATTGGAAGCTGCCACCAGAATTATTACTAGCCATTAGGACCACCACAAACTGACAGATACTGGAAAGTCTCAGTTAAACCCAAGGGGAAAGCAGTAGAACTTCACCTTTTTATCAAGCTGAAGATCAAGTACTGAACTTTCTCTAGCCTTCTACCTTCACCTTATCCCAGAGATATTTGTGTGCTATGAAACAGCAGTGTTTGCAAACCTTTCTTTTGGACAGACCTCAGGGAGCACCAGAACCTATGCACTTACATCAGCGTTGGCACGGCTCCTACTGCCAAACCCTGCTGGCCCTTTCAGCCCGTGGTCCTGCTGGTCTATGCATCAGCACTGTCCACTCAGTACAATGCCTCATGCTCTGGGACAGCATCACAGAGACAACTCAGCAAAAGCTCATCTGTTTCACGTCTCACCTTTAACGTTTTGGGTAGGGAAGCAGTGGCAGAGTGTCCTTGTTCAACCTGGAAATTATACAACCACAGAGGCTGAAATGGGTCTAAGTAGGTCAAGTGCCAGAATGAGGTCTGAGCTGAAAAGTCCAAGACAAATGTTTTTCTGAGGGCTCTGCAGCTGCTGCACAACAGTTGGCCCTGAACAACATGCTTCAGTTCTGGCTTCTGGCACAGAAAGTGCTGCTTACAGACTTTGACCAGCTACCCACAAAATGGAGCTCCAGGACACAGACAGTTTCAGGCACGACTGGCCAAGAAGAAAGGCCATATCAGGTCCTCTCTAGGCAAGCTGGGCTCTTCCCTTTATCCCAGAGGTGAAGACTTCATTGAGATCACAGAAAATTTCAGTTAACAAAGTTTGAATTGCATGATCTACATGAGCAGAAGCGGAAACGAAGCTTCATAACAGGATGCCAAAGACAATTACTGGAAATTATACATCCACAAAGGGGTAAAAAAAAGAGGTGCTAATTTCCTTAATGTTATGTTACTGCTCTGAAGTCCCACTACCTTAAGAAACCTCTCTTCCTCCTTTTTTTTTTTTTTTTTGCCTGTAAACTTCTAACTTGAAGAAGTACAAATGCCATTTGGTTATTGTAGTGGAAAACACATAATCCTTTTTTTTTTTTCTTTTTTTTAATTGAATAATATCATTTGGGCATGTACCATCATATGTACAAGATGACAGGCTGGCATCAGACTTTCCATTGTTAAATGTGAATTACTCAAAAAAACGTTTGTACATAGCTAAACAAGCACTGAAAAGCAGCTCTCATAGTGCATGTTGCTACTTGGCGTTATCTAGTCTTAAAGAAGGGATTACACCCTGTACGACACGACAGTCACACCTCTAAGACTGACAACTGTATCATAAACACTAATAGGCTCAAACATGTGGACTAACCAGTCCAATAATCACCTCATCAAGTTTTTATTTTTATTTCTAAACAATTTACAAACAACTTCGTAGGTAGGTATCACAATATAGTTAGGAAGTTTGCCCGGTCTTTGCTTTGTTATTGGCTTGGTTCTCACGCCCTGCAGGGTACCAGCAAGTGCTCCAGCTCACCTGTCACAGTTACTGTGCCGCACGCGCTTATCTCCCGACCGCTTCCATGCCTCCAACCACTGTGGCTTTCCACCCCAAAGTAAACAGGGGTTTCAGAGCTGGGCATTGCAATCAAGCTCTTCCAGAAGAACTCATGGCTGTATGTTAGAGCTACTTGATTTATTGAAAGTAATTAAAAGTAATTCTGATTGGAACTTACTAAAATATATGCAGTTTAAGAAAAATAAAAAGAAAAAAGAAACTCGTGCTGCTTTCTAGATTACTGAGCCAAGTAAGAGTTCAGCAAAGCATTGTACAAACCCGTTTGACTTTCGGTAGATAACTAAACAGTAGCGAATGCATTCAATTCTGGTGACACAAAGACTGTCGCTGGTAACTTTAGCTTATTTTGTGCTTGTTAAAGCCAGCCATGGAGTCACAAGGAAAAATAAAATCAATAAATGCCATCTGGGATCAGTCTGGATGTTGTACTCTGTTCCTGCTAGACAGCTGTGCCTTTCTGTGGAGCTCTTCCCCTTGCATTTGAACACCAGGCGGCCAAATTGATCCGAGGGACCTGCAGCGGGGCTGGGGGTGCAGAACCGGCCACCTCAGCTGACTGCATGGCACGGCTCGCGGGGCCGCTCAGACCCCAGCCCCGAGCGCTGCCGAAGCACGTAACTCGGAATGGGGCAAAGCAAATGCCACCGTGCAACCTCGCCTTTGGTCAGGACAGCACCCAGCCCTGGTGCGCTGCAGGAGAGTGAAATGTCACCCTCACACGGAGCAGGGGCACGCAGTCACGGGCGGCCAAGTCTCGCCGGCTGCCCCCCCAGGTGGCACGCTCCATTAACTCCTACCACCCCAAATGACTCAGCACCGGTCTCGCAGCCCGCTGCGGGACGAGACGAGGCTCCAGCTGCCCCCACCCGTTATCACACCGCCACCCCGCACCCTTTCGGGCAGCCCCCCCCCCCCCAGCCTCCGCACCGGGAGAACCTTCCCCTACCTGCCCCGCAGCCCTCGTCCGTCCCTCCCCCTCACCTGAGCCGTGCCGGTGGGAGCCCTGACGGGCGCCCCGGTGCTGCAGGCGCGGCCCGCGGCCGCCCCGAGCGCCCCCCGCAGGAGCGCGGAGCCCCCGCGCCGCCCCCACGCCGCCGCCATGCGGCCGCCGCCGCCGCTCGGGGGGGCACCGGCACGGCACCGGCCTCCCGCCATCACGTGGGCGGTGGGGAGCGGCCGCCCGTGCCGCGCTGCACGCCGGGGGTTGTAGTTCGCTGCCCTCGTGGGGGGGGGGGGGGGGGGG
>CM021699.1:27106054-27255118 GCA_011074415.1 Stictonetta naevosa
ACGTGTGTCGTGACAGACAGAGAAACAGCAAAATCCGGTTATCGGTGAAACACAGAAATCCAGTGATCAACAGCTGGAGAGCACTCCCAGTGAAAACACAGCCCTCCGCCTCAGTCCTGCCTGAGTCTTCAGGAAATTCTGTGAGGCGTGGTCAAAAGATGGAATTTCTGTTTAGTTTCACAGGGCTTAAACAGAATATCTTGGTTTTCCAGCCTGATATGCTTTGCCCCACACACCCAGCCTTTCACAGGCCAGGGGCCTCATGAAGAAGCATCTCAAGGCCTGCCATCCCCGTCTTGGGATGGGACGGTAGGTACCAACTGCCTGTGCTCTGCAATGCGCGGCCTCACCGTACGAGGCCACACCTGAAACAGTTGTTCTGAACATGTTTCACTCCTGAAAGGAGGACTTATTCCCCCAAAGTGTCCCCAAATTGTTTCACTTACACTTGCAGAAGACACGTTTCCATATATGACTTTTATTGCTCTTAACATTGAAACTTTACAGTTCTTGAATTACTACAGCTGCTTGAAGTACAACTCATGCCTTTATACACCATGCTGCTTTTATGTTTACTCTTCCAGTTTAAATCATTTCGTTTTTCATTACCAAATTACTGTCTCGAGGGTATTTGCTCTTGCAACTAATGGTTACAAAAGCATTAACAATTCTTTGCTGAGATGTGGATGAGAAATCCTGCATTCAGTAACCACAGTCTTAATCCTTCAGCACTTCACCTGTACTGTACTTGATGCGTGAATAACTGTAATTGCTTGTGTCAGCCATTATTTCAAGATGTAGCTATATGTATTGGTACAGATTCAAATCTTTACTCATTTACTCATTTTATACTTAAATCCTTGCTTTGTATCAGAATTCCACCTTCTAATTCATCCTTTAGTATTCAGACTTTAGACTTTGTTCAGTTACTAGACTGAATGGAAGCTAACAGGAAGACATTAAGTTTCAACTCATTTAATTTTTTTTTTTTTTTTTTTTTTTAAAGCTGAGCCATCTGAGAAGAAATACAGACTTGAATGACATGGTGTGAACAAATACCTATTATGAAACCACTCTCACTGGGATGATGTCAAGGTAACACATACACAAATCAAAACAATAGAGAAGATAACAAAGCAAATACCGGTTTTAATTACAAATTTCAAAAGATTAGAAGCAAGCTTTATGGTTACATTTACAGTAGCTTTATGAAGCCTCACCTTTCTCTCTATAACAGAAATAACTGTAATTAAAGGATTTCCTGAATTTAATTAAACAGCAAGTGATGATGACGGCTGAAATATAAAAAGGAATTTAGCTTTATATTAAACGGCATAATTGTTCAATTAAGTGAACATTTCAATTGCAAAAAAAAGTTTAACAAAATGTAAAGTGAATAAAGACCAAAATTCATTACAACACCTCAGGAAGAGACAAAAATTATAATTTGCTTAACCAGCATTAGAAAATCCACGGGATCCCTGGCATTATTCTCCCTTGAATGTTTTTACCCACAATGAAGGGACTGGTTCTATAGTTATTTTAGTTTATTTAAAGACTATATAAAGCTTGACTTACATTTGTAATCTAAGTGAATATGGTGGGGCTGAGCATACCAGGAGAGTTAAGAAATGAAATGTCTTTGCATACTTGAAGCCTTGTATTTTTCCAGTTTTACTATACCGTACAAATATAGGCATATCTCATTAAACCAGCATAAAACTAGCTTTTACAACTCCAAAGGCAACCTCTCATTCTCAGAACTAGCTACTGTTGCTTGACAGAAACATTTGCCCAGAATTAAACAAAACTGTAAAATAAATTTAAGGAGCATCTGCATAAGAGAAGATTCCTTTGTAACTTTATTGGGATAAAGTCATGTCATAGGTCATGAAAAATCAGTGGTTTTGCACATCTGAGACAGCAGCTGGGTGTTTGGTTTCTGTGCTTGTCTCAGCAGCTGTCTGAAGAACTAGTATTCTATGAAAAATTAAAGCTTTGAGGTTTGTATATTTAAGTCAAGATGTTGTGCAGTGGCATGCTCTTGCATTGTATCCAAAGTTGTGTGTGATGTTCTACCATGGCAAAATAATACTTATCTACATCTAACTGAAGAAAGCACTGTCACTTAGTGAAGCCCAAGGCAGTTTTAGGATCCACAGAAACTTGCCACTATGCTTTCAGCTGTCTTCCAGACATTTTGCAGACTTTCATTTATGTTTGGCACAGAGTAATTCTGTAGTCCAAATTCCAAAGAATGCAATTGCCTGTCCTTCCCGCTGATGCTTTCTTTTCTGTCTTACATGGAGCCTTGAGCCTTGATTACCCGTGTCTTATTTAGCTGGTTTTAGATTTTGCTGAATTCATGCTTAATGCCTTCCAGGTCTAATTCAGCACTGTTGCACATTCAGAGATTAACTAGCTTTTCTTAAGACACTCTGCACTGTGCTATTCATAAAAGTCAGTTTGCTGGCCAAGAAGCGTTACACCCACCCTGGCAATGAAAGGGCAGAGTCCAGTCCATGTTCCAGTGTTCACTGTGAGCGCATTTGGGAACAAAACAGAAATATAAAGTGCTGGACTACTCTGGTGCTTCAAATAAGGACAAAGTTTTAAATATTTGCTAATAATGAAATTGTATTAAAAAAAAAAAGAGAAAGCGTATCATGTGAGCTGATGGAGCTGTCACACTGAATCACAATTGCATTGCTGTCCAAACTAGGCACTCATTAAGAGTTTCACAACACCTTATGAAACTTTGGGCATGGAGCCTGAAAAAAAACAGGGCAAGGTGGAAGATATGATCCTGTCTGCACATGAGGCTGGAACAGAACCAGGGCTTGTGCTGGGGCTACAGTTAGGAAAGGCTACAAGAATGCCTAGTCTAGAGCAAGCCTAGGGCAAGCAACCATGTCTGGCTTCCTGCAAATTGAGCAGGATATAACTGGAATTTGAAAATTCAACTCTGATTATTTTGTCTATATGTTGCAAGAGCAGAATGTCACCCCTCTTTGCATCTGTTATTTATAGGCAACATCGGCACTCGTATAAAGAAAATACCACTAGGATAGAGATTCACTGTTAGACATCAGGGCATACATGGTAGACTGGCTTAAGACATCTCACAGTTGTTCATGAGCTTCATAGCATTCTTCATTTCAAAGCATACCACTGCATGAATATTCTTATCTGCAGTTGAGAAATCCTAGGTTGCTGACAAAGCAGAAGCTTCAGTTGCAGTTTGCTTTCCTCTTTAGAAAGAGGCATGACAGTCTTCCTGGTCTTTATTCCTGGTAGCTGACATGGAGTAACATCCACAGTTCTCTACGACATACTGCTGCCGCGAAATTAACAAGGATATGTCAAAAACAGAGAGGTGGTAGTTAAAAATAGGCATTTTATAAATACTCATGAAAACACTGCCACCTGTTGCGGAGTTCCTAGATAAGATGTCAATTAATATTTGTACATGCATCAGTGCTAACTAATGCAGAAGTCAGAACAAAACCATCCACTCTGCTCACACTGGTCTGAGGATCATTGGTGTGGAACCAGCCATGTTGGTTAGAAAACAGGTGTCAACTGTGCCTTCTTCTATCCCTCTTTTTCTTTTGTGTGCTGGAGAAACCCTTTCTTCCCTCATCTTTATCACCCCTCATTCTTTGCTGTATTTTCTTTGATGTCTTCCATTTTTTCTACTCACAATAGCAAAAGAAAGAGCGTTAATTTAACACTCCTCAGCTCATAAAGATGAACATTTCAGCATTCCCTATTTGACTGAGAAAGCAGTATTTAATGTTTATGGGCTGTAGAATACCAACAAATCCAGCTGATCATACATGATAAATCTAAGTCTATATTTACCCTTGCGTAAAAAGCCAAAAGAGGGTGTTATCAGTAGAAAAAGGGGGAAAGGGAGGGAGGAAAAATGAAGGAAGGAAGGAGGGGAGAGAGAAAAGTTGAAAGGGAGGGAGGAAAGCAAGGAAGGAAAGAAGGAAGTAAGGGTAAATATTTTTGCTGTGAGTTTGACTTTTTAAATTTCTGTATGACTATTCTCCCTTGGTTTCTTCCTTTACATGAAATGCTGTCACCAAACATTCAGCATGACACAACTGAGGAATAGTAGCACTTTTAGCCCTCCTGTTCTATATCTTATTTATTTATAAATCTGGAGCAAGACTGCAGAGTTCCACCCTTTACACAAAGTTCCTGATAAGCAGGTCATTTATGGGCTGACCACAGCTTTGCTGGTCTAACTGGATGCTTGTCATGTTTAAACCCTGAGAAATGTAAAAGAAATAAATAAATACAGTGACACAGAACAACCCCACCAAATAAGGTTGACACAGATATAACCAAAAGGAAGTTTGGACAGAGTCAAATCCTGCCTCAACTTAACTTCTGGGGGGCTACCTCAGGTAGCTCCAGTTCTACCTCTTTTCCAATATGGGCCTTGGTCCTTGTGTTTGAAACAGCTGTTTGGTTAGCTGGAATTGTGAGCATGTGAAATATGATGGGTGGTTTCCACAACATTTGAAGCAAGAATGATCATTAGTAACAAGGAAAACTCTTCTTCACATCCCAACAAAACAGCCAGCAAGAACAAAAACTTTCCAGTCTTTGTGTGTGTGTGTGTGTGTGTGTGTGTGTGTGTGTGCGTGCTGAAAGAGTTTGAGGCCTCTTGGAAATCAATTTGGTTCCTCCTAAGTTCTAATGTCTACCTGCCCTGTAACTTTCACGATAACACAGTAGCATCTACCTAGGAAAGGTTTTATTTTCTGCCCATTTTTTGCTAAAGAAGCAAACTTCCAGCCTGTTAAGCATCCCCTCAAGGTAAGTTAAACTGTAGCAAACAGCATACAGAGAAAGTTAATTCATATCTGAAGGGCTTTGTCAAGTTAGAAAGTCGCAATGCGAAAAATGGAACATAATAAAATAAAACTAAATAATAAAAACATCAGGGCATCTTTGTGGGCTGGTGGCATTATTGTTTTGTTGGTGTTTATATCAAAGATTATATTTTTGCAGATACTGTAAGTCATTTCCCAATTTAGCTTTCCACAGATATTTCTCTCTGTCATTTCATATCCCCTAGGCGCTACGGTCCTGTTCAGCTCTTGCAAATCACAATAAAGAACTGTGATTAAGCAAACAGAATCTCACTGAATATTTCCCTCTCACATCTTTGGCTATCATCTTGTAAAAAAAAAAAAAAAAAAAAAAAAAAGACAGGAAGGAGCTGTTTGCAGATTTCACTCTCTCCTCTTCTTATTTCTTCTTCTCCCAAAGGTTTCTGTACTGCCAGTTTATAAGCTGCATATCCAAAACAAGTCAAAATGTGACAATGTTTTGGGAAAGCTTTCTTTCTTTTTTTTTTTTTTTTTTTTTTTTTCATTGTTTTGTCTCTTAGATGAAGGAAAAGGAGAAAAGGAGTCCTGAGATGTTGTCTTTAGAGAAGAGAATTTGGTTCCTGCTACTCACCTTCACATCAGTGACTACAAAATCTATTAGATTCCCTTGAGCCTTGAGAGATCACTGTCCAAACAATGGCAGCCAGTCTAACCTCAGCGAAGCCATCAGGCCAGAGGTTTCAAAAGTTACAGTACCTCTGCCCAGTGTATCTGGGAGGTCAAAACCTGTATTTTCTGTAGTAGCTGCTCTTCAGAAGCTTTTCACTCACTGCAGTGATAATTGCTCAGACCTGGCTAACCACTGGGCCTCTGAAATACTCCACTGTGGGGAAGTGAGAATGAGTTATTTATTCCACAGGAAGGATGCACTTAAAGCATTCTATTAGCTTTGTATTTCCTTGTAGCCAGTGATGTATTCATTAGGACTTCAGCCCTGGAAATTTGATCTCCTGACCCCTTTATTTTAGCTTCAAACCCTGTGGGTGTAAAGTTAAAAACAAAACAAAACAAACAAACAAAGAAGAAAATTTATTATAAAACTTGAAAGTAGAACAAGCTGGTTTGATGATGACCTGAATGGACTCTTGTTTACTGGAAAGTCTGTCCATCTTAGACAGTGGAATGCCTTTTTTAAAAATTTCTTCCGTCTTTTCTGTTGAGCTTGGCAGCTTTGCCTGTTTTCAAAATCTGGAAAGATCAGTGCACTGAAGCCTCTTTTGGCACTATAAATTTGAGTCAAAGAGGTTTTGTGTTGCTGCTGTTTACAAGCTTACTTCTTCTTCTGGCCAAAGAAAATAACTTTATCTTGATGAAGACTTCCTTTTCCAAAAGGCATCCAACAATGCTCGGCAGTCAGTCCACATCTTGCTGTCGTGAATCGATACACACAGCATTCGGGCGATACCCATGAGGAAGGCTGAGCATTTCACTCAAATGCAGCATGGCATAAAAGAGAGAAAAAGAAGGATGAAATAAGGACATAGCAGAGGAGTGAGTCTAAGATACTTGATTTTAGTATTTACCTTAGGTTTCGGATACAGCTGAAAATGACACCTACGTTCTAGAAGCCAAATAACCTTTAAACCCAAGCGACTGTAACTTTCTACAAGGACTTTGCATCTTTTCAGTTAAGATGTGTAACTGCTCCATAAGATTCCAGCATGCTTTTACAAAACATATTTTCCTCCACATAATTGCAGTTCTCTCTGTAGTGAAACTCAGTACCTTTTGAAAAACAGTCAGATTTCTTAAAACAGGAGGGAAAAAGGTAAAAGAAAGACCATCAACCTGAAGGTTCAGAGGGACTTGGAACTGACAAAAAAGACAGCTACTGCTTTGTAGTTTCAGATGTCCACTGCTGCGAATCCACACCCTATTGGGTAATAGTAATTCCCTCTATTTTCTTTTCCCCAGCCTTGAAATTTAATAACAGAAATGTGGGCTATTCCCCTTCACAGCCAATCCCGAAGTTAAAGTTGCAAAATCAGATAGCTAGGGAAATAAATAGCCCTGGTTTTGGCATCCATCTCTGCATACTCTGGGTTCATTCCCTTACATAAGTGTTCCTTCTCAAAGTTTATTTGCTTCATTATTGCTTCCACTCTCTTAAATTCCTCCCTCAACTTCTGCTCACCTGTTCCACCATCCACCCCCTTTTCTAGCCCTTATTTCCAACCCCTTCACCTTTACCTTCCATCCCTCCCATCTGCCCTCTATGCATCTGAGATGGGGCAGTGGGAGAAATGTATTTCCCCACAAGAATTTATCAGTGAGCAGCAATAGATGCTCACAGTTACAGGGAGGGAAAACAAACAAACAAACAAGCAAACAAACAAAAAAAAAACCAGCAAATATTCCTAGGGCAGCCTTTGCTAGAAACCTTGCAGTCTGAAAGCTCAGATGTTCCCATATTTCATAGGTTAGGACCTCTAATTGTAATACTGAGATGTCCCTCTATGGTCATCAGGACAAGTGAGGTGTCTTCAAACTGATTTTTTCCCCTGTGTGCAATCCTGCCTCTGGGAGAAGAGATTATTTACAACCTCATTACCTGTAATTTCCAAAGGCTGTACTTGCAACATTAATTCCAACCTGGGAGTGATTTGACTCTCCCCATACCTTTCTTTGGCTAGAATTTGTACTCCCATCCCAGTGACAGTTAATAACTTTGTAGCCACAAGGACTGATAACTAAACAAAATAATTTCCTTTCATGGTTCCCCCTCCAATAGTCTACGGAACATTGATTTAATCTTTCTGTTTAAATCCTCACATTTACTTAATTATTGTAACCTAATTTATTTTACATTCACTCACTTATGAGAGCTTCATTATAGACTTTTTCTTTGGACTTTGGCAAAGGTAGGGAGGACAGGAAACCTGCATAGTTGAGATTCCTTCTCCAGTAATGGATTTTGAATCAGAGGTGACTTTGGGACAAATACGAAAGCAACTCTGAGCCTCATTTAGTGGCAGTCCAGATACCGTCCTTTTGCAGTTTACACATCTTAGGGAGGATAGCTGTCTTTAAAAGCTTGTGGTGTCAGCCACGTTCCCGGGGGTTAACTCCACTCTTTTCACGCTGGACACACTACCTGTAGTGCGCGGCACAGCAGGGCAGGACCCCGCTGAGCTGAAGCTAACAGAGCATGAAGAGT
The DNA here is from genome assembly GCA_011074415.1 of Stictonetta naevosa. Lineage (NCBI taxonomy): Eukaryota > Metazoa > Chordata > Aves > Anseriformes > Anatidae > Stictonetta > Stictonetta naevosa. The sequence continues at coordinate 27,114,122 of CM021699.1, forward strand.
CACGTGCTGCATAGCCTGGATCTGCAGAGGTGCCAGCTCAGCTGAAGGGAAGCACAGACATAGTGCCATGGCATCTGCACCCGAACAGAGATCATTTGTGTGGGTGCAGCAAGGCGCTGGTGAAATTGTTCTGCTTCTGGAGCTTCTGCTTTCCTGCTAGCACAGAAACGTTAGCTCTCTGCTTGTTGGGCACTGCTGATGTGGTTTTGGAAAGAATGTCAAGACAGCTGAAGCAAAACTAAATAACAGAGTCCTCATTAAGGATGTGAAATAAGCATGCCTTTTCACTTTTACTGCCAGTGCTTTTTTTCTGCCTTCTCCCATCACTGTAGTCTGGTAGCTGGGGTCCTGCAGCCCCTGGCTCACAGTGCAGCTGCCACTCTCTACCTGTGCCAGCTTTTCATTTATTCTGAAACACCTCAGGGGCAGGAAGAAGTAGCATCGCAGTAAAACTGCCACAGCACATTGACACCAAACCCTTTTTCCTATCACAGACCCAAGGTGCATGCTAAAGCTTCTCTGCTCAAACAGCTAAATATGCTTGTGTGCAGGGTAGGGAACAAAATGCAGGTATCCAAATTCCTAATTTTTCTGAATTAGGATGTATTTACCATTGTGTAGGTATTTGGACACATTGTGGGAAGCCTGAAAGACACTGACCTCTTTGGTTGGTAGTGGCAGCACACAGAACCTGTGGATGAACAGAAGGATATAAATAAGCACACAGGAAAAGCTACAAAAATCCTGTCACAGGCAGGTCATACTAGAGTCCTTATGCTAACGCATCAGCGGAGACAACACCTCTCCTGAAGAACTTAGTTCTGACTTGGCAAGAAGAGTGACAGAAGAAAGGCCAGGGAGCTGGGTAAGAGACATAAGAGAAGAAAATGAGCCCTGATCCTGCAGGACCTGATGCCAGTCCACAAATTTCCACCCAGCTGGAGTGGCTCCACTTTCTGTAAATCATTAACTAATCGTGGGTTAGAAATGTTCTGGAAACCTCTGTGCAGTTTGTTTGTGCTGTCAAAATATTTGACTAGCATAGAAAATCATAATCTAGAACATAGCCGTAATAAAGCAATCCCTTTAATATGGTTAGTAAGCAAGGAAAAGCAAATCCCAATTAAACCTGTTTTACTTATTTTAGGACAAAACATAGCTGTAATATTAAATTAAACTTTCTAATCTCTGGCTCATTCTAGTCTGTCATCTTTGGTCTGTAAATTTGAACACCCTGAGAGTGTATTTGCTCTGTTTCTGTATTAGTACTTTAAATATTGTATGTACAGATTTTTTCTGCCATATATTTCCTTTCTTTTTACATGTTTGCAAAAATGTGCAAATATAGCAAAATAACATCAAGCTTTTTCTCAGAAATTTTCATTAAAAATTTAGACTTCAGGCATATTTGGAGTGGAACATGTTCCCTTGGAAAAAGGCAATTTGGCAGCCAGTTTGTCTGCTGCTTCAGAAGAACTAAACTGTTTAACTGCTTACATTATTTGTTAATACAATTTATGCCTGGAGGGGGAAGAGAGAGTCCTTTAAATAGAAAATATAATCCAAGCAGTTGCTTCATCATTGGCTTTTGCCTTGTACACCAATTTGCAATCATCTTGCACTGGTAAATGACTGCATGAGTGAACAGGACTACAGAGTGCTGAGCCCTTTGATCCAATTTTTCAACTAAATTGAAGAAAAAAGTTTGTCCTTGGATTAATAAGAAGGATATGCTCCTTGTCCTCCTAATTTATGTATGATTAGAATATTAACTCAGTCTCAAGGAAGTTTACAGAGACTTCACTCAGACTGAGAGTCTGGAGAATGAGAATGTGCAAAACGTAATTCTTAAGCAGAAATATTGCAATGGAGATAATGCCAAAACAAGAGCCACTGGCATTTCAGACTCTCTCTGCTTACATTCTTAAGTGGCTCAGAGTTACCACCATTAATAGAGTTTTATAATTCTGTTTCACTGGCTGCAGGCAATTCTCTCTCTCTTTTTCTGGTAACAACTTTAATAATCACAGGGGTACTTGTCAGAGGGAAAAAAAAGAAAAAGAAGGGAGAGGGGAAAACTGGCTAAAAAAAATTTCCTGTGAAACTTAGTAGGACAGGAAGGGACTCTGAGGCTCAAGGTGAGTCCACTTGGAGATGGCCACATCACAAACTTGCATCTTTACTGTTGCTGAGAAACTGGTTTAGAGCCAAGGAGCTCTGATGGCTGTAAGCCTCTTCTAATATTTGACCTCCCAACATTATCCGTAGTTTATTCACAAATTGGCCTCTGTCTGTATATATATCTTTGCCTCAATTTCCATTAATGTGTACCCCTTCTCAGAGCAGGTGAAAGAAACACACCTCTTTTGGACTCCTCTTATTAGATGTTCTGTTAGGGTAAGCAGGGAAATTAAAAGCATTTCCCTGCACTTGTTCTGCCGTAATTCATTTTGCTCTTGGGTGATTAAAGCTGTTCTTACAATTCTTTAGGTGCAGTGAGCCCAGTGAGCATTGCTGCTTTTTGGTCAAGTCATTCCTGGAGGCCCTCAGACACTTAACAGTGCTATAAACTCCCAGTGCCATTAGACATGGCACATACGTTGTTCATTTTTCTACACAATCCAACACTCTGTTTGCTTCTTTCCAGTATTAAGAAAGAAGAAAATCCTTATCTTCATCTGCGTGGCTGCTTAGAGGTACCTTCTGGGATGCATCATTGTAGCGGCTTAAATCTGAACTCTCCCTTATATATTAAAATTAATTCTTTTCCAATACATTTGCTGGTGGAAATCTATTTCCTAATATGATCCCAGGATGTATTTTTCTTTTTGAATACTGTGTTATGTGTTGGTAATAGACAAGCTATGTACAAGTATGTAGCTGAGTAGCAAACATGGGATTTTCTGTCATTTTATTGCTAAGGAACAAGCAATAATTTATGCTGCACATGCACGATCTTCTGTTTTATGCAACTTAATTTCATCTCATTTCTATTACTCAAGGTAATCCAGTTTTTCCTGATATTCAATACTGCTCTGATTTACTAATGGCTGCAAAGTGTATGCAACAAATTTCATCAGAGCACCAGATTTCTGAGGCAACATCATTACTGGAAATACTTGACAGGAAAAGACTGAAGTCAAATCCTGAAGAGCTCTGCTAGTCATCTCTTTCCAGCCCTTCTCTTTCAGCAAAGTGTTCTTTGTCATTTTTAGGTAGTTCTTAACCAGCTTATCATTCTCTTCTGAGTCTAATCTCTCAAATTTAATTATTTGTCATTCAGCACCACTTTTTTAAAGCAAGACTTGTATGATTGCTTTTCTCTTCTCTAAAAAGGTATTTATTTTACCAAAGAGTATATTAAAATAGTCTATGAAATTCATGTTTCCTAAATTCAGTATATGTTTTATTTTGTTTTCCAGGTACTTTCATACCATTAGAGAAAATTATAGAGGAAAAAATATTGTCCTGCATGCAGCTGAGGTCAAAGTAGTAGACCAGTTATTATCTGAATCACCCCACTACTCCGTTCTTAAATAGAAAATGTAATATCCTGTCCTCAAATCCCATGGGACTAATTAAGACTAGATGGACTAGCTTTTTAAAAAACCTTGCCACCAGACATGGGTCAGTTGTTTCCCTGTTCAGTGTGTACTTTGCATCTTTGTGCACTCCTTCATGTTAGTAGTCTTGCTCCGTTGAAAGGGCAAGGCTACTTGCCTTTTCTTGTCTGCACTTTCTATGAGAATGTGTACATAAAAAATAGACAAGGTATTATTTACTATTTGATCAGATATCAATTATCTTCAGTCCATATCATCTCCATACATAGCAGTATCATTTATTTCATTTATTAGTTTTTATTTCTACAAACAAGCAACATTTCACCACTTATTTTGGAAACATTGTGAGATCTGACACACATTGATGTTTACCAACTAGTTTTGTTTTTCCACTTCCGAATATTCAAATATAACTTCCCTTTTTTTGGTCAAGGCTTCCCTATTCTCATTCCCAATATTCTTGGGGAAGTGATTGCTAGCTTCAAAGCTCATCCTTAGAGATTCTTCCCCTTGACTGGGATGTAAATAACAGATGGGATTTTATCAGCCCAGGTGTAACTGTGGTCTAGATGAGGGATACTCAAACTCATCAGAAGTGACCGTGCCATGTAAGATACTGCAGGAGTATCAAACTCCTGTAACAAAAGGGAGATAATAGCTTTTTTTTTTTTATTCCCTGAGTAAATTCCTTCCTCCTTCTTTAGTTTGGGAAGAAATTATATTCCTTTTCAGTATTTTATATTCCTGTGCTGTAGCAAATTTCTTTTATCTCTGAAAGTTTGCCCTTTAAACTAAGTAACTAAGGACTTTAATTTTAAATGAATACAGTAATGGGGAGTATAACCATTTTCTTTGGATTCTTTCGTAATACCCTTTCATACCAAAACCAAGTCTAAGCAGCAGCAGTTATTAGTTAAGGGACTGGTGGAAAAAATAGATAAAATCTCTTGTTCATTGGATCAAGGAATGTCTAGGACAAACAGATATTGTAATTGTATTTTTTTTTCTTATCCAATTTCTATGTGGGAAGCAGTATCCAATAGTATGGATGCATACTGCAATAGTATGTTTTTCTTTTACCCTTGTGTCCTCTGGCATACTAAGTTACCCAAACTGTATTTATTTTCTCACCTTTCCCTAAACTTATATTGCATAGAACCACAGAATAGTTTGTGTTTGAAGGGACCTCTGGAGGTTATCTGGTCTATCCTCTGCTTCTCGGGTCCATGTCCTGTCGAGCTTTCAGAAGCAGCAAGTATAGAGATTTCCAGACCCCTCTGGACTCCTGGTCCAATTAATTTCCCACATTTCTTTATAATCTTTTACATCATTAAAGCACAGAGTTACTCTACTGCCTTTATCTTTCCTGAGCTGCATACAGCTAGCATGTGCTCCCTTGTAATCACTACTGCAGCAGGTTTCTATCATTTAGGATTGGACCCGGCATCATTTTCATTGTTTGGATTCCTTGTATTAATATGCAGATTCAATTATCTCTCCCTGACCCTCAGTGTCCTTACCTTGACTTAAGCAGGAGTCTAAAGGCCTCCAAATTAAAGGTAAATCCTCTTCAGAATTTAAGGATCGGAGCTAGATAATTTCCAGCTAGTAGCAGCACCTAAACAGCAGCGACATAAATCATCCAGCGCAGGAGAGCATATAAACAAGCATATGCAAATGAATGGTTAGAATATTGTATAGCAGGACCTTTCCCTGGGAGAATCAGGACCCATTTATGGAGTGTTAACATGAGACTGCATCACACAGTAAGGAATTATTATATATGAGGAACAGGAAATCAAGAATTCATCAACAGAAAGTGGAAGAAAAGGGAAGTGGCTGTTCCTGTTATACTTTTCCTGGGGGAGTTTACTTGGACTTTCTGTCTGCATTTTTATTTTGTGTGTGTGTGTGTGTGTGCATACACGCACACAATAGCTTGCTTGCTTATTATCAGTTACCCCAACTTGCTTAGTCGGGAAGTGTGAGCCATTAAGAATAATGAATTCTGTCCCAAAGCGTTGCCCTAAAATTCATTCTATACCATCTTGAAAGCCAGATAGAACACATGACTTATTCAAAAGTTTTCTCCTCTTTTAATTTCTGGGAAATTTCAACAGCAGCTGGGAAGAGCTGTCAATGCACTTGTGTTGGGAGGAGGATGCAATAACTTCACTAAGCTTTGGAAAAGCATTTGTGTATAGTGTGCAGTTAGATGTTGATTTCTGAATCCCATTAAGTTTCTACGTCAATAGAACTGATGAAATGCGAGGCAGTCACCTCTGTGGTTAAAAGGGCTCACCTTACTCTAGTGCAACAACAGCCTTGCTGTGCTTAATAAAAATCTTACAACTCTGGGTCACTGCATGGTTAATTGCTAACAGAAAACTTGCTTGGGGAGAAAGTATGCATATTTTGTTGTGTCTGTGGTAGCCGTCTTTGAGAACTAGAGCATGAGATTTAAGGTATTGGTGTTATGATCTCTTGCTTTTGCTTCCTTCAACTTCCAAAATAAATCTTCTGAAGCACCAGAGATGGGTGAAGGAGCTGGCTGCATGCTGAGAAAGCACAGCTCCAACTGTACTAAAGCTATCATTTCAACTTCTCTGAAAGATCTTTGATAATAATATGGAAAGAAAAGCCCGTATTGTTCATAAATCTCTCCAAGTAATTTTTCACTATGTCCTAAGTGAATCCTGTATCCATATTATGAAGAAAAAAGAAAGCTGACATGTCTAAAATGACGTCTTTAAGAAAAAGAAAATCCCCAAACTATTCTCTGTACTCTAAAGCATGTACTCTATCTTCCTTGAAGGCATTTTTCTGAACTCTTTTTGAGATGAACACTGACAAAGTAAAACCTCCACTTCCTGTTCTTTCACCAAATGTAATAATGTTCCCTGATACAATGATCACTCACTCATGAAGACCTTTCCATTACCACTCAGGCATCTTTTCTGACTGCAAGGCCACTGAGTGCATAAAAGACCAATTTTGTAAATGTCAAATTTTACTTCTTTTATGCCAGGTTTCTGGGAAACAAATCAAGAGCAATGAAGATACTAACACATCTTGATGTGTCTCCAGTCTCTTTTGTGCAGTTGGCTAAATAACATGGTATTTGATTTTGTTTGGTGGCTGTACGAAGTGCCTCAAAAGAGAAAAAGAAGGAATATTGGTTTAGTTTAACATAGAAATTAATATCCATTTAAAGAAACTAGACAAAACACCATTTCCTATTAAGTAAAAATATTTCTTTTGCCTCCCTCAACTATTTCATTTCTGAGTTTACTTTTTCCTTTAAACTTGAATATTATAGTGCTTTGTTTTATTTTTAAACAAAAATACATTTGTCATGTTTTTAAGAAGTTAGAGGAAAAAGACACCATTTGGGCAGCTTTATATTTCTTACCCCTTTCTGGGAAATTGAAACTCTTTTCTAAATTTGATCCACAGAAACAAACACTTCCAATTTCCATAAAACAGCATAGTTTGGTAGACTTGTTTGTTAATATTTTAAGGACAGCCATAATTCCTACTCTAAAATAATATTTTGTGTGCTTAGTTTTAGATTCCTAAATCTTGTTTCTGTTTGGCTTGGTACCACAATTCTGTAATTAAACATAAAACTTAAGCATGTGTTCTGATTCAGAAGGAAGAAATAATACAAGTTAGGAGCTTGGCTCAGATGAGCAGTTTTTCGATTTTTAGTGAGCCCTGGACAGTTGCATTCTCTCCACCAAGTCATTGCACGTAACTGAGCACTCACATTCCACTCTCTAACAGATCAATAACAAGCCAGCACATGCAGAAAACCTGGAAAAGGTCTGGGCAACCATAGGTCAGACCACCAGCAAATTTGTAGGAATCTTTGCTTATTCAACCCCTCTGTGTTTTGTGCTAGCTGTATTAAAGCTGGCAGCCAAATTGAAAGATACTTCTTAAAGTGTAAAAATTAAAACTAATTAATCAAACAAAAATCAAGTGTTTGCAGCTAGATGGTGCCATAGCCTTATGCAAGCCCAACAAAATCTTCAGTGCTGTGTAAGAGGACTTGCGCTTTACATGTGATATTGTACAAAAGCTGGCTATGATCTGAGTCAGAAAGTGCTTCAGAGAGTCTATTATGCCATCTTTAGTGCTGCAGAAATAGTGGGTACTTCAGAATTCTTCCCTGTCCTACGACACCCCCAAGGCAAATGAGAATCACTGCAAGATCCCCCCGTGCAGCAGCAGAATTAGTGTAATAATGGAGAATTTCTGTACCAGAAGAAGAGAGATGTTTCCTGACATGCTTAAGTTCTGTACGAGCTCTTCATCAAGTTCATTCACACAAGTGCTAGACGTGAAATGAGATCTGCCAGAAAAACACAGCAGATCATCTTGCTTGGACTGGAGTTGAATGTTGTGAAATCCTAAGAGAGATTACGTGCACTGAAGATTTGTGTTAATGCTTGTGGTCTTGTTGTTCACAAGGAAGAACGTGCTCTAGTGACACCCTCCTGAATATAATATATAAATTTTATTCTTTTTCCTGAATAGTTATGCATTTCTTTCAGTTACTTTTCCTCAACTCCCCTAATTCCTCAAAAAGAGTATGAATTTTGTCAAGAAACTCCCACAGAAATCTAATGTGGCTGGGGAAACAGCAAGCTAAGTACATTTATAAATATTATTTTCCAAAGAGATTGATTTGATACTGCTCTGGAGAGAACCATTTTAGTTGGAACTCTTCTGTGCTTTCTAACAACTTACATTTTAAGGTCATCTCCTAATGTTTAGATTACGACATAGCACAGTGTAAATGACATTGAGTACAAAAGCATCATTGCTACATGAATGCATTTAATAGAGCACTGGAATCATATGGCTCACCAGCTTGAACTTAATGGCAAAATCCAAAGAGAAGCAATGCAATCGTTAAAGGCAGAGTTCAGTTGACCTAGGTGAAGTTCTTCATCTCTAATTTTAGTCACTCAGAAGCTAAAGGCTGACTTTGGCTAGACACAAGTTTCCTATTTGTATTTAATAAGGAAAAATTCAAAGGCATCCCAGAGGAAAATTCAGTCTCTCCTCTTACAGCTGTTCAGTAAATCTCTCCTTTTCTGCCCTGATAGAAATCTCTTTGCTCACTTCACAAAGTATGCAGGTTTTGGATGAAGACTGACTGTGAAGAGGAACGGCTCTGTCCAACTGTGTGCCCTAGGAAGATGCTGTGTCAGGGTAGTAGGTAGGCCCTTGACAGCCTCCGTGTTTTTATTACTGTTAAGACTTTCAGGTAATACACTACTTCTGGTTTTTGTAGCTTCCTGTTGATCACACCATTTTAAAGACAGGCACAGCATTTCATAGGTCTTAGGCTGTAAGTAGATCTTATAACACTAAGCTTTCAGTTATCTTGAATCTCTCCATACACCACGTGTCCCTCTAGAAGTCAGGCTTTTTCTCTGTTGTTCTAGAACTCGCTGCAGCTCATGTGCTCACATGAGCCCCTTTGGGAATTATGCACAACCATACTGGGAGCAGGATTCCATCTGAATTCAGACTGAAATTCAGATGAGTTTCAACGAGCTACAGAGACCAGCTGCCTTCAGGCACTGCCTAAATATTATGCTCCTATTTTGGGGCCACTAAGGAAGGGTTCTTAGTGTCTAAGCTTAAATTCATGTGCATACTTTAATAAATCCCTGTCAGAGTAGTTGTGTACCTAGGCTGGCCTGAAAGTACACAACACAGATGAGAGCAAGAGAGGTGCTGAACCTCTGCCCAAGGCCCTAGCAGCGAACTCCAGGCATGCTCTGAACAGTCCAGACACATCTGGAAAACTAAAATCAGCAGAGAGCAAAATAATCACTTATATAAGAGGTTAAAAGGCAGAGGAGAAGAGTTTTAGCTTTATAAGCCCTTTTAAGCAAAATAATGAGCATTCATATGCATGAGAGCATTCATGGGACAACAGAAGCCCTAAGGGCAACAGAACATTGCTGGCTACATGTAGAGCTTACAAAATTTAGCCTTTAGTTTCAAGGGGATTGAAATCACTGAATGGATTAAAATCTGGGACTTCCCCCTGCTCTAGAAGGGTCTTACAACCCAATTTCTTAGCTAGGTTTCCCTTCCACTAATTTATGTTTTACACCCCCCCGTGATGGAGAGATATGTTCCTTCATTCCCTTTCTAATTCTTCTACCTTCCTCCCTGCTCTTGAGTCACCATGGCACGTAGAACCGTATCATCATAGGAAAAACAATCTCACCACAGGTGATCCATTTCTTAGTGTTCAGTACACTCTTTACACTTCAATAAGTACAAGCTGTATATCTTGCAGCAAGAGGGCTATTGTATTTATTCTGTGCTCTTTATTTGTGCCATGATTATATAGTTCTTTCTTGTACTGACATTTGCAGTGAAAATGTGTACAGAGGAATTGTATGGAAAAATGTTACCTACTACTTATCTGTGCTGTGTCTTTTTTAGTTTTATGCCTTTACCAGTCAAAACTTCCTGAATGTAAAAAAACTAAAATTACTAATGCCATTAGAAAATCCATTATTCTTATCACAGGGAACATGAGGTAGACAGGATAGCGATAGGAATGAGGAAGGTTTCTATTAGTGATTTTCCTAATCACTCTTGCAAGCTATATGTGACAATCAGGTGCTTGGCTGCCTCTCCGTGAAGGCCAAACAGGTTTATTTTACCCAGCCTCAGTAGAAGTTGTTCACACCAACCTGAGAACACAGCCCTTCATGTCAGATACACATCTGTGGGCTGCTGCAGGCTGCCGGCCTCTCTTTTCCATGGAAACTCTGTGAAGACAGCCTCAAGCACAGACAGAGCACTCCAGAGGCATGCGGGCATCCTGCCAGGCCAACTTGTGCAAGCGTCCATCTTTGAGGCGGCAGGCTGATGAAATGGCAAATAGGGCAAGTACTCAGCCCGCACTGTTTGTCACTGTGGTATCAGTGTGGCCACAGTTGTTCATCAGAGGATCATGCTCTGGCATTCAGCAGCACTGTTTTTCCATTGCTGTCACACTGATGTTGGGGCAGATGGGTGGGTCACTGGTTATGCCTGGTCTTTCATAATGCAGAGCTTCACACAGGTATTTGCCAGCTGGTTTGGAAGAATTTTAGCTGTACAAGTAGAGCTGTCAATAAAAAGTAAGTCAACTTAGGTTGCTCAAGAACAAATAGACTACGAGGGCTATTATTTCTCTCTCTCTATTTTATTTTTTTAAGCTCTGGAAAACAATATTAATTTTAACTCATTTTTAGTAGAGTTGGCCAAATGCACTGAGAAGTTTTAGTGCAAGAGTAGGCAATACCAAGTTTCCTGCTGCAGTGCAAATGGTTGGGTTATCTGTAAATATCAGAAAGCCCTCGGAGCTAATATAAAGATGCCAGACACAAGTTACACCATTTTTTTATAGTTAATCATCCAAACATTAATTGGAAATTAGATCCCTTAAGGATAAGAAAGCACAGTCTATATAACTGAATGCCAGGGATTTGTTTTCCTCTATGTAAAAGCTTCAGGACTCAACATGTAACTCATCTTGCTCCACCCAGCATTTGGGAATGCTGCACACTTTGTAACATGAACAGAATTCAGACATAAGAATTTCTTTGCATCATGTCTTCTTTGCTGAAAACACACAGGCAGCTGTCAAGATGACCAAGAAACTGCTACAAAAATGTAACCCCCCCAGGCTGTATTTCCACACTGCAGGAATACAGTGAGAGCAGGCAGCATCCAGGTGTAGCACATGATGGCATACCTGTCATGTCCTCCTTTGCCTGCAATGACAAATATTTGAAGTCAGCAACAATGGAGGGAGGTTGAGAAGCAACAGAACAAATTTAGTAGTGGTACCTACAAGTCAGTGCTATTTTGCAAGAGGAATCATTTTTTTTTTTTCCTTGAGGTCCAGAACAGCTGAAATCAGTACAAACAGTACTGAAATGACCCAGTGGTTGGAGGCAGTGATACTCTGATGAGCAGTGTCATCAAAGACACTTGAGTTTGGTCATAGATTTAAATTAATTCCTTATACAGAAAGGTTTTCTCATTTGTTGACTTCAGGGTTGACTACAGCAATGCTATAAAGACCTGAGAAGAACAAAAAGTGTTTGTTGCAGGTTTTCAAATGAAATACGGAATGAAATAAGACACAGATCAATAAACTGGGTGTCAATTTTCCTTCAAAATGCCAACAAAACTCCACAAAAATAAGTTTTTTTGTTGGTGGTGGTGCGCAGATTAACAGAAGAAACCAACAAAAAATTGCCCCAAAGAAATATATATGTAAAAAACAAACAAACAAAACAAAACAAAACAAAAGCAAAAGTTGTTTGCATGATATGATTCATAAAGAGTGAAAATGGATTAATCTGTATGGACAGCCTCCTCTAAAATCTTTCTGGAGAAGCAGCAAATGTTTTTCTTCCTCCCTGGCACCTTTAGAGAGGCCATGAAGTTATTTCTCTTAAATAAATCTGTATTTGCCATTCCAGTAGAACCCTGGGTCTCCAATGAACTGTGAAAACCTTCAAGGAATTTTACACACATTTTATAAACACATTTAGAATTGCTTTCCATATATATTTTATTCATTGCAACTTTCTCTCTACTACCTTAGTGTAAGACCTTTCTCTACTGTTGTGTGAAAGCTGTATATTTCTGCCTCATGATCTGAATAAAATTCCTAATTTTCTCTCCTGGCTTTTAATTTCTTGATCCTTCTATCTAATTTAAATTCATAAAGTACTTTGAGATCCCATTTACATCAAAGACATTCTGCAGGATACCTCTGAATTGTGTTCCATTCATTCATCAAATACTCGCCCACTCCATTTGGAACACACACTATTGAGTTTCTCCTTCCTTTCAAAACACCAGGAATTAAAGAAAGAGAACGGGCTTTTTAAAGCCCAGATGTTTGCGTATTTTCAACAAGACGCATCACATTATTTGGATGCTTTCTTCTGTTTATCAGAAAGGTTTGCATCAGCTGGAAATGAAAACATCAAGCTTCAATGAAATGAGTTGGTGATAAAACTTTTAAAAAGACGTAGAAACCTTTCAAAGACAGTAATAAATGAAGTGACACTTATCTCATATAATTTGAGTGACTACACTATAAGTCTAATGTATTCTCTACGCCCAGGTCCTGATTAGAATTTTGTGCTAAAGAAAAAAAAAGTCTAGTATTAAATACTCTTTGCTTCCTCCTGCCCTTCCTCCCCCCTTCCTTCTCTTCAGACCACATGAAAGCCATTTCCAGCATCACATTTTTGTATGTGACCTTGCCTTCTGCCCCTACATGTGCATCGTGTTATGTTAAATTCCCTGGGATCTGTACACCCTGGAAGTGCAATAACAAGTCAATGTTTTATTTATAAGTGTGGCAAATGAATATACCATTATATTATCTCAGCTGGGCTAGTTCATTTCATTTCACCTCATTTCCTATGTAACTTAAATTTTGTTTCTTTCTACCCTCCAATTTTGGCAGCTGCCTCTAATCACATTCTCTTTTGCTGTAATTCTCCTGTGGGCACATAGGAGTCCACAATAAGCTTATCAGGAGTGGTTGTTTAAAAGTAAAATACCATCAGTAAATGAGTGATAATAGGAACATAAACAAAGGGAGTGATCAGTGTGGCTTCAGCTCTTTACAGCATGGGGAAGTTAGCAAGTTATCCTGTACTGCATTTTCCATCTTGATCTTGCAGCGTGCTCTTTTTTCAGTCCAGGAATTTCTGTTATGGTTGTCTACTATACCTCAGTTCTGATTTGTATTTTTCTGTTACATCTCTAATACATGTATAGCTCCTGTCATCTGACTGAAGCAATCCATAAGCTATTTTAACTTTCCCTTCCTGTAGAACACAATTATCATCTCCATTTTAGAGGTGGGGAGTAAAAGAACACCCCTACAAACCTGGAGGCGAGGGGGAAGCAGGCTCCTGGGACCAAATACCTTGTTCACAGTCCTGTTTTATTCATAATGGAAACATGGGCTGTCAAGAAGGCAGTGCAAAGAATTTGCTGACATTTAAAAGAAAATGTTTTTAGGGAGCTGCTGTCAGTAATGAGGTGATCAGTAAAAGAAGCAGCAGAAATTAAAACTGAAAATAAAGGAAAGACCTGCTACTAACCAGCCTTTTTGGTTTACTAGAAGAACGGTGCAAGGAATGACTAAATTACATGACAGAATGGGGTGGAAATAATCCCAATTTAGACAGAAAACAAGCAGTGCATGTAGAACACAATAGTTTGAATATATAGAGGCAAGCTGTATGTTAATCATTAGAAGGGAGAGTACTCAGCTTTGGTCAGAAGTGGGCTATGTGATAGTTTCATACATTACCATAGAAATAAGGAACTTGAGATTTATGTACCTGATGTTTTCTGTCTTGTCTCTAGATGTCTGGCTGACACTTAGAAAGATACACACCAGAGAACACATTACATTTTTGAGTATTCTGGGACTTACTGTCAGCTGACTTAAAACTCCCCTGCCAAAGCACACTCTCACCTAACCAACACAACTCTAAATGAGCATCTGAGGAGTCGCTTGCTGCATACTTACCTGGTGCTGTTATCTGTTATTGCAAAATTCAGGCTGGGAACATATGATGAAATATATCAGCCTGGTGTCCCTAAACCACGTAATTTAAAGTAAAAATAAATTGAAAGAATGAAGCAGAGAAAATATTTTTAGCTGGATATCATTTATTCTGGTCTATACTAATCACTCCCTGCTTTTATTAATTAAGTGACTCAATTTTAACACTGTTGTTAAGCTCATGCCGGTTAATGCCCTGTGTGACCAGGATCTGTCTTGTGTTAGTCATTGAATCCCACTGTTCAAGAGTCACTGAAAATCAACAACATTCTCTCCCCACAACAAACACCTATTAATGTATCCAAATACACAACAAAAGAGGGAGCAAGCTTTATTCTGTTGCAAAATCAAAGAAGTCAATAGAATGACTCCTGTGAAAAAAACACAGCATGCAACCAGAACAGGATCCCAGAGGACTAACGATCATCATTCCCTCATCCGATCAAAGTCCCAAGGGTATATTGCATTGCTATTTGTTGACCTCCTCATCCAGATTCCTCTTCAGGGCAAGTACAGTGATATCAGTAAGATCTAGCACAAGTTGCAATGGTAGGAAGACAGACTTACTGACACAGCAATTTGCAAAACTGCGTTAGACCATTGCACAAAGTTCATAAGACAAATTGCAAAGGCTTGAACAATCACACACATTTGAATCAGAAGAATTCACAGAATACCTTTTCAAAAGGTAAAGAAAGTATCCCCTATGCTTCCTGTTACAGGAAGACATTTCATGGATGTTAAAAGGTTTTGTTTGCCTCACTGAAGCAAGTGGGCTTGCCAGAATACTTAAAACTATATTTTGGTAAGGTTATTCCTGAATCAGATCTATTTCACCCACAACAACAGATAGATGCATGCTTTTGGCATTGTATTCTTGAATCCACTTGTGTATAAAAAATTACCAAAAGCAGCTTACTAAATAAAACAATTAAATGGATGTCCTTTTTTCTCCCCACAATGAAGTCATGATCACAGCTGAATATTTCATGGTGTACCATGACAAAAACAAACAAAAAACTAAACAATCAAAAAAAAAAACAACACCTAAAAACAAAACCACAATACCAAACCAAACCCAGTATTGACAGTATTCATTTATTCCAAAGCAAAACTGAAGACAACCACAGAGATGGTATTTCCTGATTTGTATATTAATGTCTCAATTATTTAAATATGAATTTAGATATAACTTGAAATATATTGCATCTTTGTCTGTATCTTGAGATTAATGTGTCTATTTAAATAACACACCTCTTACATCAGGCTGTACTGCTTATTGTTGTATAGAAAACCATGGGATTCACCTTAGCATATCATGGGAGGTAGGATTGGGGGGAAGACATAGTGGAAAGCTTCTTCACACATCTAGATGATCTGGCTCTTTTTGAACAACAAACAACACAAAAACATGACACTGACCTTTCTCAATACACCACAGGAAGTAGCCTGAATTCTGTCCATAGTGGCAACATCTTCTGTGTGAATGGGATACTTGCTCCTTGCACTTTTAAGAACGTTGTTCTACTGATGACTCAAATCCAACTAGCAAACAGAAAACCACCATCAGCTTTGATATAGTAGCTAAACCCTCCAAAATACCCTTCTGGAATAAAACAAACCCAATGCAATGCTCCAAAAGAATAGAAGACTTAAAATGACGTCACATGCAAATGCACATTGATATTCAAATAAAGAATGAAAATACAAGTGGACATTTAAAGTAAGAGAAGAGACAATCAAACAAGAAAACAGTATAGCTTAGTGAACAGGAGGCAAGGAAGGGACTGAAAGGATTTGACTCTAAGTTCCATGCAGTCACATATCAGAACAGGCTGTTGACTGACCTCAGGGGAATCATTGTTTTCCTACACCACTTGTAAAAATATTGATTCTCACCTGCTTTATGAAATGAGCTCTGCTTTGAAAAACAAGCCTCTGAAGGCTTCTACATAAATATATGACTACTTGGCATAAACCAAGCTGAGAGTAGGATATGCATGCACATACATGCACATTAAATAGAACTATGTGCTTGGAAGCAAGGTTAATAGCTAATACACTCCAATCTCCTATTCTTTCAAAAGACCAGCTAGCTGGAAACCCTTCTCAGATTGTTTAGCTTCTCTTTTAAGCTACACATAAAGGCGATTCCACATCTCTGAACAGCCTAGTCTAGTGTTTCATCAGTCCGCCTGATAGAATGCAACTCCTTGTATGCAGCCCAAATGTCTTTGCTAAAAATAGTCAACTTTTCTCAATTTCCCTTGGTGTATATGTAGAGAATCTTTTATTTATTAGAAAGCTTATATTTCTCTTTACAATGCTTTTATAAATGATGAAAACAAATCCAAATCTTTGAAGAAATCCTCAGTTGTTATTTTCACAGCCCCGGATTTTTCTATTTTGCACCCTAAAGGGCTCTTCACCACACCTATCTTATTTGTTTTAGGATTATCAGCGGTTTTGTGATTGCTTGTAACATTTTAGCCAAATATCACGTTAGTTATAAGCAACAAAAAGGATCTCAGATTTCATCTGTGTGTGTTAGGCAGGATTAGGAAAAGAAATGGATTTATTTCGTAAGGAAGAAAGAAAGTAGCAGAAGAATTAGAACGAGGATCAGAACCTTTCTGTACTTACAAGCTGCAATCCAAAATCATACTATTGCCAAGAGCCATGAGGCACATATATAGGATAACCTGGTTTTAGTTGGGGTGGATTTCACTTCCATCATCACCTAAGTATGGGGAAAACATAAGCTGATGTATGGTGTGATTGTGGGGTATATGCCTCTTTTTGGAGCTGTGTGATCTGATGTATGTTGAAGACTTCAGCTGTGCTATTTACATATTTGTCCTGTTAACAGCTATCAGTTATGGACTTGAGAAATAATGTGAAGGTCTCGCTGTTCTCAAAAGGGCAGGCAAAACTTTTAGATAAACCATATACATACAGAAAACTAGAATTAGACCTTTCATGCCTTATATCTAAGTGTATAAGCCTTTACTCTCAGAGCTAAAAGACAACTCTGATGGCAAGATTTAAGTGTTCTTGGTGCCAGGGTCTAGAAGGGGACATTCCTCTGCTTTAGAAAGATTACATCATTCAACAGCCATGGAGAAAATGTCTGCTTAAGTTAAGCTTTTTCTTAGCCTGTCCACTAAATGAAGAAGAAAAAAAAAAAATACTTGTTTTAGATTCTAATTGGAATATGCCTTTTCTCCAACACCTGTCACAGAATTTCAAAAAACATACATTTGTGTCATTAAGTCCTTTGTTTCTTTTATGTGCACTGAGAATTTCAGGCTAAGATAAGCAGAAGATGTTGAAAACAGGATATGTTATTAGAAGGAAAAGCAAGTAAGCAAGCTTTTCTGTATCATCTGAATTATACTAATATATCAATCCCCAAATTTTATCATCTTTCACATATTTTGAACAAAGCAGGACTGGTCTTGAGAAAAGTCTGTTTATCCTGCAATATAACAATACTTTGAATTTGTGTAGAGACCCACATCTAAGACTTTTGAAGAGCTTTACAAATGTTAATCCATTAAGTATCACTGTAAAGCATTCCCCTGAGGTAGGCGTTTTTAATTACCTCCATTGTACAGAGCAGAAGAAAGCAAGGCACAAGGAAATCTAACCACCTTATTTGTAAGGTAACACAGCAAATCAGAGCATAACTGGGGAAAGAACCAAAGAGTTTTGACACAATCCTGTTTCAAAGCTCTCTTCTTTTCAGGACTTTCAGTAATTTTTACATGCCAAGAGGAAAGGAGGGAAGTTTTAGCAAGTGGATAAACTAGCTAGACTTTGGTATGAAGTTACACCATGGACTGAACAGAATCGTTGCCCCAGAGATCAGTGGTCAGATTGCTGTCCTGAATGTCTTTAAAAGAAGAATTTTACTGCAGAAAATATTAAAAAAAAAGAAAAAAAGAAAAAAAAGAAAAAAAGGGAAAAAAGAGAGAGAAATAAACTATTTGAGGATAACGTGGGAGTAGGCCTTACTTCTTTACTTGAAGCAAGTAGTGTATGAGTTTAGAATCAATCAATTCAGCAATCATCAAGTACTATTAACCCACCTTCAAGAAATGCTGGTATCCCTCTTGGTTCTGCTATGGGCGACT
The DNA here is from genome assembly GCA_011074415.1 of Stictonetta naevosa. NCBI lineage: Eukaryota > Metazoa > Chordata > Aves > Anseriformes > Anatidae > Stictonetta > Stictonetta naevosa. The sequence goes on from CM021699.1 coordinate 27,132,454, forward strand.
TACTAAACAATCTTTTTGATGCAGTTGTAGAATAACCTTATGACCCCACTCTTACAATTCTACACTTTACAAGCTAATTCATATTTCTAGAGGAGGCAAAAAAATATTAGAAGGTCACATGTAATGGTGTTTATACTTCATATAAGACAGACAACAAAACAGTTTTTATGAAGAAATGGGTCTTTGTTATCTTCTAATGTAACTGTTGTAGGGTTCCCTTTCTCCCATGTTTGTTTTCATAATTTTATGCAAAAACAGATGCTCACACATACACAAACAACCACTCTCTTCCTCCATGGAGCAAGAAACGTCTCTATAGAGAATCCATTTGAATATTCATAGACACTTTTTTTTCCCCTAAACTCCTCACACAGCTCTGTGTGATGGATGAAGAGAAGCAGCTTCTTGATTGAACTTATTGGAAACTGATTATTTAAGTATTTAAGTGGAGTTACAAGGAGAGGGCAATATATTAATATTAAAGATACGCTTCCTCAGATAACCGCTGAACTGACGTGGGTAGCTAAGGGTAGCAATATTCTTACTTATATGATTAAGGTATTCCTCTTCAGTGATCTTGCCAGGGCCACTTTTGCTGAGTATCTTGGAGCAGGAATACAAACCCTCTTCCCAGTTTTCATCCTAGCACGGACATGCAGCATTAAAATACACTTCTTAATAATGTTATTCTTTATAATAACTCTGAATAAACTCACTCTTTTTTATATCTAACATTACCTTAAATCTCTTTATCTTCCTCAAGTAGCTTTCCTGTGATAGAATCAATAAAGACTACATAGCTACGATCATTTTTTACCTTTAGGCCTCTGTCATGATTTATCTTTCTCAGCCCTTTGAAATGTTCCTACTACCCAGAATACTTTCACTTTGAGATTAAGTCAAGCATTCTGGTTTGCTCAGAACTGCTGACTCTCGGAGGTATTTGACATCAGCATTATCATCATTTGCCATCAACCTGGACTCTGTAACCTGAATAAGATAGATACATTCCAGCTCTTTCATTTCACGCTATTTTTGTTGTTGTGTGGTTGGTTTCTTAAACATAGTGAAGAACAATGTACTGATAGGGAGTGACATTTAAACAGGGTAACATTTGCTGAAGTTATTTGCTCGAAATGCAAATCTATGGTCACTTGGAAATTCAAGGATGCCTTGTTTTTGTGTACTATGTCAGAGAAGAAAAACATCTGTGATCTATCCACTCCAAGACCAGCTAGTGCTGAATGAAGTTCTACTACTTGCTAGTAACAAAGCAGCTCTGGAAGAATTACCCATCACTACTCATATTTACTCTGCCTGCCTTTTTCAGCCTAATCATTTTAGATCTTCCTTGCCACATATTTGCCACATATTTGAATTAGTACCAGAACCACGATTTAGATATCTTTACTTTGGTAACGACAAACACGAAGTAGCACAGCATTCGTGAAAATGCCAACCAGGCATTTCTTGCAGTAGCTAGAACCCAACATCATGCAGTAGCTAGAACCCAACACACTTTTGCCATGACTTCCTATATACAGAAACTTGTGCTCTGTCACTGCATGATCCATTTGCTGAAGGGCTCCAAATGTGTTTACATATTAAACTATCCACTGTCTAATTATCACATCAATGGTGTATTTGGCATACGTCTTCCCTGTTACCTTCAGGGGGATTCTGGCAAAAATAAGCTGTTTTGGAAAACTGTGTAGGTACGCTGATATGTAAGTCTAACTTTGGTCAGGTGAACTATAGGCCTCTTATTTCTGCCACCATTACTGAATTCATCATAGGCTTCTCCAGCAGCTGGGAGCTTTCCTGCTAGTTGCCATGCATAATTTTGATACTCAATTCAGCCCAGATCTGCAAAAGGGGCTGCTGAGAAAAATAGCAAGCAATCACAGAACTGAGGTGTGCCATGACAGAGACACAAGAAGACTGAAGTTCTGTTTTTATCATAATTCTGCCACTTTCTAACTTTGCATTTCAAATTTTCAACCTTAATAAAATGCTTTTTGCTTCTTATAATATGTATAGATCTAATTTGCAATCAGGATGGAAGTGTACTGTTGCTTTCCAAGCCCATGCTTTATCTTGTACCACAAAAAAAAAAAATAGAGCAGTTCAAGTCTGGGGAATTTGGTGAGGCCTCTAGGGGAGGTGGTGGACACAGAAGTGACAATCAGTCTCCATTTGTCCTCCTTGCTCATCTCTGTCCTGTGTTATTTCTTTGCACTACACATGAATCGACTTTCCTTTCACCTCCATTTCTTTCAGATTGTTAATTTAGACCTGGGGCTCTTTTATACTTTTGCTCGATGCTTGGCACAGCAAAGGTCTGGTCTCAGCTGGGGCCTCTGGATACTTAAAATTTAACAATTACCCTCAAGGTGCAGAGATAAGAAAGAAGCCCCTTGCAGTCTAGCTGTAGGCCATACAAAAAATAGGCTCAAAGTAGTATGTAATAGTCCGCAAAATGAACACTCTTAGCCAAGCTATTGACGCTTACAGGGACAAGAATAAGAATTTGAATGGTACGTATGTGGCTATGGCAGCTACACTCCTCCTGTGCTTCTGCCCTCAGAAGGACAGCTCTTGTGGGAGTAAGTAGCATTTCTGTATTGTAAATCCTCAGTTTTTAAATACCCGCCATTAATCATACAAGCACAAGTGAGGCAAAATTCCACATTTGGCTTTGTGTCACATTAATCACAAGGCTAATTCACAGTTTTTATAGCCCAGTTAGGACTGGACTGTTCTGTTGCAGTCAATGAACTGATGCAGAGGTCAAACACTCAAATCCCTGGGTTCCCCAAACTTGTCTTGTACCTGTCACTGCCATTTGATGTGGTGATGCTGGTGGGGCAGTGACACAAGCAGAGCTCTAAAAGACTGAGGTTTTGTGACAGAGATGAGAGACTTGCTGCTGACCTGGGTTGGAATAAGTGACACTCTTCCCCTCTAGCACTCCTTATCACCACCTCGCTTGTGAAAGCAGTCAGTCCACCCACAAACCGCAGGCATGAAGATGCAGTTTTCCCTCTGAACCACTAGATGCCCTTCGATCTCTTTGGTTTAAGATTTCTTCCACCAACCAGAACTGTTACCAGGGAGAAGAAAACAACAGCATCTCAGCTAAGCCATGAGAACAATAGCATGTTCGCTGGTGGGGTATATTTTCCAGATTAGAGTAATATCTGCTCTATAAATGTATTCAGTTCAAGAGCTGAAAAGGAGAGCTGTATACATAGTAAGGAGTTTATCAGTATCACTCAGGGAAGAAAGATGGCTCCTCAGGGCCATGCTGATAGAAACAAAGAAATTAATATTACCAAGATGGAAATCTCTCAGTTGCCCCAAATAATAGACAATTCTGCAGAAATTTAACATCTCTGGCAAAGTTATCCTCAGAAGTGCAGAGCTTCTGAGAGACAGTTAATACAGCCAAGTTCTGGTATTATTGCACAGTGGTAAAAGCTAAAGTAATGTCACTAATTTCAGTGGGGTTATTGTAGGTTTACATCAGTGTTATGTGAAAGCAGAATCTGACTGCTTGAGTACTGAACTTAAGGCGTGGGGGCCCTTTGCCACGTACAGCAAAAGTACATGCTAGCCTTTAATCCTTGCACGGAGGCCCTTGCTGACCGTGGCAAGAGTACCCTTCTGCTTAAGCATACCGAGCTTTGCTCAAGTACAACCAAGTTCTTCAGCACACAGCCACACTGACTGCAAAAGGGCTGTGATTCAGCGAGCAGGCCCTATTCTGCCAAACAGCCAAAGCCACTTGGCCGTAAGTGTTCACGGAGCTGGCTTGTCCTGCAGCTGAGACATACTTGAGTTAGAAGTCTGCCTTTTTAAAGCATGGTTTCACCCTAGATCTGATCAATGGGCATATTGGTGTAGATTTGAGACAAAGATCAGACATCAGGTACTTCTCAAGAATTTAAAGATTTGTGGTAAATATTTGCTATGCACCTCCACCTCATGTTCCAGGGTTCTGTCTGAGCCCGTGTAAACTGACAGAGATTCCTTGGCTTCCACTGGGCTTTCTCAGCCTGTGCGTTCTGTTTGGCGAGGGGGGCATTCAGTTTTCATAATATAGGTGCTTCTGCCCCAGCATTTCAGCAGCCTTCAAATTGTAAGGAAGTATCGTGTGGTCTGATTTCAAAAAACAGCTTGCAGTGATCAATTCTGCCACTGAAAATTAGTACTAGAAGTGGAAAAATAGCAAAGCTAGCTGGGCTCCTACTTTTTTGCTTGAGTGCTACATGACCCTGTTACATTGGTATAGCTGCAGAAGATCACCTTTCTTTATTCTCAGCTTGGGGGATCACTACTACAGAAGAAAATTCTTCTGATAAAATAGGTAAAACTTCTTAATTGAACAGTTGTTCCTCATTTCTACAAAAGCAATCATATTACAGGAAGCACCTTCCTATTGCAAAAAGGATGTTGAGGCAGGCTCGCATATGCCAAGATTTAAGGCATTACCTCTCCATTTTTATTTATATTTTTATTGATTTGTTTTTGATAGTAGAATGTATTTGCTCTAGCTTACAGCTTTGGGGTCTTATGAGACCAAACTTTTCTAAGGAACTCCAACAATAAATCACTTGGCAAGTGATCCTCAGAATTGCCTAACACAGAGATGAAACTCAGCCAGGCAATGTTCTTGTATAATCACTGAAATCTGGTTTACACTTATGAGTTTATACATTATGCATCTATCCACCTGGATTCTTTTTGAAATCTAACCTTTCTGAGTGTGAGGGGGGAAAAGCAGCTTGGTGACCTGAAGACCGTGTTTTTTTCAGCATGACTCAGAATATCCTGTCCCTTTGAGAAGTGTAATATTGAAATTGGATTTGACAGAGAGTGATTAGCTAATTTAGAAGTTCCTTTGGATGCACAGATGTTGTCTGTTTCCTAAGGAGCTCTCTGCTACTGAATATGAATACACTGAAAAGCTTGCTAAGTTGAGGTCTTAAACTTGTCACATACAGAGGCTGGGTAAGCTCTATCTCTTTGTACACATTCAGGGATTTAGACCAAACTGTTCTTAGCCTACCCCATCCACCAACATTACCCTCCAGGTTTGCTAGCACATTTCCTTCAACTTCTGTTTTTTCTAAGTTTCTCACCTCTCACAGAAGCTTAAGGGACCTTATATTTTCAATATTTAATCCAGTTAATCCAGGAGCCATAGCAGCTTTGTGCTTGAATAGCAGTATCATAGAGGAGACATTGCCCTGTAAGTGGAGCTATCAGCAAGAAACACAGGTAGGTCTTAAGTCCCAAATGCTTGCTACCTTTTAGCTGAAGGATTGCCTCCTTTCATCACCACTGTAGTAAAGTCTCAGCAGTTCTAGCCAAGAAAAGCAAATAAAGACTTACTTTTCTCCAGACCCTCTTACCCATGCTGGAGTGTAGAAAAATCACTTTGCTGTTCTCGTGTAAGCCACTTTGTGAAAACCATTGCTGCTCCTAGAAGACCCCATGGAGTGGTCAGGTTAATGGCTCTGATGAGCAGAGACCCCATGATCTCAGGTGTTCCCTCCTTGGGTTTTCATTTGCTTCTGAACACCTGATTTTATCAGAGCAAAAGCAGAGGGTGGCTCTTTAAGAGATAAAGGGTGCTTTCTGAATCAAAAAGACAGAGATGCTAGAGATAAAAGGAAGGCAGAGTTTGCTTGGTATGCTTTACTACTAGGAAGGAGAGGGTTGCTTTTTTACTGCAGCTCTTTCCCTGTGAAATAAGTGGCTAGTGGTTATATCTCTTTCTGCAAAGAAAGATGTAGATACTCAAGCCTTATACTTTGATAGGTATTAATGCCAGAATGGACCACGACGGTTATTCACAGAGTGACTTTCTGTGTGCTACAGGTATTAGTTTTTGTGAGGTGATTCCTGCCTCTTAGCACAGGGGCTTATGAATAAGCAGGTAAGGGGTGACTGTAAAATTACTTTATAGAAGCTGCTATGGACTCATGGTGTAGTGCATATTGAGCAGATGATTCAGTCCATGACTCTTGCCACCAGATAACTAGACAAACTGTATTGAGGAAGATACTAAATAGTATAGGATCCTGCATCAGTCCCTGAGGTGCACAACTAGAGATTGAACTCTGGTTGGACTTTGTGCCCCTGACCACAACCCTCTGGGCCCAGAATCTGTGGAAAGTGGCTGTGTAACTTCACTTTCTTAGTAGAGAAAGGACTTGACAACCATCCCAGTGCCTGCTGAACAGCTCTGATAATTAATGATACTCAAATGGTGTCTTTGGAAGCAGAGTAGTGGGGGCAGTAGTCTTGTGAGCTGTGCTCAACTCCTCAGAATCACGTGCTCTTTCCCAGTATAAGTGTTTGTAAGACCACATTACTTTCTGTGATTGCAAGACCCACGAGGATATGTTACGTGTGTTTCCTGTTACTTCTCCTAGGTAAGGTAATACTCCTTGGGTGACCTAAAGATCTCAAAAGTGAGACCCAGGCATGATCTTCAGAGCTTTAGGGTGATTTTGACTGGGCAAGACATGTTTGTTTGTTTGTTTGTTTTGTTTTGTTTTTCCTCAACTACACCCAACAGTTTCCCTCCTGAATAGGGTAGCATTCACCATGTGTTTGACATTTCCAGATCTATTCTTCTTTGGAGGCAAACCAGACTGCATGAAACTGGTTTAAAAGTACCCTGTACCTTCTTCACCAGGGATCCTGACTAGGATGAAGGGAAGCCAACCTCTCCCCATTAGATGCCCTGCAGTCTACAGAGCAATGCAGATATCAGGCTCAGCATGCTCACACAAGAGGGTTTGGGGTTCTGCTCCACTATGAGACAATGACAGAATCAGAGGAAACTGTCATCCTACGATCTGATTTTCATCTTGAAGGCTTCACTCAGGTTTCAGAAAAAGTTTTTTTTTCCAGTGACATTTAATCCACCCTCATGCACACTGTTTTTTGTCTTCCCTGACTGAGGTCTGTTCAGGCAGAAACTTTTCTCAGCTACAAATAGCTGCATTTATTACATATGTCCTTGCTTCCTTTAGGATGCATTGGAAAATCCACTACAAATATATAATAGGACAGAGTCTGAACTTTAATGTTGGGGATTGGAGAAGAGGACTCATTACCTGGAAGAAGCCTGGAGCAGGCACTGTTCTGATGCAGTTGTAATGTCCGCAGTAACATATGTTACATAAGCCATTTGTTCATCTTTTATGCCTGTTCCTTAGCCAAGCATAGCACCGTCCTGATCCCTTCTGGATGGCAAAAGCACAGAGGAGAGAACAATGCTCTCTCTCTTTCTGGTTACTACAGAAGGGTAGCAATTAAGATTTAAACGAATGTTGGAGAATCAATCTTGGAGTATTTGGAAGTGGGGGTCCCAAAGAGAATCACAAAGGAGTGATTTTAAAGTGAGTACAGGAAGGTAGGGGGAGGATAAATATATTAAGAAGGGAATGCTTTAGCAGAACAGCAAGAAGTGAGAGAGAGCTGCTAGATTATGGGATAGATATTAAGGGTCTGGTGGAGGCTCTGTTATACAGACCATTTGGAAAAGCAGCCTAGACATAGTGCTATTGCACATACACCAAGGAATGATCCCATCTCTGCAGGGAGTCTGCCTGTTACCTGGTAAATGGCTTGATTTTCTAAATGTGTCACGTGGCTATTCCTGCAGCTGGCTTTAGCAGGACTTCTGGCTGTTGAATTCTTCAAGAAGAAAATGACTTATCATCAATGGCCTTGTTCCCATTTATGTGGCCATGAAATCTGTGTTGGATTTTTTTTTTTTTTTTTTGTCATGCTACATGTGGGAGATTCATGGCTTGTCCTGGATGCAGTCGACCACGGCACTCTTTTTGAAGGACTCGTGTCCCACTGCCCTTTGCTTATATCTGAGACAATCTAAAGTGCACCAGCAGAAGCACCTGGCACCACCTGCCTCATCTGTATGGCATTTGAACCACCATCTGCAGCTGCCTGAGGCTAGTGGAGCTGCCAGGAGCAGAAGAGGTGGGCACATTGCGGCGCCAAGCAGCCCCAGGCAGCGGAGAGCAGCAGGGCTACTTTAGTTCGGCAAGGTTTCCCCTGCCTTCCTGGGCAGGGGATGGCACATGCTGCAGGCGTTGTGACGCCAGCACTCTGGTTAAATATTTAAATTTCATTTACTAGAGCAACAGGGGAAGCTGCAATTATGCTTTAGTGGGAAAATTATTTTCCAGCATGCAGGTTAATTTTTAATTTGTCAGATCTTTTGCTACCCCATTCTCCTCTGTTAGCCATTGTCCCTCTCCAACCTCCATTTTTAATTCCCTTTTAATTTGCTTGAGTGACAGAGAAAAAGGAGGAGGACTGGAGGTAAAAAGCACCTGACAATGCTTCTTGCTTCTCTATAGAAGGTAGACTTGGCTCAACGTAAGTCCTCTGCCTTGGCCCCATGGCTTTAAGGACCCCCCCCCCATTCAGATAAACCCACTCTGCTATGTATTTTCCTCTTAGCATATATGGTTTCAGGCTTCTTTGGACTGAGCAACATGTGCTTCCCACCTGCGCAGTAACAAAAAATAAATCTGCAACACAGCCAGTAAATTAAAAAGATTACAAATAGACCAATTTCTGAGCCATTTAAAATATGTGCTGTTGGTGCCCTGTTTAGCAATATATATACACAGAGAGCAGGATTTATGACGGTTTGCTATGCACTTTAAATATCATGAAAACCAGTCAATTTCTTTTTGTTACAGCCTAAATCTATCTTGGCAGCTCCTGCTACAGCCTAGTTCCCGTTGCAAAACAGAGAAGTGAAAATGGTGTAGACTGCTTGCTAACTGGATTTAGTTAGAGACTCTGGTAGGGACCGTAGTTCTTTATTATTTAACAAAATGTCAGGAGGCAAAACAGAGCTTTAGATTTCAGTCAGTATGAATTAAGGGACCTTCTTTACCAGTCTAAATGGATATTCTCATCTCTGTGTATGTATCCTAACATATGTGGTCTGGTTTCCTATGCTAATGAGTCACAATGGCATCTGAGCTGTTTGATGTAGGAATGTGTGTGCTATACAATGTGCAGTAAGTGTTGCTCCTGCCTGAACTTAAATTAATTTTACCGCATCTGTCCTTTCTTGTGTTTTCAACCTTCTTTGAGATAATCATGTAGAGCAGATCTGCAAACTTCAGTGTGCAGCAGGGAAGAGGGAAAGGCACAGCTTGGGCAGTAACTAGGAAATGTCTAGATAAAGAAAATTTAGGGTGAGCATCAGAAATACCGTGTTTCTGGTGAACTGTGGTTTCAGTACAGATTCCAGGAACATCTTGGGGCCTAAAACTACTGACTGTCTTAACTCAGTGCAGCCCTCACAAGATTAGCCCTAATGGAAGAGCAGAATGGATAAACACTGGCTGCTCATTTTCATTTTGCCTTTTTGAAAGCTTAACAAAAATGACTTCTGTGCTGAAATGAAGAATAGGAGGGAACTGCAGTGCAGTGTTTGCAGGACTGCAGTCACAACACTTTTCCTGACAGCAATAATTATGCATCTGTATTTCACAGCTGTAGGAATCCTTCCAGAGAGTCACTGTCAGACAGGTGTAGGACTCTGCAGGGCAAAACTCTAGATAGCAGCTTCCTGTGGGTTGCAACAATACTCCAAGAGGCTTTAAATCACTTATTGAACAGACGCAAATAAACTGTTCCACTTTCACCAGAGGTGTCAGCCAGCAGAAATCTTGTGAGTCTACTGCTCTGCAGCAGGGTGGATCCATTGCTGCACTGCAGCAAGGCATAGCAGGAGTAGGAGTGCCTGATTTGCAGCCATTTTTCCAGATTCATCATGTGTAATTTCTACATGTCTTCTCTTTGATGTCTCAATCAGAAACAGAAAAAGAAGAGTGTAGCTGTGGATGTAAGGAATTGCCAGGAAAGCACAGAAATTTTTATAGCTACTCTGCTACCTGGTTATACAGATGACTGAGTTTGGTCTTCATTAACAGGGTTTTACAGCAGCTGTTAGGTAGATTTACAGGTAAATCTATAAATCTACATGTTAAGAAAGTCTTTGCATACTCGTCCAGAGGCATTCCAGCCAGATGATCCGACTGAATGAAGGAAAACCATTGCCTGATCATTTTGGCAGTCCATTTAACTTTATGCGTTATCTCTGAAACAGGACTCTGCAGTGAGTACTGTAAGTGTCTGAATGATAGACAGTTGCAAACAACTTACCTTCAGGTTAGTATTATCCCATTTTCAGAGCTGGTAATAAAGTCATAAAGGTTTCCAAGTCCCTTAATTTCTGTAGACTTTCAAATCAGCATATGGATGTCCTAATTACCTATGTAAGTATCCAGTTATTTTTCAGTACTGCTAAATATTAGGTTTTGTGAGTTTTCATGGTGCAACAGGATTCACAGATTAACTTTGGATTGCTTTAACATTTTTTTCCTTAAGAAGCTGCTGCCCTTACTGCATCTTATGTTATTTTTTGATAAGACTATTTTCCCTGTAAAGTCCTTAGCATCTTCCAGGAACTACCAGTATGACAGCAAATTTGCAAAAAAGCGTCTCTATCATAGATTATACCTCAGTTTAGGCTAGTGGAGAGCTGGCATTCTGATCTAATGCCTGTGCAATTGCTCTGTGAAATGAGTTCCTGGGATGCTCTAGACAGGAGAGCTCAGCAAAAATCAGGGCTTCTGTTCTGTACCAAAATCTTGTACTTCTTGTGTTCCTGGATTTATACGAATGTGAAATACTGAGCCTTTTCCACATGACCAAAGCTTCAATGCATTTTAAAAATTCAGATAGAGTGCAGTATTTCATTTTCAGTTTTTTCAAGGAACAAGACATTTCCATACTTATAAATGTGAACTTGGTTGCAATGACTTAAATCTTTCCCTCATTAAATTGTGTTTCCTTTGAGTGCTGTAGTGATGAAGATATTTGCTAGAGTGGAAAGAGAATGTATGTCTTGCACACCTATTTATTCTTTTGAACTTTGCAGTTTTTCAGATGTTGCTTTTCTGTTCTCAAATCATGTTGGTTTAAAATTTCTTCTCAGATCTTCTAGACGCCACTTTTTACCATGCAAATGGCCACTGTAATTCACACTAATTGTCATGTCTGTTGCCAGCTTCAGCAGTGAGGCTGGTGATTAAGTGGTCATGAATGATTAAGTCTCAGCCTTAGTGATGATCACAGTAGGTCTGGGCTCAGGCATATTGGAGGGCAGCAAAAGACAAAGTTGTGTGAGCGGTCAAACTGAACAGCATCTTGAAACTAGAGATTTAGATGGCTTGTCAGGACAAAAGTAGAAGTGAAATATTGTTGAGCTGTAATCTGATGACAAAATGGATCACTTTTGGGGGCAAGTTCATATAATAATAAGTAAGCTACTAACATTAAAATATTAAGAAAAACACTTTTTTTTTTTTTTTTCCTTTTTTCTTCTCCCTATAATTCAGTAAAAATATGAGGTGTTGATACAGCCACATTATAACACTGTTGTCCTCTTGAACAACCTGGCTTTATTTCTTGAAATAAAAATCTGGTCTATATTGCCTAGATCAAATGCAAGCAGGTGATATCAGGATAGGCCTTTAAAGCCCCTTGCTGGTGCTTTCCTTTAAGATCAGGGATGTTTTTGTCCCATATGATCTAAGTTTGAAATTATCTTTTCCCTTCTGTCAAATTGTATTTACCATTAGATTTGAACTCCCCTGCATTTATTGATTACTAAACAAATCAAAATGCAGTTTTTGAGCTATTAATAGCATCAGAATAAGGGACTTGATAGAAATGATAGTCCTGACCCCTACAGCCTTTAGCAGGTCAAAACCCTCCAATGCCTCCCCACTTCCAATCGAGTGTGAAGACAACTGAAGATGAGAAAAGTGAGCATTCAAAGTGTCAAGTGTACTATCTGAAACTGCAGATGCTTCCATATTAGTTCTGTTAAGACTTAGTGGTTCATACCACAGGTCAATATTTTTCCCCAGTGCTGTAAGACTGGGTAACCTGGAGTCCTGTGGAATCAGTACATCAGGAGGCTGGGCCTGGGTCTCAGCCATTATATCATGTAAAATCACCTTCGCTCTCCTATTGTAAGATAGGGCTGTTGGAGAAGATGATCCATACAGACTAGAGGATATTAAAGATGGAAGGGATTATTGCTGGGTCCATCTGACTTTCTGCACAGCACAAACTCTATGTTTCAGTAGTCAAATTCTGCATCAATTTTGTAACTGTTGCTTGTGATATAACATATTTCAGTGGCACAAGACAATATTAGAAATATCATTGAGGGTGGGAGGAGGATTCGTGCATGCCTGAGAAGTCAGGACTATCACTGGAAAGAAAGTACAGATGGATTTACTGCTAAAGTGATGACATGCAATATTGTCATCGGCCCTGTTCTATCTCCCAGTTCTTGTGAATTCCTTTCTCCTTAGTCTTTGTTTGTCCCTTCTAGACATCTTCCTTGTTATGCCTGATGCAAAATATGCTGTTTTGTTTTCTCTGCGTACACTATTACTTCACTGGCCATTTTCTCTGTGGTTGAGGATAACTGCATTGCTTAAAGGCTGTGGATAAAGATGATACATTTGAAGGGTTGTTTATAGAGAGGGGCATCTCTAGCTTCTGACCAAGCCCTTATTTCCAGTCTTTGCAAGCTTCTTGTATTTTGTGTTTGAATATTTCACCAATTGCAAACTAGGCTTTATTACAAATTGGATCAAACTGTTAACTCCTCTATGGGTTAAACTTCAGCCAAAACCCAGCCTAAACCCTGTCAGCTGTGTGTCCTTACAGCAGCTGGCTGTTTTCTGCAAGGTGTGAGCCAACAGCCTGTAATGTCAAGCAGGAAAGGTATGTCCCTTGCTTTGTCGCACTTGGCTTTTCTGGATACAACCTTTTCAGACTTGTGCTGTCTCCACATCCTCACAGTGAAGCTTCTTCAGAAACAATTTCCTTTTATTTGGTAAGCAGTTATAACTGTTTTTTCCTCTTAGTGCACACTTCAGTTACTTTTAAGTTTCCTCCAGCGTTGGTGCTGCACCTATTGATTCTCAGCACAGGCACTGTAGGTGTTAAAGATGCCACCCTTCAACAACTTCTCTGGTTCTACATTGTTTTCAGGAAGGCAATGCAATTTTTAGTTTTTAAGAATATCTGTTGGAATGACATTTCCCTGGCTTTTAAATTTGTCTTGAAGACTCAGCACCAAGGTTTAGCACATTGGATGCCAATTGCAAAAGATTTTACATGAGTTGATAGGCAGCAGGATAAATGCCTAAGCTGCCTAGTATACAGCTATTCTGTGCTAGTTTTAAATTGAAAAGAATGAAATCGCATTTTGATTGGTGCCAGTTTCTCCCCTGCTCTTCCTACCTGATAGAGCTTTCTCTGGCAATTCTGTTGAGCCCAAAGTTTGCCTTTTCTCTGTTGGATTGCTGTATTATGCGAAGTTTCCAGGTTTTAAAGTACTCACCTTATGTTCCATCTCCAATCTGTTAATTTTGCATAACTTGAATCTGAGAAAAGATGTATCTTCAGCCCCCCGTCAAATCCTTATATCACATAAATCCATATTATGTTTTCCCAAGCAGAATATAGTACTTATTGCACACTAACCTGTTCTGTATTACTATTGAAAATTTCATCATGGAATGTTGAAATCTATTTTTTCCTAAAATACTAAATTTAACTCTGCTGATCAAGAGTGGTATTTTTATACACCTTGGCTTACCTTATCAATTTATTACAGCTGAAAAAACATGGAAACATATTTATATTATTAAAAAAATGGTAGATTTCAATAGGTGGAAGCAGTTTTCAGGAATACAGGAAAGCATAAATGTATTCAAATATTTCTTTTTGGTGTTTAGAGATAATATCCACTTACATGAATTGCATAATGTAATCATATATGATGGCACAGAAATAGTGCTTGATTTTTTTGTTGTTGTTGGTAATAACTCAGAAGAAAATTACCGCTTTAAATTACTTACTAGAGGTATCAGCAGGGTCTAATTAGATAAGTGCATTCCCTCTGCATTTCACCATAGTGGAGTCACTCCCACAATGTGGTGTCTTGGTTTGATGTCTGAAAGTGGAAAAAGTTACCGATAGATCAGATAATTCAGTATTTCTCCTTCTACATCAGTTATCCTTGCACAAGTGTATATATCGCAGTTTATCCTCCTCTGGCACAGACTTGCAGAGGTATGCCAATGACTTACCTCATTGTAATTATTCTTTTCTTAATAAGTTAAGTTTATTTGTATGACAGCTGTGGCTCTACAACATGGTAGAAGTGCATTGTTCACAAGGGAATTTTTCTTTTAATCCTTTTTATCTATCCTGTCATTGAATATCTATTTACAATTTTGAGAAACATTTCTATACCACTTTTAAACAAGAAATTTCCATATTAAAAAATGGACTCTACTTTATTTCAGGGAATGAAATCTGGAACAGCTTGCAGAAGTTTCTTTTTCATGTAAGCCAATTTCTGTAGTGGAACATGGCACACTTAGCCAGGAATGTGTAAACATAGTGGTATTTATTTTTTTTTTTGAGGCATTCTCAACAAATTATGAGGTCTAAGACACCCGTCTCTTAAATGCACATGTCAAGTTTCATGAATGCTGGGAGAGCTAACTTGTGCCTACAACCTTGACAGTAGTGAGATAAAGATGTATAAAGTCCTGACATAGTCTAAGAAGTCAGCAGAGTTGCACTAAAAAGAAGCTAGAATAGAGGCCTTCGCATGAGGAAAGATTAAACACAGTAGGTTTTTTGGCTTGTAAAAGAGAGCCGAAGAGAGGTTTGGTAGAGCTCTATACATTGAATAGTGTAGAGGAACTAAATTACAAGTAAAAGAATCAGCTGGATGCTTTTCAATTAAGAAAGGAAAAATAGAAAGGGAAGTATCTCTCATACAATGAAACTGAAGAATTTGCTGCTTCAAATCACTAATTGCTGCAGGGCTCCGAAATGTGTTCAATATACATATATATACATGGAATATATATAAATACACACATATATATGTTAATTGAAGACAAGTCCACCGGCAGCTACAAAGTTTGATGGTGGAGGTACAATGGCTCAGGAAGTCTGTAAACCAGTGACTGAGGGAATCTTGGATGTTATAAAAGGGAAGTTTTACTGTAGACTTATCCTCTTCATATATTTTTACCCATTTGCACCATTGACCAGTGATAGATTCCTTTTCAGTACGGCTGTTCAGTTATTTTTATTTTCTGTAGCAACACAAGTGCATTTTTTACAGGCTAATTCAGTCTAGCTGGGGTAATGATCCACTGTGCTTTAATAAGGAAAAATGCTATATTCTTTCCTGGATAGTGAGCAGGATTAACAAGGCTGACTACAAGAAAGGGAAAGCTTTTCTTATTATTATTTAAATAACTGTTAAAAAAAAAAAATAGTGTGAGTGAAATAGAGCACCAGAAGCAGCAGCAAGTCCAGCACAATGCAGGGAAAGCTTCATGATGTGAATAATAAATACAGCATATAAGATGAGAGACATGTAGGGAAATTGCTTTGTTGAACAGTTTGACTCCTGATGCTCTGCAAAACATAGGGTCTGCTCAGCAGACCTTTGAAGGTCAGTTGCCAAAATTCAGAATCAGATAGGACAAGGACGTGCGTGCATTTTGCACAAAAGTAAGTGGGATTTGAACACCACTCTGCTTGCCCCAGGAAAACAGTTTCCCTAATGGTTAAGAAATCTTGCTTATGGTTTAGACACATGGACATGTAGTAGAGTAACAAGCAACAACATGGCATTCAAGCTGTGGAAGACATTTTATGCTTTTACTTTTAGGCCATGGCAGTTGGGAACTATTTCAGGTTATCTTGCTTTGTATTAGAGTCATTTAATGGTTTAGATGCATGAACAAAATATCGTAGGTAACAGGTGGTCTGCAGCAACTGCCTCTATGCATCCTCTTAGCCTCAAGCAGATGCAAAGTAATTCGACATAGCTGAGGACTCAGTGAAATATAGTTAAAACAACTCTGTCTAACACCAGAAGATAACATAATGCAGAAAGCCTGTTCCATATTCCACCCATAGCATCCACATATTCCATGCTCAAGATGGAGTTTGGCTGTAGGTCTCATAAGAACAGACAGCTACTGGGTACTCTGTCATTCTCATCAGTTTGATGGCCAAGTAACGTGATTCAGTTATCCCGATTGTGTGCCTTCTACTCATATAAAATGTTGGCATCTTTAGGTCCAGGATGTAGGCTCTGGGAAGTGGAGACAGGACGTTCCTGAGAAGAGGCCTGTCTTAGCAAACAACTTCCATCAGAAATACTTGGAAACTTATCTGGATGTGTAATCTTCTCAAGAACGATTACAATTGTACTTCTATGTGTGGGCTGATCTGAAGAAATGAGCTTCTGCTTTTTTAGCTCACTGGCCAAAAACACTGTCTTTGCCTTTCAGCTATAGGGTACAGCAGAGCAGGATAGCAGGAAGGTGTATTTTTCTCTCTTTTTAGCTATTAATGACCTAATATAAGCTATAAAAAGTGCTTCCAGATACCTCGGTGATAAGTGCCTTAGAAATGCCTGTAATGATAAATAATTCAAATGATGGTGTTCTTCATGAAGCTTTTAAAGCATATTAACCAGAAACTTATATAAGCAATGAAATCTACATTACACACACAAACGCATATGCAAAAAGTAATGAGTAGATGCAGAAACACGTCTGCAGGAACAGAACAATTTTTTTTAAACTTGTTCATTCCTCTTGTTCAGTCACTTGCTCACCCTCTTTTGCTCCCCTACCTAACCAAAGCCAAAGCTTCAGTTCAATTTAGAAAACAGGTAACGTTGTCATAAATGGCAATAGTACATAACAGCAGTTTTTGGTGGGATATACTACCCATGACAGAGGATGTTCCGTTTAGGAGCTTTTTAAATAAAGTGGACATACACTTGTTGCATGGACAGTGTTTGTTTAAAAACAAAAAATAATCTGTTGGGTTCTTTGCATGCTGTAATGTTTGCATGCTGTAATGGGTGGTATCAGAGCTCTTAAGCAGGACAGCCAGTTGCTATCCAGAAGTAAAAGGAGTCTCCATTCCAAGGGCATTTGTATTCTTCAGTAGATCAGGTGAGTCATTCCCAAACTGCTCTTCTCTTGAAGTCTTATATCCAGCTTGCTGACTTTCAGAGTGTTTAAATCACAGAAGTGCTTGACTGAAAGCAGAATTTTGTACTTACATCCTGGGCACTAGTAATGGGTTTCTGACTGTTAATATGTGCTCATCTCCCCCTGTGTCCATATAGATATAGGAACTTATGTCTCTATGCCTCTACATGTCTGCAGAAGCTGCACTTTGCATAAATCATTAAGTATTCACTAGGTCCAGGAGTGATATTACTTAATTCTATAGGCCATTAACAGGGTGATTTATTGGAGGTACAGAGGTTCAGGTCCTGAATCTAGTGATATTCCTTGAATGCTGGATTGGGATGCTCTTGGATGTTGGATGCTCTTGCTGGATTTTGGATGCTCTAGGGCTCTGAGTGTTTTCCAGAGGATACAGAACACCCTTTGGGACTGCTTTTTCATTTGTTTGTCTCCATTCACCGTCTATGAATTAGGCTCATGCCTGTAAACTCTTTACAACTATTATGTATATAAAACATACGTCTCCAGCTGGCAACTTGTAAATGTTACATATGTACAACACCTTAAAAAATGCCCCCCTTCAGCTTTCATACAATTAATTCTGAATAAAATGATTACACGTGTGACTCAGGGAGGAAAGACACCCCCCCACCACAGATGCACACAACTTTCTGAATTGGTGGCCTTGCTCAGGAAATGAGTTTTAAATTTGTGTGGGGGTGTCTGTGACACACCTTCAGCCTATGACGAACCAGAAGCAAGACCATTTCCTGCCAGAGTCTTTGGATTATCAGCAGCTGCTTTTACAATTATTCTGTGTCTCCAGTGCAGATTGCAAGTAGGAACGAATAAGAACCACTGCCCTTTGCGTTGTCACTCTGGCATCCTTCACCACCACTTTCCAGGTTTCTGCGTATACACATTCCTTGAAAGATGGCTGGCATGATCCTTACTTTTTTTTTTTTTTTTTTTTTTTTCCTCTTGATATGCTGCCTGAAAACTGTAGAGAACCTTCAAAGACTTTTGATAGCTATTCAATACAAATGCTGGGTTACAACCTCCATCTCAGGGAGCCTTTAAACTGTGATGTTGGGATGGGAATATGTAACAGAAGAAACGCCGTCAGTGTGCTCTGTTTCCGCACTTGATGACAGGACAACGGACTTGAAGAACATGTGGTAATTCCTATGTACAAAAGAGGCTTAAATTGCACTTATACTCACATGAAATCCCCACCAGACATCCAGTGCAGTGAAACAGTTCCTTTAAACATAAAAAAAGTAACAGAATTGCTTACTGCATTTTCTCAGTTTCCAGGAACTAAACAGATAAAAATGGACAATAGCAAAACATGCTGTAAACAGGTATTTCATATTTTGCTCCAGGGAACTGGTACAGTTCCAGGATCTCCCAGCAGCATTGACAAAGCATTTGGTATAGAGCACCTGCACTTAGGTATTTAGGTTGCCTTTTCCTCTGTCTTTGCCTTTAGGCTCACAGGGGAAAACAAACAAACAAACAAAAAAACATTAGAAAGCAAGTGTAAGATTGCTTTGGACAAATTCAGTAAGCTTCAGTGGAAGAATTCAACAAACTGTAATTCAAGGAGCCAAATCTACACTTTTTACTTATTTGTAAGATTCATCTTTTTTTTTTTTTTTTTCCCAGCAATTTGTTCTAAGACACATCTGTTCCAAAAGCAACAGAGCAGGTATCTGACTTACACTTTACATGCAGATGTATGACAAAGAAGGAACTAGCTCAGAGATCTGTGAGAAAATGGTACATGCTGTGGATTGTGGCTATTTTACTAACACTGCATGCAATGTAGGATCAGTCATGGCATTCAGTTTCCATTGGATTTTCCCTGCAACTTTCACAATACTTAATTCTTTTTCTGGAAGAAAAAGATAAACGTATTTAATAATCATTCAGTTCTCCTAAACCTGTTCTTGCCATGGAACATGGTAGAAATGTTGCCATGGACATGGAATTGGAGATGAGGTGTCTTTAGACAAACGCCTGTGGGTATCTGTTACTGCAGATAGTGCTGTCCTCCACCTATACAGTAGGAATAATAACAGTCTGAAAACAAGATTAAATTAACATAGCCTGTGTTTGAAGCATTTAGGAACTACAAAAAAGCTCCTGTGGAGTAATATATACTGCTTTCTAGAAGCAGGGTAACAGGGAAGAATAAAATAATGAGGGAAAAAAAAATTAAATAGAGACTAGATATCTGCTTGTCAGTCATGAGATTCATCTCTTCTAATTTAAATCCTCCGGAAGTTCTGTGTCTCGGCTAGTCATCCAGGGCAGGACTCAGTTAACCAGCTGTTAACTCCTACATTCTGCTATGTCCCTCTGAACGAGCATGGGCTGACTAGCTCAGAAGTGAATACCTACACAGTTGACACCAAAAGGTAGACAAGGTGAATCTCAGTACAAGTCTTCCTAGGCAATCAACACATAGGGAGGACATTTTCAGGTAGCTTTGCTGGCAACTTCTAACCATTTCCCAATATTTTGTTGCTGAGAAGAGGTTTACAAAGGTTTCTATTTTAAATGTGTTTTAATGGAACAGCAACAGGAACATCCCTGCCACAGAGGTCACTCCAAATAAGTGCCCTTTCTGGAGCACAGCACTCCAAAGAGTGCTTCCATAATAATATTCTACAAGAAACATTCTAACGTATAAAAATATATTATTGAAAATGGTTAGACTCTCCTGACTGAAACTCTCAAAAATTGATCTTGGAGTCATGGAAATCAGGTTAAAAGGGATTTCAGGAGACCTCTAGTTAGACCTCCTGCTCAAAGCAGAGACAGCCAGGGTTTTATTCCATGTGACCTTGAACACCTCCAAGAACAGAGACTGCATAACCTGCTCCTCTGGTTGATTGTCCTCATGGTGAAAAAGTTTTTGCTTATAACTCCTCTGGATTTCTCTTATTTCAGTTTGTACCTATTGTCCTTCATCCTCTCACCATGTGCCACTGTGAAAAGTTTAGCTCCTTTCTTGATAACTTCCTTATAGGTACTAAGAAGCTGCTGTTAGCTGCCCACAAAGCCAGCTCAGCTCTGGGCTGAACAAGCCCCAGCCTGTGCCACTACAGGTACCCTTGCTTCCCCAGTGCAGGACTTTGCATTTTTCCTTGCAATATTTCCTGTCAGGCCATTATTCATCCTCTCTATGTCCCTCTGAATGACAGTCCTGCCCTCATGCTTTTTGGCTGTTCCCACTAACTTGGTATCATCTGCAAAGTTCATGGCAGCATGCTCTCCACCTCCTCCAGGTTTGAGACAAAAGTTCCAGATAACAAATCTCAGCCTGTCAAAGTTAAGAAAAATTTCAAGAAATTGACAATATTGTCTTAGTGCCAAGCAAATGTATGTCCAGACATGCCTATTTTTGTTTCATGTCACCTAGGAATTCCATTGCAGAGATGCAAGGACATAACATCTTTCAAAGAAATAGAGCTTAAAAAAAAAAAAAAAAAGAAAGAAAGAAATTGGATTTTTTTTTCCATGAAAGAAAAAACTGTGTTATGAATTATGGCAGTTAATAACACAGAGCAGCACAGGAGATAAAATGGATACACAAATATATAGGAAAAAGTGATGACTACTACATCCAACAGAAAATAACATTATATATAGAGGAAATTTTCTTTTCACATACAGGATTCATTTTCCTGTTGGGGAAATAGGCTTTCTTTGGTCAACACTTAGCTTTTTTAATGTGCACAAGTAATCAGTCGCACAACCTTCCTTTTACTGGATCAGAACCCAGGTGCAATAAGAAATGCTTCAGAGCTCTCTCTATATGGGAGATTTTTACTTGCAAAGTACTAATGCTACTTCTTTCCCTAGGCTATCTTCAGAGATTTCTCAGCCAGTTTTTGAACAAGCTTGACACCATTTAAGATATTGTATGAAATCATAGTCCAGTGTGTCTTCTTACTGATATACCACACAAGCCTTTCCAAATTACTCATGGGATCTCTCCAGACATATGTGATTGGAAGGAAACATTGCTAGAGAATCAGAAAGATCCCAGCTTGATTGTGGATCTGTCCACGAAAGTAATGAAATTCTCATTAATATTTGATCGTACCAGCCAGCTGGTATCTTAGAGACCAAGTGCTTCAGTGTAATAAGTAGAAATACAAGCTTTTTTTGAAAAATAACAGATATCAGGCATATACAGTCCTAGACATGAACTGTTAAGATATCTCATTCTATCCTTATTCTTTTCTGGACCACATTATCACTACTTAGTAAAGGTTGATTGCTGTGGTACATCTCCCTCTGTGCTTCTCTCTGTCTGAGTTGTGAGGTGCCTATCCCCTAGCTGCCTTTCTCTCAGAGCAAAAGGTATCAGCCACTCTCCTTACTCTGAAATGAAATCCGTGAGTAAGTCACATCACTCTCTCACTTTCTCTCAGCAGAGTGCTGGCTTACTGGGAGTCAAATTGTCCCCCTTCTCATTAAAAGGAAAACTCATAGCTGAAAATAAGTATCAGGACAGAGCAAGTGACTTTGTCATGCACAGGCTACTTGTCACATGGAGACCTAAATTACAATAAACAAGAAATATTTGAAGAAATGTCTAAATTACAGTAAACAAGATCAAGGCTCTTTGTCCCATATGACACTTGGCTTTTATACCATCAGATACTGTAGATCATGTGGGATTGACCAGAGGTTTCTATTGACTATTGTGCTGGAGAACCAGTCCCCTACCATGAAAACTCAAGGCAGAGAAGGTAGATGGGCCATATCAGTGCTGGGGCTGCTGTGCTTTGGTTTTCCCTTTCTCCTGAAATCTCCACTGGAGAATGGAGGAGCTCGGACCATGAATTGGCACACAGCTGCCTTCCCCAGTCCTTTGGCATGGCTCAGGCAAACAAAATCACCTGGGGTAGCATCTGGGACAGGTTAGATATGCTGGACACCATGCCAGGCTACTTTTAACCATGAGGAGAGTAAGGCTGGGGAGCTCTCATATTTTGGATTCACCCTTGCTACTATAGCAGCTACTGCTAATCACAGAAATATTTCAAAGGTTGAAAAATCTTAGAATTTCTTGCCTTCCACACTTTATTATTATGGAGCAGACCAAAGGAGAGAAAGAAGCAGAAAGGTAGGGCTAGCCAGTACTTGGAGATTATATCCTGCAATTTAGCTTAAATTGGCAATTTACCAATGTGAATACCCCCAAGTGGGCCTTAATACTGAAGTGGGTGGTTTAATTAGCACTGTGCTCCCATTTATAATTAGGTTTCTGTTAGTTCAGTTTGAAGCATGATTTCATAATACAAA
Source organism: Stictonetta naevosa (assembly GCA_011074415.1). Classification (NCBI taxonomy): domain Eukaryota; kingdom Metazoa; phylum Chordata; class Aves; order Anseriformes; family Anatidae; genus Stictonetta; species Stictonetta naevosa. The sequence continues at coordinate 27,154,959 of CM021699.1, forward strand.
ATTATTTTTAAAAATCCTGTGGGGATATTCCTGGAAAATTAATACTGTGGACTTTGATGAACTGATGCTTTTAATAGACTGTGGTATTTGGAAAGAATCTAAATCAAAGCAATAACATTACCATCCTATAAAAGTCAATGCCACATGATAATAAATCTAAATGCAAGGAGAAAGAAGAGTCATAGGATTACCTGAGGAGAGTCTGGACTGTATGCTTCTGTATTTCGATTCATAAAGCTTGAAAAATGTAAATCTGGTCAGGAAATGTTATATATATATATATATTTATATATATGTATATATATTTTCTCCCAAGTAACCTCAAAACAAAATTTCATGTTCCTTTTCTCCAAATAGATTTTTATATCAAATTAAGATGTCATTGATTTTGAAACATAAAAAATATGACTGAAAGTGAGAAATGTGCTAAATCCCACACATTCCAGCATACTGTTTGTCTTCAGTAAATCTGTTCTTGCTCTGTCCTATGAGACTGGAAGATTTCTTTTTTTTCTTTTAATCTGATTTTCTGGTACTTACGGGACAGGGGTTGTCTATAGAATGATAAATCATTGCTGACTGATCACAGCCAAACTAGCCATAATGTTGTTCAAGTGCAATGACAAATTAATTTTGAGTGAGGGGCAGTAATGGAGGGGAGACTCACTCAGATAAAATGAGGTAAAGTAGTAATAGCTTGGTGGGAAGCTTGTGATGAGCAAGTATTTATAAAAGGATACCCATACTAAAAACATGCTGTGTTTACTGTGCTTTGTTTCTAAAAATAAGACCAAAAGTGCGAATCCTTATGTTTGGAAAACATCAAAGTGTGATACTAGTAGAAACTGCTGGAACTAGCTTCTGATCTTTCACTCCCATGGGTAACCATGTGTGCATGATGTTTTAGAGGCAGACAGGGAGATGGGGTTCTTGGTCCTCAGGATCATCCAGGCAGAGCCCTTAACATGACATCCAATAACTGGGGCCAAAGAGTCCATAGACTTCAAAAGGACATGAATAAACATATTGAAGGAGACAGTGGGGGAAAAAAAAAAAAAAAAAAAAAAAATGTCATTTGAAACCATTTCTTGGGATGTAGATAGCATGCTAGCCAGTGGTTTAGCACACATGTCCAACCAACATAGCCAGTCTGTTCATATTCGAGGTGAATTGCTCTGCAGCAGTATTCCTTTTTTATAATTCTATTAGTGCAGGTACAGGTGGCTAGTGACTGCTAAAGCCCCTCTAGTACAAGAAGTGACTTACACTGCAGTCTATCTTGCAGCTGGCCAGACCCTTTCAGAGGGCTTTTCTCCAACTCTGAACTATCATGTGCCTTTACAGCAATGGTACGTACAAGAGAGTGCTTGATGTGAGGTCTGTGTTCACCAGTCTCTGCACCTGGTGGAGGTGCTGCCTTACTTTACTGTTAAACTGGCAGACTTAAGCCAGGAATGATACAACTAGTTGCTGTTTCCAGAGGAAAGCGAAGTGTCTTGCACTTGCCGCTGCACCCTAAGGACAAACTAAAGTCTGTAGGGATCTGCTGGGAGGAGTAGGGGCTCATCCTATTCTTTCAGGTACTGTAAAGAATCCAGGATGGAGGTGAGATCTGATGGGCAAAGCTAAAGAGGGACAAGTCTGTAGTCTCCTGTACTCCTCTTTTTCCAAAAAGTGGAAATATTGAATGCCATTTGCCTTGTAGATTGGGTTTCTGCTGTGATGCAAGGTTCCTAACAATCCCAGTCATGCTCCTACCCTCTAGCACTCTCTTCCCAGGCATACTTGCTACGCTCACCACCATGGAACTGCAGAGATTATCTGTAGGTTTGTGTCCATCCAGAAAGAAGACAAGCTCCATCCCCCTTCCCCCCCACAGGAAAAACAGGCAGTAGGATTTTAGTTTGGGTTGCTAGCAGTCTTGAGAGGATTTAATAGCATGAATGGTCACAAAGCATTTAATCAAATATATTCTGAATTCCTGAATTCCTTTTTTTTTTTTTTTTTTTTTTTGGAGAAGGAAAAGAAGAGTAGGTCAAGGAGAAGACAAAGTATAGGAGAGCAGGGTCTACTGTGCATTTTCATTAGTAATTAACACTTCACATGGTATTTTTTGAAAGCATTTGGAGAGATGCCATGAGGAAAACACACAGATGGCCAAGACAATGGGAGAATGAGTATTCCACCCAACCCTTGCTTGTTTTACTTAACTAACCTTAGTTTAAAGGAGTAGTGGAAATCACTGCCTGCTGTAGTATGAAGAACCAGGGGACTGAGTAGCACTTGCATATTGAATGGTAATACATGGTAATATAAATACTAACCAGTTATTTAGGAAATAGTAGAACAAATGCTGAATTGTTAAAATTAATACTTGCTCTCTGTGCTCTTCCTCCTCCAGAGGGGGAAAAAAATGACAAAATAAAGCCAGAACCATCCATCTTTTCTTTCCTTCCTACTGAATAATTAGTCTAAATATGTATTCTTAGTGCCACCATACATATTTGAGAGATTTCTGATCAACTGGTGGTATTATAAGGAACGGAAGCATTTCAAAGAACATCTCTACTTTCTGCAGCCATACAGGGGCTAAATGCAGTCCAAGAGACTGAGGTAAATGTTAGAGGACATTTTAAAGATGCAGAAGCCATTCTTAATTACAATACAACTTCTAGTATGTTCATGACAGCAAAATGTATTGGCCAGTGGAGGCTTGAAACTGAGTGACAGATCCTCATTTGGCATAAATCCTGACTCATACCTGCAAAAGGTCTATATCATAGCTGTCTTATTACTTCCATGCTCTTTGTCAACCCGACTGCTGGGTCACTGACATATATTTAAACCTCTAAGTTCAATTTCGTGCACTTCTGGTACAATAAGTCTATGTAGACCCGGTAAATTAAGCTTCCAGCTCAGTGCCTTGGAGTGATCAAATCCCCACTTACATAGGTCTAATTAATAGATAAATAAATTACAAGAACTGAAAATATATCGTGATTATCCCACCTGATCTTCTGCCTGTAATAGGCCTTAAGGATTTCTGGAGTTAATTGCTTATTTCCCAAATATTTTAAAAATTTAACTCCTTATTTGATGATCAGTCTTCATGCAACTCCCTGTGGAAATGGGTAGAACTTCTTAAGCTCAAATATTTACTAAGCCTTTTCTGACATTTCTTACCCTTCTCCCTTTTGGTTTTCTATAATGCCTTGGAGAATCACGATGCAAAGTTTAAGAAGATAATCATAACTTGTAGGATATTAATTAAAAAAAAAATTAAATGCCAGAGGTGGGGACTCCACAACAGCCCCAATAAAATGTATTCTGTGTTTAGATAACCTAACTGTTTAAAGTACACTTCTGAATTATATATTCCCTCTTTTTCTCTAGTGCCTTTTTATGATTTAAGTAGATACTTACAGACTTCTATGCAGTAAACCTTGTTGATGAGTTCTTGAAATCTCTTTTAGAAGGGCATGTTTTCATTTCTTTAACTATTCTAGGGTAACTCCCTGAGCTTTCTCCAATTCTTCTATATCTTATATGATTACAGACCCCAGAGCTGAACATGGTATTGCAGGCAGTGCTACAAGGCTGCCAAGTGTAGATAGAGGCAATGCAACTGCTCTACAGCTGCTCGACCTGTTTATGTGTACAATGGTCTAATTAGACACTTTATCCCCTTTTACTTCAATTTCCTAACATTTTTGTTATCTGAAAACATTAGTAGTTTTTTATGTTTTCTTCAGAGCTGCCAATAAAAAAGTACTACTTGAGGGGAACTGTTAAAAGTAGACCATCTAGGCCACCTTATCTCCAACAGTGGCCAGCAAAAAATATTTAATGAAAACTTACAAGGAATAGGATACATTTAAAATATTTTTTTTCTTGGTTTACTCACATCCTCATACTCCCGAGACTTTCAGAGTCTGCAATTACATCAGACAGATAGCTTAGGAAAAAGAATGGATCCTGACTGGGTGATACTGATGGCTGGTCTTTTACAAAAATATAATTCAGAAGTACCTTCTTGAAGCTTGCCAATTAGACAACTTTTCATTCAAGTAATATATACCTTCTTGATTTAATGTAACTATAATTTGATTTTAAAATTTCCATGTCATATCATACCTTTTCAAATCCAATTGAAATACATCTTATCTACTGTATTTATGAGCTTTTAATTTTATCAGAGTTCTGATGCTAGCTTGACAGGATCTGTTTTTCACAAAACCACAATGATTGGTATTAAGTATATTTCCCTCCTTTACTTTGGTTTTAATCTAGATCTGGATCAGCCTTCCCATTACTGTGCATTGTCAGACTGACAATGACTCAGGTCATTTCATCTGAGTAGCCTCTGGAAATCTGCTTTTTTCCAAATCAACTTTTATATTAAAGAGAATACTTGTGCATACTTGTGCATAATTACATAGGCCTGCTGTTTAAAATATATTTAGTAGTAGTAGCTCTCTTATTATCTTCTTGTGTTATTGGCACAAATGAAAGTATTAAAGTATTAAGAGACCATCAGTTGTTGAGGATAGATTGTTTTTTTTTTTTTTTTTTTTTTTTTCCCAAGAAGAGAAAAGAAATATTTACACAATGCACATGTCCCTTGCACTTCTTTATCAATGTTTGTATTGTTTCCTGGTAGGAATAATCCAGGACCATGTTCATGTTCTTTTTATTACCCAAATCTTTCTTATTTGCCAAATCTCACAGGCTACAGATTTTTCTGTTATCCTTTTCCTCCCCCATCAACTTTCTGTAATTGCTAATATCTGAGTTTTATTAATTGCTATCAACTTTTCTTTTATTCCATTTTCATTTAATCTTTGCAGCCCCTTTCTCTAAACCAGATTGGTTTTAATTTCTTCTCAGCAGAAACACCCCCATAACAGAGACTAGGAGTTGAAAAAACAATTGAGTTAGATTTTGATGATAATTAGCTGTATAAATGTGGATTCTGCTCATATTGCATCAAAACAGTAGCATCCTTTTCTCCCTCTGATACCTCCAGGTGTTTTAACCTTTAAATTGCTGGAACACATGCAGAAGAGTACTCTCAGGAAAACCTACATTACTTCGAGGGTTTTTTCAAAGGCATCACATGCTAATTCAAAGCATATCACAGTGATTTTTTTTCAGTACCCTGGAAGCAAATTCAGTCACTTAGAATTCAATGGATTAATCTTTTATGAAAACTAATTAACATTTTGCCACCTGACTGAGCAAGTCAATTCTATTACGGGACCTTCACCTTTAGTGGCAAGACAGAAGAAGAAATTATATGGTGTTCTGCTGTATGGTGATATGAGAAATACATAAATAATGAAACTGTTGGCACTAAGAACATATGGATAATATGTATATTATCATTGCTTAAAAATCCCTCAAAAACACTAGTAAAATATTTGCATGCTGTTTGTTGGATGGAACATTTTATTATTATTATTATTATTATTATTATTATTATTTTAACAGATGATTTCAGGTAGGGAATTCATAACTGAAGTTTCTGTTTCTGTTTGTCTTTCTTATACAGACTGCGCACCTAGACAGAGACTGTGTTCTCACACCTCGCCATAATAGGCTTGGGAGTTGTTCAACATTTGAATGATAGTTATCGATGAATAGGAACTAGTATAATATCTTTTAGCATCTCTCACAAGTAACAAATCTGGCAAAGCTCCAAGTGTCAAATCATAATGATGTACTTTGAAACAAAAGAAATCTTGTTTCCTATCAGTTACAAAATGGTGATAATGAGGTCAGTTTTTCAGGTGAACTGAGTGAGGTTCAAGCTGTGGCATTCAGAACCACACTCTAGGTCTGAAGAGATTCCAGGAAGAGAAAGCACCTCTATTTGAATACTGGATGGACTCTGTACTTCATACTTCAATAAATAAAGCTACTCTAAATGTCAGAAATTTATCTGGTTAAAAAAAAAAAAAAAAAAAAAAAGAAAAGTCATATCTTCTAGAAAGAAATAGTCCTTTACTGGAGACAGCAATTCACAATGTTGACAAAAATGTCATTGACATTTTAAGCATTTTTTGACAGATTCTTTTCATCTGGGTTTTCTACTCATCTTCAGCTTAATGCAGCTCTTCCTGGCAGAGTTTCCCTCTGTCTTTTTGTAAATTAAACCTGAATATATCAAGGCTGTGCAGAGGTTGAGCACAATGAAAGACTGTGCGGGAAGCAGCTAATGCAAAGTAATTTGGGGAGCAAAGCTTTGCTAGCTAAGAAAAAGATAAAAGGGAAAAGTGAGAAATGTTATTTTAGCCAAACCCTCTCTGTCCTTGATTTGAATCCAGCGGAATATTACAGAACCTTAATAGATAATCAATATTTGCACTTAATTCCCTCAGTGCTTATAAATGGCTTACACTCTATTCCATGTCCTGAAACCCAAATCTGAAATTTGGAGATGTGTGAATGATTCATAGACTTTGGGGAGTGATTATTGCTGGGGGAAGAAAGGGGATTCGGCAGTGATACGTATAGATTATTGCAGAATCAGTATGTCTTTTCCTCAAGGGTTAGCATTTATAAAAGTAAAGTAGGATAGTGCAATATAGGCAGAAATGAAACCAGAAACTATTCAGATATTTGGTCTAGACCAGACACTTGTGAAATCTTTCTAAGTGGCTTCCTGTGAACGCTTGATTGCTCTTTGTCTTGCTTTCCCACTGGAAACATAAACATTGCAATATGTATGATGCAGGGACTTCTGTGAAGCATGCATGCAATTTTAGGAAGGGTTAGTGATCTGTGGCAGAGTTGTAGATCATGGTTCCAATCCACTTACAGCTTCTACAGCACAAGGCTTTTTCAAGGGGAGAACAGATTTTATGAATAAAAACTAACACTTCTTAGTTTTCCTTCTGCATCCACTACACCAGGGATTTCCTTGTTTCTGGACTCCAGGATAAAGATCTTAAAGTCCTGAACTAAGACAGTCTCACTGCTGCAAGGGAGAAAGACTCAGGCCTTCTGTTTGCAGTAGGAGTATATATTTGCATTTGCTCATTCTCTTTAAGGCTGATGTGAATTTTCATCCCCTCAGCAACTGGCAGTGGGTTGAGAGGTAGCAATAAAGCAGTAAAGTAACTTGTTATTTCTAAAACCTATTGTGTTATCCCTTTACAAAAGACTGTAGCAGGTCAGAAAACCACATTCCCATTCTTCATAAATTTTACATTATCAGAAATGTTTTTATCTTGAGAAAGAGAGAAAGGCCAAGATTTTAAAGGTGTTCGTCAAAATCAAATTCTGAAGTATTTTGTTTCAGAAACGCTGCAACTTGATATTCCTGAAAATAAATAAATAAAAATCTGCTTCCCGAAATTCTTGAGGTCTACTGAGTCAAATTGGGCATATTTCTGGCCAATTGCTTGGTGCTCTGACAGGGACTGATGGCTGCTGTACTTTCAGGGTAACTGGTTCCCCAAGATGTAGTGGTCAGGGCCACAAGAGGCCACAGGACCATCAGTAGCCAGGCAGAGCAATGAATATACTGTGTTCCTCATACTTCATTCTGGATGGGGGGACCAGGAGCCCATCCCAGACTCTCAGGCTCTGACCTCTGTGGCAACAAGACTGGAAACGATACATTTCCCTCACTGCTTGTGAAGACAAGTTTCCTGAGCTAAAAACATGGGCAGCAGCTCTGGGAGGTAAATACCCCAGAAGTTTAAAACCCCTGGGGATCTGAGCTGTGAGGCAGTCCTTCAGGCAAGATCTGAGCAGCTGGGTGGGTGAGCCAAGAAGGCGAGAGGCAGAGAACTGCTGAGTTCTGTTTGCAGGCTTGTTAAACTGGCACACTCTGCAAAACATTTCACTTGCAGTGGACTGGAATTTTCTGTCAGAAGTTGGTTTTTTTTGGAACATTTCTGACCATTACTAGTCAAATTGTCATGGAATCCCAGGAGACTCAGCAGCCCAGCTTGCTGCTTTGCAAGAGAGGTTTACGCATCTTGCGTGAATTGGTATAACCTTTTTTTTTGTTTGTTTGTTTGAGCTTGTTACACCGCAGGTCCTCCTGGGTACTATTTGTGCCTCCCTGTGGTTGTTCTGCCACATGCTATTTTTACAAGACTTTGTACTAAAGCAATAACCTGCGCGTGCCTGCTTTGGGGATTTATGACCCATTTTGCACCTCTTACCACAGAGCTGTGTGAAGAAGTTCATGTTTTCAACAGTTCTCCCCAGACAGCGAGCAGTTCCTCCAAGAGCTGGTGCACTCGGAATAAAAAAAGATACTGCTGGAAGCTGAGACAGGGCCAGCAGAGGGAGAAGTGTTAAAGCAGTCAGGGAGAAAGTGGAGTTTTGCTTTGCAAATGAAGACTGACAAATTCACATTGCTGTTCACTTCAGACAAAAAGTAAAATAAAATGAAATAAAATAAAATTAACTCAGCCTTAGGTAAACTGGATGTTTTATGCCAGATCTTAAAACTGGTTTCTGGAAGAAGACAGCATTCACTGCCAGCCCCAAAGCACACATCACATTAGTGCCAAAAGGGTAAACATGTTCCTTTTTGAGCTTCCTGCTTTTGTTTTTACTAAAAGAAGAACCATAGAGTGACCTACAGTTCAACATCTCTTCTCTTTCTCATCTATTTCTGAAGTTTTGCTTCAATTTTGAAGTGAAACATCAAAGTTTTTACCCCCCTTTTTAGCAGATAAGAGAATGAGCAAGAAAAATAAGAGATGTTGATATCTTCACACAAGACCTCTGAAAATAATGAATTCTTGTTCTGTCTGATCCAGATCCACCACTCTGGAAAGTACAAGTAGATTTTGTCTATGTTTTACAGAGCTTCCAAATGTGTGACTTTTCCAGCTTTCTGCAGAAGATGCCATATATCTTGCTTTTCTCAAGGAACAGATGCAGTGTGATACTATAGTTCCGAGGTGCCCTACTTGACTGCAATGTCTGGTTGGCCTCATATTTTTGTTTTTCTTGAATAAACTTCTGTAAAATTAATCCTATTAAAACCTGAATTGCCTGCTCTGCATCTGACAGTTAAAAATATTTATGAGATACAAGAGACCTAGTTTCAAGTGTTAATGAGATTTAATACTGACTCGATTCAGGATAAAGAGGGTCTGGAATTGATCTCATGGCTCTCAGTGGGGTATGCTAACTGCTACGTGACTCATCTCTGGACATTTTGGCAACACTTATGGATCAGTCCCAAAGCTTTCTGTTTGGAAGTAGAAAATTTGATACAACTTCACGGCTTTTAAAAAGCAAGCAAACAACATCCAGTCACTTATGAAAGGTTTCATTTGTGTTTCAGGTATGAACAAGGATGTACTCAGAAATATGAAAGATTGTCACAAATGAGAATTCTCAGCCACAGCTCTATCACAGAATAGAGATTCTGTTTGCTCTAAAGTACCATTCAGACCAGCAAATGCCACTTACTGTGATGAAAAAGACAGATATAGTTAGCAAGGAAGATACTAAAAGGGTTGAACTAAAAAAAATTAAACAAAACAACAACAACAAAAAAACACCACCAAACATCCACCACTCTGTTGCAGTCCTGGAATAACAATAGCAGATAAGGAAACAATAGCTCACCATGACTGCATAAGATGATTTCAGGGATCTTCAAAAAATTGGATAAGTATCACTTGAAAACACCTTCAAATATAGGGTGCACTGTACTATAGGTTGCACTGTACTATACATAATATGCTAGATGAACAAACATTAAATATCACTGAATAGCACCAATTTCAGTGGAATCATTTAATATTGATGTTTCAACTGTGAAATATTTAAAAAGTGCACCACTTACTCATTTTAGTGCCATAAAATATTTTTGAAAACCCTAAAAAACAATGTGGATTCCTGGAAAAGGTGTTCATATTTTAAGGGGTTGGATCAGATAGTACTTTTGAATTTGTTTTCTGCTTGAGAAAGTAGGTAGCTGAAAAGAGGAAATATTTGTGAAAACCCTACCTTAATAATTAAATAAGCATTCAACTTGCAGGGGGGATAAAATCTGATTCCAAGACTGGTATTCATCCAGTGCAAGAACAAAAACATAGCATGGGATACATGAAAAGAGTATAATGGAACACTAATTTTAAATCATCAACATATTCAATAAATCAGTGATGTCCTCAAGAATAATGCACGGAGAAAGAAGGAAAATGAGTTGAAAATACATTATTCAAATCACTCTGCTACTTCAGTCTTTGAACAATTAGACAGTGCTAAAGTTTTTTGACTACCTTTTGCAATCCTGAAATATACACTTATAGATATTTTTATCACTTTCTTTCTCATCAGGACTAGATTTTATTCTGCTAGTCTCTTTTGCATTGTTCTTTTTTGCAATACTTTTTGATATAATGGGATATCTATGTTGGGAAGCTAGTTTTGTATTTTGGTTTGAAGATGTTTATATATGGTCGTCATTTATATTTCCTTTAGATCTGAGCTCCACGTTCATAAAGTAGCTGTTGAATGGACTGTACCGGTTGCATACAGATTACTTGCATTTCTTAGTCTGGATGTTGCTAGTTCCACTATAGCACCATGAGAGCCAGAGTTAGACTTATTAGGTCCTCAGGCAGGACTTCAGGTACTTTCCTCTTTTCCCGTAGCATGATGGATGACTAAATCTATCAGATGGAATGTAAGGCAATTGCCATGCCTTTAAACCATGTCTGGGAGTCAGGGCCAGAAAGAAGATCATTCCAGGTATCTTGGGTACAGCTTCAGGGAAGCTGTGAGGAGGTTCAAAAGATTTTAAACGCTTTGTAAAGAATACTGAGATGAATGAACCTGAGGGCATTTAAAGTGTGATGGCACCCTTTGTATACAGGATGTTGTTGTTTGGAAAAATGAAGAACACTCATTTGAAAGAAAAGATGGGTATTTACAGATGTAGGGGGAGTATTATCTGCAAACAGAATCTTTGTTGCTGGCACTGTTAGTTTCCTCGGGTCATATTCCTCGGAGCCATTCATCATATCCATTTCCAGAACCACTGCTGTGCTGCCTGGAAAAAGTGAAAAGAAATCCTTCACATCATAATTAATATGTGAAAGTGTATTGGAAAATATTATAAATGCCAGTCAGGACTCAGATATAACGAAAAAGGATCTACAGGTTAAAACAAGGGCAGAAAATAGCATGCAAACTAAATTATCTGGAGAACAGTGTTTCAAATCCATGCTATTCAAGTGAAGACAGATAAATGAAAAATAAGCAAGGCTGAAAGAATCCTAGGGGTGGCCGCAGAAAACAAATTAAATTACTTTGTAATGAAACACAATGGTATTAAGAATCAATGTGTTTGGAGGAAAAGGGAGAAGGAAAGGGTAAGTTGACTTTACAGATCAATCCTTGCCTGCTGCTGACTGGATGGCACTTGTGAAACAGTAAGTCCCACCTTGTTTTCAATTCTAAACCTGGGAATATCAGAAAAAGTTCAGCAGACAGGAAAAAGAATACGTGGAGACATTTTAGTCACTTCAAATCTGTCAGTTCTCTTTTGCTTTATGCAATCTCAAATCTACGCTTTGGTTAAATCTTCCTTTCCACAGATATTCCGGTATCCTGACGTTAAGTGTCTAGCAGGACAAGAAAAACCAGGGTCATCATTGCTGTGAGGCTGTTTCACCCTCGGCAGTAAGGGTGTTCTTAAACAGTGATTTCTTCATTTTTCACTGGCTGTTTTCCAGCTCATGGTGTGTGTAAGCCTTTGGCCACTGGAGCTTTGCTCTGGAAGCTGTAATATTACAAACCTTTCCAAGCTCCTTAACAAGGGAGTCCTCTTGCCAGAGGAGGCAACCCTGGGTTGCCCCCTGCTCCTGCAGCTCTTGCCCTGCCCCTGGGAAGCTCACCTTCCCTGGGGAGCGTGGCCTTCTGCTGGGGAAGGTCAGGTGGTGGTATGGCAGCTCTGTGGCCCTGCACAAAGTAATCACATCTTCTCTTTATTATGAGAAGCTTCACTGATATTTAATCTCTGTAAAGTATTCTGAGGCCTTTGGGTGGTAATCTTCACAGGGAAAAATAATGATTGTTCTGTGCTTGCGATGCACCAAATTGTCTTCTGTGGCCTGCCACGTTGCCTCCTGTGGTCTGTGATCGGGCTGCTCTGACATAGCCACGTTACCCAAAATGGAGTGGGGTGGACGGTGCAATACTGAGGCTGAGCGGCATTATATAAATGCAGGGAGGAAAAAGAGACAGCCATTAACACTGTGGTTACAAATGTCATGTAGGTAGCCCTGGGAGACAGAAGCACAGCACCATGTCAAGATAATTACAGCGGATGGTGCCTGCTGGTGTTGCCATTATTGTTTATAAGAACACTGTCTGTTTTTGTTCATGTTCTTGTCTCTCAAGTTCATTTCAGCATTCAAGTCCCTTTTAAAAATTAACATTAAAGAAGCCCAGAAAGGAAAAGTCACACTTGCATACACACATGCGCACACAAAATAAAATCTGACAGAACGTGATTCAAGGAGTGTCAGCTCTTAGCTGTCAGTTTCCTGGCTTTTTGTCAGCTGCAATAAGACCTTAAGATAATTTAAAAATGTGAACTTCTAATATCTACTTATGTGTGCCTCTGTCGTTCATGCTTGTATAAATAGATTTTAGACTGAAAAGTAACACATTGCTTATGGCAGTGGTAAATAAACACAGAAAGATCTTTTCTAGAATGAGGATGCAAAGTCAGTTGACTTCCTAAAATATCGGGTATGCATGGCTGCTAAAAAGCAGGCAGTGGGTTGCATGTGGACATTCTCCCTTCCCCGTGTCATTAAGCTGATGGGACTATTTATTTTAAGGAAGGACCATGCATATAAAGCAAGTTAATGTCATAAGTTAAAAGATACCAGAAGATAGAAGCAAAATTTATGTCAGTTTAAATCTGTCCTTGGTTACAGATATAGGACTTGAACACTAAAGAGCTCTGACCAACCTTTAGCAAACTCAAAGCGTCATTTTCCCATTTTTTTACAGAGCAATGGGTAGGCTTGCTGTCAGCTTTGTGACACAGAAGCTGACTTTTACAGGAGCAGTGATGACAGTGGCTAAGGAAGGAACAGTCATGACTCACATGAGGTAAGCTACTAGCAAAGCTGAGAATGGAATTTGAGTCTCTTGATGCGCAGAATTATTGTATGGTCTCTATCACCTGCTCATTTTACAGACAAAAATTACGTGCAATGGGAATAAAATAAATGTTTGATTGCTGAAGCATTGGTCTCTGCCAGTGGCGTTGTAGCACAAGGCTATAGCTATAGCTCAGTTTGTAATAAGATGTTGAAGCCCACTGAAAAATTATGGCATGTCCACCATCAAATGGTGGACTTGGCAGTGCTAGGTTAAAGGTTGGACTAGATAATCTTAGAGGTCTTTTCCAATCCAAATGATTCTATGATTATATCTTTGTTAATCAAGAATCACCTATTTATCATAGCTGCATCAGTGTTGCTGCAAATGAGCTCCACAAGAAGTCCACATTCTGGAAGAAAGGGTTCAGAGGGCACAATCCATTCCTTTTGCCAAAATGTGACCTCTGATTAAGAACAGATTTAGTTCTGGGTTGAGAAAAGTGTTGAATGATGCTCTAGGAGCAGAGAACCTACTGCTGTTCTTCATGTAAATTCTACAAATCCCATATATCCCACTTTGTGTAAGGCAGAAATGTAGAGTTCTTGCAGGGCACTTGTCCAAGAGGGAGAACGAACATTTTACAAAGGGAGCAAAACATTGAAGGAATCAACTGTAATGATCCAAGTGCTGCCCCTCAGTGTGAGCATGGTTAAGTCTGCATTAAACCTGAACCTTCAGAATAAGACTTGTGAGCCTGCAGTGCCTAGCATAAATACCTCAGCAGAGCTTTCTGGCTTATTTCACCAGTTCAGCACATGTGATTTTGTTTACTTCCAAAGGCCAGCCTACAGATTTATAAAAGCCTGCTATTCCCAGCTCCTGGTTTCAGGGGCCCTGTCTTTACACTTCTCCTGTGGAAAAGAAAACAGATTGTGTGGGCAGGAAGACTGCAGGGATACTCTAGCAAGTCTCCAGTCTACACGGTCAGAGAACAATCTGTATGAAGTATTTCATGATGAAATGTAATCTGCCCCACATTTTAGTCTGCATTGAATAATCTTTTAGGCTTGCCTTCACATGGCAAACAACACTGTAATTTTCAAAGTGGTAGCAGGCTTCAGTCACCCCTGACTCACCGTCAGACAAGTCTCAATCAAGAATTCATAATAAATGAAATTAAACTATTCCTTTCATATATCCTTTTATTAAATCATGAGATCAGCTGACAGCTTGATCTGCAATGCAAGTGTAACAAGAAATCCACTCTGGGATTTGCATGTTGTCATAATAATTGCGAAGGAGATTATATATCCAAAGGATTAAAAGATTTGGTAATAGTTTAGTTAAGTACAAGAGATGTTACCTGGAAAGTGATGAAGACAGTCAATACCCTGAGGGGAAGGGAGGTAGGAAGATGAGAAAGAGCTTTCAGTCCCTTCTATTTTCATTCATCTAAAGTTAATAATAATCTGAAAGAAAATTGCCTTGAATTAGTGCATTCCACACTGCTGGCTCTGGAGCTTTTTACCCCTGGGAAGTGGGATCACTTGCACAGAGCTTAAACCATCCAAAACCTTTAGTCAAAGTATTAAAAAAGTAATAAAAAATCCCCCTAATGAAGAGAGGCATGGAGAAGTACTGTTCATCTTCCATTGCACAGTATTAGCCAGAAAGGTTCTTCACAGATGACAAGGCAGAGATGAATCTAACCGAACTCCTGATATTCTATGATTCTATGATTCTATTTTGATGGATTTTATAATATTGCTACAAGTCAAGATTATGGGACAACATGCATAGACAGCCCAGGTCACAGATAAAGTATTCTGTTAAATAGTTTTGTCTTGACTTTGACTCTGGCCTCCAACATGAACTTAGAAACTTCTAGTCTTTAAAGGAGAAACAATAATTTGGAAAGTGAAATTCTAGCCATAATTATATCTCCAAATGTTTCACTCCAGGAGGAGAATCAGTATTAATGATTAGAAGTGTTTCATTGATTTTACTGTGAAAAGCCAAACAGAGTTCAGATAGGGATGGGAAGATTAGTAAAGCATTGATTAAATGCTTCAGTAACAAGCAGTGGATGGAGTTTACACCTTTATCAGTTCTGAGATGTTTTATTTCAAAAGCAGTATAAAATCGAAATAATTGGTGCACACCATCCTCTAAATTTATGGGTTGAGTTACAAGCCTCACCAGAGTAATCTGCATAATGTTCTGACCTTGTGTTTCTTTGGCTGTTTTCATGTTTGTTACTTAGGCTTTTCTTTCTTTCATCACTGTTGAAGTCTTCACCTCACTACATCTTTCATCATATGGATCAATTACATTGCTCTCAATGGATAGTCAGTCATTTCCATTCATCTGTGAAAGAGATGATTATTATACTTTCTGAGGATAAAAATAATTTCTAGGCTTTCATTTGTATATAAAATTTCCAGTTTGTCTTGAAACAATACACTCTGAGTTAGGAATTTAGTGCAAGGGAATTTGGCATTGATGAAAGATACTCAACTAATATCCTTATTTCTTTCTCCAGTGTGAGCAATTTCATGGCACACTTTTCTTATAAATTTCACTAATATATTTTTGGTTTGGATGCAGGACCTACAAGAAGACTTCAAACTTACTCAGTATATTGGTGTTAAGAGGTCACATGTGGAAAAGGAACCCTATTGTTCATGGTGCTACCTTGACACAAACAGATAAAGACAATGCTTACCTTAAAGACATAACGGCAAGTAAAGTCTGGGAAGTACAAGGTCACAGAACAACCAATACCCTACTCTAAATCCTTATACCCTGTTCTGGGTCCTTGTGCCCTATTCTGTTTTCTTGGCCAGTGTTTTAACTACAGGATGCACAGTACTCCATCTCTGGAACTCGAATACTTTAACGCTGATAGCACTGCTCTCTCATCACACAGACTACTTGCCTCTTTTATTACCTTTGAGTACCATTTCCTTGAAGATGTTCAGAAAAGCTGATAATGCTATCAGTCTGCAGTACCTGTTATTAGCTGCTTCAGCTGCATGTAGGAACAAATCCATGGAACAAAATAGAGCTGTGCCTGCTTTCTCAGTTGCTGCGTTCAGAATACTGATAACCTGTGTAAATATAACTTGCTAATTGCAATGTTGATCTTGCTTTATTTGCTTGGTAACCGAGGAGTTGATAACCTACATTCTGAAAGATGTTTTTGAGACTTTATTTTCTTATAGAAACAGCTAACCATGGTTAAAATTCTGAAAAGACAGTACTTTGTACCCATAAAACTGCTCTCCCTTCCTTCAAGTAACCTGAAGATATTGTATGTGTTATAGGTTAAGAAAAACCTTGCAAAAAATGAGTGTCAGTTGTTGGATTGCAGTGCCAATTGATATTGTAGACCTACACATTTGGAACTGAGATGGAAAATTATCCAAATCTCTGGATAAGGGAGAGGGGGGCTTGCAGTTTCTCTCCTCTAATACAGCTGTCAAAATAAGAACAAGTATCACAGAATGGCAAGCTATGCTACCAGGTGTTGCCTCTCTGCTTTTGGATTACCAATTCCCAAATAATATTAGCCATATAGCACATCAGCCTGATACAGAATGAAACTCTCCAATGCCATAATGTTAAGATTAAAGAATCATTAATAATTATGACAGAAAAATGAGAGCAACCCATCCACCAGTTATTTATATTTTCATCTGGCTTTCTCTGTCTTGATCTGCTTGATTAGCAAATAAAGGAGACAAGTCCTTTGCTGTGTCATGGAAATGACTCCGGGTTCTCTGGGGTAGGGACTACCAGCCCAATCTGTCAGTGGTCCTGATGACATTGTATGATCTGAGAATCTGGTGGAGGGAATTATTTATAACTGCCTGGAATACTTTACAGTACTGTAAAGTAAATGATTAATTTACTACTGAAAAGGTTGAACATTGCTGTAAAAACAGCAATGTGCTGGATTTAGTAATATATTGTAAATATTTTACTAGACCTCCATCTACTCCATCTAGAATGATTCCTGAGTGCCTCACAATTTTTAATGTGCTATCTTCATGTCTCACCTTCTAAGAGATATGGCACTGTATGATAATCTTCATTTCACAAAAGGGAGTAGGGTCTCAGGAAGAATAAATGGCCTGCATAAAATCACAATGAAATTTAATGGTTAAGAGTAAGATTGGCTCCTGATGTTCACAGTGTCAGGCTAATTATTTGGCATTTGTGTATGTAAAATAAAAAGGTATAGTGTCTTGAATTGACTATTCAAAAGATATTCAGCATTTTCCCACCTAATATTTGGACGTTGTAATGTGTTTTTGGACCTTTCCAATAAGTTTTAATATGTTAATTAAAAGAGTGGAACTACAGCTTCTACTCTCCCAGTAGATTTTGCCATATGATGATGTTCAGTGGTCTCCAAACTCCACCTTAAAATTGGGTGAAAGCCTGTGTTTCCAGACTGTGCAAACTCAATGCAGTTACACTAAGTACTGAAAGGTCTCCCCAGAGCCTTCTCTTCTCCAGGCTGAACAACCCCAACTCCCTCAGCCTGTCTTCAGAGGAGAGGTGCTCCAGCCCTCTGGTCATCTCATGGCCCAACTCTAGACTCGATCTAATTGGAAGGAAGGAAGGAACAAAGGAAGGAGAGAAGGAAGGAAGGACTTGTACAGTAACGCAGAACAGATCTTGAAAAAATCGACAACATGGTTAGTTTAGTTGACTCTTCAGGAGTCAGATACTGTCAGCCTCATATGATATACTTTCCTTAATCCAGCTGCAATATTGTCACAACACCCCAAATTGTCTGATGTTCTCTAAAAGAAGCTGCAATTTGGACTAATTGAAGCCTTTGTAATAGTTATGTGTGGAAGGTTCTGTACTCTCAGAAGGACTTCTAGGAATTGACATAGAGTGAATTATGACATTCCAATCATACAAAAAACAATGCATAAAGCCTTTGAAGAACTGCAACATACACTGGCTTTGAAGGCTGGTCACGTGTGATGGACAAGAAGAAAACAAACATGGCCTGCTTTGCAATTGCCTTGTCAGTCATCACAGCTTTCAGAGAAACCCAAGACCCAAGAGATGTGGGCGAGTTACCCATAAGTTAATAGAGGCCAGTGAGTTCCAGACAATATGGGTTTTCTTCTTGCATTGCACTCACAGTCTCAAACTTTCATTCACCATCCAAACCAAAAAGTATATGTAGGAGCACAATGAATCTCCCTGCTTTGCTTTTCCAGAATGGACCATGTTTTCAGCAAGGTCCTGAAAGAGAAAAAAATGCTAAATTTATAATTATTATCAATTTATAAGGTGAAGTACAGGACTGGCTGAAAGATGAGGCTGCTTTTGATGAGATGTTGCGCTTTTGCTGCTATGTGTCATAATTTGGACTCTCCACTAGCACTCAGAAATGAAGCTTTCCAGCATCTACGTCTTGTAGACCTGTATCCATCTCCTCTATCTTCTGTATCTGTCTTACAGATTCAGGGGGAGTGGGGGGAGGAAGGAAAGAGTAAATCAGGGACTTATCTAAAACCACAGAATGAAAGTACAAAAACTAATCTGCCTTATTTATACCCTTGTCTTTTAGCACTTTGACTTTGGTGGACAGATCCCAGTTGGTGGTCGTGTTTTGTGTGTGTTTATTTTTTGTAATACAGCATTGCAAAGTCTTTTTTTTTTTTTTTCTACTTTCTGTGTCTTTCTCCAAAGGCTTTGAGAATTTAGTGCACAGGCTCTCTTTTTGCCATTTCAGCCCTGCTGTCTAGTCATTCCTCTCCCAGAAACCTAATGTATCCCAGTGCCATTTATGGAGGGTAAAGGTATCATCTAGTTTCGTACAAAATATCACCGTTAATTGCTTTCAAATGTTAGGACCTCTGATATTTAAAGGGACATTGACAAAGTGCTTGATTTCTTGTGTTGTACTGTAAACTAATCTGCTAGCTAGGTTGTTTACAGCTGAGTATACCAGAAGCTGTCTTTCCTGATTGCCATCCATTTGGAATCATCTTATCCCTCTAGTTTCTTTCAACCAGTTTCTTAGTCTGAAATGTGTTGACTTCTATGGAAGCTGAGGACTGCCAGGAGGAGAATTTAGTGGAATTCTTGATTTTCTTAATTCCTGTTAATAACTTAGTGAATTCTCTCAGTCAGGACCATTTTAGGTGCCTCACTGTGCAATGCAGAGCTTAAAGATCCTGACATATTGCCACTATATAAATTCATTTGGATCCTTGGAGGACAACTGCTGGTTGAAAGGTTTGTATTGAAGGTACAGCCAAGTGGAAATACCTCCTTGCAGTTTTTAGAGGCTATAGTTTAGTATCTTAGCACACCTAAAACTCTCTCAGATTTGAATGTGTGAGAATGAGGGGAATCAGCAGGAAAAGCAAGTATGGAAAAGTGAGGGGCTGACTTTAAATTCCAACTTTTGATGGAACTGTCTTGGCCAAACACAGCATAGAGGAAGATGAATAACTATGAGAGAAGAGACAACAGGACAGACCACAGTCCTAATTTGCCTTTTATATACTCTGAAGTGAAACAGCAGCAAATCCACCGATGTCAATAATTTCTTCTGGCATCAAATCATTTATGGGGCCAACTACATGCAGGGTAAATATACCAACACTTTTTCTATTAAGTAAGTCTCAGCACAGTCAGGCTTTTTCAAAAATTATTCAGCACATTGGAGAAATAGATTTTAAACATCAAGAAATTTGAAACTTTCAGTCTATACCAGCCTATGCATCAGTTTGTTTGTAGTATGGTTTAGCTGAAAGGACAACATGGGCTCAGCTGACCTAGCCATTGGAGGAAGTCACCTATGTTGTGTTCCCACTGCCCACAGGAATGAGAACTATTGTAAGCTAGATCACCAGAGGATTTATTTCAGAAACAAGCCAAAGGTGAGAATCAACAGAATTCTGTATCTTAACATCTTTAAGGACCTATCCAATTATTAGCTAATTTCCATGCCCAAATGCCTCTTTGCTAGGACACAGTGTTTTTTTTTAAATGCATAATCAACTTATAAATGAAAGCACAGAACTCACAAAATGCTTAGATAGGTTAAAGTTGATACAGGCAAAGGAGAAACTGATGAGTATCTGCAGACATGAGGGGTGCTTTGAGGGAAAGGGATTTCATTGTATAATTTACAGTCAGGAGAATGAAAAGAGGCTAAAAATCTATGAGAACCGCTGGCTAAATTCCTGTTAAAAACTTTGAAACAATATTCCCCATCATCTTATGGAAAAACAAAACCAACCTAACCATTTAACAGATGATCCCCTTTGCCGTAAAAAGCTGCCAGCTTGTATCATTTTGGCTCACGTACTTGGCTTGGAGATAGGAACAGCTGGAGCAAAGCAAAAGGAAAAACCCCAAAGTACTCTCTTCTTTGCTTTGCTCACAGGCACTGAGCTTTAATTAACTTCATCATCCTCTTATTAAAATCAAACTCTTCTAATGGGGCTCCCTCTCTTCCCTAGTCTTTCTATTCATGCTGCATTGATAGCAAAGAATTTCTCTCTCGGAGGCTGAAATTATCTGGATCTCTCTCAAGGCATTCACAACATCCTTCAGATTAAGATTGTCTCTGAGAAAGCCAATACTAAGATCCCACCAGAGAAAGAAGCAAAGCCTTAAAAATTCTCTTGAATGGGAATGCTATTCTTCATCTTGAAGTAATCTTCCTTTGTTAATTATATGAGAACACTATTGACAGTATTGACAGACCAATGAATAGTGTTTTGGGAGTGCAGAAGGGCTCCAGAGACAAAACCAAACCAGAATTTTCTCTCCATCAGTATCTTTATGTTCTGCAAAGGGAAGAACCATTCCTTGCAGACCGTGCTAGTGATCTGCTCACACTGACCTCAGGCATACCTTCAGGTAATATGTAATATCGTTCCTTACTTTATTGCTCTCAGATTGAGGGCACATGAAAGAGACCCTCAGATATTCATATCTCTACCCCAACATCTGAACAAAAACTGACAGATATTAAAGGACATTATGAGCACCATTGATTATTTGCACAGGGATTTGTACTGACAGCGTAAGCCCTCATATTCTAAATTGGCACACAAGCTCCCAGTCATCCTTTAGGGTGATGAGCTCAGTGGATATGCATATTGCTTGATAACAAGATAACATAAAAAGCAACTAGTTACGTTTGGTTTCTTATTTATTGCTTGAAATTTCTTCTTTCAATTCCCTCCATTCATTTTTAGTGCCTGAATAAAAGTCTACTCTCCACAGCTCCAAGTAAATATTGTTTATCCTTCTGTGCTTCCTCATCTTCCTCTTTAGTCTCTGCTTTATTTAGGAAAAAGCAGCATTTCAGCTCTAAACTGAGTCTTGTATCCCAGCCATAGGTTCTGTTGAGTCTGTGCACTTCGCTAGCTTCCACACTTCCCTACTTGAGCATTAGTTGGTCTCTAGCTGGGATTAATATGTGGTGTCAGGATTAAAAAGGAAACCCTCACCTTTCCTTGGTGATGCTTTCTCTATGGATACCTCATGTCTGACTGTGTCCTCATGATGCTAATATGATAAACCATGACCTTTAAAAATGAGCTTTGAGATAATTCTACAGTGGACAAGAATTTAAATGAGAAAAGGCCATTCTGATTTTAAAGCTGTCAGTGTTAAAAACAAAACAAAACAAAAAAACGTACAAAGGATGACTGTAGAAAGAAGGGTCTTGGGCTGAAAATCTCTGGCATCCTCTTATGTGCAAATCTATTTAGGTAGCTTGGAGGGACCACTCTCCGTGCATTTTTTATATTCTAAATATGTCTGCAGAAACATCAGATAAATTGTTAGAGAATAGGCATCCACTCCTCTGCCTGTAAAGCCAGGTGCCTTCATTATATGATCTAAGCTTTTCAACATAATTGACTCAAGGGACATCTGTTAGTATACAGCACTTCGGGGGAAAAAAAAATCACACCATTTATGTTTGCATTCATTCTCCCCACACATATCTGTACCTGCTTTATTTTGATGCGCTGTGTATTACCCAACTGTTAAAAATCTGTGTGTCAGTTTCAGTCACGCTGTGATCCCTGGTGAACATGGGAGGTGCTGTGAAGCTCATATCTTACTTGATTATGAATTCTTAAGACTGATCCCATATGTTTTGGTGCTGTCTGACCCACTTGCTTCCAGAGATGTCTCAACTGGCTGACAGCACTGTTTATTTCCATATTTACCAGTTACATTCTCAAGCCATTCTCCTTTTTAACTTGTGTGCCCTACTGTTTGATTACTGGTTTTTGAATGAGTAAGTGTGCTATGCTCCTTTTGTACCAACCAATCCATCACATTCCAATATAAAATTAAAGTGATCACATCTCCTTTTTAATAACTGTTATTTTGCCACAGTATAAATTAAGAGTTCAGGTTTGTAGGAATTTTAAGAGAAGGGAGCAACATATTTCCCACTTTAGGTTTGAAGAGTAACAGAGACTGAATACTTTTCCAGATTGGACCACATTTCAAAGTTTTTACTAGCTGTAAAGTAGAGTTAGACCTGTACTAATTTGGTTCATTGCATATCATTAAAATCATGTGCATTTGACAAATTCTCTAGAAACTACATAAAATAATTTAAAAATTTGTTAAATAAGCTAAATAAAATTAATATTAAAAGAAATTTAGTTCCATGTTTTGGAAGCAACTCTACTGAAAGTCTCAGAAAATACATAGAAAGAAGCTTATTCTTGATGGCAGCCTACAGAATTTTGGCATATGTCTATAGAAACACAGTACTTACAGGCATGTTACATTTCTTAGGAATTTTTGAAGGATTACATATCATCCAGTATATACCATTGGGAAATGATTACTTGGACTGCAGAAGACCATCAGTTGTTTATTAACTTGGAAGATTAAAAAAAATACATGCTCCATTTTTTCATGCAACCTCTTCCTGTTTTGTCTCAGTTCTTTTTGTATTGGGGATGTCAGAAAGGCTCTTCAGACTGTGGAGGAGACACTCTGTGCAGAATGGAGATTGTGGCTGCATGAATGTAAGCAATAGGCTTAGAATCACAATAGGCAAAGCTTGTAATTTGGACCTGACTATGAGGCCCTCCTAGAATTAAATGAGCACATGGTCTTCACAAAACTAGAATTTGCATTTCAATGGAAATTCCAATTTTGCAATGATATTTCCCTGATTTGCATAAATTATGAATTATGAAGTGACAAAATTGAGCAAAAAATATTCTTTTTAAACTTCAAAAGGTCGTATTAAAGCACGTTAACTACCAAATCACAATAATTTGTATTTCTGAAGTAACGTGTATTTTAAACATATTCACTTCTGTCCAAAAAAATGGCAGAAGAGAACCAAATTAGAAAATCAAAATGAGACACCACATTTTTACATCAATTCAAAATGCTTTCTACAGAAAGAATTCAATCAAAATCAACACATTCTAGAACAGACAAGATAGCATTTTATCAGTGAAATACTATTGAACTGTTTCTGATTAGCAGTAGTATGCAGTTTCACTTCAGTTACAAGAGCAAGATGACTTAGTGCAATTTTGCTCTTGTGGCACGAAATATTCTCTATCCTATCCAAAAAAAAAAAAAAAGAGGAAAAAAAAAGGGGGGGCGTACAGGTTCTGATAGTGAAGAGAGGAAGAGAGCATTTTTGGAGACTCTGCCAAAAACCTCCTTAACTCCTCATGTAGTACCTGATTTCTGGATATACCATGGGCTGAGTTTGTTAATGTTTGCAAAGCAAATTTAGACACCAAGCAAAAATCACCTGCTAAGTACTAAGTTCTGAGCATATTTAGAAAACCTGAGTCAAAGTTAGAGTTGAGAGTCGAGGTTAGAGGTGAATGGATAATAAACAATGCCAAGAATAAAATTTTCAAAGTAAATGAACAGATTAGTTTTAGGATAAGTGGAGGAAGTTGAAATAAACTGCAGGATTAAGTAGTTGCTATAAGGAATTATACTGGTGTTGTTCTTTTCTCCCTTTAGTACAGTAAAAAAAAAATATATTTCTTTGTAATCTACTGTAATAATCCTTTACCTTGTGAACTAGCTGCTTGGAAAGGGCAGAACACATCACAGGACTGAAGCTTGTGCAGAAGCACCCGACAGAACTGGGAGGGCTGTCATTTCAGATACAACCTCTATTGACTGTAGTCTGAGACTTGGCCAGAGACTGTCCTTAGGCACTTTGAACCCTTGTATCTAGGTACCAGTGCCACAAGGTCTCGTTCCTGAAAATTACCATACTCTGAGACATTCATAGCTAGGCTGACACTAACTCACACTTTGGCACGACTGGATGGTGATGGGAGGTAGTGGTGGTTCTCTTGCACTTTAATTTCCCCTACTCCTAAACTAGTCAAGGAAGGGAAATCCCCATTCATGGAAACTAGTTTCTAGTTTAGGGATCAGCTGGTGTAGTCTGTGGGTGGAGGGTCACAGAATTTATGCTCCTGAATGCTTCACGATTTTGGAAACTACCTCAGGTCAGCCTATCCCTCTCTTTATGCGCCAAGAATTTGCCAGTATGGGGAATCTTTATCAGATCTTTTCAGTTGTAACTAACACTTTTGTGTTTTGTTTGGACTGTAGACCCCAAGAATCTTGTCAGGTATGGACATGAAACTTAGTTTATGTCTATACTGTAAGTGAAGGTGTGATTGCGCAGTGAGTAGGAGTTTCCAACTCATTTTAACCTGACTCTCAGAAGGTGTACAACAGCTGTTCCTGTTCCTCCTGGGACAGCCAGCTTTAAACAGCTTTAAAACATTTAAAACATTTTTTACAATACAATTTGAATACCTTTTTAGGGCTGACTGCTTCTTAATGAACAAAATAAATGTTCTAGAGCTTTAAAAGTCATGAGGCCAACAATTTACTTTTTTCTTTTTCTTTTTTTTTTTTTTTTAAGTGTGGAAGTGTGGGTGTATTACTGAAAGCAATTCATTCTTTGTATTTGGCACAAAATGAGCTGATTTGATTTGTTTCTATTGCCACATGCTACAAGCAATGAATAAAATTGAAAGAAATGAACATATTGTGCCTGGGATGGGAGAATGTATTTAAATAAGAGGCAGACCCCTAATTTGATCAGGGCTGGCATTATTCCAAGTGAGTGTTATCTCAAAAATTGGAAGTTATCATGGTTTTCTTCTTGTTACATTCTTCAAAAGAAAATAAAAAAGAAGAAGAACAACAAAAAATAATTTCACCATCTAAATGCAAATTTCTTTTTTGTTTGTTTGTTTGTGGGTTGGGCTTTTTGTTTTGTTTTGTTTCATTTTGTTTTGCTTTCATTCAAGGGCTGCTATAGTACAGTTGTCTAGGAAATGTCAGTCCAATTAAAATTTTAATTCTAAAACTATCAAGCTCTGTTGAGGGAAAGAAGTGTTTCTAGAAGACCCACACAACAACAAATGGTGACTCTTGCCAGATGTTGTAAAACTCAATGAAACAGGACTCTGCTGGATTGTACGGCACTTTCCCCATACCCAATTAAAACCTGTGATTTCTTTACAGCTCTAAAGCCCCATGATCTGGGACTGTGAAAGAGGCAAAGGGCCTTGGAAAGTTAAAATAATTCTCCTTACTTGGTTGAATTTTTAAAACACTTCTTGACGTGTGCTTGGACAAGACCACTTTTCAGAGACTTAAAACTACTGGAACAAATGTGGTGACAGGCAGGATTATTCTGAGAATCACTGTGAGCAGCAACCCAAAATCTGTGAGGCATGAAGAGGGCTGAAAGCTGCTTTTTTCTTTGGAGCTTTATTGTTTTGACTCACTCTGTTGAAAGGTCTAGCTTATCCCTTTTAATCCTCTATTATTGTTAAAACTAGTATTATGACAGTAATGTGTGGACAAGGCACACATGAACACATGGTTATGGTTCAAAAATCTTACAAGTGTTAATACACTGTTGTGTACCAACTCAATAAACCTCAATCTTACTAGTGCTACGTATTGGGCTTATGTGGCAAGGCTTTGGTAGCAGGAGGGCTGCAGGGGTGGCTGCTGTGAGAAGAGTCTAGAAGCTGCCCCATGTTAGGTAAGGGCCAGTTTCAGCTGGCTCCAGAAGGACCCGCTGCTGGCCAGAGCTGAGCCAATAAGCGACGTTAGTGCCTCTGTGAGAGCAGATTTAAGAAAGGCAAAAACAAAACTGCTGCACAACAGCAGCTGGAGAGTGAGGAATGAGAACCATCCCTGCAGCCCCCCAGGTCAGTGCAGCAGGAGGGCAGGAGGTGCTCCAGGCACGCAGCAGCAGTTCCCCTGTGGCCTGTGGGGAGGCCCCTGGTGGAGCAGGCTGTCCCCCTGCAGCCCATGGGTCCCACATGGAGCAGATCTCCATGCTAGAGCCTGTGGAGGAGCCCCCGGTGGAGCAGGTGGATGTGGCCTGGAGGAGGCTGCAGCCCATGGAGAGCCCCCGCAGGAGCAGGCCCCAGGCCGGAGCTGCAGCCCATGGAGAGGAGCCCACACAGGAGCAGGGGGCCTGGGGGGAGCTGCCACCTGTGGGGGACCTGTGCTGGAGCAGTTTGCTCCTGGGGCGTGGACCCCGTGGTACGGAGCCATATTGTAGCAGTTTATAGAAACATAGAATACTTTGGGTTGAAAGGGACCTAAAAGATACCTAATTCCAATCTCCTGCCATGGGCAAGGACACCTGCCACTTTGAGACCAGGTGTCTCAAAGCCCCATTCAACCTCAAAGCCACAGTTCTCGAAGAGCTGCTGCCTGTGGGAAGCCGCCACAGGATCAGTTTGGGAAGGATGGCATCCCATGGGAGGGACCCCACGGGGAGCAGGGGTAGAGAATGACCATGAAGGAGTGGTGGAGATTAAATGTTAGGGACTGACCACAGCCCCATTCCCTGTTCCCCTGCACTGCTCAGGGGGAGAAGGTACAATAGGGTGGGTGCATGGGAAGGAAGGTGGTTTTAGTTTCCTTTTATTTTCTTACTGCTCTAGTCCCTTAGCAATAGGCAATAAATTGTATTAATCTCCCTATTCTGCATCTGTTTTGCCCGTGAAGGTGATTGGTGAGCATCCAGGGTGAAACCACCACAAGCTGTGACAAACACCTGTTGTTCAGCATACTGCTGTTTTCTGACCTGGGGTACTTGACTTACTGCCGCAGTAACAGTAAGAAATTTAATGTTAGATCAGAACCAAAAGTTTTCGAGAGTTTTAGAAGCTTGATTCCAGCTTTCCCCAACTGCTAGTCCAGAACCTGAGCAAAATTGTCAGTAGAATTTGAGGAATTGGGCTAGTGAAGAGAACTTATCACCTTTCAGAGCAAACCCAACCATTTCTCAGACCCACAGGCAAGATTCACCAATATTATACTCCTGAACTGGAGATGAATACAACTCATGCTAGAGTTTCTGAACCTCTCCGTAACTGGACCTTTTGCAAAGTGGTGAGTTGCTCTGTAAAGTCATCTTCCGCTTCTTGGTCCTCCCCCTTTCTTTTCTCCTTCCCTGCCCTTTTTCCATTTTTGTTTTTGGGAATCCAAAACAGTATAAAGGCATTAAATACTTCTTGAAGACAGCCTACTTTGGATTAATCCCACTTTTGAATAAGTTCTTTGACTATCTAAAACAAAAGACAGACACTTTCAACATCATTATACATCCTTTAAAGACACACAAGTTGTAAAAAGTTACTTAATCTAGAAACTCTTCACTCAGTTTGATGACATCCTCTCTCATCAGTTTCAACCTTTCCAGATGTTTTCCCTTTCCTTCCACTTAAAAAATAGGAAGTACTTACAAGCCTGTGTGCTTTCCAATTTAGATTTCAGTTATTGTTTGTACTGTCAATTTTCAGCCAATAAAACATTCCACAGGGACTCTTCAAGGTTTCTTATGCTGAAAATAAATAATCTCAAACTCACATTTAAAATCCATTCTAATTTTGTTTACCAAAATATTCATAAAGTGTACAAAGGCTCTCTGAAGCACACAAGCTGTACTCTGAAATTGTGCTCAGACACAGAAGAGTGCTCCAAAAAACAGTACTTTGGAGAATGTAGATGTGCAAGTAAAAGTATTAGATAAAAGCATAAATAATGGCGATTCAGTACCAAGGTTGTCTCGGTTGTCTGCTGAAGGAGTGCAATCCATGAGCTTTGACAACAGAGGTAAGGTTCAGTTCTATAGCTCTAGAACTGACCAAAAGATGTGAAAGGACAAAGGTTCATTCAAAGCTACTTTCTAACAATTTGAATCTAGACTGGAAGAGACCAGAATGGACAGCTGACAGTATAGAAGACTTCGATGAACTATAGCTCTCCACTTATACTTATGAAGTTTATGGCTTATTTAGCCATTTTTGTTTGGTCAGTTGAACTTCCTGAATTTATTGCAGAGGCATGCCCCCATATAATTTTACCAATGAAGCTTTTAATTGTCTATTTTTAATAGTGGGTCAGAACATAAATAAAATTAGCTACCTAACATCCAATGTTAGGAATTTTGTTCAAGCCATCGATGTATTCCTCATTTCCACATCTCTTTTGCTGATTTCAGGAAAGATTCAATACAGTTATCATTGAAAGAATATGAGAACTTAAGAAGTAGAGAGATATATGACCTATATAAAAATCACTGAAAAACACTCATTTTGCATCTACTTTATATTCAAATGCAAGCAGAACTCAAGACGAAGCTATCCCAAGTGATCAAATCTTTGTATGGGAAGCATTCTCTTTGCATATGGTGTTAACTCATAGTTGTTAGTATGCCAACTAATTTTCTGCCTGCCTAGTCTGATCTTTGGTCATCACAGTGGCTATTCACAGAGATTCAATATAAAATCAAGTAATTTCCCAGAAATCAGTTTCCTAGAAACCTCAGATATCAGCAAACTACACAGAAAAGAAGCAAAAAGCAAGGATGTATACAGGAAAGAGCAGAGTTCTAGAAAGGGAGATGTCTTTTGATTGAGTTTGTTGTTGTTAATAATAGCAGTCTGAAATACCATGAGGTTCACCTTTGTCTTTCTGTCTTTGTTTTATGTTAGGAGACATACAACAGAAGAACACGTATAAACAAAAAACAAGTTGTGAAGAAGGTAACATCCTGGTCAGGTAGAGTTTGCACAAGTTTCTTAATCATATACAAATCAATCCAATAAACTCCCTAATCCTAACCTTCCTTAGCTTTCCTTATTTCAGGCACTGTTCCCAACGCAGCTCTGCCAATGTCCCTCAGTTCCACATTGCCCTGTGACTAGCTATCTCTTGCTTGTGTTCACCAATGCTGAAAACAGCCTTGCTAGAGAATATTATAAACTGCCCAGCGTTGATTCTGTCTGTCTGTCTGGAGCCACAAAAATCTGTGTTGTTCCAGGCCTCCACTTTCCCTGGGACAATGATGGGTATAAAACTTCTATTACATTCCCAGCAAGGCCTTTTGGCTATTTCAGCAGATGCTGGTTGTGCTACATCTTTTCCACTCACCACATTTTGGTATATCATAGGTGCAGAGACCATCAAAGCAGTGGTTTGCTGAACTTTGGGAAGCTAGACCTTAGGGCTCTTAATTAGATCATAATTCTTCTATAAAACAGCTCTACCAGATATTTTCCTGAACTAGAAAGTAGAGCTCCATTGCTCATCCTCAAACCCGTTCTCTTTTACTACAGCCAGATACTATTCTGAGCTTTGGGCAGATTTATTTAAACAGCTTTTGGATCCCATCTCTTTTCCAGAATGCATTTCCCTGAACATGTGACAGCTCGGTTACAGCATGTGGTCTCTTTATCAGTGCTGCCCCCTGATGCCTGTGTGTGGTAACTATGCCACAGTGTCTAATGAGACAATCCGTTAACTAATAAAATTAACTCCCCAATAGTTTCCAGAATTAAAGCAGCACCTGCACAGCTGGCTGACTATACTTAATCACCTATTGTAGCAGCTATGCATATATTGCAGACATGTAATGACTGGGCTGCAGCTTGGCTTATAGAATACCACCCATATTCAAATTAAGTTTTTATGCAATTTCTGGCTTTAATGATAGTTTATATATATAGATAGTTTATATAGATAGATACACTTTATATTTAGTACCTAATAGAGTGAAATATCTCCAGTCTGCTATCGATTTCCAAGGTGACGCAGCCAGCCAAATCAGATGAGAGCAATTTGCCAGCT
This sequence comes from Stictonetta naevosa, assembly GCA_011074415.1. Classification (NCBI taxonomy): domain Eukaryota; kingdom Metazoa; phylum Chordata; class Aves; order Anseriformes; family Anatidae; genus Stictonetta; species Stictonetta naevosa. Next base: position 27,185,253 of record CM021699.1, read on the forward strand.
GCTGTTGAGTGATAAATATTAGTCCCCAAATGTCATGTTTCTTTGCATGGTTCCCTGGAAGAAGCTGTCAGTATTTTCATCAGGAGACTGGTTCTAAATCCCCTCCAGTAGTAAGGGTTTCCCCGGGGTATTCAGCAACTGTGAACAACAATTAAGCAGCCCCACCAGAGAGCGTGTCCAACGATTATCCAGGCAGGATGAAGAGCCATATCAGCCATTTTCTTCTAGCTTGTAGGTGAGGAATTTGCTTGGCTTGTTAGCCTGTGTTAACATAGATGAGGGAAAATACTCTGGGTAGAAATGAGGAGGAAAACTCAATGCCATATGAGAATCGAGACTTACTTATTTTTCCTGCCACGAACCACTGATTTAAACAGTACTCTAGGCATGCAACTTGAATTATGATACTAGAGGTGTGACAGAAGATTTGTATTTGTTTATCAATCATTTGAAAATGCTGCTCAGTGTCTGATGAAGGTCTTGGGAAAGTTTGCTTTTAATTTATTGCAGTTTTCAGTTTGATTCAGGAGAATGCTATAATACACTGATATATTTTCTTTTACTTACCATCTTTTTTTTTGTTCAGTCTGAATTCTGCCTTACAAGGTTAAGTAATCTGAGCCAACTGCCTGCATATACATTGTTTCTTGTACATGTGCTCTATCACCACTTGTGTTGATGTTCCTCACTTATAAATTTATACTCACAAAAAATGATTAGTTGCCACCCAGCTCTCCCCCACAGAAGAGTACAGTGTCTTTACAGGACTCTGAGGAAGTGGCCACAGGAAAGAGGACATGGCTGAGGGAACATCAACAAATTACAGCCCTACTATTAGTTCTGTCCTGGTGCTAAACAAAAGATAGGAACTTAAGCATTATTTAAAAACACCTGCTCTTTTCTCCAGCTTCTCTTTCCCCACACTTGTCTCTCACCACAACCATACAGTCCATCATCTTTCTTCATAATATTGGATTGTTAAATTTGTCAAGTGGCAAGATTGGTTTATGGTTCTTAGGTACCTCAGTAGAATATGTACAACTTGTAGAATTCTTGCTGAAAAGGTGAGAGGGCAAAAAGAGGGATGGTGGAACATAACATCAAGTGAACTGATGAGTTAGGAAGTTGTTCTCTCAGCTGTAGCCTAATTAAAAGCAACAGTTTGCCAGTTTCTATTTGTACCCCAGAGGAAAACTGACTCACACTCTATCACAGCTTTTTCACTTTCTTAGAAAACTCACAGAGCTTGAACATAAAAGCAGGCACCTCTCAAAAGATCTCTTAAAAAGACAGCTGTCCCAAATTAGTCTGAGTAGGAAGAAAGCAACAACACAATACACAGGACATCTGTTTTAGAGATTGTGTTCCTTTTCAGCTCCTGGCTCTGCAGGTTGTTAATCATGTAATGGAGAAAACGGGGATGATGTTTGTTGCCACAATAAAGCCATGTTTTTCAAGGTACTTAGGTGCCAGTAAGACTTTCAGAAATAGATTTTTATTTTCCACCAGATCTAGAAATGATGCATAGGTGTGCTTTTGCAAATTTTGCAACTGTGGTCTCCAAAATATGTCTAGAAATATGACCATTGCTGCATAGGAGGTCAGAAAGCTGTCTTCCAATGTGATACACAACGCCATTTGAATTACTATCTCATGTAAAGGTAATTATGTTAAAGTCTATCTACTTTCCATGCTTGACTGAGACCTGATATAAGGACATATGAGAAATACAATGACACTGATTAAGGTATGTTTCATCACAAGGTGAAAATAGATTTTGCAATCAGTTGAGTGGGGAGACAGGGTAGAGTGTTACTTAGTCTATCTTCTTCTGCTATTGGGTTTCCTATGGCCTCAGAGCTAGTCTCATAGGTGCCGTGACTGAGTCATGCATGATCAGCAGATGTGATGTGTTTCCAGGTTGCATACATTTGTACATTTGCCTAGCCATGTGTGGATTCCAGCTTCACCTTGTCTCCTTCAAAAAGTGTACAAAATGCTACCAAAAGGAAAATATTTGGATAGCAATCTAGGTCTTCTGTGACTGTGGTCAGAATCCAGTAAGTTTGATGATTTAGAGACATGTTTCTGCTGCCCAATTCAAGGTGTGACCACCTGGTTCTGCTGGCTGTCTGTGTGAAAATCCATTATGGCAGAGCCCAGCTCTCCATCTTCCAAGTGTCTCACTGTCTGGCTAAAATCTGCAAGTGGCTTTGAAGCAACTGGCTAAGCCTAAATCCATCCAGTGGGGTGCTAGAGACAGGAAGGAAGGTAACATTTTAATGTTGCCACATTTGTATGCACTGAGTCTCTGCTCCCAAAAGTCAAAGAGTTTTGCAGCATGAGAGTGTTTCTGGACTCCTTTTATTCTTGATACACAAATTTATTTCAATGCCAGAAAGACATTTGTCCATTTGTGATTGGGAAAGAGACCCAGTACATCATTCTCTGGCCATTTTACTATTAACTCATTCTCTGTTGGAAAGCACACGTGAATTATAAAACTCCAAATGGTCTAGAACAGACTAGACCTTTTCTGGAGCTATATCACTGACTGGAAATATATTTGCTGAGTACTCCATGCATTGCTTTGGCTCCACAAAAGACATGGATCTTTATCTTGGCACGATAATGAAACTACATAGAAGACCAGCTTTCAAAACTGAGCAAATACTTATGTTTGTTCCAGGATTTGCTGGGTCAAATTCTATGACATATATTATGCAGAGACTTAGGTGAATGATCGTGATCATCTTTTCTGGACTGAATATACAATTCAGTAGTTTTGGCTTTCAATTTAACATACTTTTTAATGCTCCATAATACTATTTTTATACTCTATGATACTATTTTTTTCATTTAAAATATATATTCATAAATATTTTAATGCTGTAATAAACACTGGGAGGACAGAATCCCTTCTGCTTTCTGCCCAAATACACATCTTACTACTTTTAATAAGACATTCTAGGAGGCCCTTCAGCAGAAGAGGGAGGCTTACCTGTTTGTGTTTTACTTCTGATTTGCCTCTGTTTGTGTTTTTATTTGATTGAAACTACCATGAATGTGAAGGAATATGTTGCAGAGAATTTAATGTTACAAAGTTATTGCAAGATTAGAAAAGGTCTATCAATCTCTAAATTTAATATGTGTGCCCAGTCTGAATTCTGTAGAATAACCTTTTTCTCATTAAGCATACCATTTTAATGAATTAGATTTATAAGGGGCACTGGCTTGGACCGTGCTGGCAATAAATTGCTTAAAAGAGTCAGACCTTTGAGCTATAGAAACCACATATTGTAGTTAATTAAGGCACATTAGTAGGACTTTTATTAATCAGAAACGATATTATCACCCTTGCAGCCTCTTGCTGAATGTTTCTGTATCAGTGTTTCAGTGAATAATGAATCAACCTTCCAAATAAATATGGCCTAAGTTGATACCATTAAAATGGATGTGCATTAAAATGTGGTGCATTTTCTTCTTTCTTTTCACTGAACCACCTCTACAGAAACATAGCGTGAAAAGTGGATATATATATGCATATATATATCTTGAAATATTTGACCCAAAGCAACTTCATCCAAATAACTCCTTACACTATCCTAGGCTTACCTCCAGGAATTTTCTCTATAGCCAGCTGAACCTGATGATCTCTCTACATGTTCACAAAGAACCATGTCTGTTAGCATGATAGATCTTTGTCATGCACTCTGGTGAGATAAATGTGAAGGAAATCTCTAAAATGGATACTCTGTTGTATTAAGTGAATGATTTATCCAGGAGAAGAATAGTTGAAAAAAAAATTCTTTGTTTCCAGGGGAGCCCTATTGCTGTGAGTTTTCTTCCAGTGCGTGCATACACACTTAGAAAATCTTTTATATATTCTGTAATACTTGTCCAATTCAACTGTGTATTTTTTTATGCAGTCTAAAAAATTGAATATAATGGGAAAAATGGAGAAAATCACGTTTTATATATAAAAAGTCATTAATCATGCCCACTAGATTTTTTTTTTTTTTTTTTTTTTGGCAGACAAAAAAGTTAAATGCTACACATCCAAATTAGAAATAGACAAATTCTTAATCCATGTTCAGACCAGAATCTTCTATGTTCCCATTTCTGGTCATGACCCACGAGAGAAAATGGGAAATGTAATTCTGAACTTGACAACTATCTGAATCAACAGGTTCAAATGGAGAGGGACTCTAAATGGCGAGGAAACATCTAAAATCTTCAGAAAACTTTTAACTTTAGGAAGATTAAACCTGGGATCCCAAGTCACCTTATTTCAAATACTTTAAGCGTAGCAGCAGTCAAGCATCCAGCTGTGGAAAGGGCAGGGGAAGCATACCACAGACAGACAGATGAAGAGACAGTCTCTGACTTAGAAAGTTTCTAATTTAAAATACTGGGTGTAGTAGAATGTTAGAATAGAATCTGTCTGACCTTTATTGTGCTTTCTGCTTTGAAACTAATTATTTATTTTTCAGACAGAAAACTTCTTACCTGTTATTTTTTCCACTGAAGCACTGAACAAACATGAATTGCCTTTCTTAAGAAAGTTTTTTCTTAAGCTTCTCTATCCTCAAAAAACATAGAAAATGATCAACTTAAGGAGTCCCAAGCTCACCCTCTAACCTTATTAATTTTCAAATCTACTTGAATCCCATTCCTGTTTGCTATGTACAAGATAGTTTCATTTTTAGTGGGTATTGCAATGGTCTGTATTTTGAGCAGACACTTTGGATCTGTTTCTACCTCTACTCAAATCTGTTTTGCTGTGATTGCTAGTGCTGTATGACAATTCATGATTTTTTTAAAAATATTTACAAATGCAAGGTGTATTATTCTCATGGCTGATACTATATCAGCTGTACTTAGACAGGATAGCTGTTCCTGCAGATTGCAAGAATGTTGAACTTCACAGTTTAAGAAGAGGAGTTTCTCACAAAGGCCTATAAAATTTTAATGAGATTTTGTTACACATAACTATCCATTTTACAATAGTCTGCCTCTTCTTTTCTTCCATTTTAGCATCATGTTCTTTGAGTGTTTTCTGCTTTTACATTTTTTCCCCAATATATCAGTGCATTTTTCCATATTCCTTCTACTTAATTTTGTTTCTTTGTAATTTTTCACTTTTTTTTTTTTTTTTTTCTACGTGTACGTTTCAGTTAACTCAGATTCTGTTCAGCATTTCAGTCCCTGCTTGAGCCCTTGCTTTAAAAGACCACATATGATTGACAAAAATGGATGTGGGCTTCATCTTGCCCTCTTTCCTCTTCTTTCCTGCAGTTCTTTCTTCTCACTGGCACTGGTATAGATATTTGAGTGTAGAAGGATAGAGAGGTGAAAAGAAAGAAAGTGTTGAGCAGAACAAAGCAAGGATACATTTGCAACTGACTCATCACTTCTTCTGAATGTGCTTGATAAGAACATAAAAGTGAATTTCTACCTGCTATTTTTGAAACTAAGATGACCATAACTCTTCTAATTGTTTGAGACTCTGCAAGGTCTGCAAGTAATAGCTCAAAAGTGCCCACAGCCCATTTTGTCCTATCATTTTCTGCCTGTTTCATTATATTCTGAGCATCCTCAATTCCCAAAGGTAACATATTAAAAATGTAAAGCATTCACATCTTGTAAAATCCAGGCCTGTATAGAACTCCAGCTATACAGAAATTTAAAGTTTCCTGGAAATACAACAGTAACTGAATTGAGGCATCAGACACATCATTCAAGAGACAAAGGAAAAAAAAAAAAAAAAAGAAAAAAGAAACTTTGAAAAACAGTTTGCACTGCGGTACCATTGAGATGCTATGTCATATTCCAGGTCACCTTTTAAGGAAAGCTTCAAAACTATTCAGATCATCTGGTATTGTTCTTTTGGGATCTTACATCTTCTCCCTGTGCTTTCAACCCATGTACCTTCCTCATTAAAGACCAAAGAAGTTGAGGTACAAAGAAATATTTGACTTCTCAAAGAGCTTTTCCAATAAGACAGTTTCAGAATTGGTCTGCCATATTTTCTTCTCAAGTTCTTTCAGAGCAGAGATCTTTGAGTCATTAAAGGTTTCTTCTTCCTTCTTCCTTACTTCAAAAATAACATACAAGGTTTTTTTAAGAACAAATATAATCCCTGCCTGAGGTACCACTGTTGTTTCTCTGAAGGGTCACACACAAGTGTTCTGTATAGTTCAATACAATGTACAGGCGAAGGTTAGTTACCCTCAGAGGGCCAGTTTCAAATTCCATTGCAGTCAATGGGGCATTCGAAGTTTGATGTCAATAGGATTGAACTACAGTACCGCCTGCTTATATGTTCCACTCCAGTGCAGCAATCACACCCTACTGAAAATATAAACACGTTTATCAATTCTAGTTTCAAGTATCTCCAGAAATGACATTAACAGAAATCACAGTAATTTTCCTGGTGCCCAGATATCACCTTTTTCTACTTTGCATCACCATTTTCTTCCTGAGATGCCACCTATGCTATTGGTAGGACAGTTCAGTACACAGACCAGCTGTGTGTGGTACTTGAGTCCCCCTCTAGCTTCACTTTCTTTACTGCAAAAAACGTAGTCTATGGTTGCTTGATATTAATCTCGCTTATCATCAAGTTTCAGTGGTGGTCACACTCCTTTTTTGTACTTTAAGTGTATTTCAGTCTGCCTTAATACACAGTTTTACTGTACGCCTTTTTCCCTTTTTTCTCCTGTCTCTGTTCCTATTTTATGTGACCAACATAATGCCAGCTCAGTGATATTTAGCTTTTCTTCTTAATGCTCATGCCTGCTCCTAGAAACATATAATATAAAGCAAACAACTGACAAGCCAATCTGTCCTTTGAGATTCTAGTGTACAGTAGTTTTCTAGTTTAGAAAATTTGAAGATTTGTCCATAAAGGCTCAGACTGAGAGTGCAAACTGATATATTTAAACTACAATCAAACTTCAAGATTATTATTATTATTATTGTGTATGTGAATTATCCTGGATTCTGGTTTCTGATACTGAACACTTGATATTTAACAGCAAGGTATGGGAAAGGCTATGTAGCAGTTTGTTCACTCTTGCTTCAAGCTCCAGTCTTGAGGCCAGAAGATAAATACAGACATCTCCAAAAGGTGCAGTGGCACACCCCTCTGCTTTCTGAGTTCTGCTTTCTTCATACTCAGGCATCTGCTATCCTAAGTCCTTATTCTTAAACTGCAGGCATCTTGGAAAACTACAGGCTCTTGCTTTCAACTCTTCCTGATAACACTCTTAAAGAGAGAAGAAAACATCCTTTTTCATAAAACATATATTTCAGCCAGAAGTCTCATTACCCTATTGTGTAAGCCCTATAGCATTTCTATTTCTGTTAGTTTTGCCCAGGAGGAACATATAGGTACGGGTGCGGCAAGACTCCTGTCAAGGCCCAATTCATTTTATGACAAGAATAATTTCAGTGTTTAAAAATTCTGATTGAAAGAATGAATATCACAATATAGAAGAAATGAACACAAATACATTAAAGGAGCTATTCTTGAATGTGCTTTGTTCCTCCACAGCTCAACCATTTGAGTAATGTTGGCTTGCAATTCAGATATTCATACTAGGAATCATGTTGCTTTCATGTGTTTGACCATGAGAGTCATGGTATAGGGCTTTTGTTTTGTGATTGGCTGATCGTAACTCATTTCAAATGTCAATGCATGAAGAAAGTACATTTTAAAATTGTTACTTGCAAGCATTTAGATATGCAGGCCAATAAATATATTTTGCATGAAATATTCATTTCAGAGAAACTCAGTCATAGGAGTGCTTCTGGGAAACAATCACAGACCACAAATAAAGTGTATATGAACATACAGGCACTACCCTGAAAATTGTGATTCTCCAAAGACCTACTCAGTTACCACCTAAAATCTCTATGCACTTCAGCTTTTGCCAGAATAATCTGCTGTGACAAAAGGCTTGCTTTATTGAAGTGGATAATAGATTTCCTTTTCTTATCTTCAGTGACTGACTAATCTCCTAGGCTTTGTAAGTTATTTCATCTTTCTTTGTCTGACCCAACTGCTTTATGCATTGGTATAGGTTCAGCTAGAGATGTTGAGAGGTTGTGCTTTCCCTTGGCTCCTTGACTGTCCTCAGACTCCTTACCTAACTTCAAAAAAGAATGCATGGTCAAATAATAGGGCCCTTCCTGAGCTATGGAAGGACCTACATTCATAAGCTGTCAGCGAGGGATCAGAAGAGTTTAGGCACGTAGGGATACCTTAAAATGTCAAGTAGGTTGCCTAGCCTTTAATTTAATCTTACCCCTAAATACCCATCGAGACATACTTTTTTGTCCTTTCAAAGAATCCTGGGAGAAAAGCTTTTCCTCATATAATTTAGTTTGTTGTTGAAAGTATTAAAACAAAAGAAAGATAATAATCTGTGTGGCAGCCTAGGTCTTTGTAACCAGCCATGTACTGCTGACTATTTAGTTTATTTGGTTCAATAGCTTCCTCATCTTGATTTGGAAGAGGGACTCCTACTGTTCAGAGAAGCATCTTAACCCTAGAGCACTCTAGATTGATGACATTCTGATATCAAATACTCTGAAGCTTCCCACTTAAAACTCTTTGACTGGAAATAGTAAACTATTTACTGAAACAGAACCCTATCTACCTATGACTCTAACCACTGGTCTCCTCAGTCATTTGTATGCTCCCATTGACACAATACTTTTTATTTTTGCTACAAAATTGAAGAATTCAGTGGGAGGGAAGGAAAAAGCTGTACTTCAAATTACACATGGTGGCATATAAGCACCTCCTTATATGGTGAATGTTGTACCTTTCTTATTTAAAATGAAAGACTGTCTGGGCATAGGCCCTGGACTCCATAGAATAGTTTACAGCTCTCAAACACAAGTCAGGGGAAGTACTGCCTTTCAGCTCAGACATTAAAATCTCTTTGAGATGTAGAGTCTAAATAATTTCTCCCTTCATCTTTTTCCTCAGTTGAGTTCTGCCTTTCCTCAGCTGAGCTATCAACTTTGTTGCATTAAATATTAGGTATCTTTATTTTCCTATGTGTTACGTAGGCCTTTTTGCTCTGATCTGCACCTAAATGGCAAAGCACTTACAAAATAGTGATGGAGGGGTAAATATTGCTATATGGAGATTCCTCTGGGAAAATCTGTACTCTTTAGTTGTTTTTATTTGCAATTATAATATGACCCCTCACCTGTGACCAGAATCTTCTGATAAGTAACTGTACCATACTTTTTAGCTTCTGCAATCCCATGAGATATGGTAGTATGGCAAGGTTCATTGGAAAATGTGGGAGGTAATGTTCTGTCACCTCTCATATTTCCCAATTGCTTTACAATAAAGGATAAAGCATTACAATGCGTCGTGCTATTACATTGTCATGTTTTCATTGGTGCTATCATTGCACAGTCCATAAATTCTTGCAATGAAAAAAGACTACTAAAATGTCTATACAGACAATGTTAAATTCAATGTGTTGCCTTCCATTTCATCTCAATTAGCAGCACCTAAATGGTTGGAACCAATTCTGCATCTTCATTTGCACTGTCTGTCTAATAGCCTGATTTACATCAGTAACACCAGCACAGAATTTTAGTTAATTGGGATTTCAGTAGCTAAACAGCACTTCATTGTCCTAGCAAAACAAACACGTGTTTATGAGGTTTTAAGCAAAACTGTAAAAGCTTCAAATGATGCTTAGTTTGTCAAGCAGGAAAACTGCTTTCTATTACATTTCAGTATTCCTAATGCACGCAACTCTAATGTACTCTTTGGGGAGGAGATGCCTACAGCTACACAATGTCAGAAAAAAAATGTAAACACTGCATAGAAACTCACCTGACAGTTGCTTCATAATAAAACTCTTCATTAGATAGTTCTGTTGTACTGTAGAGGTGGAAACTTTTCTCCTTGTGAGCAGAATTAATTCCACAGAAGCTGTGCTGTTTTATCGCAACGGCTTAGACACATTGTGAAATTCACTTCTCTTTATGCTCTGCTTAAGTCCTGCTGACACCCAGAGGGACCTAGAAATAGCTTCATAGCTGTATGATAGTGTTTGTTTTATTGCTACAGTATTGCCTAAAGGCTTATGCTATGATGGAGCTTTGTTTTTACTGTCATTCAGTATTGTTAATTCCAAGCATTCTAGAATGATGAGTCACACCCTTGGAAATGATGAGACAGTCTTAAAAATAATGAATTTTAAAACCGTAATAATAACGTGCCTTAGGGCTTTATTATTTTACCTCCAGTTTTTGAGATTAGGATGGATTTGTGTTCAACATTATTTTCCCATCTAAAACAAAACAAAAAAGCAAAACTGACATTATCAAGGCACAAGGGTGATATATTCCTGTGAATATGGGAGAGTGGCTTTTGAAGAAAGTATCAAGTTATGTGAGACCTTTTCATTACTTTGAGTTGTATATGTGTATACATATCCATAACGTGGTGAATGTGTGATTGGGAAGTCAAGTGCTAAGGTCTTGTTGAATCAAGCAAGCAGGAAGAGTGAGGAGGCACGGTGTCCTAAAGTGAACTAAACCCTCAATGTGACTAAGTGAGCTAGTCCCCATTTGGGGCTAACAGAGACAGAGCAATCTGCATGCACTGAAGCCTGGCCTGCTCTGTGTACATTTTCTAGCATGTCAGATGCAACATACAACCTTGCATAATCTTTAGCTGCTGTTTCTCTCCAGACACGAGTCTTGAAAGTACATCACAAAACTCAGTCCCACCCCAGGGCAATGCGGTAGTGCAGTAGGTCTTTCCCACTTCCAGTTCCCACTATTACAAAGGAGAGACAAGATCCATGCAGGAAACTTATTGAAGAGAAATCTGCAAGGCCCTCTAAGAAATTGTGAAGGTGCTTTTTTTATTATTTCCAACAAGCTGAAAAAGCAAACAAGGAGAACAGGTGTATATAAAGATGGAAAGGCAAGGAGAGATGAATCTGTAGCAATTAAAAAGAAAAAGAAAGAAGGAAAAAACTGCCAACTATTAGAATTTGTGATTAGAATTCAGCACAGACTCAGATGTCCTGGAAGGGACAATTGGCATATACTATATCAGGCATCCTTAAGGCATAGCTCAGAATAAAGTGACTGATGACTGCAATAATGACCATTATTTTAATTCTCCATGTCAGCATTCAGAACTGAAAAAACACTCCTGCTTAGAGCTACAGAGAGCATTAATGAAAATTCACCAAAGTCAAGAATCTCATTTTACCTTTGGGGAGAGGCAGTTTAATACCCTTCACTTTTCAGAAGTAATAGAATTTCTTAAAAGTGATGACAATGTTGCAAGATGGTGACAACTTCAATGAAAGTCAAGGAAAGCAAATAAATTTTTTCATGAGAATACAATTAAAACCCCAACAATGGTGAAAGATATTTGTGTCAAAACAAAACAGCATGCCAAAATTTTCTCTGAATCTGGAGGGGACACTTAATCAGTCTTCCACAAGAACTAATGAAAGGTGCATAGCTGAAATACAGTGCAATTGTTTTAAAACTGCACATCAGTGTGAGGTCAAGGAGTAATGACCATGAAAATTTTATCCAGAGAGTTTTCAAATTACAATAATATTTGTTTTCTTCTGCATTCACCGCTTGATTTTGCTTACAAATTAATGTATATATATTTAAATTGGAAGGAAATCCCTTTATTTTATTTTTTTTTTTTTCAGTTTGAAAATGACCATAACGTTGAAGAGTGTTGGACTTGTAGCATGGAAGAGCAACAACTTTGAGTGATTTATAGTACATCCAGGACTGCATCCATTTGTCCACCACAGTGTGCATTGCATTCACAACAGTAATTGCATTCCTATATGCTTTGTGAGAAGTGGTGGGTGAGGAGAGGGGGGAGCTCCGGATTAGAGCTCCTACACAGGGAAGGGCTGTAGTAGAAATTCAATGCTTGTGATGAAGTGTGTTTCCTGCAGCTGAACTGCCGCAACACTTCACTGCAGTCTCGTGGCTGTGGTGACTATGGGGAAAGTAGTCACAGTCTTGCCAGCTAGCCTTAAAGATTGTATTTACTTATTTATTTAGCAAAGCAATGAAAATATAAATGAAATCTGGAGACAGCATACAAATAATGAGGATGTTTTCCCAAGAATATCTTACATTATAACTCTAGGAAAAAATACTTGGAAAAACAAACAAGCAAACAATAGAACTGCCTCTAAAAATATAACAAAAAAGAGGATACTAAAACTCAGGAGAGTGATATGTAAACTCGCTGGTATCTGCTTTGTGGTTTCTACAAGTGTAAATCAGTAGTAACAGCACCAGTATCACTGAAGTGCCAGTCTGTGGACCTGGAGAGAGAGCAGAAATAGGCTCTGTAACATTTTAAGCTTTTTTAGCTGGCTATGTTCAAACACTTCTAAAGGTGGTAAACTTCCCTGTTAGATTTCCTTCCTCACAGTCACCAGTTGGTAGGAAGCCACAGAAATCTCAATGGATTGATTAGAAAGCCAATAACTACATTTGCTTTCAGATAAAATCTGTAGTTTGAGTCTCCTGTGACTTGTCTGTGTCTTTCTCCTTGTACTTGCTTGCTTTTTATTATAATTTATTATTATTATTATTTATTATTCTTTTGGCCTTTAGTTAAATTTGACAAGATTTCCCTGAACTCTTAATAGGCAAGCTGAGGGAGTTTTGATTAAATCTTTGCTCCCAGATGACATTTCATTCTGCTGTAACAGCTTCACATCTCTGCTCTATTCCCTCTAATGTTTCTGTTAAGAAAAATATTAAGTCACAGAAAATAACACATCACTGAGATGCTGCCACCACCGGCAAACAGCTGTCTGGCTGCATTGAAATCACTGAAATTAGTGAATGAGATGTGATGAATTCATTTGTCTTGTCCATTCTGACTGTCACAGCAAGCACTTGGTGTTTATGCTGCTAGAAATGTTCAGATGGATAGATGTAATCTGAAGTGTAGAAAATGTAATCTAAAGTGTAGAAAAAAAGGCTGGGCTCAAAGTATGCAGACATTTGGTAGAAGCAGTTGGCATAGGTATTAAGACTTTTTTTTTTTTGTTCTTTCATGTGTGCATCAAAAGATGAAGCTATAGGGTACTCACAGCAGTGGCATGACTTCTGGTTCCTCTAGTTATGTATCTCATATCCTACACCAAGGCATCCAGGTTGCTGACCATGATTTTATCATGTTTTTTTTCAGGTTGTGGGTTAATCGGGGCCTGAGATGCTCCCCATCTTGGGTACCTCCAGCTGCTGTGCTGTAAGGCACAACATATATCATATATATCACTCATCTCAAACTCAGTTCTGCTGGCTGCTGTTGGAGCTCCTTGCTTTCTATAGAAATCTGCTTTCAGAGATGAACGCAATTTAAAATGCTGTGGAAATGTGCTGATGTGGTTGTTGTCAGCCACTTTCTGTCTCCCTCTGAACATGAAGAGATGGACAACACAGGAACCCATGCTGACAACTATGCAAAGCACGACTGAAAGTTAAGCATGTAGCACCTGTTACTTTGATAGATTAATAGATTTAAAACTGAAGAGATTGTATTGGTGGTCTCTGCCTAGAATTATGGGCAGATGAGCCTGTTATATTTTATTTGCACAATACTTCTCTCAGGAATAATTTTATGGCAGATACACCTTTGCTCTGAGCTCAGAACGGCCTCCTGTTCAGAGGGCAATTTTCTGCCTCTAACCTCTTTTGGATGACTTGAAACAAAACCCCAAAGTGGGAAAAGTAGTCTTCTATTCACAAAACCCACTGATACTCCTTTTTCCTGCTGCTTCATCTACTGCTAGTATCTTCAGAGTGAAGGTGAAAAGGCATTGTTGGTCAGCACTACCAGTTTGAGCTAGAAACCCTCCTCTTCTCTACCTCTGTGTTGAACGTTTGCTATAGCAGGTCCTTTCCCTCAACAGAGCTGCTTTGGAAATCCCAGATAAACTCTGCTATGACTGAGGATTTGCTGGCAGGACAAAAGAAATGACTCCTGGGAGGTAATTCACTGAAGCCAGACTCAGATCAGTAGTTACAGATGAAAAGAGTCTTATTAAGTAAATTAATTCCCTATTAGATCAAGTTATGTTCACTGACTGGAATATTATATTCCACTAATACTCATTCCTCTTATTTTCTATTGATATAATTTACTTATGGAAGCAAATGATGCAGAAAACAGATGAACCCTGCCCTGAACACCTTCCTCTTTATGTGAGGCAGACAAAGCAAAGACAGGATGCAAGAGGGAATGATTAAACATTTGGATTTCCATTTAATCAATATTAATATTATTGCAACAGGCAAGGAAGAAGAAATACCATTGGGTATCTGACTTATGAACTTAGAGAGAAAGCTTTATGCTCCAGTGCAGAAATGCTAAGGCTGAAATAATTACAGGATAATGTTTGTGGAGGAGGTGGTTATGGCAGTAAACAGCTTTTGCACATGATTCTCTGAGGCACTTGATAAACACTGACTATCAGCTTACTCTGATTCATTCAATGTTATTTAAGCTATGTTGCTTGGGAAAAAAAATCTAGCAAAATGCTGTGTAAGTCAAAGAATAATTGAGGTACCTTAATTTCCAGGTTATAGTGTCTTCTGGTACTCTGGAAGACTCACAGAAGCAAATGATCTCACAGGGTGATTTTGGCCAACACAGGCTGCCTGCCAGCCATCAGCCATCCAGGGGCCATTTCAGCACCAAATTAGGCTGCTGTGGGGGAAAGCGGCATGTGTGTCCTCCAACTACTTCCTCCGTAGGAGGAAAGAACTTTATTTTGTTTTTAAGGTGTATGCACAAGATCTAATTTGATACAGGCAATCCTAGATTTTTAATGGCGTTGTCATGGTATTGAATCGTGATTCTCCTGCAGACAACCAGATTCATACACCTTATTGGAGTAAAATGAAGCTGTCTGGGAAAGTCCTCCTGTTGGTTTCTATTCTGTAAGGAGTTCTGGGAGTTCAAACTGAAAAATATGAATACAATTTCTAGTCACAGCACAGCTGTTTAACCACCTCTGATATAGCATTCTGTTCATTTTTAATGATGAGCAGCACCAAAGAGGAAAGAGGAAGAGTAGACAAGTTTTGTTTGTTTGTGTGTTTGTTTTTAAGCAGTAATGAGACTTTCCTTCTTATTCTCATTTACTAGTTATAAAGCAGTTCTAGCATTTTGCAATATTAGGAAGAAGAATTAAAAAAAAAAAAAAGAAAAAAAAGGAAACTAACAAAAATTATGTCAAACTAGTGAAAACATTTTTTCCACAACCTCTGTGAAACAGGGCTGAAGTTCCCTGTTGTGAAGTGGGGGGAAGCATCAGGCCACTTGAAAGATTTTGGTCCTGGGTGAAATTCACAGAAATGGCCTTGTATAGTTAGCTTATATTGAACTAATATGCTAAAATATGCAACATTTATTCTGAAAAAAATGTGTCTTATGTATCCAAGAGCTGCAGTTTTCATGTTTGGGTTCATGCCTGTTCTAAAGAATCATTAAATTCTGGACAGAAAATCCATGCTCATAGCTTGATCACTATGCAATCTGTGCTCTGGCTATGTAGCCTTGAGGAAAGAAGAAACCCAGATCCCCTCATACTAGATCTCTAGATCTTTAGATCTTTTATTTTTTATTATTTTTTTTTAATTTTTATTTTATTTTTTGGTCTGCAATCCCAAAGTGTGTAAAAGAAAGAGATTACAGCTTGTGAAGTGAGCCTCCATAGTGCAGATCTGATAGATGGTTTTGAATCTAGATGGTTCTGTATTGAGCTCTGTACGGGTGCTTTGATTGTCTTTCTACTGTTTTCCCAGTCTTCTTTCTCTCCTCGTTTCCACTTCACAGACTTGAAGCTGGAGGACAGCCACTGTCATCTCCCTTTTTGGTAGCTGCTGTAGATACTAAGGGTTGTATTAGAATAAAGGGCTCTCTAATGTTATGAGGGAACACATGCTAACAGGAAGTGTTAGATTGTTGGAGGTTTTAAGCTCTGAAGTATATAGAGGAGAGCTAATGCTATAAATAAAATTGGGGTCCTTTTTTTTTTCTTTTTTTTTTTTTTTTTTTTTTTTTCCAGAGGTTCAGGCTGGTAATGAAATGTGATACAGAACTTAGATTTATGTTAGAAGGCAATGGAGATACTATTGATGAGCTTTTTCTTGAAGTTCACCTTGGAACAAGTGCTCACATATAAATTGAAGCTGAAATTGAACAGAAGCTTAAATAAAACACAGCACTTAACACCTGCTTGGTGAAAGCAAGGTTTCTCTCTTCTGTTGCCTCTTGTCTCTTGAGGAAAATGGATCCTGAGTTTCTGATACTCCGTTTTCAGAAGAAATTTCTGCCATTTGATTTCTCCTTGAAATCAAAATTTGAAAATTCATAGACCTTATTATATGCTCATTTGTACAAATTATAGCTTCAAATATATACTTTTAATTACCCACTCACTATTTTTCTTCGGCTATTACACAGACTCATATTCACGTACCAAACCACAAATATATTTATTTGTGTCTGTTTGTGACCAGTTGCTTTTTTTTTTCTTTTTTCCTAAATTGATTTTTATCTGTCTCCCCTTATTGTGCCTTTGGGATCTTCTAGGATTTGAGACTGTTCCTAACTGCCATTTTGATTTCTCTATTTATTTTTTTTTTCTATTGGACTTAGATTACAAGTATACAGGTAGGTTATGTGTTTTCACTGTACAAAACAGAATCTCCAAAAAGGCAGTATTTTCCACTCTAATATATAATTCAGTGTGTTGCTAAGAAATAAAATGCAACCTTTCCCTAACTAAAGGTACCTTTTGTTGCCATTATCTTGACCTCCTTTTCCAGTTATATCCTGTAGAATGTTTATTAGGGAGAATGAAAGAGAGAAAGAGAGATAAAATATATGTAACCAGGACATTCAAACACACTTCACTGGTAAGTCCAGATGCATTGTTTGGCAGCACAAGATTGACTTTTTGGTGATTTTTTCCCCCAGAGTGCATAATAAAGGGCTTTGTGATGAATGAAGTAATCCACCAGTTACCATAAGAAATGCCACTCCTAAAATTTTGCTTCTCCAAGTATAAGATAGCCTCCTGTGTGCAGTCTACTTCTTTTCCAAGACTAATGGCTGTTTTACTTCAAAATAGCTAAACAATAGTTTACAAAGAAAGTTATCAAGGATGTTGATCAGATCTCATGGGAAAAAGCCTCTTACTAATGCTGCAATCATTTGTAGTAAGGTGTCTTTTGGAAATAAATGACCATAATTTGCAAGATAATCCATCAACATTACTGTTATAGAAGCTGTCATGGGAATTAAGGGTTTTAGAATAGGATCTTTATATTTATGAAAAACAAAATTACCATTGATCAAAAATAAAATAATTATATCATTTTTGATTGCAGACATTTTATTAATGACAGGTTCCCATTGTAAATGAAAGTCAGCACACACAAAAATGATGAATTTATTGAGGCAGCAATACCCAAGTAAATTAATTTTGCCCAATATTAATGCTGAGTTTGTCACAATCCCTGTATCAATCTCTGTACCTAGAGAGTGAAGCAGATACTAATAGTACAAATATCAGATGGAGATGGAAGCTTTCTGGGTGCTGTGAAAAACTTTGCATTTGAAGGTCTTTTGGTCTCCTGTACTTTTTGCTTTTTTTTTTTTTTTTTTTTTTTTTTCTCTCTATTTAAAGGATAGCATTTAGCAGGCTATCACATGCTGAGGCTTTTACAAAAGCATCAGCTGAATGTGTTAGGCTCAAATATGTAACCAAAGACAAAACTTGCTTCAGCCACAGTTATTTAAACAGAGAAGAGACTTGAGAAATAATAAAGAATTAAAATGTGGAAACTTTTCATCTACTAGTGTGTTTACAATGAGGTAGGACAACACTCTCTTGCAAGATAGACTTCCTATCCCCTTCAATCACATTAGAATCCATTTCTTGCACCTATTCCAATTTATTTTTTTTATTACTATTATTTTTTTGTAGTAAGGCCTTTTTCAGCATTTTAGTACTATACCTTTGTGTACCTGAAGCTTCAGTTTGAAGACTTATTTTTTTTTTGGGGGGGGGGGCAGGGTAAGGCATGCCTCTGAAATACTTGATGCATCTGAAGTTTTGGTCACTGGAACTCTCAGACATTTGCATATCTGTAGATCAAATGTTCTGTGAGCTTCAGCTGACAGGTGTTCAGTTTTAGGCACTATCATTACAGCTTCACCGAGAGGGTTGTCACACACTGGAACAGGCTCCCCAGGGAAGTAGTCACTGCACCAAGCCTGTTGGAGTTTAAGAAGCATTTGGACTGTGCACTTAGTCACATGGTCTGAATTTTTGAGTAGACCTGTGTGGTGCCAGGAGTTGGACTCCATGATCCTTATGGGTCCTTTCCAACTTGGGATATTCTATGATTCTATGATTACAAAATTAAGATAATGCATATGGGTGAAACACGAATGAATATGGAAAAAATCTTTGTCAATGAAACTTGTGGAAGCTGTGGCAGTGAGGAGACCTGCTTTTATGTTATTGGTACAAACTTCATAACTTCATCTGTAGCACAGAAGATAGCTGTTTGTACCACATACTAATTTTTCAAATGTCAGGTCTGTTTACCTAAATCTGTGGATGAAATTTTGCAAATAAATCAGAGATAGAGGATGACCTATATGGAGTCACCATCATCTTCTAGCAACTCAGTGTAGCACAAATCCTGGCTTCCTACCACATCTGGAAAAGGACACCTCCAGCAGATGTGACATCTACCAGCACTAAAAGCATTGGTATTTCCTGTCTCAGAGTCCTGACTGGTATTATAACCTTTGGCACCTGAACATTCCTGATGGCAGCACTGTGATCAGGAAGCTAATTAGCTAGAAAAGGGAAATATTGTAAATAATTGCTGATTACTGTCCTATTATGTAAGAAAGCAATCATGCAATGGATTGCTTTCTAGCCTGGAGGATAGAAAGGGCCACAAAGAAGTTTATGATCATAAATCATTCCAGATACAGAAAGCTAAGAATAAAAAAGAGGCTAAATACTAACACTAATACTAACACATTGCACTCATGAATACTCATCTTGTTTGAAGACAGTGCTCTCTGGTGAAAGAGTAACAATCACTTTAGTAAATAGTTGAGCCACATGTAGTGGAGAATGTTGCAAGAAAACTAAGTGGATAAATTGTGGCCTCTAAGCTCAGAAACGCAATGTGTTTTTCTCCTCAGTATTTAACAATAGCATATGGAAGAAGTGGTATTGTGAAGTTTTCTGGCTGGTATGAAATTAAATGTGGAATAGTTTTTCTTTTACCTCTCTCTCTCTCTTTCCTGTCTTTTTCTGTTTTGATGCAGATCCTTAGTTGGAGTAAAGCCTTACAAGCGTGCTCTTCCTTATGGAGCTACTTCAGGTTACGTCAGCTGATAAGGTGGTCTACTGATGTCAATGGAAGCATGATTTACATTGGAATATTTTGGTACTGATTCCAGCATGGATTTGCATCTTTTGAGGATTGTATCTAGACTTAGTTCTTTATTTCAATATGTATAGTTTAGAAGTGAGCAAATAACATCTAAAGTAACTTGACATATTTTTTTTTTTCTACTCCCTAGGAGAAAATGTAATGATATAACTTTCCATGAAGCACTATGTGCCAATAACTCTTAGTCTTTAGCTCTTCAAGAAATTAAACTCTGAAGATATTCGCAAATGTTACCTAAACCTTTTCTTTAATCCATCAAACTCATATACTGAAATCAACAAGGATGACAAACTAAATAACTAACTAGTTGAAGCAGGTCTGTTTAACATTTTTTTAAATTTGGAAACCATTTTTTATTCAGTTTACCTTCTCAAGTTACTAAAACACTACTCTGTATTTGTACTTTCTGAAGCTTACACTTAGATCTATATTCTTACACTCTGGTTCCAGCAATATTTTTATTATTTTGTAAAGTGCCATTAATATTTACTCTGAGTCAGATTTTACTGCTTTTGATGATGCTGAATAGCACTTCCTTACCGGAACAATGAGAATTCTCATACAGGGGAGTGTTATTTAGTGAGAGTGAGATGTATTGATAGAAGAGTACTTGCCATTTAACAAGAAGGCATATGTTACATGTTTAAACAGTGGTACTTTATACGCAGTTGCATGCGACATTGCTCCTCAGAAAAGTATAAGAAGACAATGTTCTTTCAAGAGCACATAACCAATTTCAGGGGAGGATCACATGTTGCCACGGAAACCAAGAACTTCAATTACTTTGTGAAACTGCTAAACAGAACACACTAGACAGATTAAGAGCAAACTATAAGAGTTGGTCAAATATATATTATGAAACAACTTGTTTGCCATGTGGAGATCCCACCTAATTTGTGCTAAACCTTCATTCAGGAACATGGTATATATAACTTCATAGCTGTGGACGCACCTAGGCTGAACCCTAGTGAACCTTACTTACACAGTGTATGATGGACTGCAAAAAGGAATTCGGCCTCAACATGAGATCCCTTGGTTGATAAATCTCCTCTGCTAACCATGAAATCAAAAGGGAGTGGATGAAATCTAAGGCGTTCAGGCCTAAGAATAGCTATACTAGTAAATGAACCATATCAAGTCATTTAACAGTCTGTTTAGCTCAGTACACTGTTCTTCATGGTGTCTAGTAGACATTGAATATGAAAAAGTATACGATAAAACAGTATAAAATGATATTTTCTCCCATTCTTATTCCCAGGTTCTGGAAATTGTTGGTATAAGAATTTCCTGAGACAGGTGTTATAACCTCATCTTTGTGTTTAATACCCCTTGAAGAATTTTCTTGCATGAATAAATCTATTTACTTTTTTAACCATTTATAATTCTGACCCCTGTAATATCCTGAAGCAATGATATGTGAAGAGAATACTTTCTTCCTTTAGTTTAAAACTCTTGCTCAGTCATTGCATTGGGTTCCCTCTAGCTCTTTCATTGTGTGAAATGGCAAATAATTGTTCTCTGTTCACCTTCTCCATGCCAGTCTTGGTATTTTTGCTGGCTGTAATGTCTTTTTTTTTTTTTTTTTTTTTTTTTTTTTTTTCCCCAGTGTTGAGGTCCCTGATCTTATTTGTCCCCATCTGCATTTTTCTCCTTATCTTTCATTGGCCTTACTTAACTGCTCCCTGACATTATAGCAAATAATGCTGCTTTTTCTCTCTCTCTTTCCCCCCACTATTTCTCTCCCACTTCTTTCTAGTAGCCAGTTTCACTGTTTGGCTGATGCTGAGCACTGAATTGTCACTTTCAATTAATTCCAGGATCATTTTTTTTGAGAAGTAAGCACTAACTTACAGACCAACACTGTATGTGTCTAATTAAAGTTATATTTTCCTTGTGCTTCAGTTTGTATTCACTGACATTGAATGATGCTTTATTGCTCAGTTACTTAGCATTAAGAGCCCTCTGCAACTCTTAGATGTCAATTCTTATTTTCACTGCCCTGGACAATTTTGTTCCACATCTTATATGAATACCCTGAAAGGCATTGGGGCCACTTATTTTATCTTTCTACTGTAAAAATTTGCCATTTATAGCTACTTCTTCTTTCCCATCTTTTATGACCTCTCATGAGAGGGTCCTTTCTCATGCCCTGTGTCAATGTGTCTTCCAACAAATAGCTGGATAAACTGCTCTGCAAATCAGATTAGCTGGAATTGGATAGTGCAATGGGAAGCCCTCATCTGCTCCTGGGGTCTTCAGGAAGCTGCGAATCTGTACCAGTAGCCTAGAATAAACTCAGGAAAAACAAACAAACTACAACAACAAAAAAAAACCTCTCCTCAGCAGTGATGCCATGGACTACAAATTGAAAACAGAGATATGAAAATGAAGTCCATCAGCACTGCAGAAGATGGTAAAACAACACAAATGAGTTTCAGGCAGGGATCTCAAGAAAAAAAAAATATTGTTCTTATGAATAAAATGAGGACACTTGCACCTGATTTTTGTGACATTTGCCTTGCATTTGGGAGAAAGACAAGTGAGAAAAGTGCTAGTTGTACTCATGTGCAGATCAACAACTGTATTTAGGCCTGTCTACAGCTAGCAGGGTCTGAGAAGTGACATGGAAAGATGGTTTGCATTTGCAGGATGTGATGAGTAAAATAATTCATACAGCCTGCTCACAGCTACAACTTTTTCAGTTGCTTTTCTCTGTGATTCTGTGATTCTGTGATTCTTAGGACTAGGATAAGTACTAGGCAGTGAAATGCAGGATCAGGTTGTGCCTGGGAGCTTTTCTACCTCTTGGGCCCCTCAGCCCTGATTGCAGTTTACGATCACACAGACACTTAAAATAGAAAAAGATGTTTGGGGAGAGGTAGTATCTTGTCTTCAGAAAAATCCATCCTGCTTTACAAACTGCTGTTTGCTCAGACTGAGACCCCTGAAAGAGAATCCAGAAGCATGCTGCAGCCTAAGTTAACTGACATATAAGTCTACAGATGGCTTGTGGGCTGAAATCCCTTGTAATGAATCCCTTGTAATGATAACATGGAGCACTGCTTCATTATTAAGTGCTTAATTGGTTACATGGTAATTTTAGTATGATAGTTTGAACCAGTCACTTTAAATGTTTTCATTTTTCCTTTAGCAAAGCAAATTCTTTCATTTAGATTTTTTTTTCTCTTCAAGGTCACTGATGAGTTCTTGACTTGTGAGGGGAAAAATGCGTATCTTCAGGTCACTAGCTTTCAGATGAGGCCATCTGCTTCAAATTGGTGGAAAAAAAATGGTAGAGTCCCTTGCTGGAAATTAATAAATTGATTCAGACATGCTCAGGAAATTATATTGTGCCACAGGGAAAAAAATATTTATGACCTCATCTGGAAATCACCTTCTGCCTCAAGTCACAAAAACTCTGGAAGTATGTTGAATAAAGACATTGGAGAATAGTTACATGGGAAATCCGGTCATTGGATGTACCAGATAATGTATGAAGGAGCCTTTTGTACCTCTAAATCTGGGATATCTGCAATTTGTAGCCATTGTAATCTTTTTCTAGCTAGTCTCACTACAGATGCAAAACTTATTCCTATGCGTGTCTTATCTTCCTCTTAGATTTTTGAAAGCTATCTGCTTTAATCTTGTAAAATAGGTCAAAGAAAGGATAGGTCAGAGTTTTTCTTCAATTTACCAGTCTATTAGATGCTTTCATGTCCCCCATTGCACTTTCACTTGAGTGTCCCAAACCATCCCTGGAGAGAAGCACGTTGTTGTTTTCTTCATTTCATCTGTGAGGATGAAAGGTCACACAGGATGTCTCTGACACTGAACAGATCACAGCCTGGGACTTCTGAGCTCTAGCTTAAACCTTTAGCCAATTGCCTATCCTGTTATTTGCAGATCCAAGAAGAATATCAGACTAGTGCAAGACTGAAAAAGGAAACTGGGTTTGTTTATAAATCTGAGTCTCTTGCAGAAAATGAAATGTATTTATTTATTTATTTACTTATTTACTTATTTATTTTCCAAGTGCACCCATGCATGCCTTAGATTGTCTTATTGGGGGCAAGGTAGTAAATATAATTTATCTAATTAAGTTAAATATAATTTATCTAATTAAGTTATCCATTATATTTGCAGAGATGTGTGAATGGCTAAAGAAAATCAGTAGAATAGACTGATGGTAAATCCTCTTCTTTTGGTATACGTTGTTTGGAGTAGCAATGGTGAGCAAGTATGGTGCTTTGAATAACAGTTGTGATTTGAAAATAGTTGTGGCTGCCCTGCTGCCACAGTTTTTCAAAAACATTCCAGGAAATATTTAATGAGATAAAATATTAGTGAATATTTGCGTTTTAGCAGTGTCATTATGCTTGGCCTCCTATGTGTGTTTCTGTATATACAAGCAGGTAAAAGCAATCCTCAGCCCAAATAGCTTAATTTAAGCAGACAAGAAGAGCACAGTTGATGTTATCGATCTTATCTGTCAAGGGAGGTTGACAAGAGCATAGCCCACAGAAGAAATGACTGCAGATGTGCTCTGTTCACCACTAGTCACTGGGTGAAGAACAGAGGGATGTATATAGGTTGGCTGCACCAATTTCTTCCTCACCCCGATCTTTTTCCACTTAGATATTCCTCTCATTTAGTTTGTAGTGGGGAAGAAGTCTCTCCAGCATCAAGCGGATTTTGGCAGTAGCAGAAATAAACCCCAGAAATTAAAAAACACCCAGAAAAAGACAGGCGCTGTATGCAGAAATAAGTGACAGCAGAATCATCCAGGCATGAATTACAACCTCTCTTGGCAGCAAAACTAAGGGAGTGGAGCATCAATCAAAGCAAGAAGAGCCATGCCCCTTGGATGTGAGACTCCTGACATGACTAGCTAGTGCCAGACAAAGCTAGGCAGACAGCCATTCTCCTAGTAATGCATTCCTGTTGAATAAAGCCTGTATCTGTGGGCAAATGGCTTGAAATTGCTCAGAGATTTAATAAAAGCTCTGAGGAAAAAGGGAAAATAATAGTCATTTAGATAAATGATAGGACTCTACCCAGAACAAAGGCATTTAATACAAATGTGTTATCATCAATGGTGGCCTGTGTACTCTGCTGTAATTAGACATTTTCTACTAAGGCATCACAAAGCCAGCTGTTTGGCCCATTGTGTGTGCCTCCATTCTTCAAGTCCGCGTTGTGCGCGTTAGTCATAAGGCACAAAAGACTGGTTTCATAACAAAAATATGAAAACTTGCAAACACACGGGAAAATGGCAGGGCGAACAGGCTGGCAATCACAAAATGAGCTGATTATAGACTGATAATAATAAAAACATAATTGTTAAATTACTGCCAGATGGACCAGGTACAGCTACTCATGAGACACCTGTTTTACTGTGGTATGAAGCGGCTCCATCCAGACAGCATACAGTTGCAGCGTGGATGGATCCAGACAGCCGTGTTGGGACTACACACATTATGTAGATTAGGTACCAGACAAGTGTGGGGTCAATCATGTCTGCTTTAACAAGGGTGTAGTTTTAAAACTTACTGCAGCTTGGAGATTTCCTACTGTGCTGGGCAAGTTCCACTAGCTAACCCTGAGTTCTTGTGAAAACAATGCCTGTTTTCAGAGCGAGGTATTGAAATTGCAATGACTCATACAGAGCCTAGGAGGTTTGATGCATATAGGATTTAATACATTTTGGCCTTGGTCTTGTCTGGTGTAACCTGTCAAAACGAATCTGATTTATGCAGTACAAGGATTTATTTTGTCATAATTCTGAATATAACAGAACAACATTGATATGAATACGAACTGTCTAAATGCAAAAACCTTATGTACACTCCTGAATATAGGATATACAGGTAGATTGCATCTACTATTGACTGCTTACAGAGACCCTATAAACAACATTGCTGGGTTATTTTATATAACAGAGCAACTTCAGAGGAAAACACCCACTGAGCTCCTGAGTATAGCATGCTCATCCTTTGAATCCACTGATCTCATATCAATCTTGGTAAAAAACAGAAATATGCAAGACTTGGTGGAGGAAGGTCAGGCAAAGGTGAAAATACTTTCAGCAAATTCTTGTTGTAAGAAATGGTTTTCTGGTCTCAAAATATGCACAGCATTATTCTCTCTTAGATGCCTTGAAAGATGTCAGTATTTATATATTTTTTTTTATTATTATTGAAGAGTATGTGCTGATTATCTGAGGTGTAAGAAATAAGAATCTGGTTTCCTGTATTTTGGGGTTTTATTTTGTTTTCTTCAGGGTTGACTAATAAAGGAAGTATACAATTATTAATGTCATGTGTAATTAATGATACTGTGCATGCCATCACCTCAGCTGTCTTCAGGGAGGGCAGGAGGGAAGCAAAGTAGAAAAGTGATTTGTGTTCTTTGCCGTACGGATACCAGTCAGGAGCTTTGAAGAGAACATACACTGGTACTACTAATGAACTAATGACCTTGGCTCTCAGTTTGCGTAGTTGTGCGAGGGAACGTCATATGGTAAGATCTGGAAAATCATGGGGCAATCTTCTCAGTTTCTTTTCTTTTTTCTTTTTTTTTTTTTTTTTTTTTTAAATCTTTTCACATTGCATCTAATCATTATTAGGAAAAATAATTAGGGGATAAAGGTTACAATTTTTAAGACATGGTTCTACAGATAAACCTTCCTTCTTTCATGAATATTATTCTGTCTCAGTATAGCCTGACCAAGTTCTATCTGCTAATGCAGTGTGAGCCCATGAGAACCTTGAAGCCTGTGTTTTAGACCACATGCTCTACTTTTCTGAATTTCCTGAGAAATATGCTAGGGCTTAATTTAACAGTTTGCTCTGAAGTGGAAATTTTCACTTAGGTGATAGCTCAATACAACTCACAAATATAAGAATAGAAATGGTACTCATATGAGTTATTGTAAGCAATGGGAATATGTCAGCTATTAAAGATTGATTACACATTACAGACCAGAAATTAAAGAGGTAGGGAAGAAATGGACTGACATAGAAATAACAGGTTGGAGTGACTTCTGATCCTCAGCTACTGAGTGTTTGTGAAAGTATTGCAGATTGATCTTGAGTCAAATCTGAAATGGAAATAGAATGGAACAAACTAGGCTGGGTAGATGCATATATATCAAAGTGAAGGTATACATATACAAGTACTTTGGAAGTGACCAAGGTTAAAATGACCCAGGAACTGGTGACCAAGAAGCATTTGGGTGATTCAGGTGAATTATCCTTAGCTAGCATTAGGGCTTATAGTGAAGTTTTCAGACACATTCACTGCTCTCATCTGGTCATTTGTAGTGAGGCCATTGATCTCTGAAGAAGATCAAAGGAGATAAATTCTGTCTCTCCTAAGCTGTAGACTGACTGACATGCTTTCTGAAAGTGAGAATGAAAAAAACAAACAAACAACAACAACAACAAAATACACCACAAAACATCTCTATTTCACGTACAGAAATGTTTTTATGTTGTACTAGTAGAAAGAAAAGAAAAAGCAAAGAAAGTGAAAAGAAGAAGTTATTAACAAACTGGGATTATGTAAATGTTGTTATAGGTAAGGTTTTAGTTGGCATGCTGATTTGTCTTCCTATGGGTGACATTTTAATTGTCCTTATGTTGTAGCAGCTTCAGAAGTGTACAAGTAAATCCTCAAGCTGGATCTCTGATTCTACTGTGTTATTGTATTTCTTCTTGAGTTTGAGCAACCTAAAAAGCTCTATATTATGCAGAGCTGAGAAATAAGAGGAATAGTTCACCTATGTATAGCTTACAGCCAGTAGTTTTACTGGCTACATATAATTTTATAATGATCACCACAGCAGTAGACATTCTTATAATTGTATTTTTTAAACTGTCCACAACTGGCAGAGTATTAAAAAGAACCTTCCTCGTATTAGAAGAAGAAAGAGGATGGGGGAAGTTATGTTTATAACTGAACCAAGTACTAAAATCTAACCATTTCTGGCAGTTACTTGCGACCTAGCCTTGAAATCCCCAGATGTCTGCATTTCTGTTATTTTCACTGTGCATACTTGCATACTTATGATTTCAATAAGTGCTTAGGTATCCGTTTGCCTGTCTTAGCTTCTGGGACTGACCTTGTGTATGTGCTTTGAGCATGCTGAAGGAACAAACAGGAAAAAATGCCTTCCTGCCTCTTACAGCTTGTGACATATGGGTAAATATACCTCTTCAGCCTATTTCACAACAGGCAAGTTAATTCAGGACCCTCCAGAGGGGTCCAGAAGCCTGTTGTATAGGGTATTCTGAGCCTTGGTGCTCCTAATCTCTCTTCCTTGCAGTTCCTCCTCCTCCTGCAAAGCAGAGTTTGATTTGGGGAATTTTGCCTGAGAGAAGACTACAGAAGTCATTAAAATCCCTAATGTTCCTTCCTAGTGACACTAGCTGCCCAGTAGATTGAATGGACAGGGCTGTAGGATTTTTTTTTTTTTTTTTTCCTGTAGACATGACCTACATCAGTTCTGAAGTTAGGAATTATTTGGAAGTTAGCTGTTCTCCCTAACAATGGCCTAATAACCTTCTGTAATCAGCCAGGAGAATGGGAGAGGATGGAGACACCTCTTCTTTGCAGGAGCCTAGAGACAGAACAAACCAAAGAAGTCGTGCTTATAACAAAATTTGCTCACACTGGATTTTAGGAGGGTATTTAATATGTAGAAAATCCCTAGTCTATATTTGAAAAGTTATGTGCTGCTGTTTGTTTAATAACTTTTGCCTGTGGCTTTAGAGTCTTTAGGTAAAAAATAGCTTTGTTTTTCAAAGATTTTGAAAGATAGTGGCAGGCTGCCTCAGGTGAGAATTAACCCACACAATACTCTCTTACCAAGGGTACTGCAGAATCAAAGGAACATGAGAAACAGACTCTTTCACTTCATTTATAGACTACCATCATAGGATCATCTGTAATGAGAATAAATATAACTGTTCTCTGGGGGCAATAAAAAGCTTCAAGGTGAAACCTTTATAGAGACCTTGCAGGATACACTTTTATCTATATATTTATACAGTATATTATACCAAACAACCATGTTCCTGTTTTGAAATGTCTCCTTCTTTGCTGTCTTATCCCCTGTTTCTGCCCAGACCAGTACCTACAGCAGGGAATGAGAACTTGTTTCTATTCCTCTTAAGAAGCTAATAAAAACATCACCAACACCTTGATGCTCTGCAGTTCTGTGGCACGGAGTATATAGTTCTCTGTTGATAGCATAGAAATATAGAACTGGTTTTAATTTCTACCAAACTTCATTAGCTTCATCCTCGGCAATCTTGGAGAGTTTTTCAATACTAAGAACAATGTTATGATAAGCTTATAAAACAATTGCATCAGAAGGGGCAAATTCAGCTAGCTTTAGATTTTACTCTCAGCTGTTTGTCTTGGTAGAGAACTGAAAAGGAGACATTTTGGGATGCAGTAGGAGAGGTATGAAAGCACCACACAGAAACTGGCATCTTTCTGCTAATGAAAATCAGAAGTGCTGCTGGGCTTTCCTTTTATAATACTTGATGGCTTTCAGGGCTTGGTGTAAGGTGTGCGTCTGTGATAGAAGGCAGGGAACCCCTGTGAGCAAAATAAACTGCCTCATCCTTCTTCTTTTGTGCAGCAGTTATGTGGGTAAGGAGAGTCATATATTTGGGATTCTGCTCTTTCTCAACACAGAAAGCACCTCCTGACTTTCCCACTTTGTACCTGGAACTGGGTCCTTCCCTGCTAGGTCAGAATCCAGTCCTTACTTTGTTAATCTGTCCAAGCATGCAAAAATCTGTAAAGCTAGCAAACAAACAAACAAAAAACAACTCCAAGCTAAAAATAAAAATAAATAATAGTAATAATAAAAAAGAAACAGCTCATATTTGTACAGCTTATTTACTACTATTTAGTAGTAAGGGGAAAAAGCATGAGCCAGCTCTGCTTTTCTGCTTGTTAATTTTTCCACTGCCACTTTGTGTCAAGAATCTCAAAGGGCTGAACCTTTCAGCAGAGAGCTTTGGTTTGCATTCCCCACTGACTGCTGATCTAATTGCCTTCCAGCCCTGGCCACAGGAGAAGCAGTTTAGCATGAGGACCCAAGGATTTAAAAAGCCACAGATAATGATGACAGTCACATTGGTGCTGAAAACAGGAACTCCCATATGTCGTTAAGAGCACTGGAGTTCAGTTCTACTCTGCTTCCCAGATACAGCCTGCCTCAGAGACAATGCAGTTGTCTTTATCTGGACAAAGAATCTTTTCCTCTTATGACAAAAATGACATCCACATCGACATATCTTATTAAGGACACAGCTTCCAGTCTAAGAAGACATGCCTTTGTGAAGAGAGGTTGTCATGGTGCTGTATGCACTGCCTGGAAATCAGGTTTGCTGAGGATTTATTGTAGCTGAAACAGACAAGAACTCACATGGTCCCTCATTACTTCTTGTCAGCAACTCACCCTGGGGTTGCAGATTGAAGGAGGAGAAGCTTCAGACTTAGACGCCCAGAGCTGCTAATGATAAATTGCAATCTGCCATGTGCTACTTGTACAAGACAAACACTTGTGGCATCAAAAAGCAGAGAAAAGCTAGAAAAACTGCAGCAGATGTTTGTGCTTTGCACTGGTGTAGACATGGAAGGAGTCATGACAACACTCTGCTGGTACCGAGGCACATCACAACAGTGTCTTCTACAGCGCTGGGATTTGTTGAGGCAGGTACCAGTACTGGCAGCAAGAACAGCTGTCAGCATTTCTTCTCTCCTTCTCTCCAGCTGGCTGGAGCTAGTGGCTGGGAAAAGGTTTAGCCTCTCTTAGGGGGAGGCACACACTTGCACATGTTCAGATGGGCTCCAGGATGCTCTGCTGCCATGGGGTCTCTGTGCGCTCTACAAATGATAAAGCAACGGTCCCATATGTGAGCCTGTCCCAGTGCTGCTACCAGAAGCAGCTGGGGCATGCAGCAGGATCCCTGTAACCTGAAAGAGAAGCAGGAGTGACAAAATATCTCCAGAGGATGCAAAATGTAGGTCTTGCCCCATTTTTTTTTTTTTTTTTTAACTGGGCATCAGAACTTGTGGTATCAGTCTCCAAACAACAACATTTTATTATAGTAAAGCAATTTGGTTACTTCTACTCATCATCTATATTCTTAATCTTGCAGTTTGTGTTTTCAGGATTGGGGGTGGGGGCAGAGTTTGTCAGCAGTGAGGGCTAAATGTCATATTTTCCACACTCTTAAATGCCCTGGAAAATTTTGGATGTTGTTCCATGAGGCTTTAATCAAAGTATTATTTTTTTATTGTTTTAACAAAAATGATGATTTTCACAAAAAAGTGTAGTGAATTTTAGATCTGAAAAAACCTTACCATGGAAGAAGACAAAGGTATCGGGTGGGTCTTGAACATATATGTGAGATCTGAAGAACATGAAGTTGGTCTGTGAACAGCTGAAAAAAACACCATGTCAGAAAACAGAGATGTAGTCCTACAGATGTCAGAGCTTCAAGAAGAAATGCTTAGGTTGAAGAGGAACTCACCAGAAAAGGAGAAAAATTACTGTAACAGAAACAGGAAGATAGGGAAGAACTGCCATCTTGGTAAAAATCAGCAGTTTTCAAGTAGTCTGTGATGGTCATTTTACGGTAAAGATAAGAGCATCTGAACACAGGGCATTGGGAATCTTCTCAATTTGCTGGCACTAATTTTGTATGAAAATTCTTCCTAATGCAGTTCAAAATTTCTTGTGAGAACTTCAATTTTATCACAATACTTTTCTTTCTTAGTAAGGTAAGCAAGGAGACAGCTCCCTGCCTGCTTGCCTGCAACATGCGAAGTTTCTTGGCCCACATTTGTTTTGGACCCCTAGGTGGGTCCGTCTCCCTTTCCTAGCAGTGGGTGATGAGGGAAGTACAGAGACCAGCAAAGAACCAGACAGTGGAGGAAATGGAGAATTTAGGCACTGGAATGGAAGCCTGAGAAGTTCCTTCTACATTGTTCAGAAAAAAAAAAAAAAATAATAATAAAAAGATCAATTTCTTCTGTCTTATTTTGTGAAATCCCAGCCTGCAAAAACTGTGTACCTGTTTGCTTTCCATTTTAATTCATGTGGCTTCCCATCCTCCCAAAGGCATTATCTGAATCTATTCAGCTTTAATTATAGATTGCCTTGGTCAAGTGATTGATAATGACAGGATGAGAGAGGTGGATGCTGTTGCTTTGGCTGCCTTGCATTTAAGAATTCTGATGCCGGTAAGAGTCTAAATAAGTACGAGCAGTCTTCAAAGCTTTCTCTAGGTGCTCTTTTTGTATCCATTTCATATCAGACTGGAATTTGACAAAGCAGGAATAAGAACAGGAGAAATCATAATTGATAGGACAGCCTAAATAGAAGTTTTTTAATTTGTTTCTATTGTGGAAATTTTAAAACCTGAGTAAAATGTAGACCCATTTTCCATTCCATTAACCAGAAGAGAGATAAATGTGAGAGGTGAAGCTGGAAGCTCTAAGAAAATGTGTGAAACTTGAATTCTTGCTCCTTAAATATCATATAGCTGTAACTACTTTAAGTCTTGTGGATGTGTTACTTATTTCAGTCATACTCAGGATTCATTCAGCTGGTAGTTTGCAGTATGCCAACATGCTATAGTCTAAGCTGATTAGAAAATGTGATTGTGTTTTCCCTTCTTGTCAAATTTACTGAGGATAAATAGTTCTCCTCTTTAAGAAGAGAACCAAAATTTGTGATGATCCACAGGGAAAAGACTTCAAAATGCTGTGATCCTCTAAGGGCTGCATAGCTTTTGTTGTTATAATAATAACTGTGACTCCTATGTCTAACAGTTCTCAAACCCAGATACGGGCAAACCATCAAGGTCAGAGTCTTGGCTGTGCATTCAGGTTAAGATTGATAATAATTTAATAATTCTAATAAATTCTAATACCTTCTGAATAGTGACTTTTCTCTACAGGGAAAATTATTTAAAAAATATTGCATTGGCTTTATGTAAAGTAATTATAAATACTGATGATATGGGTGTGAAATACTTGGCCAGGATAAAAGGAGAACAGCTGTGAAGTTACACAGGCAAGAGGAACATCTTAGTCCAGACTTGATGCCTTCGGTCTCTGTGAGTATTCCAGTGGACATTCAAAATTTGCACTGGTGGTGGAGTCCAAATATTAAAAAAAATAAAAATAAATGTGAGAAATGAGAGAGGAAGAAATTAAAATTAAAGGAACAACCTGTGATCATATCAGAGGATTAGTATTCAGGAGATCTGGCTTCTTTTTCTGGGCTGGCCATGAATGTGCAATTTAAATATAAGCAAATAATTTCCCCTAGCACTAATATCGAGAATAACACTTTAGACAGTTGTTGTGAGTCTTAAGAAATTGCTTTTTATAAAGAACATCAGTGCCATGAATGGGTGTCTCTATATCACAAAGACACAATAACTGGTATTAAAGTAGAGAATTAGAACCGTAATTTTTGTTCACTGATAATCAGATATATTGTACAGATAGAACCAATATTAAGCATTAAGAAAAAGAATTGATGAGCATTAGTCACAGCATATTTTTGTGAATTCTCCCCAGATTCTAGTATTGAAATTAACAATGAAGAAAATGGCAAAAGAAAACTGCCAGCTAAACTTCACCCTTAGATATGGGGAGCAGATTTTAGGCTGCTCAGGGAACAAGTTAGTAAGGTACTTGTGCAGGATTTGCTTCTCCAGGTGGTTGCATATGAGTCTATGGGGCCTGGTGGGATTCATTCCAGGGTACTGAAAAACCTGGCTGATATTATCGTGAGAATTCTGTTATTTTCCAACAGTCTTGGCAATCTGGAGAGGTCCCAGTTGACTGTAAGCTGGCAAATGTTGTTCACAATGGTTACAGCACCAAGCCTCATGGAGTTGGACTCAAACATAGGGTTTGATTTTGTGGTGGTCCTGTGTTGTGCCAGGAGTTGGACTTGATGATCCTTGTTGGTCCCTTCCAACTCAGGATGTTCTGTGATTCTAGAACAGTTGAGAAGGAATTGAATGCCTTATTATATAATTATTTATTAGTTTATTGGCAACAGACCAACTTATCCAAGGTTCTTGTGCATTTTATACCTACCCCTAAGGGCCTTAGTGGTCCTGCCAATACGAGAGATCTCTTAAATTCCCCTCAGTACAGTGAAATCAGCAGTGAAGCAATGCGGGAGTCAGCACTGCCTCTGTTCCTAATGCAGAAGACAACCAGTCATGCACATTTCTTCCCAGATAGATTATCCATCCTAATTAAACATTTCCTCTCCTGGGCCCTTGATCTTTCTAGTAGCTGAGAAGGGTAATTAATCTTGTAGGTACTATTGTTGAAACCCAAGACAAGTTTATTATGTCTCCTGAATTTCAAACTTATCATGCAACTAGGATTTGTCTATCTAAAGTCCCAAGTGTCTTTGAAGCTTAAATAGTCAACATATTTTCTGAGTGCTGTTCTGCTTTTGTGCCTTACCCAGAACTGGCAATCATGGGTTAAAACAACGTCTTTTATTCTGTGTGTTCTGTCTTTTGAATTTAAGCTTGTGATTTTGTTTAGGCTTCTGGAGGTGTCTTAAGCAAGTTTTATAACACCTCTTGGCTTTAATTTGTTGTCTGAGAGTGAGGCTGATCAAATGTTTTCTTGTGTGTTTGTTTTTTACTTTTTTCCTTAGAGGAAAAAGACAATAAGCGTGGGAGGAAGAAAAGTTACATTAAATATGTTTCTGTAGAAAGTCTTGACCCTTTGGAATTATAATCAGAAATACATATTTCAGGAAATGCCCAAAAGAATTTCCCCCAAAACCTGCAATTTTAACCCATGAACTGGGTTAAAATCATTTTTGGAAGTAATCCACTCTCTGAACTGCATATGTCATTGTGCCACAATCTTGTTTCTTAATAAGATAACTATCTTTGGATGTAGAATTCCTTAGACATGTTGTACGGGTGGGGAGTCTGACTCATAAAAGAGTATTGAACCCAAATGGGGAAAAAAAAAAAAAATAATAAAAAAAAAAATGTTGCTTTACCGCTTTACCCAGAACTGAATGAAGACATTTTCTGTCTTCCACCTGTTGTATGGCTTATCTACTCAGATTGCAGAGTATACCAAGCTCTTGATCTCTGCCTTCTGTGTCTGGCTGCCACGTAAAGAACTACAAGAACACAATAACTGATTTCTAGAAAGAGACATCAAAAATGATGTATTTC
This sequence comes from Stictonetta naevosa, assembly GCA_011074415.1. Lineage (NCBI taxonomy): Eukaryota > Metazoa > Chordata > Aves > Anseriformes > Anatidae > Stictonetta > Stictonetta naevosa. Next base: position 27,220,058 of record CM021699.1, read on the forward strand.
ACTGGGAAGCCCAGACAACAGTGGAGAATGGGTGCTTTGATTTGTGTAGTTAGTTCATGTTGTGTTTCATCCCAAGGTCATGGTCTCCCAAACATCTGTATTTCATTCATGTTAATTTGTGCCTGGGAAATCAATCTGAGACTGAGATGAGGGACAGATGTTTACCCTGGTATTTTCCATTTCTGCCGACTGTCTCTGCTGGGAGGCTAGCTGGAGTATGGTAAAGTTTTTTTTCAGTCTAAACATCTGCATTTTAATTAGGGCATATTTGTACCCTGGTCTTGTTCTGACCTGAAGGTAGGACAGTGCCAAAACAGGTACATAGAAATGTTACTCGATTACGCTTTTACAACATATAAGTGATATGATTCATTATTCTTCTCTGATCTCAGACCTACAGATAGATCACATAAACTGTCCTTACTTAAAATAGAAATGAATTCTCCTCATCAGGTGTAATGGTTTCTTGGGAAGACAAACACCATCACTCCAAACGTCTCCCTCTTATACTTCTTTCCCCCAGGTTTTATTGCTGAGCACAACTCCACGTGGTGTGGGACATCCCTTTGGTCGGTCAGAGCCAGCTGTCCTGGCTGTGTCCCCTCCCCAGCTCCAGGCACACCCCCAGCCCGCCGGCTGGCAGGGCAGCACAAGGAGCAGAGACATCCTTGGCTCTGTGCAGGCACTGCTCTGCAACAGCTAAAACATCGGTGTGGTATCACCACTGTTCTCATCAAAAATCCAAAACACAGCTTCACGTGAGTCTCTGTGAAGAAGCTTAACTCCATCCCAGCCAAAACCATGACAATCTATCAGATTACTTTGCCATTCATTTAAGACAGAATATTAGAACTGTAAATCTTCACAAATTGGCTTTACACCTTATCTATTTTAAATGGTTAAAAGTGTTAATTTCTTCCTGTATACCAATGCAGTGGAGAGGGATATATTTTTCTGTATACATGTACCTGTACTTAAAATAACCAGGAGTTGAAAGGCAAAGTATATTGTGCAATGAATATTACGCAGCATGCTTTCTATTCCTAAGCCAGCTGTGATCTTGCTGCTTCTCCTTGTACTCTTTCAGTTTCTTTCTCTGAATGCATGGCATGATCATGCTAAGTAAACAGTTTTTTGATTCCAAGCCTTCTCACAGGGGAGGCTGGTCTACAGGGGACTCTCTCCTGTGCTTGCTATTTATCTATCTTCATGTAATGACATGTGTTTACAACACACTATTAAGGGAGTGAATGTGCATTGCATCCCTCAGTGTCCTACTCAGTATATGTCTTTTTTTTTTTTTTTTACCTTTTTCCTAAAATAATTTCTGTGTAAAGAAAATCTAACTTTATACTGAAATTCATTCTTATTCTATTTGTCCTCAGAAAATAGCCATTTTAATAACCTGTAGTGGGGCTGAAGATTCTGAAACTCAAAAATTATACTTCTGATAAATTTTGACATTTTGTCACAAGCTGGAGTCATTCAGAGTATCTAAGGATGGTAAACTAATTATCTCTTTCCCTTCTCTTGCTAACAGAAAAAGATTAAATCAATCACATTCTATTATAGCCGGCTTTAAGCATACAAACATGCACCCTTTTAAGGAGAGAGAAAGAAATCAGTGGCTTTTATTAAATGTTTTCTTCTGTATGTCAAAATTTTCTTTACAAAACCAGAAGTGATAAATTAGCAATTTTGCCTATCTTCTATTCATTTTATTATTTCCATATTTTTTGTCTCAAGATTGTCTTATCTTACAGCCATTTATTTTTTATTTATTTATTTATTTTATAAACCATTCTTACATGAGTTTTATTTTATTTTATTTTATTTTATTTTTTACATCTTGGTCTTTGTGCTTTACAATGAAATCACTTCTACATGACAGCAGACCTATCTCGAAAAGTAAAAACAAATCAAAGATATCTATGATAGTGCAAGGGGCTGCAATCACAATGTAATCTCTCTGGAAACCTTTGAGCTAGCTAACACTAAAGCAGAGGAAGTTCTGCCAGACCATTACATAGTCAGAGATGTGGACCTAAGACCTGAGAGGAACTGGGAAAAAATTTATTCTAGAAAACAAACCAGATTCCTGGAACTGTTGGAGGATTTATTTTATTTTATTTTATTTTATTTTATTATTTTATTTCATTTCATTTCATTTCATTTCTTTTCATCATTTCATTTCATTTCATTTCATTTCATCATTTATTTTATTTTATTTTATTTTATTTTATTTTATTTTATTTTATTTTATTTTATTTTATTTTATTTTATTTTATTATTTTTTGTTTCTTTGCACTGACTTGAGACAGAATTATAGTATGTGGTCCTATGGCTGCTTATGTAAGTATGTCACTTTGTCCAATGAATTTCTTTCTTAAGACCTGATCTGCACTCATAAACTTATTTGTGTTTTCTTCTGTTGAGAAGTTTTGTTGTCTAGAAAACTCTTCCATATACTAGATTTTGATAGGGGTTAAAAAACATCATCTGTACTAGTTTGGGGTATGTGTAGTCTACTTTCACTGAACATATTGGGCTGAACAGGGTTTACCAAGAAAAAAATTACATAGGGCTGATCAAGAAAAACCAGCTCTTCCATCTGGATCCATACGTTGCAATGTACAAAAACACACTCAGATAAAGACCTTGACCTTCAACTTCTGATAAAAATCAAGCCAGGATCCTTTTTAGAGAGACCAGCTATGGGTGAATTTCTGTAGCAGCATTTAATTATAAGTCTCATTCCAGCATGTCACACAAACTGCTCTTTGTTATTCTGCAGTTTTAGTTTAGTACCAGATCCCATGGAAGACTGCCACTCAACAATTCAAATCACTCCTCCCCACTTCTTACAGCACCTTTTCTTCTTTCAGAGGTCTTGCAACCCACCAAAATGAGATCTGAAGAAACCACAGCTGGGAATAAGGCTCCAGCGTGATGGTGAATAAAACTATTGTGCACCTCATACTGAATGCAAATCATCAAGTTTTCAATATCCGTCCAGGAAACCTTTCCCACAGTATTTATATCTGGGAAGCTTTTAGACTTTTTCTGCCATTGACATGCTGTGTTTGTGCTGCAGCAAATTACATTTGATTTAGAAACAGCTTGAGTGCGAGGCCAGGAGATATGTTCAGGGACAAGGGAACACTTCTTTGTAATGGAGCCAGTGCGGGATGGCAGCAGAAGGGCTACCTACCTTCCAGAGCCCCCCGTGCCCACTGACAGCGTGAGTGATGCCTTCTCCAGCCATCCTTTCTCACTCACAAACAGAAAAGCTGGCTGAGGTATAGCTAAGCCATCCATCACAGTTCCAGAAACATTGCCTTGGTTTCAAAGTGAAAGATATGCTTTGGTATAGAGTTCACAACCATTGATAATGCTATGTTGGAGCCCGTTGATTGTAGCTCTGTAATGGAGTCATTTGCAATATAATTGTTTATTAGCTATTTAACACTACAATGCTTCCAATTCCTGAAATTTTATGATGGCTCTTTTGATATTAAAGTCCACCTTAAAGCTAAAGACATAAATGATTGGAGGAAAATTTCTGTGAAAATGGAAGTTGAGAAGCTGGGAGAAGTCCCAGTTGTCATGGAAGTTGAAAATATCCCAAGATTGTCAGGAGGGTTTAGAATTTCAAAACAAACAAACTGTTCTTTCTAGGCCATTCTCACAACTGATTTTTCTATGAGGATTGTTAAATGTTAAATAGATTGGTTTTGGTCGAGTGCTCAATGCTATGGAAAACAGAGAAAGTAGGAGAGTCCAGCTCCAAAGGTTTTGCAGTCTGAAGGCTGAGCTCAGAAAGTCTTAACAACAACAACAACAGAAAAGAAAGATAGGAATTAAATTCCTTCTGATTGTCTCTGTGGCAAGGCATGTTCTTATTCTGATTAACCTTTATTCCATGAGAAGGAAAAAAAATGCTTAAGGGTTTTTGAATGACAGTGTGAGTTACAGTGACTATCTTTGGAAGATTGTCTCAGTTGACACACAAAATGGCAACTCCCATCCAATTAAGAGGTAGATTTTGCTCCCTGTTTAAAGACACTGCAAAGATAATAGAAAAACAGTTTCAGTTCCACAGCTATATCTTGGAAAAAGCTAAGGATATGATGTGATAAGCAAAGAAAGTTCAGAATTCTCTCTAATTCCTTTGATGTGGATATTCAACTGCAGCTATCTCCTGAGATATCTTCTTCCTGCAACTGTTGGCACAGCTGGAAATGCTCTAAGACCAGTTTTCTTTGTAGCAGTTTTACAGCTAGAGCCACAGAATTTAGAAACAAAAAGAAAATTAAAGGGAAAGGCTTCAGGAACACAATCAAAGGTTCACTCCACAAACTTTGACAGGTAAAACTTACTTTGTTGGCACTGTCTCATGTACTTGCACACTCTCTTTTAATCCTACCAATAATAACCCTGAATTTATTCTTGCCAACTTCAAACATTCTCAATGTATGCAGTACTATATCAGCACCTTCCACTAATGCAGTAGTTGGGTTGGCACTATGCACTTATTGCTTTTGTCTCCCTATCTTCCCCCCGAAAAGGAAACTGACCAAAATTTTGAGTTCTGCAGTCCAAAGTTCTAAGGACCTGAACACTTTCTCCTACTGTACAGTGTGAAATATCCAAACTTTTTTGGAAATGCCTCTTGATGTTCCCATGCAGGATTATGACTACCTGTAAAACATGCTGAAAATTTCAGGTAACACTTCACAGGCTGTTTAGCTTAAGAAGGATAGTCTGAGTTTCTGGGTTAGGGGACAAGACAGGTAACATGATTAAAAGGGATGGATGCTTTTGCCAAGCAAAGGAGAATGAACTAAACAGTATTCCAGGATGGGGAGACAGCTGAAACATACAGCACTGATTACAGCAGCAATGCATATTTCAGTTTATATTACACCTATATGAATAAAAGCAAGGAATCCAATTAGTAATTATTTCTAAATATGTTGTCCAAGTTATGAGTTAGTTTCACCATGAAAAAGTGCAAGTACTTTTAAGTACTCTGTCAAGGTAGTCATCTAACATATATGTTACACCTGATATTGCCTGTAGAATGAACAGTATGCTGGATTGATATTGGAGTATTGCCTTACCGGGTGTTTTTTTTTTTTTTTTTTTTTTTTTTTTTTACGGTAGGTTTTCCTTCCTGATAAATTCTCTAAATGGAATAATGTTATTTTCCATGGAAGAAAAATGTTGTTCTTTAAAAAGTAAATGGCTCCCCCAGGAATTTTGCAACACATTTCATCATAGCATTTCCACTGATGTTAGATATTGCAATAGCTCTTTCAGCTTTTAGAAATTTGGCATCATTGCATTAAAGTAACTTGACTTTATTGCCAAATCAGAAAGGGAGCACAGAATGATACATTCATGAATTTGTATTGCCTATATTTGTGAAACTGTAAAGTTTGTCCTTTATTTTTATTTTTTCTTGACCTGTCCTTTTGTGATATGGAGCTCCTTAGGAAGGAGCTTTTTTCTCCTTACTGTAACTGTTTGTGTGTGGTGTGTTTTCCTTTTTAACTTACTACCTAGACTAAAATTGCCTTCAATTTTTTTTGTAATCTATATCTGTATTCTTACCTATAGTTATATACCTACATCAGGTACATTTATTTAAATTACTTCATAAGTTTGGCAATATTATTTACAGTAAATTTATTTAAATTACTTCATACGTTTGGCAATATTATTGACAAACTATGAATTGTGAAAGCTGTGAATGACTAACTTGTTTTGTTGTTTTCTTTTTATGGAGATGAATGCATTACAAATGAATAGTACATAACAGTTCAGAACGAGGACATAAACAGCTGCATTGTTCTATGGTCCACTTGTCCCTTGCCTCACCTTGTCTCTGGCAGCCTTTTGGGAACCAGCTGTGATCTCTTTCCCTTCTATGGTTTTCTGAGATAGTTTCTGATGAAGATTCTCAAGTAATTTCTGCATCAGTAAGAGTCATCTAATGCCGCAGACCTTATGACCTTGTGTCATATTACTTTCCAGTCATGTGGCATGGATCATCTTTTCCTCTACTATGCTTTTACTGGGAGAATTATCAGACAGGATTTCTGATTACAAAGAAATAAGGTCAACAAGTCAACTCGTGTTATTTCATATGTATGCTCCATACTCCAGTTTGCCACTGGGGAACATGATGTTTATTGGAATAGCAGTGAAGTTTTGTTAAGTTAAACTGCTTTTTGATGTTGATGAAAGAAATAAGACTTTTTAGCAAGGTAAAATGCTATTCTGAAAACAATTTTCATACACTCAAATAATTCTGTTCTCTGTCTTCGACCCATTTGTTGCCAGAGAGATGTTCAACAGGCTTAGCTCCAAAGACCCTTGTAGAAATCCCAGTTAAAATTCTTTTAGTTTTCAATAGTTTTCTGAGATGAAAAATAATTATTCCTAGGGACTACAATTTGCCCAGCAAAAAAGACACAAAACATTTTCATTTTCAATATAGCATTTAACTTCATTTTTAGTACAGTTAATGATACCTTTTGCAATCTGATGCACAGAATTCTCATGTCTTTTTCATCAGAATGGGATTTTTCTGGACTCAAGATCTTATACTGGTCTTTCCTACAAAGAAAAATACTCTAAGTGATCCTTTTTATGGTAGAGGATTAGTTACTCTGTTAGTATGGTCTACAAATACATACTTTTCCTTCTGATTTTTATAGCACAGGAAGATATAACATTGTTAACATCCATAACAAGTCTAAAGGTGTGATGGGCAACCAAGAAATCAAGTACTGGAAAGGAGAGGAGATTTTTGGAGATAGCAAAAGCTCTGATCATGCAGCTACAGGAATGATAGATTAGCCATGACTTCCATTAAAAGTCAGCAAGCACAATTAAAACGAAGAATTGAACAAAGAGCACTATTCTTCAACAATTAAAACAATTAGGAGACATTTCTCCTCAGAAAGAGTGGTCAGGCATTGGAATGGGTTGCCCAGGGAAGTGGTCAGGTCACCATCCCCTGGGGGTGTTCAAGGAAATCAGAATCATAGAATATCCCGAGTTGGAAGGGACCCCATAAGGATCATTGAGTCCAACTCCTGGCTCTACATAGGTCTACCCCAAAATTCAGACCATTTGACTAAGTGCACAGTCCAAATGCTTCTTGAATTCTGACAGGCTTGGTGCTGTGACTCTGTCCCTGGGGGGCTTGCTCCAGTGCGTGGCAGCCCTCTTGGTGAGGAAACTCTTCCTGGTGTCTGGCCTGGATCTCCCCTGTCGTGGCTTGACACCATTCCCTCGGGTCCTATCACTGATCCCTAAAGAGAATAGGTCGGCACCTGCCCCTCCACTCCCCTTCGTGAAGAAGCTGTACACTGGGATGAGGTCTCCCCGCAGCATCCTCTTTTCCAGGCTGAACAATCCAAGAGACCTCAGCCGTTCCTCATACTTCTTCCCCTCTAGGCCCTTCACCAGCTTAGTAGCCAAGGAAAGGTTGGGCCTGGTGCGTAGGGACGTGGTGTAGTGGATGACATTGCTAGTAGGGTGATGGTTGGACCAGATGATCTTGAAGGTCTTTTCCAACCTTAACGTTTCTATGATTCTATGATTCTATATCCCAGAGTGCTGTGGTGATGATCAGGACTTTTCCCTTGCTGTGACTGATTGTGCTTCAGTCACAGAACCTCAGTGCTTGACCACTCCATAACTTAATAATCATGTACTCACATTCCTCAAATATATTTAAGATGCTTTAGCAGATATCACATTTGCTCTAACAACCAACCAAACACATTAACATATCCTTAAGAAGCAATAGCCCTTTGATATTTTGCCCCCTTCTCCTTCATTACCTGGGGAAAATGGAAAAAACAATGGATAAAATAAAGAATATTAAAAAGGAAGAATGATGCAGAATCTCAACTTGACTCCATCTTCTCTATTGGGCAATGTTAACAAGTATTGAAGATGTTGCAGGTGCATTTCCACCTACCTTTTATATTTGATTGTATGAGTTTGTATGTGGATGAGATGTGCTATTGCCCATTCAATCCAATACTTATTTAAATGAATATTTTGAAATGACAATTTCTATTTCTATTGCTAGTGTGAGAAATCCTGACATGCTGGTATTCACACCCTGTTTCTGCAAGTGATGACAGGAGGTCACGTAAGGATGATGAGTGGTTTGAAAATTTGGAGAAAGACATGATGTCTTGCTGTGTTTGGAAAGTATTGATTGAAATAAATTTGATTATGGGAGGGAAGATTTGTTTATGTATTTATTTATGTATTCTGCAGTTGGTATACAGATTTCCAAATGTAAGAAACAGTGCTCTTCCGAGTCAGCTGTGAGGATAGACTCCAAAGAGATTAAAGTGGACAGACACTAAAACTTGAAGGATTATATATATATATATATATGTTTTTATATAAAATCCAGATTATATCTAATAATTAAAATATCTTTGGGATTTTCTTTCATGACCTTTAGTTGTAGTCATCTTCTCAATACACTCAACATATTCTATAACTATATTCCCCATTCTACATTTGTCCATATAAATTAGAAAGAATTCAACACAACTGCCTTGTCTCTTCAATTTTCCCCTGAATTTTCAATTTGTCAAATTATATTTGGATTCCTGATCTACATTATTTTAAGCAGTTGTTCTGTTATTATTCATGCCAAAAGTATTGTTTTCAGCAACATGGATTATGATTCCTGTTAGTGGGATTCTTTGTGATCCTTTGGAGATGCTTTGGATTTGTATTAAGAAAAAAAAAAAGTTATGTGAATGTAAATTCTAAGTTACTTTCTCAAGAATTCATGTAATTTGTGTTGTTCATGTTCATGTAATCTTTTAGATTGTCTACCACTAATAGAGCATTATATCACTTCTGGGTGTCAGGTGGATAGGGTTGGAGGATCACCAGCAATCATAGGCAAATGGTTATGGAAAACAGCTCTGTATCACATAGAATGTGTCTGATGCACTGAAATGCACTGGATTCACTGCGCAATTCATTAGTCTCTCAGTATTCAGTGAAGCCAATCCATTCTGGAAGCACTAATTCACTATAGATATACAGCTAAACTGAGAGAATACAGACTGTCAGGTGCCTTTGGTCACCCTCTTTTGATTTTCCCAGTGCTGACAAAGTTGTAGCAACCTTGTCAGAGGAATATGTCTGCAGAGCCCACTGAAGTTCTTCACAGGTTGGTGTGTATTAACAATTAGATTACTAAATTTAGGCACTCTTCTATGTAGCTATCACACTTTCTAAGGTGTGGAGCTGGATAGCAGGGTATACTCACAGGAAACAAAATGTTTGGGGTTCAGCATTTTCAAAAATCACACTACTCCAATATTTCAACAGAGGATTGAAAACCTGAGTGTGACATTTATAAACCATCTCTGTTGATAGGAGATATATTGTGAGGCTGCTGAGGATGAGGTGGGATCTCATGTTGAAGGACTGCTTAGTTAGAGCCACCTGGGTAGTAGGTGAGGATGCACAGCATGCACAGGATGACTATTGTTCATAAAAACCAGGTCCAATACAGAGTTTAGTCACAGATGACTATAAAAATAACCTGTTGGGTATCATCTCTGCAGGCAGTGAATGGAGTGAAATTGCCAGGCCCCAGGGCACTGCCAGCCAGGGCCCAGGAGCCATAAGTCTCCGCCCAGGGAGGCCACAACAGGGCCTGGTTCCAGCTCCCCACAGCCCTGCCCAGCCATGGGCCCTGCCAAGCTGGTCCCAAGCTGGACCCATGTCCCAGCCTGGCCTTGGGCTGTCCCCAATCCCATGGAGGTGCCTGGAACTGGAGCTGGGGCTGTTTTGGTTGGCCCCCCCCCCCCCCCCCCCACCAGCCTGGGCAGCCCTGCAGCTCCCAGCACCCCCAGGCCTTGGGAGCTGCTGGCCTACACAGCACCATGCCAGGCCTAAAGCAAACATACTGATCAGGATTACAAGGGGTTTAGGGGTTACAGGAAATAAAGAGTGGTGAAGGGTAAGAAAACCCCATAGAAATGCACTGCTCTATAAACAGAGTGTTTGAAAAATAGAATGCTTTCTAAAATGCTTTTTATGTCTGACCCTCTAAGGAAATTCACCTTGGGCTTGCTGTCATTTAAAAATCTGCTGTGGTCTGTCTATAACATTAATTTTCTTGCTTTCAAAATGTCCAACCATTTAACAAGTACTACTAACTCTTAATGCTGAATTTGGAGAGAAACTCATTCACAGACAATTAATTGGGTTACCAACTAGGTATTTGCTTACAAAGACACAAGGGAATAGTCTGCAAAGCTTTGTTTGTAATGTAGAAATATCAGAGGACTTTTGTTCTTTGTGAAGGCACAGTAATCATGCTGAGAAAAGGTGATTTTTAAAAAAATCATTTTTTGGCCAATAGTTTTTGGGGAAAACAAAACAAAACAAATCAGAAAGTATCATTGTAGTTGTAGGTTAGAAAAGCTTCACACAGTGATCAGAAAGGTAAATCAGATATAGTCACAAAATCTGTTTTCAGCCTATCTGGTTTTGCATGTTGGCTAGGTGCTTCTTCTGTCCAGGTGGCAGATAACGCCCAAGAGCAGTCCCCGGTCTGCAGTAAGCAGCTGTCTGGACAGGAAATACATGCCTGATAGGTGCTCTGACTGCAGTCTCCTACATTGCCATGGTACACAATGCTGCTTGGGCCAGGGAGAAGAAATAACATGCTTCTTGGTCAGCTGCAAACCCTATCAGCTAATATCAAACAAACCACTGTTTTCAGTGCATGAAATTTCTTCTGTAATGAGTCAATGTGAAGTCTGTATGGCAGTTGAGATCCGCCTACGTAAAATTATTGCCATTTATATAAATACTGGCTGGCACAAAGATAGGGCCCAGATGACACGATAGTAAAGTTCAATACATATATAATCCCCTAAAACTGTAATAAACATGTATATGAAATTGTTTGTCCACTGGCTTCAGGCTGCCAAATCAATAAGACAGCAGGAAAAAGGGTTCAATTAATCAATCTGATAAATAGCTTGGCAAGCTCTATTTCTAATGACCACTCCTGATTTAATACATTGTAATCATAGAAAGACTGTGTGATAAGATAAGCATGAAAGACGAACATTGTAAATCCACTTATCTGGCAATTTTAACCAATGTGAAAACCTGCCAGTAAGGCAAACTACAGTGTTTCAGTCTGAATGGCAGGGATTGTTATTCTAAAGCATAAGTATAGGCACTGTTCCTTACACTTAGGAGGAGAAACAAAGATATCTGAAAGCTTCCTAGTCTGAAGTGTTTGTGTATTATATATGGCACACCTATAGGATTAGACAGCTTCACCTTGCCTGTCTCTATAAAGTAAAGCTGTGTATCCGTGATCAATTAATGTACAGTTTTGAAAACTGTCCTAAGAAAAATGCGTTTGGAGATTTTCCTTGATATGGCATGGACAATTTGAATAATCTTCTATTCAAATGACAAGGTTTCCACAGATTAATTAAAAGTTGTATCCTCTCTGTGTGACATGTTTAACGTAAGGGACACAGGAATGCTTTCTTGGCCAAATGTCAAAGTATTGATCCTGGCAGCATCTGGCTCCATGTCGAGTTGAGCCTTGGATCTCATCAGCTGTTCCTGTGTGTTGTTTTCCACAAAAAGGAAATTAATGAGAAATGTTTCTGGAGTTGCATTGGGCTCAACTAGATCACTGTTGTGCTGTTGTCCTGATACAGTACACATCAGCAGTTGAATTTAAAAGTAACCAGAGGTAACCTCAGAGATCTTCCTTTCCAATGAATCTGTCTAGTCTAGACCCAAACTCCATCACTCTGAGCATGAAAGTACCACCAAAGTGACAGCCCTATAAAAGTTGCCTTTTATTTTATTTTTTTATTTATTTTTTTTGGTGTGTCTGCTTTAGTAGAAATGCTTTACAGTGAAGAACTGTGATATCAGTGCCAGAATAAGATATCTTGAAACTAGCTGATGCTGTAAACAAGTAGTGAAAGTACATGCTGTCACTGAATCAAAATTGGTAATAATCTCCTGTCAGGTAATAAGGAAGGAGAGTTCTTGAGGGCATAAATGGGTCATGCTAACTCTAAGGAACAAAGTCAAAAAGTACAACTGGACATAAAAACTTCAGGAGTAGCAACTGTCAGTCACTCTAGGAGAGTTTGTCCAAACAATTCAGCAAAGATTTTCCTTTTAAACCAACTTAATTAATGTACAAAGATTTTAGAAAGAATTTCCCTTTTGAAAAAGCCTTTTGTCCTTTCCATATAACTGAAAAAGCTTGTGAATAGCACTGAGGCTGTGAAATCTCTGGTGCAAATGAAATGGCACACTGTTAAACATGGCTATTAAGCTATTTTCTTGGGAGTTGTTTTTGATTCATGTGGAATAGATTAAAAGTCTGTTTCAAATCCCACAAGATTTCCCATGGAGTATAATTATACATGAAACAGAATAAGAAATGCAGTCCAACAATTACTTTAATTAGATGGTGGTTACTGAAGCTGTCAGTGTGCCTAGTCCCACAAAGAACTAAGAGGGAAGAGTTAGGTAATAGAATTGTTGATAAATGTTTGTACTTCAGAGGAATTAATTATCTGTGTAAATAAATAATGGGCTAGAAACTCTGCAGTCGGCTGATGGGGTCTTGCCCTTCATCATCACTGATGATATAATACCTATCTTAAAGACCAATTTGCTTCACTAATAAAGCAGATCTCAAGGGTCAGCCTTGCTCCCTTTGAGCAATACAACCTTCTACAGTTTTCTGGGGTCTGAAACTTGCAGTAATAAAGCTGAGCTCTAGTAGCAAAAGAAGATTAACATCAGTAGCACGAGATCTCCTTTTCTTCTGCTTTCATTTTGTCAATTAAATTAATGTGAATACTTCTCAATGTAACAGAAGGTGTAAATATAATAATTTTCCTTGACCGGTCAATGTTAGTTATTCTATAAATGCACAGTGGAGCCTTTGTCTTTACCCTGAAGCACTTGGCACTATCCTCTGCCAGGTGAAGAGGTCACGTTGGAGGGTCCAGCATTTGGTTCTGGACTGGTCATTTTTATGTTGCTATATACATGACTACCCCTGTGTTGTTGGAGTGGTACACAGAGAAGATGGTAAAATATGAGACCTGAGTTTTGTAGCTATGGGATTTTACAAACACTGTACTCTTTAGAAATGAGTATCTTGAGTGATTCTTGACTCCAGTTTCTGTTTCAAACCCATTCTAAGTCAAAATGTGTGGAAATTCTTACAGCTGATGATGTAGTTGACCCTGTCCTGGGCATGTGTTCCATTAGTGCTTTTGCACCACTTTAGTGGACAGTCCTTGCTCAGAGGAATGGCCAAAACTTTGCTGAACCATTAAACTCTTCCTTATTATTGCTCTTTTCCTCTCTATATTGTCCTTCCATCAGCAGGAATTAAGTCCACTGAAGGCAGAGGATGGGAGTAATACTGCTGTATCTGCACCTGTAGATCTGCATATAAATTGTATTGTGGATTCCTTTCTTCCTTGTTGGAGATAGGACATAGCAAAGAGAGGAATGTAAAGTAATTATACTTTTGAAGGTGAGAAGCTATTGATTTTCATCTCTAGAAAAGGCAGATTCAGCTAGCTATATGAATGTGCTCACTTTCTAAGTTGTTAGATGATACCAGCTTGCCACAATCATAAAAATACCCCAGTGCAACAAAAAGCTTCAGCCTTTCCTGCTGATGATCCATTTGTTTATGCTACTCTGTTCAGTCAAAGAACAATAATTAGTGTACAGTAATCTTCAGGAGGGAATTGGGGACACTACTTGGGCTTGATAACATTTTAGTGAGCGTTTAGCAGCAAAATCCAAGCTACTAGTTTCAAGTTTGTACAGAAACGAAGGGAATAGTACCATAAGAGAAAGTTTTCCTTGTAGAATAAATCTGATTCTAAGTTGTAAGCCATTTAGAGAGTTATGTAGTTTGGTGTGTGTTCTTGACACTGACAATAAAGAGGTTCCTACTTCTGCAGACAAACACCCAAGAAAGGGATTCAGTTCCATAGATTGCAGAATCTTTCTATTTGCCTCTCAACTTAACTGATTTAATTCTAGTTCTCAGTTTCAGTGAAAGTAAAGAGGATCACTGGAACAAAGTAAAAAAGAATCACCTCTTGCTTAATAGCATATTAAATCTTCATAGACAAGAAAATTTGAACCTCTGTAGGGAGGCTTTGAGACTTGTAAAAGTCTTTGGTTAAAAAGAAAGAAATGTGCTGGCCCCTTCAGCAAATGAAGAACAAATGCATATCACTCACAATTTTCTTTTCCACCTATCTTTTTCTTCCTCCCATCACATCTCGACCAGGGACTTGATTTAAGCAATAAACCAATAAACACATACATATATATATATATACACATATATATATATATATTTTTTTTTCCAAAGACTTTCAGTTTGCAGCATTAACGGTGTTCTCTTCCTTGGCAACATAATGAGAATTTCAGTAATGTGATTTTAATGGTATTTAGACCCCTGTTTAAGGTTACATATTTTTAAGGATACTCTGATGCCTAAGTAAAATCAGATGTGATATTAAATCTTTACTGATAGTCCTTCACATCTGGGGGGCACTGAGGATGTATTCTTACAGTCTATTCTCTTGGAAGGCACACGACTGGAAGAAGTCTTGCAGATTTGCTGGGTTGATCTAAAGTCCTGCTCTGAGTTCTGCCAGAATGTTGTCACCTAATGTCTGTTCTTGCCCAACCCACGTCCCCACGTCCACTTCTACATGGTCATTTCTACCTCCCACCTCTCCAGGAGAGTGTCTTTCTCTAAATCTTTCTCCAAATGTCTTGTGCAAAAGACTTGCCAGATAAAGATTTGAGGTGATTGTCCTCATATTCCAATGTGTGGTCATAGCCAGTTAGTTGAGATCAAGGCATGAAATATAACATCCCATCCCCTACAGCAGCCATCTGAACATTTCTGTCTTCACTGTAATGTCACCAGGTGTTCAGCCACCCGAGAAAATATGACTGCAGAATGTGCTGTGAAGCCTTGTATATACTGATTCCCCACACATATACATGGAAGTCAGAATGAGGAAAGGAAAGAGAAGAGAAGAAGGAAGGGTTCAAAAGAACAACATTCTATTGGTGAGAGTGATGCCAGCATCTCCCATGGTGGAGAGATGAGGACAGAAATTTTTTGACCTGGTCTCCAAACTTTTACATCTCATCTATCTCATAATAGAGTGGCCGGTAATATCATATCAAGAGGGAATTTCTGATACCTTGGCATTTTGATAAGCAGGCTTTGTAGAAGTAACTGCTGCACTTTCTCAAAGTCTGGATGTACTGGTGTCCTGCTGTGCCACAGGCATGGCGTATGGAAACCGGGATACAATCAGTGTTCAGTCAGTGAAAAGTATGTCTTTCCTAAATATTAGACTAAGCACAGAAGGAAATCTAAATATCTTGTTTTGTGCAAAGATCTTTTGTCATGTATTGTTGAAGTGTTAGAAGACAATCTTGAAAGTGTGTAGTGAGACGGGAGGAACTGATGAATGGATGGGATCAATTGCCCAAATCAGCGATGAATAGACTAGAAGAGGCTTCATTTCCAGTCTGAGTCTTAATGTCCCAGCAAGTCCTTTACTGATTGTTCACTCCATTTCTCGGTACCAATCCATGGCTTTATAACACCATTCCCCTGCTGGAGATTTCCTGCTGTGGGAAATGAGTCTCAGTGAATGGCAACGAGCCCAGATAATTAAGACATTCCTTCTCTGCAGTAAAGGTGGGATTTTTCTTACCATAGAATGGGGTTTGAACAAAGGCAGAGGTCATTCCAATTACTTGGAAGCCATGTGTTGCTTGCAGATATTTTTCTTCTGAAGGTCTTTACATTTTTAATATATTTTTTCCCCACTTATGTTCCACTGGGCAATATCCAAATAAGCCTTGGTGATTAGCAGAGATGTTCAAGCAGACCCAGAACTGGCTTTCATAAATTATTCAACAGGTAAGTTCAGCAAGAGTTCTGAATCCTGCCTTTTTCATTTATAGGTAATCCCTTCTAAAGGTGGGAAGGTGAGGAATGATTCCTTTGTATTATTCAGCCTTTTAAGAAACTATTTTCTTTATTATGTAACCTCTGCTTTTTATTTCTACAACTTATATGCCATTTCACAGCCATTAATAGGTACAATATGCCTTACCTGGCTTCTACAATACAGTCAGCTTCCGTGGCAGGACAATTGGTTGAAGAAAAGAGCAAAAGCATAATACCTGGAGTAGGCTACCAAGGGAAAAGTTGTTTTGCTTGGCACAGTCAGGAAGATCAGAAGGCAAGATGAAGTCTCACCATGAATGAGTTGTGAAATGTACAGGACAGAATCAGAAAGGTCCTCAGCCCCCCAGTGCTGAAAGCACTGGAGATGAGAGGAAGGGTGAAATTTGGAAACTGGAAGACTTGGTGTCAAAGGAGTAAGGGGCATAAGCACTGCAAATTTCATGCCTTTGAGAGCTTTATCAGCTGTTGAAGACCTAGAGCAGGGTGTTCCATCTTTGGGGAATTTCATGTCATAAAAGCTGTGTAAGTCATGTGTTCAGAGAGAAGCAGAATTGAATGTGTAATGGATCCCTCTCTGTTTCAATGGTGGAAGGAAACTGCATTGCCTTTTTCTTCTCATCTGAATGGAATACCTAGAGTTATGACCTCTTACCAGTGCAATAACCAGAATGATATTCTGGTTTTGAGCATATGAAAGAGATTTTGAAGAGGGCTGTGTGCATTGCTCAGCTACATCGGAAACCATTTCTCAGTGTGTGTGTGTTTGGGGAGGGGTGGTAAATGGGAATAGCAGCTCTGTTAAGAAACAGCATGTCCAAGAGAGCACTTGAATTATTAGCTTCTATGAGGTCATCTCCATCTTTAGTAAAATGAAGGGTTTTTTTTTTGGCTTAACAGGTATGCAGCATTATGAGCAGCCTTGAAAACCTCTAATCAGTAGGTTCTCAGGCTGCAGAAATCCTTTAACAGTTCTTTCTACAGTAAAGTGGCCCTTTTATCTCCTTCCTTACAGGCTTTTCGCAAAAAGACGTAATAGCAGTATGTATAAACCAAAGTTTTTCAGAGGTGCCTTAATTTAGGCTAAAGTTGTTCCTTCAGTAGGATTTCTCAGAATGTAGCATTTTTTGAAAACCAGTTTTATATGCTATAGTGAAGGTTTCCATGCCAACATCCTAAATGAGGTGTGCCTATCAATTTCTTCCCAAGGATGGCCAAATAGAATTGAGGACAAGTGCTGCTCCTGCTGTGCAGCAGCCTCTGATGATGGGCAAAGAGGGGAGATGTTCTACCTTGCTGGGTACATTTGGAAAGTGAGACCTGATATAATACGTAGCACCTTACCAAAGAGCTGTGGATTCATATGATCCTCAAAATACCTTGATATAAGATCTTAAGCTTTCGTACTCACTTTATTAGTAATCAGTCAATTCCGGTTTGAATTTCACATAATTTCTGATTTGTGAAAATAAGAAAGAAAAGGACCTTACAAAGTCAGTTAATTCTTCCTCTGAGCCCAGAGCTGGCCCAGCTTTGCAGCTGGAGCCCCTCTGCCTGCCTGGGCAATGGGGGTCAGTTACATGGCTAACTAGGGCTTCTGAGAGAATCTGGGGAAAGACATTACCGCACTTCCCCTTCTGGATGTCCTTAGATGTGTGTTAGTGCTCCTTTTTCTCACTTAGTTGGAAACCAACACCTAGGAGTTAATAGGGTAGCAGTGAAAGCAGAAATGGAGAAGTATAGAAAAAAAAAATACATACTGGGACGTGACATTTGTTTCTGTTCTCCTGAAGACTTAGCTGCTAGTGTGAGGGAATAAAGCTGATACGAATGGAATGATCTATTTTTTCTAATTATTTTTTTTTTTTTCATTTTTACCTCTCCTGACTTGCCTGCAAAGCTATGCCCATTCTGCAGAGCCCAGTCTTCACGTGTTTCCGAGCAAAAATAAAAGTGAATGAAAGGAAGGTGTGACATTATGCACTTACATCATTGTTAAATGCGAGGCAGGCACACAACAGAGCAAGTGCCTTGTAGGCATATGTGTTCCCTTAAACTCCATCTTCCTGTCACCACAACTTTTGTGATATGGAAATGTGAGAAAAATAGCAAAAAAGGGAACTGTAAGGGATGAAGTGGCGTGATTTAGATGTTGATGGAGATAGAACTGGTTTTGTGTTTATATGAGGTCCCCAGAATAAACAGAGATGTGACTCAATTCTACCATTTTCCTCGCATGAATAGCCTTTGTCTCTTTGTTAATAAGCCTGACATTAAATCATGTGCTCTCTCTCTCTCTCTTTTGCTTTCTCTCTTCCTTGGAACTAATAATACAGCTCCTGGAAGTTCATTAATGCTGGCATGTCTCTTTGCTTCACTTTTGTAATGCATGAAAACACAGGCCTTAAATAAAATCTTTGTGAAGCACTTGTCTGAAGATAAAAAGCATGTTCCTACATTTGCATTACAAAGAAACCCATATCAGCACCTTCTTTCTCTGGCACCCTCCTTCCTCTGGGCTTGTATCTGATGGAAAAGGCAATTTCCAGCTAATCATTCTAAAAGCCTGTCATTTGTGTCTGTAATGAGAGGAAAGAGTTTTTGCTGTTGATTTTCAGTGGGCATTAGGCAGTGGGACTTGTGGCAGTCCTACCAGAAAATGCAATATACAGAAGCGCTGCTGGGATCTCTGAATTCTCTCCGCTCTTTAGCCTGGGATTCCTAGGAAGGGAAAAAACGTTGCAGAATGGGGAGGATTTTACATAACCTCTTCCTAGAGCCAAAATTTGTTTCTAGTGATGTTAGTGTAAATCGGACATCCTCCTGCTGACAGAACTTGAGATTGCTCAGGAGTAACAGAGAGCAGAACATGCCTGCAACATGCAGGACTTGTGCTGAATGCCCTACCAATGGCAGCTGTCATTGATCGGTGTGGGACTACAGAGGGTTGGTCACCAAATTTTTTTTGAGATCCAAGCTAGACAGATTGACATGCAAAGGGGCAGAAGTCATGTAACCAAACTGTGTATCAATATCTGTATGTGCAGAAACATCCTGTGTAGAAATACCTGAAGGGAGGGTGCAGAGGATAGAGCCAGGCTCTTTTTGGCAGACTCCAGTGACAAGAGGCAATGGACACAAACTGAAGCACAGGAGGCTTCACCTGAGTGTCAGGAAATACTTTTATTCACTGTGAGGGTGACCAAGCACTGGCACAGGTGCCCAGAGAGGCTTTGGAAACTCCCTCCTTGGAGATATTAAGACACCTGGACATGGTCCAGGGCAACTTGGTCTTGGTGGCCCTGCTGGAGGATCGGACCAGGGGACCTCCAGAGGTCCTTGCCATCCTCAGCCATTCTGTGGAACCTGTCAGTGTTCTCTGGAGCAATTCAAGTGCCCCCCACCCTCCCTCACCCCTGCAAAGTTAATACTGGTTTGTTTTGGCACCAAACCTCTGAGAACAGCCTCTCTAAAGGGACAGGGTTTAAGGCAAAGTAGCTTCACTCCTTCAGAAAAGAACTGTTATGGTGAAGAGTGTGGCAGCCTTCACTGACAGCCTTTGTAAAGGGACTGATGAGAAAGACTGTGTGTGTTTGGGTGGGAGGAGTGAGAAGAGCACGTTGCAGCTTACACTGTTGCTTTCCTCTCTAGTACAGCATAACATATATCTGGCATGTCCTAAGTCTGATGTACCCCTCACAACTCTGAAGCTGCACTCAGGTGCATACACCTTTAAAGAGACTGCTAAAAGGATCAGCTGTTCTTGGAGATACATGATCTTCAGGATTAAGAGAGATTTTAGTCTCCAAAGAGCAAGGAACAGAGTTTAGCTGGGAGCAGGGCTGTCAAGGTCATAGCAGTTTCCAGGATGGCAGCACAACCTGGCTGTGTTTGTTTTAGATCATTCAATATACCAAAACAGCAGTCCATTACTTTAGCCGTCCTGGCTGCAGAATCCCTGCAGTGCCCAGAGGCTACAGCCAGCAGTAAGTAAACTCCCTGACTGCACCTGTCAAGGTGTGCTTGACACAAGAGCAGCTAGCTAGTCCTTGCAAGGTGCCCATGCACAGAGATTCACGGCATGGTTCACGCTCTTCATATTTAATCATTCCATTACTAATTAATATGGTCATTACCACAGTGCGAATGGAAAAGATGATTATTAAAGGTTAAAGTCATTGCTGCTTGTACCGTGCCTTGAATTGTTACATTTTTTTTTCCTAGGTATTTAATTAAACTGATAAGTAACAATGCAATTACATTTAATAATGTATGTGCAACCATATTTATTTGTCCCTCTGTGAGGCCAGTGACTGCCTACAACGAGAGAGAAATTAAGTCCATAGTATTTTGTTTTCATTTTGCATGGCTATCTGCTTTCTGCTTCTCTCATGCTGGGTCTGGCTAGAGGTGAAGCTCCAAAGATACATGGTCATGATGAAAAGCCTGTGTTATATTTATGGGTCAAAAATATTGCTTATGTGTAGTGGCAGCCTACCTTACGGACTGGGAATGTTCTTTTCATAGTTTTTCCTCCCAACTCTATCAACTATCAACTAAATTTCAGCTAAGATTTCAAAACCCTTTGAATTTATAAAAACTTACTGGATCAATGGCAAATGAAGGGGCTGCTGTATGTATCCTGCTTTGACAAGATTAGCCATTGCAGAACTGACACCAACTGACAATATCACAAATAAATACACTCTTTTTCTCTCTGGTTGCAGACAGCGTTCCAGGCCTGGTAATGCCTGCACCAAAGCTTGCCTTAGACCAAACCCAGTGGATTGGCTGCTAGCCCACTTCTAGCTGTGGGCTGAGGTCTAGATGAGAGACTCTATTTGTGCTACTCGTTAGCCCAGATTCAAGTGCTTCTACTAGTGATGCAGCTAGGGTGCAGTTGGGTAAACATGAAAAGCTGACATTCATCACCATCTCGCTCCCAAGGCTTTAAAGAAATGTCATGTGATAGCTGCTGGAAGCACAAACTAGTCCCAGTCTCCTTTCTAGAAGGGAGAGATACTGTGTATAACTCCTATACCTGAGCTGGAGATGTTTTGAGAACTCTACAGACAAACAATAATGAAAGAAAAATGTCATAGAAAAACAAAGTGCACACATAGAGAACAACAGTCTTGAGCCTATCCTAGAGCCACTATTCCACATAGAGACACAAGTCTCCTCTCTACAGTGCAAACACATTAAAAGCACAGTAAAGAGGGAGCTAGGCAAAATAAAAAGGCCTTGCTGATACGCAGATACATATTCAGTATGTACATTTTTGAGTCTGGAATCAGAACTACATGGGGATGTGTCATAAATCTTGTACTGCTACCCCTAACAACGTTGCTTAGAGTTAAATGACTGGAAATATATATATTTTTTTGTACACATAATGGCAAACATTACATCAGAGTTGGCCACAGAACAGTTAACAAGATTTTGATTGAATATTTATGCTACTAATTTGTACCTAGAGGAAATGTATTTGTAATTCATCTGAGTTAACACCGCAGTAGAGATCACAGATTGCAAATTTCTTTGCTTTTGTGCATTGAAGTGTTGAGATTCACTGCTATAATTACTATCATTTTCAAATTCTCTACAGTATATGATGTAAGGAATTAAGGTATATAGGAGACCTGATCAGAATTCATAGGAGCTGATGGAAAGACCGTAACAATTTCCCCAGAGGTGTGGATCAAACACATCTTCTATTGCATGAGGACATTCTCCATGTAGAAAGCTCCATTTCTCCAGACACTTTGGTACTGGAAGAAACTTTGGAGAGCAAGGGCTGTGTCCCTACAGCACTCTCTAAGCAAACACTTTCAATTTTTTTTTTTTTTGAGTGACTTGAGTTCCAGAAGATTGGAAATGGGTAAAGACAAACCCTATTTTAAAAAGGTAGAACTAGTGAGATGTAAGTTTTAATGCGTAAATAAATGTTGGAACATCAGTCTGTTGGCAAATATTTGAGAGATGACAAATAATCAGCAAGACTGTATCATGAACAAGTGATATAAAACTACATCCTATGACAGATAGCAAGCCTTTTAAATAGAAAAGAAGTAGATTCTGTATATCTTCACATCATGTTGTTGCCTTCAACAACACGCACATAACAAGAAACATCATCCTTTGATGGTTGTTACTGGAGTACGATGTGCTTCCTGGTAACTACAACGGGGGTCTGAGAACAGAAATCAGGTTTTGCTCCCTGAGACCTTAAGCAACTGCAACTTTTGACTATGTTATGCCTCAGTTCCTCCTCACCCCTATATTAAAATGAATTAAAGGGGATCCAGAGGCAGAAAACAACTAAAGTAAAAAGCCTGACTGCTTTGTCCTACATCAAAAAAACAACAACAACAACAAACAAAAAAACAAAACACAACCTGTTTCTCATCTCCCCTTGCAAAGCCTGCTGCAGGCAATGCAGCACAGGTTGGTTTTAATTGTTCCTTCTGTCTGCCATAAGACACGTGATGCCATTTTTCCAGCTGGAAGCAGAAGAATGATTGATAAAGAGATAAACCAGGTTAATTGGCTTTATTTCAACAAACATCAATTAATTAAATTAAACACCAGAGGGAGGGCATCTGCTCACTGTAGTTCAGCCCGGAGTTCCTCTTTTCTTCTCTCTGCTGATCATGAAAAGCCACAGGGCTCCTTGGAATATCTCCAGGAGTGGCAACCTAATAACAAAATTAGTCCCCATTTTGGAGTTGTCACATGGCCTGCATTATTAACCTTTTTGCAACTCAGCCAGCTAAAAGAGGCATTCAACATGGTTAGTCCTTCATGATTCTTCAGCTTGCTCAGCAGGAATCTAAAAATTAAAATCTCCTGGCAAGGAAACTGTGAGTAATCTTTCTCCTGCAGTTTGGCTTGCAGGGTTTTTGTTAATCTTCTTTTTAATTATGGACTACAGTCACAGAAGACATTTATTGTTAGCTTTGTTCCTTCCTCTGCCTGCCAATACAAAACAAAGTTTGTAATTTTCTATGAAACATTATTTGTCATCACAACACGCCAGTTTGTCACAACTAAAACTATTTATTTTTACATAAGCTTACTGATGGAACGCTTTCTCAGAGTGGAAAGGAAATGTTATCTTTCCTTCCTTCTCATGTTACTTTGCTTTTTCTAAAGGTCTGGGTTTTGCTCTGATACAGTCAAGATAGGTAAGTGAAAGACCAAAACGAATAGAGCTGTCATAGCTGATTTTTTGGTAACAGTATGGAGACTCATCCTGTTCACAAAAGACACAGACATGTATGGATGGATTTATCTAGCTCTGTAAATACAATATACCATACAATCTATCATAAATCTAAAATCATAGAAAATGCAGAAGATACTCAGGAAATCATCTACTTGAAACAAATCCTCAAATTATCAAAGTACAAGCACCATCCCAGGTAGACACTGACCTACTCTCTTCCTAATCCAGCTCTTACAGCATTTTCTCCAAGACCGTGACTCTCAGATCACTCTTACTGCTTTCTAGTTTTTCTCAAGTCAGTCCACAGCTCTCCTAAAGTGTTATGCATAAAAGCCAACACACTGTGGTCCAGCCTAGAACTGCACACACTGGGAGGATTACTTTGAACCTTTTATATGTGACATTCATGATTATATATCTCTGTATTGAATTTTCTGTTTACACCTCATTGAATTGTGCTAGATTACTTTCAGGTTGCCATTCCCTTTACACCAGCCAAGTACCAGTTATTTGCCAGTTCCTTTTTGAGTCACTAGCAGTTCTTACTGAAGCACATTAATTCATTCTCATCCTTATTAGGTTGTAAATTTATTTCAGCTTTTTGATCTGTTTTTTTTTTTTTTTTTTTTTTTTAATCTTAAACCTGTCTTTCACTGTACTTCTACTATGTCTCTTCTCTAGACTGGAATTAAATACATGTGAAATGGTGGGATTGTATTTCACATTGTTCAATTCATTCGTGCTCGGTAATTCAGACATCAGAAAACCAAAGAGGGTCCCACCTGATACATCTTTACCATTTTCTTCTGACTCACTGGATATTACTCCCACCTGTTCATCTAATTTGCAGTTATTTTCTGCAGCCATGATTCTGTGTCTTTGGTTATATGACTTGTTCATGACTGTAGACTAAATACTGGGGTGACCACCAACTCTTGCTAAAAGCATTTCCATCTGTCCACAACCCATCACCAAACCATTCCGTTCACGTGGTGAATGGCGCAGAGGTATCTAAGCCTCTCCAGAATGTTCTTTTCAGCAAAACTTGAGATCCTTTGCAACAGGAAACAGGTGGTGTTTATTTATTTTTACTTACATATAATCCAACCCTCTCGTTTTAGTTCATTAGGATAGTTCTGGATTAGTCACACACTTTGCATGTTACTGTTTTTGAGCTCTGACTGGACTGTTTAAACTTTTTGAGAAAGAGAATGCTAAACAAACAAGAAAAAATAAAGTGAGCAAATAACTTCTGTCTGCTACTGCAATTTTAGATGATTTAAGACTGCTTTTCATCATATTACCAGCATTCAGCGTATTCATTCTTATGCTAATTTTCATATGAAATGATGAAACAGAGGTTGGTTGTTTTTTTTTTGTGTGTTTTTTTAAAAGAACATACCATTACTAGGGATGTGTTTAGGAGTAGCCAACAACTTCTACTATTTCCATAAAACACTCATTGTATATAGATTAAAAACATAAATCAATTACTACTTTTTGCACGAATTCACTGCTAGCATACAAAATACATCAGTGAAATTAAAGCTGATCTTCTAGGTTTCCTGTGAAAAATTGTTGAGGGCTTTAAAATATTGCTATGATTTTCTGCAATTTCTCATATTAGTTATAGAAGTTTCATGTTGAAATGGCCATTTTGAATGTTTTTAAATTACTATTTTCTGTTAAAAATTTTGTTAAAAGAATTTATAAGGGCAAAAATTATATACCTGAATAGCACAAGTTCTGTGGAGGAGTAATATTCTGTTACTTAGAGTGCAAATTAAATATATTGACCTCCTCCTGAAGGGCTAATTTTACTTTATATTTCCTGCTTCCTTTAGGAGGAACTGCAAATGGAAAGTTAAGAGCAAATTCCATTGGGGAAACGTGTCATGTGCATCTTTTTACTTTTTTATTTTCTGCTATCTGAGCAAAACCCAGGAAGTTGTGTGAGTTATTATCAGCATCTTCTGCAGAGCTTGAGACAGAGTATCGGTAGATAACAACTGAACTGGGTTGCTATAGGAAACTCCCATTCAGTTCTCAGGGAGATGTTAGAGAACCTGTTAGGAAAAAAGCTGATGATCTGAGACTGCTATTCCATGTGCAGAGCTGTTGAGACTCAGCCCATAAATGCAGGATGAAGGAATGTATCTCTGCATCATGGCCTCCACTCATAAACCCCAGGCTGTGGAGCCAAACTCCATGTAGGAGGGTGTCGCATATTGTCAGCAGACCGTAAGTGTTCACCTGGGCTCTTGTGGTAGGCTTTTCCACAGCTGCCAGAGCAATATTTGGTCATTATTGTTTTGTGATTTTGTTCCCACATGGTTTTCCTCTTGGTCTTGCACCCCAAAGCCCAGATACTGATCTTTTGGTGGATTCTCATGCAGTGCAGTTGCCACCAGCTCAGGGAATCACCACTCCTACCCTGATCGTACACACCTTGTCCTAGGGCTTTTAATCTGTGTTAGGGAAACCCAAATCTTAGCAAATAGTGGTCACCTAGATACTCAGTCAGGATTACCCAATGAAATACATGCACAAAGGTTAATCAGCGTGCTGTCATGCTCCAGTCAGCATGAAGAACATCATTAATCAAAATAGCCCAGTAGGGTTGGAGCAAGCCATGATGGAAAGCACAAAGTGCTATGGGACAGGGATGGTGATAGATTATCACTTACCCTGCTTGTACTGGATGCTAGAGAGACTGCCCACAGGGGGACTGTCACCTGGGGCTCCAACAATTGCTTTTCCCAACAGTTGGAAAGAAAATTCCAGTTTCAGTTGGAAGAAAAGAACAAGGAAAGGTGGCTTGTTGGTCTTCCCTCCCCCACCCCCCCCATTCCTCTCCCACTTTCCCTCACCATCAGCTACTAAAACCAAAGCTTTGTACATTTAAGCCTGTCTCTACCCTCATTAACAAAAGCTGTTGAGAGGATACGGTCCAGTATCAGGAATATTTAAGGACAAAAAACTGATTTTTGTCTTCTCTGTCAAGGAAGAACCAGTAGAAATAAACCATTCACAAATGATGGTCACTGGTATGTCATGCTAGTTAATCTGTACTGTGTGGAAGGGATGACAGGCTCAGAATTGCCTTCCTGGTGGGTGGTTTAAATAGATGCACTTTCCACTGGAAGCAAACAGTGAGGACTAGTAAAACTTAAAGGTAGGTTGCTACAGACAAAATAAGAGCTCAGCTCAGAAGTCACTCACTGTATACCCACTTAATCGTAACCACTACGTAAGCATAATGCACTAGGGTTTTTAATCAGTTGAGATACTGAAATAGAAAAGATTAAAGTGACTGTTTTTGTTTTACTGTTAATTTATTCTCATCATGCTGTAGTCTAAATGGCAATGACAAATTTAAACATGATGTTAAATCATGATTAATATTGGTGGCATTAGTAATGGGCCCATCAATGGCACAAGCTGCTGGATGGATACTTTAGCTCAAATTATTGAGATTATTTATTCATGCCTTTCTAATAAGACTTGCTGAGCATGAGAAACATTGTATTTCCCTCGGTTGTTAAGGCATAACTGTGTTTCAGCCTATGAATGTTATCATTGCTTTCATAAAATACACAGAAGCTATTTCAACTATATCACTACCAGTTCCTGGGAGAATGTGATATGTTTAAACTCAGAAAAATAAAAATTGAATGAATGCGTACAGTCATCCAGTAAAAGGACTGTTGTGTGACTGCACCTTGTTTTTTGAAACACTTCGTAAAGGGAAAGAAAATAACACAGAGCCACAAATCTACCCTGAAGAGGTTTGAAATATATACTGCATAAAAAGTGATTTCACAGATTTCAGAAGTTGCAGCAAGAGATTAGCAGTGCATGGTAAAATGAAATGATTATATACCTCATGAAAGAGGGAAGTGAGCACAGTTGATAGACAGAATTGCAAAATGCAGGAGCTGAAGTATCAAATAGATTATCTATCCCAATCCTCCATCCTGACATGACTGTAAGATTATCCTCTGTGTGGAAGTGTTTTATCTAAACCCCACTTTGTGATGATGGGGTTTCAACATCAACCATTAGTAAATCACTGTATTTTTCCTCTGGAAAAACATGGAGATACCCCTCTCATTTCTTTCAATATCACCTTCAGAAATCATTTCTTTTTTCCTACTGGTGGTTATTATCTCTCCCTCTTGCACTTTCTCATGCATGCCCAGTTCTCCTTTCTTTAAATCAAGTACTCCTTGTTAAAAAGGCTGCTTTGGCAACTTGCTTTTGAATATTGACTTCATGATAGTGGTCCCATTGAAGTCAATGTTAAAGTTCCAGCTGACTTTGAAAGTGGTACTGAGCTATATAAATGAGGAATAATCAGACTGATTTATAGGTCAATTTTCAGAAGAGTCCAGGGCCCCTAGCTGAACCATATTTTCATGAAAAGCATGGTGCTGTACTTTTCTGAGTTCTTGGTAAAAGTGTTATATTACTAATGACTGGATCTGTCACATTTTGTAAGATATAGCCATACCTGAAGCACATGAATGGGAGCTGATTTATTCTAAAAGAAAGTCCGCAAGTATTTTATTGGAAAGCCTGGTTGCTGAGCATATAGATATGTAAATTGTGCTGAGACTTGGCCTTGTGTTCTTGGTGAATTGAAAATGTGGCTGACAGAAAATTTTTCAGGAAATGTAGCCATTAAAATGTCAACCTGTCAGCATGGGGATATTGTCAGTGTAAAAAGGCACGTTTACAGCACTGACAATATATAATACATGATATGAAAAGTTACCATACCTTTATTCTTTGATAGCTCAGTTAAGAACTAGGCTGTTTCCTTAATTCTGGATATCTTCCTGACCTGGATTTTCTTGCTTTGTCATGTCTCCGTGTTTTTAAGTACAAAGTAAATCAAAATAAAGTGGCCTTCAAAGAACTACCTGTCTTTACATTCATCATGTCTCTTTAGTTATCATTAAAATAACAGCTCTAATCAAATGAGCAGCTTTTACATTTCTTAATGATCTTGAAGGATCAAGCTTCTGCTAGACACTAGACTATTTCTCATAGAGGTCTCTACAGAAGCAGGTGCCTGTCAGGATACCTGTGGATATTCATTCTAAAAGTATCAGATTTGGTACTGATGCAATCAGAGTGCAACAGGACAATGAACTCACTGTCACTGCTCTTGCCTGTACCTCATCTTCTCAGAGTTGCTCATGCTGCCTTACTGAACAAGTTAGACTTCCATTCCACATGTGAATAACCTTGGGTGTTATTCTCTGAAGATAAGCCTGTGTATACTACTAACAGAAAGTCTTTAAAATTACAGGCATTCCTGGATCACCGAATCTGGCCTCGAGTTATCACTGATAATTTCATTACCTACCTTACCCATAACACAATTGAGTTCCTTCTTAAAATTATTTCTTACCTTATTATTCCTGTGGAAGAGATGTTTCAGAATCTCATTGGAAATGTTCTAATTTTGGCATCAGTTTACATCAATTTTTTCCTCTCTAATTTAAGAAGTTATCTTCTTGTTTTAACAGAAATTGTTTACCTCCTTCCTGAGTATTTACTTCATGCATTTAGATCTTTTCTCACACTTGCAGAAAAGAAACCAAGGCTAGAAGACGCTATGGCAGAGTGTTCAATTCACCCTCCTATTTAGGGAGACTAAATGAGCTAATCTCATCTTGTCTTCCATAGTAGCTCTTTTCAGACCTGTCTTTGATCTCAGCTTCCATGAATATATTTTAAAGACTGTATCCCATGTCTATACACTGTAATGGTGTCTTGTAGTTCTAAAATGACTAAGTCATCTACTTCTTGGTCTTTCTCTTTTTTTTTCCCTCCCCACACCAGCATCTTGTTCACAGCAGAAACTCTGTTACTCTGAGGGGGTGGTGTGCTGTGTGTGCTTTTTCATCTTCTACCTGAAACTTCAGTTAATCACACCTCCTCTGTGATGACAATGCCTTCCAAATATAATGCATTAAGACTGACTAGACTTTGTAGCTAGGGACAAAGCCTTCAGAGATCTTCGCTTAGATTTACTATTACTTCATTGGATATCTTGAGGAAAACAGGATGTGGCCTACTGTAAATCTCATTAATTTGCTGTTCTTTTTCAAGTGTTTTCAGACAATCTGGCATGAATCTTGTAAACGTAGAGTGTTATTGAAGGGATATCAACCAAGATCAGGTAGATTTTAATTTCCTTCTTCTCCTTGAAGGATGAGATTCAACAAGGTATAACAATAACTGAAACTACTGCAATAATTTTATCACAGGAGGATGTAGAGGCAGATGGTATCAATGTGTTTGTCCTGGTTTCAGTTATGATAGAGTTAATTTTCCTCCTAGTAGCTGCCTGGCTGCTATGTTTTGGATTAGGATGAGAGGAGCGCTGATAACATGCTGATGTTTTAATTGTTGCAGAGCAATGCTTACACTAAGCCAAGGACTTTTCTGCTTCTCACTTTGTCCTGCCAGCAGGCAGTCAGGGGTGCAGCAGGATCTGTGAGGGGACAGACCCAGGACAGCTGACCCAAAACGGCTAAAGAGGTATTCCATACCATCTGACATAATGCTAAACAATATATAGGGGTGGCTAGCCGGGGTGGGGGGGCTGGCTGCTTGAGGATAGGCTGGGCATCAGTCAGCGGGTGGTTAGCAATCGCATTGTGCATCACCTGTATCATGCATATTATTATTAGTAGTACTATTATTATTGTTATTATTACTTTCCTGTCTTAATAAACGGTCCTTCTCTCAACTCATAGGCTTCACTTCGGTGTTTCTCTCCCTCATCCCAGAGAGGGAGGAAGGAGGGTAAGCGAAGGGCTGTGTGGTGTTCAGCCACGAACCAGCTTAAACCACAACAACATTAAGGCAACTTTTTCACACAGCCTGTTGTACAGTCTCAACAAATACTTAAGAGCATTCTTCAAAGTCAGGCTTACCTGTAAGCACTTGAGCTTCTGAGTCGTTGATTTTTATTATTATATCATTTTTAATTTCCACAGAAGGATGCTTACCACTGATAGCTGAGACACTGGTTTGTACAGGTGCAGAGGAAGATCAGTTCTCTTTAAGTTGGCGGACCTCTTCAGAAAGTTTCTCCTCAGCTGAGACCCAGGCCTCTAGGGAAGATGAGAGACTTTATTTGTACTGCTTTTGACTTACATATTGTGAAAAAAACATTTCTTCTATGAACAGCACCTACTCAGAATTTCTGCTTAGTGAACATAACAATCATGCCACCAGTACCTATCCAAGTCTGTTTCTACTTACCACAAGGCAAAATTTGAATTCACATTAAGACACCGTTTTCACAGAGCCTATTCAATCTTAACAAATACTTAAGAGCATTCTTCAAACTCAGGCTTACCTGCATGCACTTGAGCTTCTGAGCTTGTTATTTTTATTTTTTGTGTGTGTTTGTGTTATTCTTTGGTTTTTGTTTTATTTATTTGGGGCTGGGAAGGGAGCTTAGAATCCATGGACATAATTTCACGGAAAACAGACAAGGTGAAGGAAGTACCCAAACTCCTCAACATTAAACAACTGTAGAACCCAGGAACACTTACCTGCTGACTTCTGACCTTGAGTCACTTCCAGCCTGCTTCGCAGTGAAGTGGTACCACCAGGGTTTTACTGTCCTGAGAAGGCACCACCAATGGAACTAGCTCACAGAGCCTCTAAACTATTTCACAGAGATGGTAGAAGGCATGAAGAAAAAGCAGCCTACTGGAGAACACTGAGTCCCTTCTGCCACAAGAGAAAAACACCCCAAGCAAGCCAAGCCTCAAACTCCCCCAGGGAGGCAATTCCCCACAAGTCCTCAGGCTTCCTATATAGCAAAGGACAAATGATCCACAGCTGGCAGATTTCACTTCACAAGGGTGGAGCCAAGAGACCGACCTTGTGGAATAGGCTCATCTACCTGGCTTCAATGTTTTAAGGTCAATTGCTCCTTATCACCAGTAGAAATAAGCTGACCAGGGGCTTAGTGGTTAGAGCTGACCTAATGAATTAACTCCAACAGGTGCACAAGGGTCATATTGCTCTCAGTCATTCTGTGAGGAAAGTTAGTACAGGGCCTGTTAAAAAAATACATACAAATAAGTAAAAGAAAGAAAGAAAAGTAACAAGAAAACGACCTTCGAGGCTAAATTGCTATCATAGATTTTTGTCTGTCTAGCCATGACGGATAAAGCATGTAGCAAT
Source organism: Stictonetta naevosa (assembly GCA_011074415.1). Taxonomy (NCBI): domain Eukaryota; kingdom Metazoa; phylum Chordata; class Aves; order Anseriformes; family Anatidae; genus Stictonetta; species Stictonetta naevosa. The sequence continues at coordinate 27,251,605 of CM021699.1, forward strand.
CAGAATTGCTTTTCTTGACATTAATGGTATTTAAAGGTGTTTTTTCTGAGATCTCTTCTTTATGCAGGACTTTTCAAAAGCTAGCCCCATGACCTCTGACTACAGTATTTACTCGGGCTGCGTATAAACTATCCCGTATAAATGGCAGGATCCGCATCCTCACTCGCTAGTCAGCATCACAGAATCACTAGCCCACCAGGGATCAGGTCAAGGACTGGGCTGAAGGTCTGGGCTTTAATTTGCTTACTTGCCTCCATTGCTGTTTCCTGGCAGGTCATGGGAAGCAGATTGGCTGGCTTGGGGGAGCTTCTGTACACGTGGCTTTTAGGCTGCAGCCAAAGTGTTCCTCTAGATCTGCAACTTGGAAGAGGGTTGCAGTCTCCAAGCTCAGCTACAACCGCCTATCAGTCCGGCGCAACTGATTTCTGTGTTCCTTGCACTAGCTGTTCCTTCACCTCCTCTTCAGAGACAAGGCCACGCGTCTCTTTCATGCTCCTTTGTTAGTAAACAAAGCAGGATAGATTAAAGCCTCTTTCTTCAAGTCAGTAAGAGAGCGGGCTAGCAAGATGGTGAAGGGCCTAGAGGGGAAGATGTCTGAGGAGCGGCTGAGGTCACTTGGCCTGTTCAGCCTGGGGAAGAGGAGGCTGAGGGGAGACCTCATTGCGGCCTACAGCTTCCTCACGAGGGGGAGTGGAAGGGCAGGCACCCATCTACTCTCTTTAGTCACCAGGGATAGGACCCGCGGGCATGGTGTCAAGCTGAGGCAGGGCTAGACATCAGCAAGAGGTTCTTCACTGAGAGGGTGGTCGCACTCTGGAACAGGCTCCCCAGGGAACTAGGCGCTGCACCACGCCTGTGGGAGTTGAAGAAGCGTTTGGACTGCGCACTGAGCCCCATGGTCTGAAGTTTGGGGTAGACCTGTGTGGTGCCAGGAGTTGGACTCGATGATCCTTACGGGACCCTTCCAACTCCGCCTTTGTATGATTCTATACCCGCCTTTGGTTTCAGTGAGAATTCAGGCCCTCACAAGTGAAGTTTCTTCTGGATGGTGTTTCTGCTGAATAGGATACTTTCATTTCCCCCTTGAAGACTTACAGGGATGTAGCAACAAAAGCTAAGGCTTTTGTGCAAAAAGTACCCGAGGCACAGGCTACTTTTCAGCCTGCAGCAGACTACGGGTATGATATTATCCTGTCAGACAAATATGATCTGCGTAGTGGGAAGTGTTCCGGCATGCTTCCAATCTGCCAAAGGCCAGAAAATGGGACCTTTCTTTTAAGACTGGAGGGAAAAGAAAACAAAAACAACAACAACAGAGAAGGAACTTGTCCTTCACCTACATTTTATTATTATTTGGCAACTCCTTCAGCTGTCCACAAGGAATTTTGCCCCATCCCCACCCACCCAAATAAGTAAAAAAAAAATATTGTGGCATAGAGGGATAATTTCCGTTCACACCAGAAGACATTCTTCTCACTGAAGTACAGTGAAGTCCCACAAAGCGTCCAAAAGCTGCCAAAAAGCAATGTATTTCCAAGTTAGTTGTACACGTTGGCATTATTTACCTGTCTGGTCTTGCATTCAGGGCTTGGTCTGTCTGGGGGGGAACATGTAATGCCGTGCAAGGTTGTTTGGTGGTTTGACTGACAGTGTGTCCTTAAAATTTTGAACTGTTTGTATAGAAGCAAAATACAGAAGAGTACACTGTCCCCAAGGGAAACGGAGAAACTGCCTGTTGCACCACAGGCTTAAAGTTACAAGGTGTAAGCATCTGTTCAGGTGTAAGAAAAGTGTAATCAGCTGTTTGAGCACAACTCTCACATATACATGACCATTTTCCTCTCCAATTTCCAACTTGGAGTGCAACATTTCTCATCATACTCTCAGGTCCGCATTCTGATTCTAACAATGGTTCCTAGGGCCAATTTCCAGAGAAGAGAGAAGCAAACCAGTCCTGACTGCTTTGAATGAGATGGAGATAGCAAACTAATGTAAATGAAGAAAATAAACCTGTAGGAATGTTCTCAAATAACTGTCATGGACCAAAAGCTTTCGGTTGGTTGAATCCTTGAAAGTTCCCTAATGTAAACTCAGGTTGCATCACTGGTTTTGAAGTAGCAAGATAGACTTGCACCATTGCAGAGCCTCAGTCACAGTCTAAATCGGCACTGTCTCCAACTTGACAAGAACAAGGGAGAAAAGCACATCTTTCCACCTGGCCAGCTACTGGCAGACCCAGAGAAATTAAAAACAAAAAGGTGTGAAATTAAAGAGTCATGGTTTTGTAGGACATTTCCCCAAAACTGGAATATGGAGTAGTAAGCAGACAACAAATGAAAGGGAAGATGAAACAGTAGAAGGCACTTGCATGGCCTTAATTTACATGGCAATTGACAAAAGCCACAATCTGCAATGATTTACAAGTGCCTTACACCATTCACCCTTGAGACAGAAAAATGGGATGCCCATCTTATGTAAGGGGAGCGCATGAAGACGAGAGTCTGCGGAAGGCGACTGAGTACTGAAAACCGTAAGACAGGGCAGCACCAAAGTCAGCTGAGAAGGGAGGAGGAATCTCTCGGGATGATCACGTAACAGAAAGAAAACATAGAGGTTAACCCAAAGCGGCTGTTTTTAGGGACATGCTGGGAATGGGACCTTTTCCAGCCAGGGAAACTTTCTGCATTCTCAAAGCTAAAGAAAGAGGTGAGTGCTCTGGCGAATCATGTTCCTGGCGAAAAAATTCTGGGGACCCGATCTGGGGACCCTTCACTCAATATTATAACACCACTTGCACAGTGGACCCCTTTTTCCCATTTTGTTTTGCCCCCTGAAACTCACGTTCCCGTGCCTCTAGCATCCTGCTAGAATTTTCATCCCTTTTTCTCCTGTCTTTTCCATGGTCACCTAGCTACAGCCACTGGCTGGCACGGCGTGTGTACCCACTGCTTCTTCTTCCGTTGCTCTGAAGGACGCTCACGCCTGATAGCTGAGACACTGGTTTGTGCAGGTCGGGAGCAAGATCCATTCTCTTGATGTGGTGGACCTCTTCAGCAAGTTTCTACACAGCGGAGATCTCCAGGCCTGTAGGGAAGATGACAGACTTTCCTCTGACTGCTTTTGACTTACATATGGTGAAAACAGTGTTTCTTTCATGAACAGCACATTCTCACAATTTCCGCTTGATGGAAGTAGCGATCAGGCCACCAGGATCTACCCAATCTGTTTCTACCTGCCTCAAGGCAAAATCTGAATTCACATTAGGGCACCTTTTTCACACGGCCTGTTGTTCACTCTTAACAAATTCTGAAGAGCATTCTTCAAAGTCAGGCTTACCTGTATGCACTTGAGCTTCTGAGGTTGTTGGTTGCTTTCTTTTGGGATTGTTTTGGTTGGTGTTTTTTTTAGGGCTGGGAAGGGAGCTTAGAATCCATGGACGTAATTTCACGGAAAACAGACAAGGTGAGGGAAGTACCCAAACTCCTCAACATTAAACAACTGTAGAACCCAGGAA
>CM021699.1:27256118-27400681 GCA_011074415.1 Stictonetta naevosa
TTCCTGGGTTCTACAGTTGTTTAATGTTGAGGAGTTTGGGTACTTCCTTCACCTTGTCTGTTTTCTGTGAAATTACGTCCATGGATTCTAAGCTCCCTTCTCAGCCCAAAAAAATAAATAAAACAAAAACAAAAGAATAACACACATACAAGGAAAAAAAAAAAAAAAAACAAGAAGCTCTGAAGCTGAAGTGCCTATGGCTAAGCCTGACTTTGAAGAATGCTCTTAAGTATTTGCTAAGATTGAACAACAGGCTCTGTGAAAATGGTGCCTTAATGTGAGTTCAAATTTTGCCTTGTGGTAAGTAGAAACAGATTTGGATAGGTACTGGTGGCATGATCATGATGTTCACTAAGTGGAAATTCTGAGACGGTGCTGTTCATAGAAGAAATGCTGTTTTCACAATATGCAAGTCAAAAGCTTTTAAATTACCAGAAGTTATGACTTCAAGGAGAAAACTTTAAGGAAATAAACTATTGTTAGACATTTCCCCCAGACCCCTCTGTTGACTTGCTCCCTGAAGAAGAAGCATGAAAGGTGTAATTGTTAATAGTTTTAGAGGTAGGGTGAGGGGATGATGTTTTTTCCCACTTGTTCATTTTCCCTTTTTTTTTTTTCCAGGAGTATTATGGTAGCATTCCAGAACTTTAACTGTCCTTGGGATGTTCAGACCAGCATGTTCTTATCGTTATGTCTCCTGAATACCTTTCAGTTGTTGTCTAAATTTAAACAAATACTGAAGAGTTTTGTCCGGAGATCTGTCCTGAGGCAGTATAGTGAGGAGTGGCAAGGAGGATATGGGCAGGCATCTAGAACAGGGGGCACCTCCACTGGAAAGACCTTGAGGAACCCGCAGTGGATGAATTGGTTAAACAACCCTGGCAATACGAAGAAAGTCTCTTCTCTTCCCTACAGGCCTGCATCTCAGCTGTGGAGAAACTTTCTGAAGAGGTCCACCAACTTAAAGAGAATTCATCTTCCTCCCCACCTGTACAAACCAGTGTCTGAGGTATCAGCGGTAATTGTCCTTCTATACAAGGAAGACAACAGAGCGGGTATAGAGCCCGGGCCACCTTGTGGTTTTACCAATGTGGCCATGCAGAGGACATGAGAAAACAGGATGGAAAATAGACATTGACACTAGAGGCATGGGTCCATGAGTTGCCAATGAAAACAAAGGTTGCGGGGGGAGGGGGGAGGAAGGGGTTCTGTGAGAAACTTGCTGCTCCAAATTGGTGTGGGCAGTCGTCTGTGTAGGCTGGTCCCCACATCTGGACATACACATGTGCATGCAGGACAGGAAAACAGAAAGGGAATTTAAAATAGGATGGTCTGCACTAATCAGGTGTGGTGCATAGTCAGAAAAGCATGCTGGCCAGCAACCTGTATACAGGCAACCCGCTTTTTTTAACCTGTTTTCACATGCTTGATCCCAAATCACCTGGATCTCTCCATTTCCCCACTTTGGTTCTTCCCCTTAGCATCCCCTACTAAATCTTGTGCCATCCTGAAATGATACTTCCCTCACATCCTCTGTGTCTCGTAACCCTGAGCAGTGACCTCCCCTGTGTCTGAAAGGCTCTGCAGAGAGATGGGAGGGCACCCTCGACTCTTCTTGATGGGTGTCACCCCTAGACCATGGAGCTGAGTTTCTCCTAGGGCAGCCCTGGGAGGGGTCTGGACAGGGTGGACCTTCCTCTGAGAGTGTCATTTGGGATGTCCAGCCAAACCCACACAGTACCAAAATTCCTGCAGTTTATAAAAAGCAATTTTTATGGAGAATATTGTGGAGAGTCCTAGACCAAGAGGTTCATGAAGTTTTCAGGTGAGTCTGAGAGCTCTTTGCTGGAAGGAACTTTCTGAAGGGCACCCAAATTATTAAACCATATGCAATATGCCTGAACTCAGATGAGCATTTCTCATGCTGCATCCAAGTGATTTTTCTTTCATGTTTTTTTATGCATCATTATTAATGCATAAAGAATCTAAATGATGCCCTTGAAATAGAAATCTTTTTCACTTTTAAGGACAGCAGATTTTTCAGATTGGTCAGAAGTATCTACTGCATCTACCAAGTGCATCTTACCACCTTATGCAGCTCAACAGCTGAAGTCTGAGACCATTCCTTGCCAAAATCTGCTTTCCTCTGAAAGATTTGTAACTGGCAAGAAATAATTTGGAGAATCAGAGGGCAGTCTGTACTTTGGAGTTTGCACTTATTGGTCTCTTAGTTGTCGTGCATGTTGAAGAATTCAGAGCTAAATTACAGAAACAACCTTCAGGAGAAGACTAAAAAATTAGACATCGTGGTAGAGATATTGACTTTGACCTTTAGGAATAAAAGTATGCATGCACAACAGGTATTGGGTTCTACTGCACAGAAGTGAATTGTAGTCTTGAAGAAGAACAATATGATATTTTAATACAGAGAGAATAACAATTTAATATTTTTATTTTAAAAGGAAAAAAAAATCTTTAGTACTACTGTTAAAAAAAAAAAACTTCCCAGATATGCTAAATAATATTTGTTTGCATATATTTTATATATAATATACATCTATCCATATATAAATATATATGGATAAAATAGAGAGTGTATTTTTTTTTATTTCAAGAGCAAGAGAATAAGCTGTTATCTATAACTGCTACTTTAAAAATAAGTAAGAAAGAGGAAAAAAAAGAAGGAAAAATCTCCTTTCCATGTGGTAGAAAGCATTGTTTACACACAGAAAAGAAAATCAGAAAGGGCAGAAGAAGCAGCAGGCTTTGGGAATCTGCTCTTCCAGCAGGGGAATTCAAACAGGTGGTGTATGGTCTTGAAAACTAAGATTATTTTTTTTTTTCCCTTCAAGGCAGTGTTTTGCATTGTTAATACATATATTCCTATGCAGACCCAAGCTTTGCCTATTCACCCCTGGAGCAATAATTACATAGTATGGTCCTATAATTTTAACATTCCAACTGTCCTGGAGGAGCTTAGTGGAGGCCTTGGAGGGGACTTAATATTATTCAAAAAAATTAATCCAGCAGTGCAGCAAATGGCCTACAGAATGAATTTTTAATGGAATTTTCAAAGGCCTAAGTGTTCTGTAGATAGCTTTGAAAGTCTCTATCCTAAGGTCTGTGGTGCTGGGCAGAAAATACTCTTTTGTAATAAATATTTTCATGGGAGAGCAGGTGTCTTGTACCAGGTGAGAATTAAATTGTGTAGTTTTGATATTGCATTAGTTATTTTGCAAAGCAGTTCCATTTGAGAAAGTAAAATATCACACCAAATCACAGTGAAATATTTCATCCGTATTTTTGCATCTTAGCTCCTGAATATGATGCATACGAGTGGAAATTGGTAGCTGGCTTATTGTAACTCCAGCTCAGAAGCGCATTAAGTGGGCAAACCTCTCAGTCATTTTGTACATTATCAGCCTGTCAGGAGGCTGTAGGTTTTTTTTTTTCCTCTGTGAGAAAGTTGTTCATGAAAATGTATAATTGACCTCTGTTCCAGGAGATGCCCAGGCCCTACAGAATATAATGGCTGTATATATCTGTGTAAGGTATGAGAGTACAGGGCAGATAGCTGGAGAAGACAGCCTCTGTCGATAGCTACGGGGACTGAAATAGGGTTGGAAATGAAGAAGAACAAGAACAGAATCAAGGGAGGATTTTTAAGTCAGACCCTGATGATAAGATTACTCTGGATAAATGTAAACATTAGCAATGTAGACATCTATAGCTGGGCTTCTCATTGTAGATAATATCTGCTGTCACTTGTGCCCAATGGCTGTCAGGGGAGCAGAGGGCGACCGTTTTCAGTGCAGCTGTCTATAGTGCAGATGTTGAGCATTAAACGAGTTGAATGCTGCTCTACATGCCTAATTTGAATCTCTGTAAAGCTCAGATGGCTGGTGTTTGGAGAGAGATATGACAACTTCAAAATAGCAAAGCACATAAAATAAAGCTCCCAGGAGCAAGTACAGAACATCTAGAGGGGCCATGGACAGAAGACTGATTAAAGATATGCTTTTTAATGAACAGTAAGGCCAATTTTGTTCCATGTTTAGCTTCTAGTCTTTGAGGTGCATTCACTTTTGCTTCTCCAGTCTCCCTATATTCAGAGCTTTATTAAACTTCTTTTCAGTGGCAGCCAGGAAACAAACTGACTAAACAGACCCCGGAAGTAATTTTTGTCTAGACTCAGCTGGTTTTGGAAAAAAATATACATCTAGATCTTCTCACAGTAATGTTTCTCTTTATCTTGAAGGTGACAAAGAGTCAGAAGAAAAAATTATGGGTTTTCTATCAGCTGTTCTAAAAGCATTCAATGTTGTCAACAAACTGTGACTTTCCATGTTTTGTTTCGTGTTTGTTTTGGAAAGAGAAGAAGAGGATGAGATGGTGGGACTAGAAAGGCTTGTCTATAAGACAATTTCAGCTGCTGGTTTCGATGGTGCATTTTGAGAATAGAACATGTTGCAAAGCAAACTTCATCATTTTATGAAAGAAAATCTTTCTAAGAGTGGGGTTCAGGAACAATTATTTTTTTTTTTCCCTATCTTAAAACTTCACAGAATGTTGTTCTCTCTCCGCACATGGCTCTTTAAAGCTTTGCCTTGTGCTCTTTGAACTGTACTCTAAATATTTAAACACTAGATTTTGGAAGGAAATGTTTTCTTGGTAGTGAGACATCTGCTTTTCTTCATATTGTAAGCAGATGATGATGAAACATGAGGGGAAGCTTGGTTTTAAAATATACAGAATTGCTGCAGAAGGGCTTACTTGTTCTTATGAAAATACACCCTTTTTCAAAATTCACTGGCCATTTAGGTTACGCTGTTTTGTGTAGTTATGTTAACCTGAAATTGCTTCAGGTTCAGTTTAGTGCTATAAGATTCTGTGTATAAACTGTAAAACATAAGGTTGAAAATATATTGTTACATGCAAGGGTAAAACAAGTTACAAAAATGAAAAAGAACTTGAAAGGATGCTTATCAGAAGCCAAAGAAAATCACTGAATATTCCCAATGTTCTTCACAGCTTTCTCTCCATCAGTGTTACAAATCCCAATTATAACTTCCTTCCCGAGCAAGAGCCTGTAACTATGCTGCATTATACATTCTACAAGCAAAAAGTAGCTTTAGACAGCACAAACTAGTACAGTGTTGGCATATTCAGGTACGTAGTATATCTGAAGCTTAAGTCATCTGACTATAGGGATTGATGGAATCAGCAAAGTCCTGGATACAAATAAAATAAAGTGAAATGAGGAAATTCTTCAGGGGTAGGGATAGGGATGAAGTAGAGCCATGAATAAGTTTAACTATAGCAGGGTAAGTCTGATCAGCTATTGAGCTACAAGATACCATTGATATAAGAAATGCACATGGTTAGTTAATGTTATATTTGAGTTCCTAACCTACACAGAGAAAGTGGTTTGGAAGAAATTTGCATTACATAGCATTAAAATTAAGCCGGCTCTGTGTGGAACCCTGCATCAGTGCAGTACAAGTCGTGAGAGGCAATGGCTCACTGCTGAAGGAATAAGCAGCAAATCACACTGGTTGCTTTTAAAACCTCAACAATAATATTTTTAAAGGTAACATTAACTATTGTAGCTCCTTTACAGGAGAGGAAAAAAAAAAATATATAAGAAGAACTAAACATCAACCTGATAAAACTTTTCTGATTAAGCTCAAAATCAAAGAAGGAAGCCCCTGAATAATGATGATGATAATATCCCATACTCTTTAGAATGCAGTATGCTCACTGGCATCAGTAAGTTATGCAGGAGGAATGTGGCTCTTCATTGATAATATCCATATAGCCAAGGCAATTGCAGTTAATAATGAGAAATTGCTGGCCCTTTTCTTGTAAAACCCTTAGGGGAGGTGGAGTTCATCTTCTTTATGCATGCAAGAAATGACTTTTCAAATGGAAACTCATGTGGTGTTTGTTAATTGCTTTTGTACTTGCTCCTAAAAGGAGAGACTAGTTTGCTCATTGCACATTCTGCATATGCGATGTCCATCTGTATCTGGTCATTCATAGGAGTGATTTCTGGTTGGATTTAAGACCAGAGTGACATTCTTATGGGGGAGAGTGATTGCCAAGCCATGGAAAGTTCCTACCTGAATCTGAAAGGGAGGGAAGCGATGGAAGATGAAAAGGGTAGAAGCAGAAAGTCAGACTTCTCTGCTTAGGTCTTCTATTATCCATGGTAAATCAGCATAAGCAACTTAATTTTGAAGTTTTCATTTCTGAAAACAGGATAATAGTACTCTCACAGAGAAGGTACGCTGTGAGGCTCCATCAGTTGTTTATTAAGGGCTCAGTTAGCACTATTTAGAAGGCAGGCTTGAATTCCCCATGGCTGCTAAGTAGTCACAATTTCATTAGTCCCCTTGTGGTCTTCCATGGTAGTCACTTGTTCTCTAACTGGTGCAGAGGTATAACCCTTCCTTGACTTGTTTTATTTATCTTGTCTCATTTTGTTTGGATTTCTTTTCTATTCACAATTTTCTTAGCATATCCATGCACTTCCCAGCTTAATCATTTAGCAGAAATATGTCATCTCTTACAAATCTTTGGAAGAAAGATGTTACCTTAGCTGGGATTTCATATAATTTTCATTTCAGGCAGTTTTTGGAAGTATTCTGTTATGCAGAATCCTCCTTTGCACAAGATCAAGTGATAATTGCAATAATGAGGGTAAATACATTAGCCTCACCAGTGCTCATTCGTATTGACTACCGTTTCTTGTTTACCATCAATGCAAATTGTCACACAGCTAGACACAAAGCTTTAGCTGAAACAAGTTCAGCCTGGGCAGTGTCTTAGTGGGCCCCAGTGCATGGCCCTTGGGGGCTCCCTGAGCAGCCTCCTTGGGGGGCCAGGCAGCTCTGACCTCTGGATTTCAGGAACTGCAGAGGGAATGATGCAGCGTGTGCACAGACACTGGGCAGACTTGCTGATACTCTTCAGTGGGACCAGCATGGTAGACTACTTGGTTTTTTTAATATAGACAAAGCGGGTAATGTGGCAATGGATTATGGGTGTGAAGATTGTCTGGGTTTACAGGATCCCACTGTCCATGCAAGGATGCACCAGCTTTGAAAGGAAAAACACAATCTAGATAACATCAAAGCAGCAGCAATAGCTGCATCAGTCATGTTACCTGCAAAGTATGGGGATAACTGCTCTGATGCACAGTTTCTTGGTGGATGGAGATGATCAGGGAAGCTGTCAGAAAACTTTCTGGGAGGAAAAAAAAAAGTGGTTGATTTCCTGAGGGATAAGCAATTAGTTTCAACGCAGCTGTGATGGACTTATTTTATATCACTCTACCCTCTTCATTTGGATCCAGATGGAAAAAGACTGAGACTTGTGTTCAGAAGTTATCACTGCTTTGGAAGGTCAAGCTCACAAACAACATTTTCAAAAAGAAACTGCAAAAATCCAAGGATGCTCTGAACAACTCCTTGATTCTTTTTTTATTCTTAGATAAAAATATTTAGGTAGGATAAACTGAAAACAAATTAGGACACTACTAGAAGCATACCTTACAGCTTAAGTTGCATAAAAGATTTCTGGTATACCAGAGTTGGGTTTAGTTACAAGCAAGAATGGGGTTATCATCTGCAGCAGGGTGCTGAACCTCTTGTTTGGCACAGAGAAAATGTGGGACTTGTTCTGGAAATTGCCACACGGCTGTGAACTGTCCTCTCCTCCGTGATAAATGCTCTAGCCCTTCTTCCTTTGCAAAATGAGATGTGCTGAGATGTGCATCACTGCTGAGATATTTTATGTCATACACTTGATGGCTTGATCTGGGCTATCTGCCATGTCTCTATTTCATAGTTGTTATAGTCACTGGTAACGGACTCTTGTCTCCAGATAAGGGTTTTGGAGCTGGAGACACAATGAGGTCTGATTGTCACCACTGTCAGGCCATATGGTCTGAGCTGATGCCTGAAAGAACTTAAGCTTTATAGAAGGTGGTGCTCTTGAAGGTGTCATAGCAGTAAGAGAGGATAAAAAAATGAGGTGTTCTAAAGTGCTTTCTTCTCTCTGACTACAGTTTTTCTTATATGGTCTCATCCTCCTCTTTATTTGAAAATTAAATTTGAAATTAATTTCACACTTTAATGCTCACTTAGTTCTGTGCTTAGCATCTCTCTGTATAAGGAAAAAAAATCAAATAAGAAAAAGGCACTTTTTAACTCCCTGAGATGGGCCTACTTGTCACCTCCTCCTATTGTGATCTTCAGAGGCAATAAAAATTAACACCAGAGACCAATAGCATGATAATATGAACGGAAGGCACTGCATATGCACAATGCCTACAAAGTAGGACTTTAATCTCAAAATAGGTGTTATCTAAACAATGAGGGAGAATTCACTTAGTTTTGGTCTTTTACTGCCCACCATGCTTCTTCCACACTTTTCAGCACAAATTATGGCTTTTCCTTTGCTCTTCAGTTTGTTTTTCTTTAGGACATGGATTCTTTTCAATGTTTTGCATTTGAAATGCCAATGGCCAAAAGATTTCTTATCCTAATACAATGGAGGAAAAACAACAGAACACAGCTGGCAAGTGCTGGGCTTTGGAACAAATGGTGAAAAATTCCTGTTACTCTTAGGGCTACAAGACCTTATTGCAGCCCAAGAGATGGCATCAAACAACACTTAAATTCAGTCCCAAGGATGAATGCAGCAGCTGTCTAACAGCAGAAAGGGAGAACTGAAATATTACATCTGACATTTTCAAAGTTGATGGAGACAAGAATGTTTAGTACATTCTAGTTTAGGAAATACAACTGTTTTGGGTTAGACCTTTATCTTTTGTACATCACTCATATCTCCAGCAGCTGATGCATGTAAGAAGTGTCAATATGGCTTACCTCTTCTTGGAATAACATCTTCCCAAGTGCCAATAAACTTTAACTTAAGGACTTGCTAAATTAAAGATGCTCTCTAGACCATGATGGTTAATAGTTCCCAAGTGACCTGGTTTGATCAACTTGTCCATTGCTTTTTGAACCTTTCTTTGTCCTCTATGACATCTTGCAGCAGTATATTCTGCAAGTTTGTTTAGTTTATTTTGAGGTATGTGAAAATGTCCTTCTTTTGTTTGTATTAATTCTGCTGGTCTGGTATTTTATTGGGTGGTCCCTATTTCTTTTGCTACATAAGTTACTGTATAATTATCCTTAATTTATCACTGTCATTATTGTTGCAGACTTACTTGTGAAGACATTTGAAAGATATATCCATTTGTAGGTCTGAAAGATGACAAAACCACATTCTGCTCTAAGTGGGTACTGAGCACCTTACTGGGAAGCAGTGGATGTGTGCATTACACAGACACACAGACTGGACTCAGGCTTGGAAGCACCTCATGTCAGGCATTTAGAGAAGATTATCATGACTCATTTACTCAGGAGCAAGCATCATAGCTTTGCTTTTGAATACCAACTCTTTCTGTGTCCCCAAAAGTTGCACTGATTTTTGTGGCTTTGCTGAGGCAGTTATTGAAAAACTCTTATAAAAGTGTTGAAAATCTGGTGATGCCCAATCATCTCAAGGATAGAATAAGAACTTGGACACAGATGCTGACTAACAATGGAAATCACACAAACAGTGGTTTCAAACTTATAAGCTAGAGGCAGGTACCTCATTTATATTCCTTTCACCTTATTACAGCCTCAGAGCAGATTTGCTGCCATTTGCCTTAATGCCTGATTTGAAGTCAAAATATGCTCCTCAAGGAAAAGAAAATAAAAATTAAAAAAAAAAAAATCAAAACCTGGAAATTTACAGGCTCAAAAAGGAAACTGAGTTCTCCATTTTGTGGATACAGGTGCCAAACAGTCAAGATATTATAGGTCCGGTTTTCTGGCTGACTGCAAACAGGGTGCCAGGTCCCTGTCCTTGCACACTTTCAATTATAGTGTCTTGATTCAGCTTGTCTCTGCTCTATAAGTACTAATAGGAAATAATAATAATAATAATAAAGTGTTACTGCCATACATCCAAAAGAAAATCACTAATTTCATAAAATCATCTAGATTGGAAAAGACCTTCAAAGTCCAACCATCAACCCAACCTACCTAGTCCCATCACTAAACTATGTCCCTTAGTTCAACATCCACACATCTGTTAAGTACCTCCAGGGATGGGGACTTCAGCTCTTTCCTAGGCAGCCCATTCCAATGCATGACCACGCTCTCCATGAAGAAATTCACCCTAATGTCCGATCTAAATTTCCCCTGGAGCAACCTGAGACCATTTCCTTGCATTCTGTCATCTGAGAAAAAAGATTAACACCCACCATGCTGCAACATCTTTTCCGGTGGTTGTAGAGAGTCTCCCCTCAGCCACTTCTTTGATCTGAGTCAGTGACTGGGAGGAAACTGAAATAAATAAATAAATAAATGAAAAATGAAGATTATTTACTCCCCCTCCTCTGCAGAAAAGATGACCCCAATGAGCCCTGTAGGGCAAATTTTGCAGTAAGTATTCTCTGTGTGTCTTGCCAGTGCCCTTACTTCTCAATACTGTCTGTGTTACCTGCTAGGTAATAGTTCTTATGGAAGACAAACCCCTTATCCTGTGGACTTCTAAATTGCTCCTTCTACCCATGTGCAAGAAGAACTGGGCTCAAGGCCCCTCTTCTTGCTGACAGTCCATTCTGTGCCTGGAGGACATAATATCCATTCTGCAGACTGTGTGGAGATGTGAAGCTGTAAGGAAGAGTAAGAATAGGCAGGATAAACTCTGCATAGCTTTGCATGCTTGGAGTGAGCGCCATTGTATGAACAATCATTTCTGCAGCAGCAGCTGCACGTTTCCTAGGGGAAACATGCAAGGTTTGAAAGGCTTCCCTCTCATCCCAGTATCGATGCCCTTTTATTGATTACTTCATTTGTGCCGCTGCTCTGAGCTACTTCACATGCAGCACAAAGCCAAATCATTCTCTTCAGCTATATTTCTTGGACAAAAAAACCTATTTCAGATTGGCTGATTTAGACACTAATGCAAGCTGAAAGAAAGTGGGAAGAAGTTCTGCTTTTTAAAATTTAATTTATTTTAATTTCCATAAGGTAAAACTACCATCCAGAGACTCCCTATACTTAGGGAGATTCCCTATACCGGGTTTAATAATGGCATTATTATGGGCTTAGGGCACCCCAGAAATAGAGTAGACCTCTTCCACAAAAGGCATGTGAGTGAAAATGTCTCTTCAGAAACCATAACTGATAGTAACATTTGTAAACATTAGCCTGTAAACTGTGAAAGCAGATCTTCCCTCTGACTTAGATAAAGTAAACCGGGCATTATCTTGGTCTTTTAAATTACAGTTAATTTTGTGAGCTTATATAATAGAATGAATGAAGGGGACAGAACTGTTTCCCTATTTATGAGTTATAGAGGATTTATTCTCCATTAATTTGGCTAACAGTAAACACATATACTGACTTCTGCCAGTTCAAAAACATTGAACTGTTCCTTTTTCAGGCCCCATTGTATTAAAACAGGAAAACCCTGAAATTGAGCTTGGGTTAGTTTTCAGTAGATCGCATGATGCTTCCTAGTACTGTTTGTTAGCCATACCTAGTTGTCCATTTCTGGGTGCATTACTTGTCTTCCTGCTTGTGGAGTTTCAAACCCCATTCTCAGTTCATGTCCTCTCTGTGTGTCCCTTTGGCTTAGACCTGGCAATTAAGCAGAGCACTGCTTAGGCTGCAGAAACCTGCTAATGTGATTTTTAGCCTTCAGCAGTAATTCCTGGGCCAGGTGAAAGGAGGGCCAGGCAAGCCTTTCATTTGTTGTAATAAACGTTGTGTGAAAGTCCTCCAGAGGAACCAGCGCTGCAAGTGATTCATGGAGCAGTACTAATTGTACTGACTACTCACTGATAAGTTGCACTCTTGCTGAGAGATTAGGCCATAAATCACTGTGGGAAGGTCTTTTGTTTAATGTAATCAGGCCTGTCTGTTTTGGCAACAACCCACTATCTTTCATTTTATTCCTTTTTTAATGAATCTCACCAAAAGGAAGAACCACACTTGCATGTCTTCTCTTATCCCCCCCCTCCAACCTATGTTTAGTCCAGCTCCCAGTTTTTTTTCCTTTCATGCCCTCTCAAGTGCTAGCTTCCAGTAAGTGGATAACTGTGCCCTTCAATGACATACTTCAACCACGGTCTTCAAAGTCTTTTACAAACATCCAGGAATTCATGCTCTAAACACTTATGCTTGCCTAATTTTTGGGGTGGATAAACTAGAATACACATGGCTCAGGAGGCAATACCCAAACTCAGGACCCTGAAGTATCTTACACCCAAGTCTGTGTTGTGCTGGTAGATTATACAGACTGGACTACTCTATAGCTGCCCAACTTGTGGGTTGGGATAAAGACCATTTAATAGAACAGAAAAGAAATTGAGTAATTATAAAAATAATATACATAACAAGTGATGCACAATGCAATTACTCACCACCAGCTGACTGATGCCCAGCAAGTCCCCAAGCAGCAGCAGCAGCAGCAGTCCCCCCACCCAACTCCCTGCAGTTTCATTGCTGAGCATGATGTCACCTGGTATGAGACATCCCTTTGGCCAGTTTGCGTTAGCTGTCCTGGTTCTGTCCCCTCCCAACTCCTTGTGCACCCCTAGCCTCCTCACAAGAGAGTAG
The DNA here is from genome assembly GCA_011074415.1 of Stictonetta naevosa. Lineage (NCBI taxonomy): Eukaryota > Metazoa > Chordata > Aves > Anseriformes > Anatidae > Stictonetta > Stictonetta naevosa. Next base: position 27,268,808 of record CM021699.1, read on the forward strand.
GAGGAGCTGAAAAGTCCTTGACTTTGTGTAAGCACTGCTCAACCACAACTAAACTCACTTTGACCACTGAGTACAGAGAAAAAGTGATAGAGAATTTCTCTAAAAGGAAAAGCCTGTTGGAGTGGAGACAAGTCATAGATTATGTGGCTTCAGATAAACTATTTTCAGATTGTTTTGTATCTTTCTAGTTGGCACTTGCATACTTCAAAGAACACCACATAAACCTTGCAAGACCTCGCCAGACAGCAAGCAAAGGCTCAAGATTCAGTCACACATTGCTATCACAAGAGCTCACCAGAGATCTGAGGGAGCTGGAGACCCTAAAGCTGTGGCTGCAGGAATTCATTGAGCCATTGATAAATTATTTCACTTGTGTAAAAGCAAGACTGCCCACCTGAAGACTCCTGTTTTTCTGTACTTTGTGTAATAGGTCTAAATATGACTGAAGATGCTTAGAGGGCACATGAACAAAAAACATTCAGAATGTCATTAGATTTGTATCCAAATTCTTGAAGCACTCTCATTCTATCTTCCCTATGGTGTTGTGAGGTTGAAGTGAATTGGGGTTAAAAACAGCTACAATGAGAGCAAGGTTTGTTCTGTTGCCTGGCTGCTGTGAATGAGATTCTGCACATCATCATGAAACATTATAAAAGGGAAAATAAAGGAATAGTCCAACTTCTGCATAGCCTTTATTTAAGGACGTAGTGAAAAGACACTGTAAAATCAGTTTGTCTTGATCACATCAAATACCACTCCAGATAAATATTGGTTGTTTTGTGGGTTAGAGCCTAAATGCTAGGACAGCATTCTTTTTCCTTAGACTTTTGCCCACCAATTTTGACTGGGGAATCTTGAAACTTCCCCAAGTTGTGGATGTAGTCCTGAAGTTCTCCAGAGCAATGTTTTTTTTTGAAACTTATTGCTCCACTACACTGGCAAAGGGTACTAGTAGGCCTCAATGTGCTGAAAACTTTGGGAACACATCATTAACTTAATTTCTAGAAGAACTTTTAGCTTTGATTTGAAATGGCCCATTGATTCCAATATATCACAGTAATTAAACGCTACTACAGTTGAGAGTGTAATGGGTACTGAGAACAAGCTGCAGAGGTTTTTTTTATTATTATGATTTTTTAAGCCATGAATCCTTATGATAAAATCTCCAGAGAAGACAGGGAATATCACATTGACTGTCTGCTAGTTTGTATGAATGGAGTTCTTGGTCTTGGATGTGTGATCTTCTCCCTTTGATAAGAAAATCTAGGAAAGTAATCTAGAGGAGATGGAAAGTAATTCTCAGATCCAGGAACAACAATATTGAATCCATGGCTTTTCCTTTAGGAAACTGTTATGAAAGCTTACATCCCACTGGATGTTTCTGAGATACTATCAGGAGAATTTGACCATAAAATGTCCTTTCCCAAAATCAAGGAAGTCAATGACAGTTGTACCATACAAATACAGTTCATCTTGTAATATGTTCTTGTAATATATATCCTCTTTTCCATAAGTGTATTGGTTTAGCAAATATGACTATAAATAGAATATCTTGTTCATGATAGCTTTTTGACTTGTAAAAATGCAAGACATCATTCTCTTCGCATACATACACTAGAAATTCTGGTCACCATTGACACACCTTTAATAGTTTGCAATGATCAAAACTACCTTGTAAATTGCCTTCCAATCTTATTGAAATAGCCTGATACAAACTGCACCCTAATTGCTAAATTAGGACTGTGTTCTTTGCTGAGCTGATTTCCTTGTTAAATGGGCACGTGGTGTGGCAGTTAAGGGCTTTTTATCACATTATTACAATGAGGGATTATATGGTTTCATTGTAATTGAATTTTAATGAGGATGATTCTTAAGAAAATACACCTCCATAAATGATGCAGCAGTGATATTCTGTTGAGAAGCAGAGGATGACAATTTAGTGGAGCCAGCCGGACCTAAGGGAGTCTTTAAGGCTTTAATTAAAAACAGTGAGGAGTCTTTTTCTTAGTCCTGTCTCCATTTCCAGCCCTGCCATGAAGTCCAAGGGACCTGAAGATTCCTGCTTTCATTTCCAGTTATCTCAGAATCACTGAATGGGATTCTCTGTTCTGAAAGCGCAGATAGGTTGTCATTCATTCTTTCTTAGATGTACTTAGTACTAAATATAACAATAAAAGCAATTAGCACCCAACAGCCTTAATGGCCTATAGCTGATAAAGGAAAACATGGACTATGTTGCTTGAGTTCTTGGCCATGTGTAATGGGAGTTAGATTTCCACCAGACAGTGCAAGCTGAGTTCTAGTGGTGGATTTCAGGTGTTAAACCTTTTCCGGAGGAGCAGTAAGTGCTATTTTTGTACATGGTAGTACAAGAGCTCTGACTTTCCCCAGAGACACAATTTCTCATTGAAGACTGATGTAGTGGAAATTACTATGTCTATAAGGCTATGGAATATACAAAATCTAAGGCTAAGGCTAATAAACCTAATAAACCTAATAGGTTTATTAAGGCTAATAAACCTAATATAAGGCAGGCAGGGCGAGCGGGGGCCCCATCGTCGCTCTGTTGCAGCTGCCTCTCCCTTCGGTACTTGCTTGTAACCTGCTTGCGTAGAACCTGACCATGGTATCAACCAGGCAGAAAACCGTGGCCTCCGCATCTCGTGCGGCATCTCCAGCCACGGTCACCAGTGTGGCTACTCAGACGGAGGGCTCGGGGAAACATGCAGCCGTCCAGGTCCTGGGCTGCAGAGTGTGCCCCAGCCTTCTGTCGGTCTCCGACAGCAGCGGAGAGTATGCCTGTGGGAGGTGTGCCCAGGTTGAAGAACTGCTCAGCCAGGTAGCGGAGCTCCGGGAGGAGGTGAACAGGCTCAGGATCATAAGGGAATCAGAGATGGAAATTGACTGGTGGAGGTGCACTCTACCCTCTCTGAGGCAGGCTCACGAGCCTGCCACAGCACAGGCGTCTCCTGTTATGCAGAAGACGGAGGTTCCTTCCTCCTGCCAGGCAGCGGGAGGAGACCTAGATCAAGGGGGGGAATGGAGGCAGGTGCCCATTCGGGATGGTAGGCAAGCCCTCACTCGGCCCACCTCACCTTCTCAACTACCCTTAAATAATCGTTATGAAGGACTAGAACAAGACGATCTGAATGACAAAGTAGATAAAAACCCGTCCCGGTTGGAGGGGGCGCCTAAGACAAGGCGACCCAAACATTGCATTGCCACATCATCCTTCAAAAAAGAAAGAAGGGCTATTGTTATGGGGGGCTCCCTTCTGAAAGGGACAGAGGGACCGATATGCCGACCGGACCCAACCCGCAGAGAAGTCTGTTGCCTCCCTGGGGCTCGGGTGAGAGACTTTGCCAAGGAAGTCAAGCGCCTGGTACGGCCCGCTGACTACTACCCGCTACTGGTCTTTCAGGCTGGTAGCGATGAAGTAGCAACGAGAAGTCCGAAGGCAATCAAAAGAGACTTTAGGGATTTGGGGTGACTACTTAGAGGATCAGGGGCGCAGGTTGTGTTTGCCTCTGTCCTTCCGATAGGGGGGATCGAAGCTGAAAGGCGTGCTGTTCACATAAACTCGTGGCTTCGAGACTGGTGTGACCGGCAGAATTTTGGGTTCTTTGATCACGGGAAGGTCTATGCTACACCGGGCCTGATGGCACCGGATGGGACGCGCCTCTCTTGGAGAGGAGTAAGGATCTTTGGTCAGGAGTTGGCAGGGCTGATAGACAGGGCTTTAAACTAGAGTCGAGGGGGGAAGGGGCTAAAACCAGGCACAATGGTGAAGACCTAAGGGATGGTACGCTAGAATCAGAGGGGCTGTGTGCCAGTGAGGTCCTTCGGTCAGATCCACAAGGTGCTGAGTGTAAGGAGACGCACCTGAAGTGCTTCTACACGAACGCACGCAGCATGAGGAATAAAATGGATGAGCTAGAAGTCCTGGCCCAGTCCCGAAACTACGACATCATCGGCATAAGCGAAACCTGGTGGGATGAGTCGTGTGACTGGGGTGTTGTGATAGATGGTTACAGGCTCTTCAGGAGGGACAGGCAGGGTAGGCGAGGTGGTGGGGTGGCGATGTATGTGAAGCAGGGGCTGGACTGTGTGGAACTTCATGTCGGCAACGGCAAAGTTGAGAGCCTCTGGGTAAGGATCAAGGGACGAACGAATAAAGGGGATGTCGTTGTGGGAGTCTATTACAGACCGCCTGGCCAGGACGATAGCGCCGATAAATTATTCTTTACAGAACTAAGAGAGGCCTCGAGATTAACTCCCCTTGTCCTTATGGGGGACTTCAACTTGCCAGACGTTAACTGGGAGTGCCACACGGCTGACACGAGCAAGTCCAGGAGGTTCATGAAGCACCTAGATGATAACTTCTTGGTGCAGGTGCTAACGGAGCCAACTAGGAAAGGTGCCCTCCTACACCTGTTGCTAGAAAACAGAGAGGGTCTGGTGGGAGATGTGCTGATTGGTGGCCGCCTTGGTCATAGCGACCATGAAGTGGTTGAGTTCAAAATTTACGGTGACAGAAGGAAAAGTGCCACCAAAACCTCATCCCTAGATATGGGGAAAGCAGACTTCAGGCTGCTCAGGGAACTAATCAGCAAGGTCCCCTGGGAAACTGCTCTTGAAGGCCTCGATGTCCACCAGTGCTGGTCATTCTTTAAGCGATGCCTCCTAGAAGCACAAGATCAGGCAATTCCTAAATATCGCAAATCAGGCAAGCGGGGCAGGAGGCCGGCGTGGCTGACCAGGGACATTCTAATGGAGATTAGGCGGAAACAGAGAGTGTTTCGCTACTGGAAAGAGGGCCAGGTGTCATGGAAAGAATACAGGGATGCTGTTCGTGTTTGTAGGGAGAAAGTTCGTGGGGCCAAAGCACACCTAGAGTTGAAGCTGGCTGTGTCTGTGAAAGAAAACAAAAAGTTTTTTTTTTAGATATGTGAATGGAAAAAGGAGAACTAAAGAATACATAGGGCCGCTCCTTGATAGGGATGGTCTCCTCACAGACAATGACATAGGCAAAGCAGAGACGCTTAATGCCTTCTTTGCCTCTGTCTTCAATGCCGATGATGGGCTTCGGGACCCAGGGTGCCCCGAGCTGGAGGACCGGGACGGTGGGGATGACAAACTCCCAACCGACCCTGAACGTGTGCGGGATTTGCTACTCCACCTGGATCCCTACAAGTCCATGGGTCCAGATGGGATTCATCCCCGGGTGCTGAAAGAGCTGGCGGACGTCATCGCGGAACCTCTCTCAATTATTTTTCAACGATCCTGGGAATCTGGAGAGGTCCCAGTAGACTGGAAGCTGGCAAATGTTGTGCCGATTTTCAAGAAGGGTCAGAAAGAAGACCCAAGCAATTACAGGCCTGTCAGTCTCACGTCAGTGCCTGGTAAAATCATGGAGAAGATGGTTCTCGAACTTATTGAGGCGCACCTGGGGGACAAAGCAGTCATTGGTCCCAGCCAGCATGGGTTTGTGAAGGGTAGGTCCTGCCTAACTAACCTGATTTCCTTTTATGATAAGATCACCCATATGGTGGACCAAGGGAAACCAGCTGATGTGATTTTTTTGGACTTCAGCAAGGCTTTTGACACGGTTTCCCATAGGATCCTACTGGACAAAATGTCCACCATACAGCTAAATAAAAACATCATCCGATGGGTGAGCAATTGGCTAACGGGCAGGGCCCAAAGGGTTATGGTAAATGGGGCTGCGTCAGGCTGGCGGGCGGTCACCAGTGGGGTCCCTCAAGGCTCCATTCTAGGGCCGGTACTTTTCAATATTCTTATAAACGACCTGGATGTAGGAATAGAAGGTATTTTGAGCAAGTTTGCTGATGACACCAAACTTGGAGGAGTTGTGGACTCGAATGAGGGTGGAAAGGCCTTGCAGAGGGATCTGGACAGGTTGGAGAGCTGGGCGATCACCAACCGCATGAAGTTCAATAAGAGCAAGTGCCGGGTCCTGCACCTGGGACGAGGAAACCCTGGCTGCACGTACAGACTGGGCGATGAGACGCTGGAGAGCAGCCTAGAAGAGAGGGATCTGGGGGTCGTGGTAGACGGCAAGTTGAACATGAGCCAGCAGTGTGCCCTGGCAGCCAGGAGGGCCAACCGTGTCCTGGGGTGCATCAAGCACGGCATCGCTAATAGGTCAAGGGAGGTGATTGTCCCGCTCTACTCTGCGCTGGTGCGGCCTCACCTCGAGTACTGTGTGCAGTTCTGGGCACCACAGTATAAAAAGGACATGAAACTGTTGGAGAGTGTCCAGAGGAGGGCTACGAAGATGGTGAAAGGCCTGGAGGGGAAGACGTACGAAGAACGGCTGAGGTCACTGGGCCTGTTCAGCCTGGAGAAGAGGAGACTGAGAGGAGACCTCATCACAGTCTACAACTTCCTCGTAAGGGGGTGTCGAGAGGCAGGAGACCTTTTCTCCATTAACACCAGTGACAGGACCCGCGGGAACGGGGTTAAGCTGAGGCAGGGGAAATTTAGGCTTGACATCAGGAGGAGATTCTTCACAGAGAGGGTGGTTGCACACTGGAACAGGCTCCCCAGGGAAGTGGTCACTGCACCGAGCCTGACTGAATTTAAGAGGAGATTGGACTGTGCACTTAGTCACATGGTTTGAACTTTTGGATGGACCTGTGTGGTGTCAAGAGTTGGACTTGATGATCCTTAAGGGTCCCTTCCAACTCAGGATATTCTATGATTCTATGATTCTATGAAAATCTGCTTTAAAGGATGCTCTGATTAAAAGTTAAATAGACCTCTCTCAGCTGTGCTGATTACTGAGGGGGAGGAAAACACATGTGGTGTTACACAACATCTGTGATGAGGTGTCAAAAAAGCAAGCAAATCCCAGGTTCATACCCCTCACTCCCAGCAAAACCCAAATAAATACCAAAAAGCTGGATTTACAGGTGCAATACTTAGCCCCTCTTTGCTTGTATAGGAGAGGACTGTTTGGGGGCAAATAAGTGGCAGATGGCTATTTTCCCAAGAATAAATATGTCTGAAATATTGTGAAACATAATTCCATAGTGCAAATGCAAAGTTTGGGAAGCTTCAAAAATAATATTAATAACCCAAGGTACAAGTAACTACTGTATTAGGTTAGGTGTCAGTGTTTGTCAAGGGATTGTGGCTATTTCTGCTCATGAATATGGAAATGAACCAAGCAACCCTCTGAAAAGGAAATGCCTTGATAAGCTCTACAGCTATTGTGTTTTAATTGCTGGTAAATGCCAACTTCGATAATGTCATCTGCTGTGTACCTGTACAATCACAGTGCATTGGAATGAACTAATGACTGCAGAGCAGAAGGCTGGCCTGAAGCCACTGCAGGTGTATACCTTAATGAGGGTCTTTGGGGGGAGAGGTGCACTGAGCAAAAGACTTCTGAAGCTACTGAAGCTGTTGGAGCAGAGAGGGGATCAGCGTGGGTCCTTCCAGCCCAAAGGAAGATACATGCACATTAAGGATGTTTGGTTGGCAACTGCCCGACTCGTGCACACAAGCATAATACTAGCTGTAATGCCACTATATGCTCAGATGCAGAAATATGTCTGATAACAGTTACCAGAATGAGCATATTAGACACTGCTCATTGCATCTCTAAAAAGTGACCCAGGCCGGATCTCAGTGAACCACTGTGAAATTATCATCAGAGTGCTGATATGGAAGAAAATGTGCTGATGGCAGCTGCTTTTATCTGCAGTTTCCATTACAAAACTAAATTACTAGATTTATTTCCATTTCTAGATAAAAATTCTTTACTAGAACAAAGGATTACCCCTGCCTTACCCCATCCATAGTGACATGGCTTTGGGGGCTTCTGAAATGGTAGCTGTGGAGCACCACAATAAGACAATATATGGGTAGGAAATAAGAATATGCTCAGATTTTTTCCAGTGATCTGACTATTTTGACTTCAAACATTAAGACAGATATAAACATTTCAAATACCTGATCACTAAATTAAAATAACCCAAACAAGCTGCCAACACCACTTAGTGGTGAAGACACTAGGAACCTTGGATACTTGCTGTGTAACTGATCCTGAGATGTTGTGCACCCTGGGGAAACTCTGTTAACTTCTCAGTCCCTCTTTTCCTCCTACCCTTCTGTTCAGGCACATGCTGAAGTTCAGACTGTCCACCTGTGCAATCAAGGTGCAAGTGGTACTATGTTTGTGTCTTCTTTGGGTAGAAAGAATGAGGGTCTTCTGTTTAACCAGAGTGCTACTTCACATGCCACTTGCAATAAAGGAAAAGTATTTCTAGATCTACCAAGACAATCTGTCATTTCATATTCAGGCAGTAAATCCTTCATGGGTTCCTAGGAGACTTCTTAGGTAGCATCTTCATTTCTCCCTTTGCCTTTTAGGGCTCTTTGTGGTCTACTACCTTCCTTGGTGTGGTGGTTTCATACCAATGGCCAACTAAACTCCACCACACCACTCTCTCACTCCCCCTCATCAAAGGAAAAGGTGTGGGAAAAAATATGATGGGAAAAAAAAAAAAAGGCTCATGGGTTGAGATAAGGATAATTCAATTAAAGAAAAAAAGAAAGAAAAAAAGAAAACAAAACAACAAACAAACAAACAAAGACCACATAGAAGCAAAGAGAGGGAAAACTGCTACTAAACTTTTTTTTTTTTTTTTTTTTTTTTTTTTTTTTCACAATAGCCCTTCTATTTGCCAGTTATAGAGTGTTAGTTTCTAGCGATGCAGTGGCTGGAGGAGGACACCTCACTGCCATTTAATCAGATTATCCACCAACAATTTCATCAGAGAAACCGAAAAATACACATGGATACTATATGGAGACTGAAATCAACTCAACCCTCAAAGCGCTCTTTCCAAGAGGAGGAATTAGACATATAGGTTCAAGGCTCTATGGGAAAAGTATGTACTTAACTTAGTTGGTATATCAAACTGACACTCTACAACAGAGATGTAATAGTTAATACAGGAATGTCCTGCAGAGCTATTAAGCCTACAAACTAATTCCCCAGAGCATACATACCTCTCACCTTCTCTCCTGTTCTGTGCAAGTGCCGTTGCTTCAAACACGTTGTCTATATTTTGTAGCTGTGGCAATACACTGCCTTCTGTTTTGATAATTTGATTACACACACATTTACTCTGAGTCTTGTTCCAGCTTGGTTGCTCTGTTAAACTGTCATGATGCTGAGAGGGGGTGAGGGGAGAAGCGATAACCCTATAGCTCCATGCAGTCTTGCTCTTCCCAGGGAACTGAATCTGTGGCGCCCTACTCCATGCTTGTCAGTTGCTGGGAATGGTAAAAAATAGCAACATTTTTACAGGATGGAAGAACATATATTGCACTTTGGCCTTTCCTTGCTAATCTAAATAAGGTTAGACATATAACTAAGAATTTATTTAGTGCCAGTTTTAAACTGCTGTGTCCAGGGACAGATACTTATTACTAAATGAATAAAGAAGGCAAGAATCCTCATTCACTACTTCAGTTTCCTGTTATGTCTATCCTTACAGTTACTTGACACTTACAGCCTTGCAGCTGACCTAGTCTAGGGTCAATACTATCCATCATTATTTCCTGTCTCTGTCGGCAAGATTCAGTTGAGTTTTTTTGTATTTTTTGGTTGGTTGATTTTTTGGTTGGTTGATTTTTTGGTTGATTTTTGTGTGTATGAGTTTCTTTTTTTTTTTTTTTTTTTTTTTTTTTGCTTGTGCTTATACCTATTAGAAGGTGATCCTAAACTTTCAGTGCTGTTTTGCTCTTTTCTTCACTTCAGACTTTCTTTGCCAGATGGCTTGTGAGTTACCTTATTTTCTGGAAATTCAGGGCCCAGTGTTTACATGAAAGGCACTTTCAGTCTTTATCCCAACTCAATTTCCTTTGAAAACAAACAGTACTGAAGCAAATGTCACTTTGCTGCTTTGGCTCTTTTTTGTTTCCCTTTTAGTATACAGAAGCCCTGACATGGTTTCAAACTGATTGACAGAAACACTTGTTTCCTCTTGGGAACCCTACCGCAATGCTAGACCTATAGAGCCATGTAGGACCCAAGGGCCAGGACTCAGATGAACTTTCTTAGTTTGTTTCATGTTCAGAGTAGTCAAACTTGAGGAAAACAACCACACTGCAGGGGGATGCAATGCACAACACCAGTTATCAGGGTAACTTTTGCAGGCTTGTACGCACATCGAGAGAGACTTGTGCCTTTGGCTAAAAGGCTAGACTTGGACATGAGTGAACATCAGTAAGTACAAAACAGAGCTGTTCACTCTCTGTGATGCTGGGAAGCGTCACAGATGCAGATCACAAGTTCAGTTTCTTTTATACACCCAAACTTCATATAGCTCATGTCAAGCTCCTTCATCAAACACACTAGTGAAAAAAAAAAAAAAAAAAAAAAAAAAAAATCATATATTTTTAAAAGACACAGGTAAGATTGGAAGAGCTGTATGATTTTGCTATCCATTCCAGGAAATATGGAACTATAAGTGAGGGTTGAATTGCAAGTTATCAGTCCCTGGGGTTTGTTGTGTAAACAGGTCACTTGCTGTTGAATGAGACACAACAAAATAATTAATTCCTTCTCCAGAGTTGTCTTAATGAGGAAAGCACACACTACAAGATCTTTAAAGTACCCTTTGCACAAGGTTACACTATTACTTGTATGAGAAGCACCAATCACATGTGAAAGACTCTGATTTCAGATTAATTGAAAGAAAAGGAACATAAAAGCCTGAAGCTTTGGAACAGAAGGATGTTTGTTTCAAAATTTGCTAAAAGGCTTGGGTTCAGGGAGCTATGAAGGTTCAGCTTAAGGTCAGATCTGAAACTCCACGGTCAGTTCCAAAAAATTCCTTTATATAACTTCAAATGGGCTCTAGTATGCTTAACACAAATCTGTCCACATTTTAGCTAGATAGTGAAGCAGTGCTGAAACAAATGCTACAGCTGTCTAGGTATATGGGGATTGGGAGTGTTATCTATGAAGATCAACAGTGTCCATTTAAATTAAATGCTTAAACTTTGGCACACTGATAGTCCCTGCCTTGCTGAAAATGAATGGATGCTCTTCTAGATGGATGGGTACTCAGATACCTGGAATGTAGACTGAAGTTAGGTTCCTCAGCAAGGTAGCTGGATACCTCCTTGGTTTTGTAAAAGAAGTGTGCTTAAAAAGTATGGAAAATTTGATGTGCAGTAATAAAGATACTTCAGACAGCCTTTTCAGCTTTCAGTAGAGTGCTGGATGCTGTGTTTTGGAAGACATCTCTTTCCTGGTCAGACTACAGGTCCTACTTTCTGTAATACTCATCTGGGAACTAAAAGCAGGTATGATTACTGCGGTCAGTGGAGATGGAGTTGCCCTGTTCTTTGCAGCCAGTGGAAAGATGGATGTCATCATAAGGCAGTTAGACTTACAGTGGGGGGATTTGCTCTTGGAGATGGCTCTTTCCCTCCATCAAAAAAGAGGCTTCAAACTATGAATGTGCTTTCTTTAGTTATGTGAAGTTGGATAGGTGAATACCAGTTTCTGGTGTTAAATCATTTGAAGAATTGGTGCTGTATAAATGGATAAGCCAGGTTCTCAAACTATCAGCCTTAATAATTTGACAGGACAAGGCACAGACCATGCGTTTCTTGGGAGTGTTGCCCATGCAAAAAGCAAAATATGTTAATTTGGGCCAGTCTTAGTTATCCTAAAGTGTTAGAAAAGGCTTGTGTACTATTGATGATAGGTAAGAATAATTGCTATTTCAAACAAGACTTAAAAGACCCCCTTTTAAAAAAATAATAAAAAAATCCTCCTCTTTCTCTACTCACTATGTTTTGACATTTTTCACCTGAATCTTCTAAGTGTGCTTTACCATGATGGAAAAAGGTCTTCCTGAAAAGAGGAAGAAGCATCTTTAAGTAGCCCCTGCAGCATGGTGTCTTTCTGATATTTGGTTCAAGCACTCCAGATGAGCAGCATTAGTCACAAACCATTACAATAGCTGGCTGCAAGTTGTCTGTGGCTGCAGCTGAGCAGGAGCTGGGCACTCAAGGCAGAACCATGCAGTACAAAGCACAGCATTTCTGATAAAAGCAAAATAAATCCCCAGGTCCCCAAGTAAATATTGTTTGCATGTATAGTTCACTGTGGCTGGCTACCAGGAGAAATAAAACATGTGGAAGACAGTGCTTTTGGCTGAGGGTACACAGCTTGACTTAGATAATAAAGGGTGTTGGTACAGGATCTGGAGTAATAAACACCATATTTTAATGATGATGATGATTATTATTATTATTGGAAATAACAGAACACGGAGTTATTGTAAGTGTTATCTATTTCCATCAGCATTCTGTTGTGTTTGTGACAGTAACCTCTGCCTGGATTTGTTTGTGTTATCATTATCCTAGGAGCTTTTAGAGAGGTTGCTAATGGCTTGTGATTCAAATGCACCTGGAAAGTGCATGTTTGTTAGCACCTTTGCATCTGAAAGGTGAGCAAGGAGTAATCATGAAGTCAGTATATAGGAGGGGAGAGTTAGCTCCCTACTTCCTCTTATCTCTCTGGGAGGGGGTAATTAAGAAAAGTATTAGTTTAGATGAAGATCAAGTATAGATGGGTTTTTCAGGAACTCTCTGTTTTCTGCTACTTTATCCTTAGTCTGCAGTTTTTACCTAACTGAGAAAATCAAAAAAAGCTCCATAGAAGCTTCTTAGCATGACACAGCGAGTAGTTCTTGCTTTTTCTAGAGGCCTGTTACACTTTTATTCAATGTTATCTTCATGATATTTGTTTGGAGATTTATGCTCCTTTCTAAAAGTCTTATTGTTCTGTCAAGATAACATAGCAAGCCTGGTCCCCTTCTTCAGGGGATGTCCCAGTTCTTTGCAGCTACTCAACTCCACAATGTTGCACCATAGGTCTGTGTTGTCTTTTCTCACCTTGTGAAACAGAAACTTTTTTTTTTTTTTCTCACCTTGTGAAACAGAAACTTTTGTTGTTGGCTTAAGAATTAGAAGGCTTGAAATGTAGGAAACCTTCACTGTTACTGATAGCTTCTCTCTTCTTAGTATACAGGTCTGCTTTTCCTTATAAAATGACCAGTTTGGGGAGGTGAAGGAAAGAGGTACTGGTTATAATCTGTGTCTAGACTCAGAATGGACCCTGATATCCTTTCAAGAAGAGCGGCTGATGCCTTTGTTGGATAAAGGACTTGTTTTTCCTGCTTATCAGGTTGAGCTGTTATGTATGGTGTAGGAAGAGAGCAAAGGTGTTTTTTGTCCTAAATCCGTAGTTTGAGGCAAGTAGTTAAAAATAGTAGTAGAGGGGAGTAGTTAGAGATAGCATATGAGCTAACCTCTCCTGCATATGCATTCTTGAGTTGAAACAAAGTGAGTGTGTGTGATGAAGAAATAACAGAACACTGAAGAAATAGTATTTTGTTCAGCCCAACTTGACCAGTGGGCAAAATCCAAAGCTATGGGTACTTGCTGAATGGGAGCTTTGTTATCTTATGCTCTTCTCAAGGTTTACACAAAATGAAAATCCCTGTGAGTGAGCACTGGAAGAAAAAGAAAAGCTTTTCCCTTCTGTACCTTTATACCTGGGAAGAAGGTGTTGTCTCTCTCTTTTTTTAGGGGAGGAGGAAGAGGACAAGAGAGGGGTGGAATTATTTTGTTATTGGAAGGAAGTCTATTCTTTTCCTTCTTCCAGCCCTGGTAGTTCTTAATCCATCCCGAGCCCATAGATAATAAAAAAACCTTTCACATGCAAATATGTCAATTTATTTCTACAATAGCAAACCAGTGAGGGCTGAAAGGGAAGCCACTGTAATGCTGACAGTTGTATTGTTCTGAAACCATTCTGCTTCTCAAATTCAGGAGCAGTCTAATCAAAGGTCATTCAAGGCTTCATCATCTTGATGCTTCTCATCTTTCTCAAATCTTTCTTTGTAGCAAAATTGCTGACATGCTCACCTACTCAGCTCCACCTGGCCATATTACATCAATCTGGTTGTCAGAGTCGAGGAAGTTTCTCTTCTCCTATGGCCTGAGAAATGCCTTTACTTCTCCTCCCCCTCTGTCTAGAGCAGCATTGTCTCAGGAGAAAAGGAATGGAGGGCAGGGTGTGCATTTTTCTGCATGGCTTTTTTGTCTCTCTAGCCACAGGGAGATGCTGTTTGAGAAGGCAGTCAAGCTTTGTATCACAGGCTTGCCAGAGCGGATTGTTCCACTTTTATTTTGCAAAGAATACAACACTTTTTTTCCTACTCATACGTAAATAGAAATGGATAAATGTACTCAAGTGTTCTGCATGGATAAACTATAATAAAATGTTCAGATTCTTTCCTGAAAATAGTGCCTGTGTAGAGGGCTTGCATATGTAAGTTAGGAAACTAAAGGACCTGCTTTATACCACTCAGTTTTGCACCCTAGGCCAAGTTGAGATGAAATTATAATTTATTGTAACACTGAAAACCCTGCAAGCATAAAGTCTTGCTCCAGTCTGCAAGCAGACTGGTGGCATGTATGGGGCACTGAAGCTAGGCACTCCTGACTGCTAGCGTAACAGTGTTTCTAGGTCTGAGATGGCTTGAGTCGAGTCCTTGGGGAAGGACTTTGCACAACACTTCTATGTTAGGGGTTTGCAGGGCTGGACCAGGACTGTGTCCCTCCTGTCCCCCCAGGATGGGCCGGGAAACAAAGGATATTCTGGGGGCTGTCTGTTCAGTGCTGCAGTACCAGCCCTGAAGCTGCCAGTTCTTAATGTTCCCAGGGGGACATCTATTTGTGTTTCAAGAAGCTTTGCATAAATTGGAAAACCTCTTACCCATTGGAAAAATGAGCACTAAAGGAGATGTAAGGAAGGACACTGCCTTTATTGTGACTCTGAAGCCGGATAAATGTTTGAATTAACTCAGGTGATAATAAGCAAAATATAATGACTACCCTCGTTTCCCAAAATGTAGGTATACTGCTCTGCTGAAGGATTTTACAACAATACCTGTGAATATTTGTTCTGCCTTTGTCTTGAACATATCTTTGTGGATGTACCTTGAAGCTGAAGTCAGCAGCTTCCCTCTGGGAGCTTTGGTTAATTACACAACAGTTACACAAGAGGAGCCATGTGGATTTCAGCTGTGGCCTTTTCTTAATGCATTTTAAAAGCAAATACAAAGCTTACAAAGCCTTGAGTTAAGTCCTCTGAGGTTTTTCTCAACAGCTGCAACAAGTGAGTGTGCAAACCTCTGTCAGATCAGAGGGTCCCTCTGGGTGTGTGCACTGGAGAATTGTAGGAAGGAGGAAAAGCAGCTTTAAGCTACCTTCATCCCTCCTCCCAGGCATCCTTTCCAGAGTTCAAGTAGCTATAGAAACTAGGAAGCCATCTGGTTATGTCAGCTCTTGGCAAGCAGGAACATGACTCATGATTTATAAAGAGGCAGCTGGTAAACAGGGATGAATTCTAACAGTGGGCAAAATATCACTTTTATTGATACAAGAATAATCTTATTGTTACTGTGTGCCCTATTTCCTCCTACCTGTAGAGGTTTCTGTGAGAAAACTATTGAAAAATAAAGTGGCTTAGAAGGTAGCCATTTCCTAGTGGCCAGTCCTAATAGTTTCCAACCATTCATCTGTGACATTGTGTTAGCATTTCCTACAAATATTTATGGGCAAGTTTCTTTATAGAAAAATTTCCGACTTGAACAGTTTTATTTTTATTCAACACAGTATGTGTTGTACCAGATATTGCCTATATCTGTATAATAAGTCATTTGTAACTGCTGCTTATCAAAGTAATTCCTATTTCTGAACAACCTAAATCACAAACATCTTCAAATCTGAACTCTGACCATTTCCCACCTCTTGTCCTGAAATCTGCAAAATGTCTGTAGTTTCTTTTTAATCTGTAAAGGAAGCAGCAGTTGTCTGTTTATATTACATTCAGGCTTACTTGAGCCTTTGACAGCATCCTGTACTTCTGGAAGACTACTTCTGTTGTAGTTGATGTTGATCATGGAATTTCTGTGAACGCCTTTTTTAATTAAAAAATTGGGCTGTTTAAAAATAAATTGATTCAGTGCCAGTTAATTACTCTAAAATGGAGAAGCATGTGCTTCCTGCCACAATTAATTAATCCACTGGAGGTTTCCTAGCTCACATATGCCTGTATTCTAATTATATGGAGACAGTTTCTGCCATGAAGCATTAGCATCCAACCACCAAGGAATATGTACACTTCCACAAGGCTCATCTGCTGGGTCAGCTGTCAGAAATAAAGATGGTGAAGACCTGTTAAATCACATTGTCCCATCCTCCTAGTTGGCATCATTTCTCTAGCGTTTGAGTTCTTTGTTCCCTACCTTAATGATCAAGGAAGGGAATTTCTCTGTGGGGAGAAAAGCATCTGAATTTGTGGGCCATGACCTTGCAGATATGCAATTAAGCCATGTTGAAAATATTGTAATAATCCTAGACCAAAGAAAATAAAATATCCAGTACAGAGCTTGGGAGTGGCAAAACTTTCCAAGTACACAAGGTAAAATGTGGCTGTAGGTATTTCATTCAGACATTTTGTTGTCATATTTGATATATTTTTATTCTTTTTGAACTAAATGCAAGAGACTGGGGAAGGGAAGGGGAAGGGAGAAGAATGTTTTGGTTTATACCTGAGAAGGGTGACAAATGAAGCTATGGGGAATATTCAAGACACTGCTAACACCTTTGCTTTTGTTTGGCTTCCTACCATGAAGAGACTGGGAGCTGAGGCAGATGAGCCCCAGACCTTGGTTGGTCAGGTTAAGAATTGTACTGCAAGGATGAATGGCAGCTACAAATTCTTTCAGGTGGGCAGAGATGTGTGGCTGGAAGACTTGTTCTGAGCAGTGCATGCAAAGCCAGGCTGATCAATAGGGGCCCAACTAGTGACTGAAACAAACATCTGTCAGACCTGCCCAGAGGGGCTGCTGGACAGAGGAGTCTCCTGGAGCTGCATTTGGAGACACAAGGCTCACAGCTTTCAGCCTCACCTCAAAGTAATGTGTATTTCACAGTCCATTTCTCTGTTTAGCTTCCTTCTTGATCTACGATCAGTTCATACTGATAAACTCTGCAGGTCAATATTTAAAGTACTCAACATCTAGGTAGCCAAGTTCACTCCATTTGTCTATTAAAATTATATACCTCAAAGATCTTAGTTACATATATTTATTTATTTATTTGAGATACAAAAATTGTACCAATGCCTCACCCTATATGAAAAACACCCCCTTCAAGAACGAAACCTGTCTGTTTCCTCAAGGAGACTGTTAGCTGCAGAAAGCAGGTCTTAACCCGCTGCGTGAGTGGATACTAGAGATGAGCAAGCAAGTGGTCTGGTGGGTCAGGCAGAGAGAATCAGTGATGGCAGCAAGGAGGTATATGAAGAACTTTGTAATTCTGCTTTTGTGCTGTAGCTTCACCTGGACATTTAGTCTCATAGGAAGAAAAATGCACAGGTCGGTTTAAATTGGGTATAATTTTGTATTCACTGATTACATTTCATTCTGTCTTTCTGGCACAGTGGCAGTAGGTTGCTGTGGAAGATGGCAGTGGGCAAACCTGCTGTGTGACCAGGCATGACAGAAGGCTGCAAATAACACATGGTGCTGGTTAACTTCTTGAGGAATCCAGGTCCTGATGTCTTGATTCATGAGGTTCACAAGCAAGGACAGGTGCTGTTTCTGTAAGAGGCAGAGGGGAAACATCAAGGGCTACAGCCCAAGGCAGTACGTTTTACTTCCAGAATATTCTAAGCAATGGGTCTGCTGAGCCACAATAATTTTTTTTAGCTTCCATTAAAATTATAGCTGTGCAATATACCTGAGAACATAATGAGAAACTTAAGTGTTGATATTCAACATATAACTTCTGTTTGGAAGTAATTACCAAGTGTAAGCTGTGTTTGCTGAAACAGGATACAAAATATGCTGAGACCATTAATTCTTCCCTGTGGAAGTGGCCTGTTCCTAAGAGCAGTATGTAACTGCAGGTGCTGTGTCCTCCCTTGGCGTATATCTTGCCAGGACTGTAATTTTAATTCTCTAAATATGTTTTACCGGATCAGTTAACATCTTTACTCTTGTCAGGGAATCTCAATGTTTAACATGAGATTTTAATTATGTCCAATATCATTCCTAGGAAGGTGCCTAGCTGGGAGGTGAAGACTTTTGCCAGAAATGCAGGAAACCAAGCTTCTGAAAAGCCACGTTTTTTCAGCGGTATATCATTTATGGCACTGGTCACAAAGCATTTAATCATGTGCAGAAATGTTATCCAGTTCAGCAAAGCTATTTTCTGTATGTGGGAGCTCCCCAGCTGTAAAATTAGGATAGTAGAACTTTTCTCTCTGCTCTATGAATTTAAAGGGTTTGTAGATGAACCTATGAGTATTTGTCACCAAGCTAAGAAGAGTGGTAGTTATTATTCATTGAGCTGCAAAATGGAGGCTGGGGGAAACAGTAAAGATTGGGCACCAGATGAATACTATGTCCATCAATTTTTATATTATTTCTTATATTTATTATAGATCTGACAGCTGGAGGCATGTGATTAAATGTTATATCCTACATTTCAAAACCAAATAAATGAAATGCAGTTGCTGCCCTTGGTTATAAGGGAGGAAAATGTGAAGACAGGGCTGGTATGTTAGCTCAAAGAGGAGAGAGAGCAGAAGCTGAAAGCAAATACATTTTGATTTCTTATTAAGATCTTGCAGTTTTTAAGTCAGTGTCATGACTTCAAGGGTGGTAAAGGGAAGTCCAGAATCTTAAGGAGGTCTGGGGACTGATAATTAAACAAGATCAAGTGTTAAACACAAAAATGTAAAATGGTTTACAAATAGTTTTGCTTCTTGATAGATTAGATTATGCTAGTTTTCAACCCCTCTGGTTTTACCTGGTCAATTAATTCTTACTGCTTGGTTGTGAGCACAGTACATAGTAACCATCCTCTAAGCTGTTATGGTTGTGTTAACCAGCTAAACAAGCCATGCATTGTTTTGGGAGGAAGAGAGGAATTATCTGTGTAACTGTAAGACCCAAAGGCTAACCTATTTCTGCCAAAGCAAACACATTCTGTCACACTTGGCAAATTAGAGGGGAAAAAAAAAAAAAAAAAAAAAAAAAGGAATGAAAATGTAGCAAGTTGACTCTTATAGCAGCTGCTCTCTTTGGATCTTTGAATTTGGGCAAAAACCTCTGGGAAGGCCTCTACTGGAGAATGCATGCAGTGCATCAAGGCTAAGAAAGCCTTCCAGCAGCTAACCAGCTGAGTCTGTGCTTGATGTGCTTCAAATGTCACTATTCCATAGAGCTACTGGCTGTAAAGTCAGTCTGTTCAGTCTATACTTCTGACAGCTGGTAGAGCATTTCAGAAAAGGAGGTGGAATAAGGTTAAAGTGTCTTTCATTCTCCTTCACCTAGAATGAATGTTTGTATGTAAGACTACTTTAAAATGGATGTTTGGGAAGATTTCTTGTTGCAGTATTTCTAGTTTTTCTACCATTTCAGAGGGGCCCATGCTGTGGCTTAATGTGTGCCAAGTACTCTTACTCTGGGCATGGTGATTTCAAAGACAAGTAGAAGTTGGTGCAATAAACAAAAGCATCCTGTATTGGTCCTCTTACCCCTCTGCCTGTCACAACTTGCTTTCTTTGCCACGTACACTCTCACTGATGTTGTATGTAATCTCTTGAATGTCTGTAGTGAGGACCTACAAGGCGTTTACCTTAAAATAAATTGCTGCTGTCTTTGTTCCATCAGTTAAGTACCTTTAAGCGATACCTGGACTCGTCTCTACCATTCTTCATTTCTGGCTATTTCTTTCTGTCCGATCTTCTGAGGCTATGAGTTTTCTTTCATTTACTATACATATTTTTAAGATATTAGACTCTGATTTTATGTTCTTTTTTAACTGTCACCTGATCCTTCTGTAGTTTGTTCTAGTCCTTATATCACTTTGTGGTTGTCTTTGAAGTCTTTCTAGTCCTTGCCTTTTTCTGAAATTTAAAGAGAATATAGAGATCCTCAGTTCTGAAAGCTCTGTTGCATTGTGGCTGTGTAGACTGGCATCTTCACCTCCCTGCTTTTCTGGGTGTTCTTCTGTTTTGTGCATCTGAGAATAACCTAGGAGTATACAGCTGTTAGCCCAAATCTGCTGTCAGCTATGTCAAGAAAATGAAGATGAGGAGTGAATGAAAATAAAACTGCTAAAAGCCTCTGGTGCTGCCCTTACTTTTATTTTGAAGATTGTTAAAAGAGAAGAAATAAAGCAGAGAGATCAAGGGTAGATCAGAAAAGCAGTTTTAAATTGGAGAAAATACAGACTCAGAGTGATGTGATGTTCTGTTCAAGGTCCCAGCTGTGGCTGGTGGTTTTCTTGGAGAAAGTTGGCTGGATGATGGTAGTCAGATTTGACTAAGGTGCTGATAAATTGATCTTATTGATCTTTTTTTTTTTTTTTTTTTTTTTTTTTTGGTAATATTTCTGAAGTGCTTAAAGGAGTTATATCTTTAGGCCTTCAATGATAATTGAAGTAGAAGCAGAAGCCCTGAAATCAGGCAAATCTACTTAATACCACTGATCTAAAAATCTACTTAACATTTGTCTAGTGGTAGCGTAATACTGCCTGTTTAAACAATATGACTATCATTTAAGTTCTGACAGTGGGCCTGGGTCAAGTGGGTAGTCAAATGTCTGCATACTAAGAAGGCTCAAATCACAGGTCTCTGACTTCATAGGTCAGTATGAGTGAGTGAATTTCTGCTCCTAAAGTGTTACACCCATCAGAAGTGACAGAATAGGTAGCTTGCATAGATCTAGTTAGACAAGAAGAGCAAGGCTAGAACTCATGACTTGGGGGATCACACCAGTGGAAATTTGTTTTGACATCAAAACAAATCTGGATCATAACAGTATCTGGATGTCATAGCAAAACAGCTGGTATACAAGTACACTGTGGGATCCTAAGCAGAGTACTAGGGCAGGGATGATGGTGTTTTTTGGCATGGGTTGGTCTTCTGGCATTGGAAGAGCAGAGGTCTAAGGTACACTCAACCACAGTATGTTCACACGTCTAACTTTAAGCAGGCATGTAATCTTGGCAGATATAACAATTCAAGAGACCATTCTGTCCCAAATTCCCTAGGTTTTCTCTTATTGCTCCTTTAGTTCAGCTAATGGAAGCTCTCCTCAACTTTTCCTGTGCAAGGTCAGCCAGGTTAAGTTACTGATCAGTTGCCTCTGGAGCAAACCCATGTGAATTCAGTAGAACTGTCTAGCTGTCTGCACAGTAATAAATTCAGAGTGCCTGGGAATGTTTGCAGACACAGAGTTCAGTGGCAAGGAATGACTTTCGCACATGCTGGTATGTGCTTTTAAAACCCTATCACAAGGGGGCACTGTGCAGAGCCTGTGTGTTAGGAGTGATTCCTCAGTTACTGTACAGGCAGAGAAAAACTTGGACCCCATATGTGAAAGGACTAATTTGCCTGGGCCAGCAACATGTTAGACTGTTTCTACAAATTACTAATGAATGATAAGAATGTATTGTCTGGGAAGGTTAGCTGGTTTGTAGATGCACCCGTGCATTATAAACAAAAACATCATTCAGGGAATTATTTCTATTTAGTAAACTATTAAATAAATGCTTACCCATGTTACAAATGCTACACTCCCACTAAATCCATGCATTTTGGAGGGGACTTGATTATTAATTTCCTGACTGTAATACCAAGTTGACTCCTGAAAGGCAGGAGGGTGATGTTCTCTGTACATCAGGAAGCACTTCTCTACTATGTGAGTGAGCACTGGCACTGATTGCCAGAGGATTTGTGGAGTTTCTCTCCTTGGAGATGACCAAAAACTGTCTGGACAAGGTCCAGGGCAACCTACTTCAGGTGGTCCTGCCTGTGCAGGGGAGTTGGACCTGATGACCTCCAGAAATCCCTTCCAATGTCAGGCATTCTGTGATGATTGTGCAACTTAGTAAGGATTCACTCTATAAAATATACACATCACAACAGAAATAATTGGAGCAGAACCTCTTGACATGGTTGTTTTTCAAGCTCCTGCTCATTTTGAATCATCTTCAAACCTCATTTGTCGTTAATATCTCACCCCTCCCTTCACCTCTTTTAGTTTTCTTTTCATTTTGTTCAGTGCTTAAGCTTTAGAATAAGCTGCCACAACTAATTAGAAGCACATCAGCACATAATTTCTGTGCCATCCGGAGATCTTTCATGCCCACTTGGAAGAGGCTCACTGGCCAGGAATAGCTAGCTGTTGCTACTGCAAGGCTGTAAGGTGAGTCAGATATTGCTCCATGAAAGGGAAAACAGTTACGGCTGTAAATAAAACAGCATGAAAGATAAGAAAACTGACCTAACAACTTTAATCATCAGGCAGTTTTTGCATGTTGCTCTGCTGAACTCCTCTTTTTGTAGATTTTTAGAGACAAATTATTTAAGTCACCCAGGCTATCCCTAGGGCAAAATTAAGATGTTCTTCCCTTGTAATATATTTAAATCTTATCCAGTCTTGTTTGGAGACATTCAAACTCCTGAAGAGAGATGAAGCACAATCATATTTCTCAATAATAATTAAAGAGTTACTGTGCATGAAGTTTCATCCACATGTTTATCTCTTTAGCTTGTTACTTCCCTTAGATGGGGAAAGTGTTATAACTAAAAATAAAAAGAAAAGCTGCCCTGTTTGTGATACAACTAATCAAGAACTTGCTCAATCTGCAGCTTCCCTTCTGACAGAGGGAATGCATGAGTCAGCTGATGACCAAATCAGCAGTTTTCTACAGAAAGGTTGTTTGCTGCTGGAAGCTGTCACGAAGTTAGTGGGTTCATTTCAGTGAAGCTTCCTGAACGAATGAATGCTTTACTGGAACTGTCACTAAAGAGACATGAAAGATGAAAAATCAAAAGGTAGTGGAGATGGGAGAGCAGGAGAAAAGAAGCAAAACAGCTGAGTGAAAAGCTTGTATCAAATTCTGAACTTCCTCAAAGATGAAACCTATTTGTGCCTGTAGTATTGATTCTGCCCCCATATTTAAAATTAATTTTGATCTTGTTTTCAAAGAAATCTGAAGGTCCTAGTCACTAGGAATGAGCCCAAAATATTGATACAGTGCTTTCAATTATCCCTCCTATAGTTTGGTATCACGGGTGTTTGTAGACACAGCCAAACACTTGTACATTAGTGACTGGAGCAAGGATTGAGATTTCCTCACTTGAGCTATTCAGGGGAAGGTAATTTTCCAAATGCCAATAGTGGCTTGAATTGTCGGTTTCTTTTCTAACTTATCAATAAAAGCTGCTTTGTAAATACCGTTAATCTCTCATTTATATGCATTCAAGCTTAGACTGAAGACTATAGCATGTACTGTTGTTCTGATCAGATAAAATGATTTCCTTAGGATGAAAGATGAAATTGGCTGTATAGCATGTACTCCTTTAGTGAAAGAATAGCCTGCTGCTTCAAGGCTTCACCATGGTGTGGTAGAGCTTGGGTTTATATAGCTTTTTTCCTGCTGCATTTTGTATCCTTTATGACAGGTACAACTAGAAGTACAACTGTGGCACTTGTTGGTGTCACCACTTTAGCTCTGTAAGGAGAACATCCACTCCATTGCTACTATATATATAGATAAGGTGTAGAGACACATACAATAGGACTAAAATGCAGCTCATGTCATTTGAATTTCACATACTGATATTTGTTTTAAGTATTGTGCAACTTGTCTTGTTATTCAGATTCCGTCTTTATAGTTTAATGATATACCAGTGTATTAGGCTTATGTGGCAAGGTTTTGGCAGTGGGGAGCTTCAGGGGTGGTTTCTGTGAGAAGAGTCTAGAAGATGCCCTATGTTAAATAAGGGTCAGTTTCAGCAGGCTCCAAAGGGACCCGCTGCTGGCCAGAACTGAGCCAATAAGTGATGTTTTTTGTGCCTCTGTGAGAGCATATTTAAAGAAGGGGGAAAACAAAAAACCTGCTGCACAACAGCAGCTGGGAGAGCAAGGAGTGAGAACCATCCCTGCAGCCCCCCAGGTCAGTGCAGAAAGAGGACAGGAGGTGCTCTAGGCACGCAGCAGCAGTTCCCCTGCGGCCTGTGGAGAGGCCCCTGGTGGAGCAGGCTGTCCCCCTGCAGCCCATGGGTCCCACATGGAGCAGATCTCCACGCTGCAGCCCGTGGAGGAGCCCCCGCTGGAGCAGGTGGATGTGGCCTGGAGGAGCCTGCGGCTCATGGAGAGCCCCCGCAGGAGCAGGTCCCAGGCCGGAGCTGCAGCCTGTGGAGAGGAGCCCACACAGGAGCAGTGATCTGGGGGGAGATGCCACCCATGGGGGACCCGTGCTGGAGCAGTTTGCTCCTGAGGGATGGACCCCATGGTACGGAGCCGTGTGGGAGCAGTTCTTGAAGAGCTGCTGCCAGTGGGAAGCCCATGCAGGATCAGTTTGGGAAGGACAGCATCCTGTGGGAGGAATCTCAAGGGAGCAGGGGCAGAGAGTGACCATAAAGAGCTGGTGGAGGAAAAGTGTCAGGGACTAACCACAGCCCCCATTCCCCTGTTCCCCTGCACCACTCATGGGGAGGAGGTGGAAGAGGGTGGATGGAGGGTAGGTGTTTTTTAATTTTTCTTTGTTTTTCACTGCTCTAGCTTGTTAGTAAGACGTAATAAATTACATTAATCTCCCTATGCTGGGTCTGTTTTAACTGTGATGGTAATAGTTGAGCAATCTCCCTGTCCTTACCTCAACCCTTGAGCCCTTTTCATCATGTTTTTTTTCCCTGTTCCCTTTGAGGACAGGGGAGTGAGAGCAGTTATAGTGGAGCTGAGCTGCTGCCCAGCTCAGTAAAACCAGCACAGCAAATATGTCGGGGGGAGGGGGGAGAGAGAACAAACCCTTGCATGTGTGCTTGCTCTCTGCAAGTGTTGTGATCATTAGTTTTTTCTCCCTTAAAGAACTGCTATTAATCATATTTAAAAAGAAAAACAAAAAACACCCAACTCCTCTGGCAGTAGCTGTCTCGGGAGGGTGGTAATACCGCATGGTGGTTTATTGCACAGGGTCAACAGTTCAAGTCCACCCCAGCTCATTGTCTCAAGACATTAAAGAAAATGGAGTGCATCCTCTCTGCCAGCTAACTCATAACATATGCATCCAGCTCACCATTGCTTCTAATTGTCTCCCTTAGTTGTCAAATTCAGTAGAGAGGCCAAAAGGTGAGGGAGACTATGAAAAATGAATTCCTCTCTCTTTCTAATAACAATCCCATTAAAGGACGTTAGCAAGGAAGTAGGTGTATGTAGGAAAGTGATAGCATGCATCATCATTGCTTTTACATCAACACCCAATATTGTTTTCCTGAGTTGTCAGACTAGTTCTCGTATAGGAGCACTACATTAAATATTTATTTCTTTTTCTGTTGAAGAGAACTAGTTAATGAGAAGGCCAAAGAGTATGCTGTGAATGAATGGCAACAGTTCTTTTAGTTTATTATTAACTTAAAAAGGGGGAGGAAAAAAGCATGAATTGGTGGATTTTTCTTGGTGTGTATAGTTATATGTATATATACATACTTGTAGTCATACTCTATTTGGCTTGCACGTAGGTCTGGATTATCATGTAACTGAAACAACTGTCTGTTTTTTATATTAGTTTTTTTACATTGGATTTTTATTTATTTATTATTATTTTTTCCCAATGGAAGAGTTTGCTTTGGGTGGAGGAATGGGGAGGAAAGCCAAGCTGAGCGACTTTGCATTGCTGTTTCAGTGAGACGCTAGGATGGAAACCCATTCAGGGTAGGTAAAGGTGACAACCTGCGATCCTAAGGGCAAAAAGATGGTTTTAAGAAGTAGTCATGTCTGGTTACAGTGAGCTACTGCTGTTTCTATTTTGGGCCTGTTGAGATATGCAAGAGAGAGAGTGATGCTAGTTTCTAGAAACTAATTGTATGCACACAAATGCAAAACGAACCAATTTAAGATCAGAAACGAGCTTTCAAATACGTTTCTTGTAATTGAATTGTTCCAGAGGCCCTTGTGTCATCCTGCATGGCTAATGACATTTGTATACTTGTTCCTTAGCTCTAGCTTTAGCAAGGAAACATAACCAGGTAATTGTGTTTTCCTAGAGGAGCTTGTCCCAGAAGAGTAATTTTATGATTCAGTCTCATTAAGTGTTCCTGGGGTAAGAAATATCTCTGAACCTATCCATGAATGTTCTTCAGGTTATATAATTTCTTGCGGAGCTAGAGAAAGCTGTATCCTATCCTTGATATTTTGTGGCTGTTACATAAAAATTCTTTGCCTTAAATTAAAAAAAAAAAAAAAAAAAAAAGTCAGAGACCAGTAAAACTCCTTGCTGTGGCAGGGAAGCATTAGCTGGTGATTATTCCCTCTTCAGACATCAGGACTTCAGAGTCTAGGGGATGCACCAGATACAGAGAGGTACAAGGAAGGTTTGACTCAGCACAGTTTGTGTCTTGACATTTGGTGTTGCAGATAGGATTTCACATTTCTTTCATCAGAGAACATCACTTATTTGAAAGCCATGTCCTTAATAAATGCTTCAACTATGGCTAATCCATAGAAGATGAGCAACAGCATCCACCGTCCTATAAAAAAAAAAAAAAAAAGCCATTTTCCGGAAGGGCAATTTAGGTGCTTAAACCCAGAAAGTGTTCTTTGGTAATGGATTGCACAATCATGTGGGTATGTAACTGGGAGGTAGATGGTGAAATGGGGAAGAAAGGTATGGGTTTTATGCAATCTGCACCCACAACTTCTGCACACCATATGCAGAACCTCCCATTCCCTGGTGTCTATGCATGGTCTAAACTGAGTTTTTGATTTTCAGGACCACAGCCTATATTACTTTAAATGATTTAAGAAAAAAATACATTTCAATTGTTTGAGAATCCAAAAATCTCTCCTGGTCCAGGCTCGTGTATGACCCACTGATTTTTACCTTTTTAGAAAAAGTGGAGAAGAAAACAGGGAACTGAGGCCCATCAGAACTTTTTATCAAAGCAATAAATGAGTTGCAGTAATCAAGGTCTCCTTAAACACCTGCAACCTATTTTGAAATGGTATTTTGAAGGGTGACTTACTGGATAAAGCTTAAAAAGATGTTTTGTGAGACTAGAGACTTGAAAAGTCATTAGGATGGAGGCCAAGCAAGGGACTTTCTCACAGACTGCAGAGAGATGTTGGGCTTTACAAACAAAGAGCACAGAACCTGGAGTGCAGTCATCAGTGTGTCCCACTCCTGTCATTCCTCAGTGAAGGAAAGGGGCCTTAAGAGATCTATATCCCATCAGCCTAAAAACATCCTGCCCAGAAATACAGAAGTATATTAGCAGGGGTGTTACTGGGGTGGTTGTGGGGTGTTGCTGATGTGTGCTTAAAACAAAAACCACAAAACTCAAATAATGATTTTTAATTCTCTGCGGTTGATCCCAGGGGAAAACTCAGGAGCCGCTTAGCTTTCTGTCTTTAAGAGTTGAAGTGAAATAGCCTTTTAATTTAACTATGAAATAGAAAATCTGTGCTTGATGAAGGGAGAAAGAAGCTCTGGCACTACTGTTTGAATTCATAATTCCTCACCTTATGTTATTTGGCTCTCAGCCATTCATCAGGGCCTTCTATTCTACAGTCTGGTGTTGTTCTAGACAGAAAAAGATGATTTCCTCCACATACCCTTAAATGTGAATTGAAGAGGAGAACTTAAAAACACTTTGAAAATCATTAGACTTGGAGAGGCATCTCTGATTCTTGCCAGGCATCCTCCGCGAAGTGGGTGGAAACACCTCTTTATGACTTTCGACTCGTATGGAGGGAAAAAGCTGCCTCCTCCTTCCCAAAAATGTTACTGCTCAAAAGTGAGCAGCACAGCTAGTGAAACCTAATGAGGTGGCTGCATTTTTTGCCAGCTGGCAGGAGACCTGGGAACAGAATTATGCAATTAGTGAAGTTTCTTTGGACTCCTCTCTTCTGCTCTCCTGTACCTAGAATCTGGTGTCTCTGACTCTGTATGTTACTTCAGCCACTAAGTCAGCCTGGGATCATCTGCTGGACCAGACAAGCCACAAAGGAGCCCTGGCTTGTTTGCTCCCAGAGAAGTGATTTTATCTCATATGAAAGTCAGTGGAAAACTTAACTTTTCCTTCTTTATTGGAAGTAGCATTGCTTCTTCTGTGTAGTCAAAGGACTGGCCTGGTGTTGAGTCCATTGCTATGACCTCCAAAAGAACAGAAGCAAAATCTTTATCTTGTGGCAAGATAAAGTCCAAGTCCTCGTCATGGAAGGCATAGAGCTGTCAGGGAGCTTTAACTGTTATCTGCCTGTCTCTAGGTCCACTGTTAAAACTGTTCCATGGCGGCATTATTATTTATCACCCTAGGGCTGCAATGTTCTGAGACTTCAATCATATGAAAACACCTAGTCTGCATAATTTGCAACACTGAATGAAACCCCAGTGTGTTGTCAAGGATTTAGGCCACTTCAGGAAGTAGGTCCTACTTAATGGTATTACTTTGAGTTATGCCCATTGGCCACTTTTCTGGAGGTTTGGAGGCAAAGTTTGAAGCGAGTAAGGTTTGGGTATACTTACTATCTCTACCTTTGCATCTTTGATTGGGTGGTCAGGTGGGCTACCTTGTGCATCTGAAAACTTGTCAACTACATGTTCTGTTTCAATAACTGAGCTTGTAAATTCTGGGATTCTTCAAACTAGAAATGCATTTAGTAGAGAAACTTTATCCCACAGGAATCCATGCATGGGGTGATGCTTGCCTTATAATTTCCAGGCATGATAACTATGAACTTCAACAGATTAGAAAGTAAAATACCCTGGTGATATTGGTGTGAGTTAGGGAGTGTGCCTAGAAATTTAGTTTATCCATTTTTTTTTTCTTCATTAGAGCTGAGTTGTTATGCCCTTTTTGATCCAACAGCAGTCATCAGAAGTTTTCTTTACTTGGCTTACTAGACTAAACACTTATATCCTTTGTGTCATTTGTACAAGTGTTGCCTAATTTACCTTGGCTGGAAGGAATTTCTAAGATATGAATTAGGGAGAAGATGGTGTAAAAAAGCTTTGAATAATAGCTGAAAGAGACAGGGTTAGTAAAATGAAAGGGCCCTCACACTTTAATTATATTTTCCTGGATAATGGATAGGTTGCCATTTCACAAACAAAACAAAAAAAAGGAAGGAGCCATAAGACATTGTCCAAGTGCAGTCCAACAGGGACCTGTTTACAAATTGGAGTGATTTGCAGGGAGTTGCTAAACGATTTGCTGACTCAAAATGGAATAACTGTATTTTAAATTTCCAGGACTTATGAACCTCCCTAGAAAAACTGAAGGAGCCATTAAGATGCCTTGCTAAGAAGAGACTTCCTTGCCCTGAGTCTTTAAATTCACTTTCTGTCCATGTCCAACCCTTTGGCATTATAAGACAAAATAAAACAATGTGACTGAGAACTATTGTGTTCGAGGCTTCAGGTTTTCAAGAGATGCATGATTGTGTATGAGGTATCTTCTATGAAGTCCTTGATTCCTTAAAAAGGGGATGATCTGCCCGTGGGCCATATCTTGAATTCAGGTGGCATCCAGACACTTTGGGGTGTAAGAGGAACCAGAACTGCCTCAGCAGCAGTTCTATGCAACCATAAGTAAAAGCATTTTGTGAACAGATTGTAGCAGGAGGTTGCTGCAGATAAATCAACTGTACTGACTTCGGAAGTTTTCTTATTAAGATTGATCTTGATTTATCCAGAACCAGTTTGGCCACTGATGGTTTTGGATTTCCTTTGCTTTTGTTTGCTTTTCACTTCCTCTGGGTGTCTTGTGGAGTATGGAAAGATTTAGTCTTTCCATATAGCTTTCATCTCATTGTAGAGCTGTGTACAGTTACATCTGCATAAAATATGTCATCATTGTATTAAAATATTGTTCTCTACCAACTACATATGCAGTTCAAGTCTCCCTTTCATAATTCTTTCATAACTTGCACTTTAAGTAACTTCTAAACTCTGAGCAATGCCTATTAGCTATTGCTACCAAACTGGAAGGAATATATTTGGCTTTGCCTCTCATCTCTTATCAAAGCGGTAGGAATTTAAAGGCCAATCTATTACTGTTTTTAAGGTCCAGTAGACATGTAGAAAGAATAAAGATCAGTTTTTTTAAAAACAATCTAATTCTCCACCCGATTGCTCTTTGTGCTTGATTTGTGCATGCAGCATAATAATGTTATTAAGGGTAATCAGTACTGCCATTGTTACTCAGGCAAAGAGAAGCTACCACAATATTAAACAGCTTTTCACATTTGAGTCATGAAATAATGTAGCTTATAGAGCACCCCTGAGGTGTTAAATACACTGGAGAAATGCCCAAGCCAAAACTGTCTTAGGATCTGAAAACACAAACTTTTTAATTATAAAGGATGGTAGGTAGAACACAGACATGAGCAGCGACACCTTCATGAGAAACCAGTGCTTTGTGCTTGGTCTAATTTTCAGATAACTGTTACTGCATGTGCTAGACATATATCCGTACAAGTATTGATTGAATATGTAAAAATGATATGAGATAGCAAAGATTCCCTCTTGGGAATGAAGGACCATATGGGAAATCCAGATGTAATGTCACTCACTTCTCATATGGTACTTCCTATCTGCATTGAGAACAGTAGAATACACCATGGAGACAGTGTAGGAACATAATACATGCAGAACAAGATAAAACTGTCCATTTTTTTTTTTCATTTGAAATTTTTAAAATGTTATTTTGCAAATTCCCTTTCCTATAAAG
Organism: Stictonetta naevosa; assembly: GCA_011074415.1. Taxonomy (NCBI): domain Eukaryota; kingdom Metazoa; phylum Chordata; class Aves; order Anseriformes; family Anatidae; genus Stictonetta; species Stictonetta naevosa. The sequence continues at coordinate 27,299,691 of CM021699.1, forward strand.
TATTCTTATTTTTCATTTCAGAAACAAAACAAAATTTTTCTTCAGCTATAAACTGAGGGACAGAAAGTAATAAACTAAATGGAATCAGATTTGCCCCAATAGAGGCTTATCTGTGTTGTTTAGCTTATGAGGAACTTTACCTGTATGATACAAGCTGTGGCAGTCCAGTAAGCCTTATGTCTTAGATAATGATGACCAGCCTTTTTTATTTGCTGGTATTATCAAAGCAGTAGAGACTAACGGTGGTGTTCAGGCCTCTTTACTACCAGTGTCTGATAATAGAAAAGATAATCTGGAGTTGTTGAATTCGATTCTAAAATTTATTTTAAAGAAAAAACACAAAGCTTTGGGAAGACTTTTGAATTAATGTAAAATACAAGAAATGACATATATTGCTAGAGCTGGCTCACTGACTAAGGTAATATAGTCCTCCATTTACTTTAAGTCTGTGTGTTGGGCAGGTAGCCAACAGTCTATTTTGCCCATCATAAACATCTGCTTTAAGCAAACTTTTCTGATCTTGAGTCTTGCAGTCTTCTCTGACTGCAAGGGCTGCTACAGCCAAACTAAATGACATGATTTTCCCTTCTTGATGAGATTTTCCATGGCTTTTTGCTTAAGGTACTTCCATTGAATGTGCTGTTAATAAATGTGGAGACTTCTCCTGTAACCATCGTTTTCATTTGAAAAGCAGAAGGCATTCAGGTTCTTAATAGGATTCATGCTATGCCATACGGTAACAAGGAATCACTACCCTCTATGTCTAATCCCTGGAGTTCACTGAACTCATTGGGGATATTTCTATTGCCTTCAGTGTGCTTAGAATGAGCACTAGTGACTGCAGATTGTCTTGAATACATCATAATGAATCTGACTTCTTGGCAGCCCTGAGAGATAAATATCACTACCCCAGTTGTGCTGGTAAGGAAATAGAAGTCTGGAAAAAATGTCTATGATCATAAAACAGCCCTGCAGAAATGCTGAGAAGCAAACCCTTGTCTCCAGTCCTGCCTTATCTAGAAGGCTACCCTGCCCCTTTGGCACCACACTGGCTACTCTCAACTTATTTCCCAGATATTCACAGAATTAAATAACAGCCCTGACAGCTGCTGTCTATGTATTCAGCTTTACAATGATCTTGCTTTGCTCATCGTGTATGTCCAGCAGATACCAAAGGTCTACCTGAAGCAGTAGCTGTACTGTTGTGTGCTTGGGGATCTTTCATCCCTCCCTGACCTCCTTGCTGTGGAGGGATAGAGGCAGGGCAAGGAGGGTGGCTCACTGAAATGCTGGGTCCAGATGCAGCTCTTTGGTCTTCTCAAGAGGTGAACCCTGCTGTAGTTGCTCTGTACTGTTAGCTCTGCACAGCAAAAGGCATGTGCGTTGTTAGTACTATAGAGTTTGTCTGTGGTAACAGGTACAAATACAAACCTTAGGACAGAAAATTCATGAACAATACAGTATTTGGTTAATTGCTCATACATACAGTAATATTAATTGCAAATTGCATGATCAGGCAAAAGCATCCCTCAGGTAGGGACAGGCAAGCAATTTGGGTCTGTGTGAAAGGATGTTTGATAGTAGGATTTATCAGGCTGAAGTAATGTTTATTTACTGCAGATAAAGATGGTCAAAATATGCATCTACTTCCAGAACAATCTAGAAATGTTCTGAAGTGGCAGGGCACACCTAACAGATCACTATGTGGGCAGTGTGTTTTCTGCATGCCAGAAATCCTGCCTGATAGGTTTGGACCACTTTACATGGACTCATCATGTAAGCATTCAAGTCAAGCAAGAATCGGTTAATGCACTGGTCCCAGTACCCACAGTGGTAGGATGGATTTAAAAACAAACAAACAAACAAAAAAAAAAAACATGAAGATTAAGTGATTTAAAAAGAGTACTCTTCAACTAGACTATTCCTAACAAGATGTGCAGTGTCCTTGTATGAAAGAAAAATCAATAGGCCCATCAGATATGCAAGCTTTATAGTACTGTTAAAGGGGGGATCGTAGTTCAGCTACTGTGTCCACTCCTGTTCATCCTCCAAACTCAAGTGGAGCAACTGCCTTTAAGGATCCAGCCTGAAGGCTTCTGCTGGTCTGCTTCTTTTGGGTAGGCTGCTTCTTTTGGGGTTAGGGGCTGGAGAGTTAAGGGCTTGCTGTTTTGAAGGGCTTAACATTTCCTCTTTTTGGGGAAAGAGCTGGTGTTGGGCTTCTTTTCCTTCTGGGCTCTTCAGATCAGACATTTCTCTGTAAACTGGATACTTCAGATGAGAAGGGGATCATCCAGGTGAAGCTCAGATTTCTGGCAAGTCTGCAGGTTTTACTCCCTGTTAAGTGGTGAAAGGGATTTGATTGTTCTGACCTTGCTGTCAGGAAGGATGAGCATTTCACAAGCTCCCAGGGGAAACAATTGTGTTTAATGCCTGCCTGCCATCTGGCTCTGCTTTACCTGGGGAGAGAGGTGAGTGTACATGTGTGCTTTTCTAGAAACAGGATTACATTAGCACTGACTACTAACAAAAACAAGATCTCTCAGTATTACATATCTTGTAAAGACAAGAAACACCTGAACACATTAGAATTAATGTATTTCAGGTAGAAGAGACCTACAAAGATCATCAAGTCCATTTGCCTGACCACTTCAGGGCTAACCAGAAGTTAGAGCTTGTTTTTGAGTGCATTGTTCAGATGCCCCTTGAACACTGACAAGCATAAGGCATTAGCCACCTACTTCACTAGCAAACCTGTTCTTGTTTGACCACCCTCATGGTAAAGAATTTTTTCCTCGTATCCTGACACAGCTTCATCCCATTCCTGCATGTCCCACCATTGGTGGCCAGAGGGAAGAGACTAGTACCTCCACCTGTGCTTTCCCTGCTCACAAGTTGTAGAGAGCAGTGGGGCTCTGAGCCTCCTCTTCTCCAGAGTGGACAACCCAAGTGTCCTCAGCCTATCCTCACAGGACATGTCTCCCGGCTCTTCTACCAACTTTGTTAGCCCTCCTCTGGATGCCTTCAAAGGGTATTAACATCCTTTTTTACATTGTGAAGCCCAGAACTGCACACAATATTCAAGGTAAGGTCACACCAATGCTAAATATAGGGGGAGAATCACCTCTTTTGACCAGTTGTTTGTGCTGTGTTTGGTGCATCCCAAAATGCAGTTTGCCTTGGCTGCTAAGGCACGCTGCTGATTGATGTTGAGCCTGCTGTCCAACCAGCACCCCAGCAGAGAATGATAGGGAAGAGGAGGAACAGACACCAAAAATGAGTGTACTTTGCCTAGAAGGTCTATGGCAGCAAGCATTTTCAAAGTTAGACCCCAGTGGGTTAATTTCAAGACTATTATTGCTCTCACTGCGTGTGTTTGTATATCCCTTTGTAGTGAGGCAGTCCTCCCCTTGGTGCAGGAAGGAAAAAATATTCTCCAGAACAGCCTGAACTCAAATCCTGTCTGTATTTGTGCTGTTGTTTGGGCCCAAGATCGTCTTTCCTTCCCTGCTCCTTCCTCCCCTCCCCCCAGTCAGGTGTAATATCATCCCTATTCTTTTGTTTTCTTCCTTCTTAAGAACTATAATTAATGTCTTAGTCTAACAAAGTGGTAATGCCCAGGGAATTGCTCCTAAGCCCTCTGAAGTGGCTTTGGAGCTCTTTGCACAATATTTATCTTAGCTTTCTACAGTTTAGCAACCTGTTAAGTATTTGTGGCTAAAGTAAAGTGGCTGAGGAAGGGTGAAGGTAGGTGGTTGCATTGAAATTCAGAAAGAAAAAGTTGAAATATGAACATAGTAGGAAAACGTATTTCTAAAGAAAATTACAAGATACTTTGCTAGAAGACCGCAAAGTGATGCGCCCAATGAGGACAATTTGAACTTATTTGTTGAAGTTCAAACCATTCTGTCTGGACACCAGCTGCCTCCCACAGCAACCACGCTCACTGATTATCTGGTGTAAATCTGCATAATTTGTCATTTTACATAATGTCATTTTACATAAATTTACTTCAGGCTAAAACTTTCTATCTATTCACATTATCACATTTTACAAAGACAGAAGAAGGGCACTCAAATGACACACACACATCCCTTCCACGGCTTTGGGTTCCTATGTTGCTGGGTAGTTTGGAGCTGACAGATTATCCTGCGGACACATGGAAACATTTAATGTACACAAAAAGTGTCTGTCAGTTTATGGTTCCCATGTGTAACTGTGCTACAACATGCAATCTCTTAAATTCTGGGCTGCATGTGAATGCAGATAGGGATTTGTCAAGAGAACTAAGAGATCTAGGGTGCCTCCATAGGGAGGCACACATCTACACACTTTCTAAATACCTCCAGGGATGGTGGCTGAACTACTTTCCTGGACAAACTGTTCCAGTGCCTCACAACCCTTTCAGTGAAGAAGATTTTCCTAATGTCTAACCTAAAACTCCCCTGGCACAACTTGGGGCCATTCCCTCCTGTCCTAACACCTGTTGCTTGGGAGAAGAGACTAACCCCCACCGCACTACAACCTACCTTAATATAGTTGTGCAGTGATTAAAGGCTCCCCTGAGCCTCCACCCCGAGTTCCCTCAGCCACCCCTCACAGGATTTGTGTTCAAGGCTCTTCACCAGCTTCGTAGCCCTTCTCTGGACACGCTCTAGGACCTCGATGTCCTTGTAGTGAGGGGCCCAAAACTGAACACAGTACTCAAGGTGTGGCCTCACCAGAGCTGTATACGGGGACAGTCACTTCATGAGTTATTTTTCAAGTTCAATACTGTACCTGTTGAGGTGTGTGTGTATTTACTTTTTTTTTTTTTATTTATTTTTTTCTCCCTCAAACTTGTACGTTTTGAATAATTACTTCTGAGGAGAGGAAAAAAAACTGGAAAATATTCAAACCTACTATAGTTTCTCCATTTTTTTCAACTCTTTCAACCAAGATGTGTTTGATGTTCTACAATATAAACCAAATGGGATTTTATTTTAAATATTTCAAATGCATTTTTTTCTGATTCCGTGTTTTACATTGATGACATTAAAATCAGTACATTTGTAAATTCTGATACAGCTACGGTGCTGCCAAAACATAGGGTCTAAGAACAGTAAGGTCTGGCAATACTTTCTTATTAATTAGAATATTTGTATTAATTAGGTAACTATTTAGAGAAAGGAGAAACTAATCAAAATATCTGGAGCACCATTTTAGATCCATCACTGGAGTTCTGGCATTAGGACCTGTAATCCACAAATCCATGTTTAATCCACTTGACCATATAGGACAGAAGGTTTCAGTATGAAGGGAATCTGATTAATTATGGTGAAGATATTGACATCCATAATGAGAGAAGTGAGAAAATGTAACCTAATTTTTCAGGTTCATAAAAATTAATTTGGAAAACAGATTAAACTTGTCTTAGGTAGTAACTGGGTAAAGCTGTAAAACGGTAGCAAGAAGGAAAGGCTTGAAATGCAGTCTAAATCATCAAGACCATTGATTTAACATGCCAGACTGGAAATGGGTAAACTGTGCCATCACACATCTTGTCAGTCCTATACAGCACTTGTCTTTTTCATTGCTTTGTGTAGAATGTTGCTCCACCAATGATGGTTTTTAGGGGTTAGGTTCAAGACATACTGGTTGTATTCCTGGATTTCTCATCATGATATTATAAGGATACAATACACCTAGTACCTCGAAGATGCACAAATATTTGCATGGTGACAGCCACATGAGCGGCTATCTGAGAGAAGCAGGCAAATCTCAGCTACCTCTGTTCACCCCTTGTGGAATTCAGTTCAACTACCAATTCAGCTGCCTGAATCTCAGAGTTTTATTACATTATGATACAATAAAGTAAAAGTGGATCACATGCCCTTTTTTCTTCATGGCTGTCATCTGTCTGATAAATTCACTGCCATTCACAACTGTCTTATCAATCAGTTTCAATAACTGCTACAATAGCCACCTTGTTTAAATCAATGCAAAGTTAAACAGACCTCCCCACTCTTTTTACTGTATCCTCTTTGAAGAAGGAGGGTAAATTTGCATTTTAATATCCTTTTCTTTCAACTCTTTGATTTGAGATCAAGATCGCTCATTAGATATAACCTGGCTTGTATTGTCAAATATCTCTGGTGTAGGATTCAATCCAACATAGTCACATAATAAAAGAGAGAGAGAGAGAGAGAGAAAACTAAATAATTTAAACTCATTATTCTACTAATCCTTCCATTCTCCCAGGCTCCCTGGAGGTGTATTAGGAGGTAATTGAAAACACTTTAATACACTGAAAAGACATTTGAGACTAATGTAGTCAGATGTTGCTAACTCTCTGTACTTTGGCTGTTTAATAATAAGGAAGAAGAGCTCAATTAAAAAAAAAAAAAAAAAAAAAAAAAAAGACATTAAAACCACCTAAACATAATAATGTGCATTTACTGTAAATAAGTACTAAAAAGATTTCATTGCATTCATTCTCTTTGTTATAATGAGAATTTACCAAGCACTCAGAAGAGCGTATGTGGGGTGGGAGAGGAGGTCTGATGCTCGATCCAGGGCACTGACACTGGAGGCCTCAGGGATCCAGTCTCCAGTTCTGTTGCCTGCCCTGTGTGGTACCTCAGGGAACCTATGCTATGGGAATTTACCTCATGTGGAAAATGCTATTGCTGCCTCTCTACCTCATGGACCTTAAATTAATTATTGATTTTAAAACACTCCGAGGTCCTTGGCTGAAGTTGCTGCAGAAGTTGAAAATATTAATTCTCCAAAATCCTGCAGCAGGAAATGTGTTTAAATATAATTGTCATTTCTGATAGGTTGTGCTTTTGTACAGGATTGAACTACTACCTTAAAACACTTCCTTGCGTTAAGGATAGTACAAAGCTTCACTTCCCTAAGGAGAACTTAGGGAGGGATTATTATAGCTTTTACTTCCACTGAATAACATATCTGACACTTGGCAGAATCTGTTTGGGGAGGGGGATCTTTATGGCATGGTTGGACACTGTAGTGTGTGAGAACTGTTATTTTTATGGTTACAGTCAACTTATGATGCAGAGACAGCTTCATCCTACCTATAAATTTATTCCCATGGTTGTGCTGCCTCTGCCAGTTCAGAAACAAAGGCTGATCCAAGCCATATGAGATTTTTCTTGTTTTGAAAACAATACTTTGAGACGATTAAGCTTTCCTGGGTTTTGTGGGAAAATTCTGAGCACAGGCGCTGTCCAGAACAAAGTCAGTGGTGGATTTGGGAGACTTTTGCCTCTAGATCATATGACTTAAACCATACCTTGGGCTGTTGCAAAAATTATTGCTCTGGAAAGTTTGGCCAGTGAATTATATAAAAAGGAGTGCTGGCTTTGCTTCTGTCCTGGGATATCACCACACCTAGGATCTGTGGGCTGTCTCCAGAAACCTGCAAGCACTAAAAGATTTTCAGGTACCAATCACCCTTCTCCCAAAGTGGCCAGGCTGGTCCAGCAGAATAACCAGAATAACTGCTGCTGCATTCAGACACATTCTAATTAAAAAATGAAATTATGGTTTCATTAACTTTTAGATGAACATTAAGCAAATGCAGGATGCATGAATGATTTCCCAGCCTTTACCGCCCAGAAGCTTGTCCATCTGCCTGTTAATACACAGAGGCCTCACTCCAGAGCCAACTGCTGCTTATTTCACTAAATTGCCTCTTTTACACAGACAGGTCCAGCAGGCCAGCAAAGAACAGGGAGTAATTTATCTCCTTGCACATCTCTTTGTCATCATCACTAACTAACTATGATGTCTTTAAAACTCTGCCACTTAGTGTTGCCTAAGGTAAATCAGCTGAGTTATATACAGTGGCAGGCCCCTCTATTTATTTATGCTGGCTCTTTCTTGTGTCTCTGGCTATTTAGAGACATTAATATATTACAAGTTTATTGCATCTTAAAGCAGCCTTATTGGGAGCATTCAGAATGGTTGGGCTTCTCCCTGAAATTAAATGGAGCTCCCAGATTATGAACTATATTTTGAGGAAATGCTGGGTTCCTTAGGGTGCAAATATGCAGGGGGAAGAGAAGTGAAATTCCATTGTTCAAATACTTGTGGAAATTGCAGTGGCTCCCAATTCCAGTGGGCTACCCTAATTCACTGTCCTGTTATCCACTGCAGAATCTTAGAAATACTTAGTAGACAATGCCCCTTGGCCTTCACTGCTTTCCCGCTTCTGTCTGGCTCCATGCCCACTGATTCCCACTTGGTTCACTACTGCTTTACCCACATTGTGCCTTGTAACAAGGGAAGGAAAGGTAAAATGCAAGCCTGGCAGACCTTATTCTGCCCTGGCCTTTGCGCTTCTCACTGCAAGGAGAGTCCTGCTACCCACCTGGGCCAAACAGAGGGGCACAGATATCTGCAGAAGACAAATAACCAAGATCTAGACAGCAAGAGGAGAGAAGCTCTCCAAAGCATTACACTTACATGCTGCCAGTGCCACCTGCTCTCAAAGCATGATCCACAGAATCATCCCCAAAGTTAGTTTGTGTTTATAAAATACACCCATCTACATATAACTGCAGTAGTCCTTGATTGTTTTACTACTGTAATCCTTGATTGTTTAAATAGTATCAAATGAGCTAGGTACTTTTTATACAAGTAAACAATAATGTAAAGAGTGCTATGCAGGAAGACTGACTGAAGGAAAGCTAACACAAGTAAGAAACCATATCTCAGGTTCAATATAGTAAAATAAATTGAGAATTTTGAGCTGATTTCAGTGGAGCTTAGCTTCAAATTAAAGATTGTGTCAAAGCTCCGTTAGTGCCGTTGTTTTGGGGATATTAGATAGAATGTGTTATTGTCCCATGTATTAACCAAGGGAAACTTTTTTTTTTTAATCTCCTGAAAGATATGAACTTAAAGATGACTCAGTAAGAATCAGCTGAATTTTCTTTTTCTAAATCACTTGGCTGGCCACAGGAAGATATATGTTGGAAGTTGTAGGTGACAATAAAATTGGAAGCAGCTCATATGTGTAAATCAAGGCCCTCACTTTATTTTAAACATTTTTTTAATGATTTGTTTGTACAATCAAATCTTACTACTTTTACACCACTGTGTCTGACCAGAACCAGCAAACATCAGCGTTCATATGAGAATCCTATTCTTTGGTAGCTTCCAACTTCATACTTCTGAAAATGAGGTTAAAAATCCAGTTAAATGGTGTTCAGTCAACTGCACATGTTCTGTGAATATGTGCTGCCAATACTGTCCAAACCAGGAATTATGGAAATGTTTTATGACAGCACTAGGGCTTGAAGTCTGTACCTAGCTAGTCAATGACTGGAAAAGGCCCAATAGCTGATTTTCATTCACTTTCCTTAATGAAGAATTTCCTTTTATAGTCACAGTCATTAGACTGCTTACCCAAAACTCTTAGGTGCATTTGGAACTTCATTCCTTACACGTCAATACTGTAATCATTTTGTCTTATTTTGGAGACTGAAGCCAATGAAGTGGATAGAAACTCAAGGCTTCAGGCTTAGTTTGGATTTATGAATGAAATTAACAGTGGTGAGCTCTCTGGACCTTGTCTTGGTCTTTCCATGTCCCTAAATAGGCTTTGGTTTTAGCTTAGAGATTATTGACTTTTTGATAGGAAGGTTACTTTATTTGAGCAATGTGGGACAGAAATTTCATATCAGCAAATGACCAAGGGAGAAATACTCAAACTCCAGACTTAGTGGCCACATGTGAAAATGGCACTGTAACAGAATAGACAAATTAATACCTTTTTTCTAATTACAAGGAGGAGTAGAAACAACTTATTGGAAAACACCTTAAGCAGAAGTAAAGACAAATCATAACTGAATAAAACAAGGAAGGAAAGGCTTAATGGAGAGGTCTCATTCTTACTGGGAACTACTGTAGTAGACGATGGTGTCTCACAGACACTCTTGTCATGTTTGGTATTAGTCCATTGTGAGGGGGAGGATATAGCACAGCAAAGGCTTCCAGCATGTCACAGCTGCAGCCAGTTCTGTGTAGCAACTCTAAGGCAATCACAGCAATTTCTATGACTAAAAAGTACTTAAATACTATTTATTTTGAAATGTAATTTAGTAGCTGTAGATAGAAAAGATTTTAGTCTTTGCAATTCTTTTGCTCCCATCTCCTAATAAAATTACCCACAATAACAATTAAGAAACTATCATTTTGTAAGTGCAGACTATCACATAATATACCTTCATCCCTGTTTTGATTTTAATGGCATTAACAAGTTTTATGCCACATGAGGACCTACCCTCCACGTTTTAATGGTGATGAAGGATTATTGTATTTCTCTACAGCAATTTCAACAACTGTAAAAAATAAGATAATAATAATATTGACTTAGGTACCTTAAAGGGATTTTGAGGGGATCAGTAGTGTTTGTAATGTACTCTGAAATTGATGCTGTAAGGGCTATTAAAAAACTGCCTTCCTGACAGCTTGACATATTTTCAGACAGTAGCAATGCAGCTGTGTTAAACCATTTAGCAGCAATCCCATATAAAACATCTAAATAATAGAACTCACCAAAAATAACTTCAGAAGTCACTCTCCTTTTTGTGATGCAATGAAAAGTGGAGAACCATTTTCTGTGTCTAAATACATCATTCATCAGTCTGGACTTCCAGCTGGAATGTAGTGCTGGAGGGCTGAGAGGCATCAGCCCTGTGTCTGTGACAATGCTGAGTACTGTTGTTATGCACAGTTGCAGTAGTGCTGAGACCCTGGCAGGTATTTCTCTTTAGAAAATGGTGGGCCTATTTTTTTTTTGTTGTTGTTTGTTTGTTTTTGTTTTTGTTTTGTTTTGTTTTTTTTCTTACACCTGTGCACATCCATAGTAGCATTATGAGAGTGAAGCGAGGTAGTCTGTTTGGCATCCTTGTAACTGACATATGACCCAGATTCTTCAATACACCGTGCAGAGATTAGATAATAATCAAAGTGGCCATGTTCTCTTTGGTCACACATGTCTAGTGAGGAGCTTCCTTACCACAACAGGGAGAATGGCAGGGAGATGAAATTCTTCATTTCCTGTGCCAGGTGACTGTGTTTGCAGCTACTGGGAAAACACTTCTATATGCCGTTGTCCAATGGCATCAAAATTCCTCTGTCCCTGTAGTCACAAATCTAAATCATTTCAAAATTTGCATGCAGTTCCCATCCAACAAATAAATACATAAAATCTTCTTACATTCTACTTAGTTACTTTAAGTTTTGATGAGAGTTTGAAGAGCACACACAGTTGTTTGGGACTGAATTTAAAAAAAAAAAAAAAAAAAAAAGTCACTTCACTTTCACTGCTTTTAAATTGTTCATAATTCTAAAACACTCAAAAAAGTCATGTATTATCATTCTGAATTAAAAGTGCAGTAGAAAACCAAAATTTATAAAGAGATGAAAAAATTCAAAATGTATACAATTTTTGTTCCAGCTACTCTATGTTGAAACAATGTAGGTAACATGGCCCAGATCTATGAAACAATTATTTATCAAAATATAGACTATCTAGGAAAACTCCCCCTACCCGGAACTTTTGCTGGAAGTAATTTAATTCAAATCTCCTCAAGGGATTTTATAACCTCAGCTGCTCTAATTTCTCCTTTGGCTATGCAGCCTAGGAACAGAGAGCTCAAATCAGCTGATGCCAGTTCCTCAGTGTCTCTTCTTTTCCTCACACTAAGCTGCCATCTGATGCTGGTGGAAGAAAAAGCCTATGTATATGTCTTAAACATTTTGCTATAGGTATATATATATTTATATATATATTTACCTTCTTCATTGATTTCATTTGATATACTTCAGAGATGACTGTCAAACTCTTAAAGTGATACATTTCTACTGAGGAGAATGATTTTGTTCATAACATTTCTTTCACAGAAAGAAGTTGGCTAGAAGCCACTGTTTCACAGCCCTTGTGCCTGTGATCTGGGCTGTTCAGTAGAGGATATGGCACAGTGTAGGTGTTCTTGGATAATGGATGTTTTGGCAAGCTGTGTGATGTACTTTATTTATTCGGTTAAGGATTCTTGCTTTAATAATGTACTCTTCTTTTATGACACTCATGCTTTGGCATGCTCACAAAGCTACCATGCAAAAATACTAGCTGCTGCAGGGAATAGCTGTAACCTTCTGTGCAGTTTCATGTCCCATGGGGAACATACTAAAAGTCAAGACCATATACTGCATTACCTCTCAGCCAATTTCAGAATGGGCTTCTGGGAACTGACTGGTACCTGTGAGAAGCAGAATCCCGGCTGCCTTGGAAATTATTATTTTTATTTTTATTCCCAGCTCCATCAGTACAGTTGTGCAGGATGTTCTGTTTGGTTTGTTCAAGAGATTGAAGTACCTGGAACAATAGCATTTTTCTGGCAATGCCCCATGTTACTTTGGGTTTCTACCTGAGGAGAACCTTGCCTCTTGTCTCCAGGACTGGTCTCTCAGAGATGGTGGTGCTTGGCTGTCCACTGGAATTGCAAAGCTCTGCAAGGATTTTTGTAAGATTGATGATAAGATCAGAAAAGGGTACTTTTTCTCTTTTTGTTTCTCTTTTGAGGTAGTATATATATATAAAATGTAAGTTCTAGTTGTCAGGAAGAATGCATCAAAGTATATAACCAAGTTGGGAAACTGCAGCTATAACCAGGTAAAAGGTATGGAAGAACAAGTTTATTAGTGAAATTTAACTTTGTTTCTTGAACTTTGAAGAAGCCCACATTTTTTTTTTTTTTTTTCCCAGTAACTTCTCTTTTGATTATATGAATTTAACATGATAAAGGCAGTCATTAAACAGTTGTTAAAATATATGATGAAAACATGTATCTGTGGGGTTAAAAGGACATTTTAGCTGTGACTACTGGCTTAGTAAAAACAAATTTTCTGAAGATCATTTTCTCAGCCCATAATATAAAAAGATATTTTTAATTGCTCTTTGGTTGCCAATTAAATACAATTAGAGTTTTCTTTGTTTTAGGCTTTCCAGAATCTACTGTAGACATAGGTATATTTAATCTTTTCCTTTCAATAGAGAAATTGTGTGTGCTACTCAAAATTTCTTTGCGGCATTTGAAAATTAAAAAAAAAAAATAATAAAAGTTTATTAGACATTATAGTAGTGCTATTGTGCAGATTTCAAGTTTAAAGGTAAGAAAGGCACAAAATATTGTCATTCTGTTGGAACGAGGAGAATCAGATCATATTTTTTTTTATCCTAAAGGAGGAATATTAAGAGTAATTAAGAGCATAAATAATGAAAAGTCAAAATTAGATTACAAACATTTTGTTTCTTTGTCTTAAAGCCTGAACAAAGCACATTAGTGGTTTTTTAAATAGAAGTATTATGGGGATAGAAACTCATCCTATTGAAATAGAATGTGGTTAGGTACTTCAGGAAACAATTGTACTTTGGACAGAGGAATGGACCAGATGAGCTTTATTAAAAGCTTTTGAAGACTAATGATTTTAATACAGAGCATTCCATTTAATCACTCCCATATGGAGGCACAAATCCTTGCCCACCACTGAAGTTTTCTGTTCTGATTCTGATTGTTGCCTTCTGTTGTTAGATTCAGTCGTGTTCTGATTCTGACTTCATAACTAGTAACTGATAAGCTTTGATGTAAAGCACTAGTTAACATTGGTAGATAGTATATGTTTTCATTTAATTTACAGAAAATTTGTAAGTATAATGCCTCACAGCTGGGGTTGGCTTTAAACTGAGAACAAAATTCTGCCTTCATGTGTCCATTCCACTTTGATTTCAGGTACAGCTATGCAGATGAATCTAAGGCAGTGTTTTCTCCAAGAATATCTGCCTTTCTTGGGATGGAATGTCAGATGCTATGGGTAATACAAGTGAAATTTTGACCTGCTAAATTCCCTGTAATTACTTTTGGCTTCACTAGCATTAATCAGAAATTGCATTCACTAATTTGGTAGGAATCAATGGATCCTGTTTCCATTTTCTTTGTTGATATTGTGGGATAAAAGCCTGGTCATTAGACTTGCTGGTACTTGCAAGTGTATACAGAGATTTTAGACATTACGGAAGAGGCTGATGATAGAATATACTCAAGCTCAGAGCTGCAAACCATTAATATTATATTATAATAGTAATATACCTCATATCCCCTAACTTGTATTACGTATTGGTTTTAGCTTTTCATTGCAAAGGAGTAAGCATATGGGAGTGTTGTTTAGGTTATTGTTTATACATTTGTGTTCAAAATGCCATCCACAGATAGTTGAAAAGGAAGACAACTTTCTTGGTTTTGGTAACATGCCATCCTTGCTTTTAATGTGTTGTAAAATCCCAGTGGCTAATTGCCAATTATGACTGTGTCTACCTTGATGAAAAACTTGGTGCAACAGGACTGGTTCAGTGGATCGAAAGAGCTGGTGCTGAAGACCTTGCATGTGCATAATGTCAAGTTTAAGGGTTTTTGGTCAGACCGAATTTAGCTTGTTACCCCATACAAAACATCCTCCCTATGTGAAGGTCTTGGATCTTCCGTCTGTATCCCTATCAGATTCGCAGCACATCTGGAAAAGGCTTTGTGAATACAATCTGTGCATGGTGAATGGGTACACTGAGAAGAGTCACCAAAATGCCCTGAACCCTTATGCTAATATTAATATAACTACAGTCCATGATAGCTCTGCTTGCTTACATGGAGTCTAAACTGACAGCAGGAAATACTAACTACATACCGGTTTGAGCCTTTTAATTAATTCTCTGTAGATGCTAAAGAGCCAGAGGGATACTTGTGATAATAGCTGTTGGTAACAGCTAAGGTGGTTCAAATCTCTACTGATAATACAGAGGAAATAGCTGTGTTAGTTTTTACTAGTTCAGTGAGCCATTCAGCCCTCTGTTCAGCTACATTCCCAACAAAATAATAATTAAAAAAAAAGAAGTAACTTGTTACTACAAGTTTAATTAAAGTTCTGAGCTAATTCACCATTCAGCTTTGGGTCCTGATAAGAACAGATCTAGAGCCCAATTACTGTCATACCAAGTGGCCTGTGTTACCTGTAATTGCTTCCCTTGAGTCTGGCAAGAGGCTGATTCGGAAAGTCTGCTCTGTTTCCAGTAGAATATAATTTTATTACAGATAAGGAAAGAAGAACAGAAATAAAGAACCCTTTACTGCAGGTATATGCTTACCCATCTTTTGTGCCTCATTCATGCTCTGAAGCTCCTAACTGAAATTTTGAATGAAAATGTTAAATATATGACTTTCTATATTAGTATCTTTCAAATCCATCCATCCCCAACATGTGCACAAGGTTTATGGGAAGTGGACCTGAGTAGATAGTTCAAGAAGTAGTAGTAATGATTAGTGTTTTAGGAAATAAAACTGTAGGAAGAAGGAAGATAGATGCCATTAATTCTCATGCTGGTTCAAAAATACCTGCTCATATTTGCTAACCACAGCAAACTCAAATATCACTAACTGAAAGCGTAAGACAAGGGTTTTCAGAACTGGACAAATTAGGTTCAGCTTCTTTTACACCATTTTATCCTGGCGAATAAACAGGATGGATTTATCTTCTGCTCGACTATAAGGAAAGATTTATCAGGATGCACTTCTCACTGGGGATGCTGAGTTATTCTGTAAAAAGGTCTGGATCTGTAATAGAGGGTGTTAAATCAACAGAGAAAGCTTTAGCACTTTACTTGAGCCAGTACCTGGAAGCACAGGGATTTCTTAGTGTTGAAGGTAACCACTTCTCCATCACTTGGCCTTGTATACAGAAAATTTATTTAGCCATTGAGATTAAGAGTGTCAGGACCTCTGCATAGTACAGCTGGATGCAAAACACAACTATGTCAAAAGAATTTCCATTGTTTTAAGGGATTTTTGAGAAAGCCCCTGCTGACTGCATCACTGGACCCCCACCACAAACTTTTGCAATAGTTGATTAATTTCTCGACTGCAAGAAAAGTATAGCCATATTGTGTGAAAACCCCCCCAAAATAGATCCCTCTACTTCAGTGACAAATGGTAATAATTTTGCTGCAGGAAAGTTAGACAATAACCTTTTTTTCTCTCCTTTTTAATAGTGTTATTAGCTGAATTTGATCTTCATACACTACTCAAAATTTTCCTCAAGGCAAATACAATCGTGTAAAACTTTTGGTTTGGAATACAATGAATTTAGGCAGCAAGTTAATATTCTCCTTCAATGAATTTGTACTAGTATTTTGAAAGAGGAGCTGGAAAAAGGTTTAAAAAGAAGTCAAATGTAATCTTACAGCTGTCACCAAAATGTGAATACTTAATCTGTTTTTACATTGTGGCCAACTAGTAAACATTTCTTCCTTGAGATACTAAGTCAGAGGGCAGACCTTGTTTGTTTATACCCCTTGAAAATCAATGGCAGTACACTGAGCCTCTGTTAGGCTACCTGAACAAAAATGTCTTTGGAATAAGCTTCCTTCTCTGCTTTAGGAAATGGCAAATTTAGAAAATGCACACTGGTCTTTAAGCCATCATGGTGAGTCTCTGGCTTTTAGGTCAGGTTGTGTGCTAAAATAAAGCATCTTCAGCAATGAGGTCAGCTGCAGTGAGAAAAGATCCTTCTGGCACTGGAGGTGAAGCCGCCTCTTTCTGAGGGCCGCTTGTCTTTCAGTTAGAGATTTGGAAACATAGCCTTCGTAGTGCTGAAAAGGAAAAACTATAGATAGCTGAATTAGCCTCACCACAGATGGGCCTCCTGAGTACGCTTGTCACTGATGTCAGGGGCTGAATGTGCAGGGCTGGCTGTTCAGGCAGGGAGTGTGGCACAGGGTGCTGGGTTGGGCACCAGAAATCTCCACCATCTTGTTGGAGCTCTGCCTGGGTTTTCTGGGAGCAGTTGGGTACATCCCTTTGCTTTCCTCTCACTCTTTTTTCCTTTTGCTAGTTAGTATTGGCTGATTGAACAGTTAATGCTTATGCTGTTGGTTGAAAAAGTAATGCAGTACTTTATTGTCATTGACTATAGCTATAGACAATACACTGGATCATTTTTAGAACAGCTTTTCCTTTGCTGATCCATCACAGAGTTTCATTTCTTTAGCTGATTAAAAAGAAATTATATAAAGAGATGCCTTTTGCTTGTATCCTTGCAATAAGCCTGAATTCACAACTATTACTGAATCACTAATTGTCTTCTTTAGCAATATGGCAGTTGACTAGGATGAAATACTGAAAGAAATCATAATGAAAACAGAAATCCAGGTTAATATGCTGATTAGATGACAATGATTACAAAAACTACTTGCCTTCAATGAAGACAGGACCCTGCCTAGGAAGGCAGACAGTTAGTTCCTTTCATATGGGAAATTTCAGCTTAGCACTGGTGTAAAAAACAGCTAAAACTATTCTTGGCTAATACAAAAATCAAGAATTAAAGCTTTGCATTGATTTACTTGTATGTTATTTTTCTCCCATTTTTCAAATGCAGTTAGTAGAGCATCAAGGGCAACCAGATAAATTTTAAGGGGAGCCTATACCAGGTTGAATCATCTACACAGATGGTTCAAGACTTTCAGTTAGAAAGAATGGATTGGAGGCAGTCAGCTCTTCTACATCAAGAAACATATTCTGATGAGGGCTGAATACAAAAGAAGAATTAAGATTAGAAGTAATCCCGTGTGGAACACAATAAAATTAACCAAAATGCCAAAATTAACCAAAATTAACCAATAATGTTCTTTCCTTGGAACAACTCCTTGAAGGTAGCTGGTGCATGCAGTGGGCAGTATTTCCAGGCTATCTTATCATAAAGGGTTTTCTAAGATTTCCAAACTGTCAGCAGACAAACAATATCTTAACCCCCAGTAAGTTCATTTTAACAAAATATACGACATTGTTTTATGGTCAGACCTGCCCTGTTTTATGATATTTCCAGGTAAACTACAAAGCTTGAATACTGTGCTACTGGCATGACACAAAGTGGCTGAGAACCCAAGCCTACAAGATACATTCCTTTGTGTACCAGTAGTATTTGAGGAATTTAAGTCATATAGAAACAACTAGTTTTATCCTTTTTCATCCAGGCCTATAATTCACCAAGACTGAAATTTCTTAATTCTTACAAAGCTATAATAAATGAAAATTGTACTTATGTTTTTCTTCTCTGAAGTTTATTCCACAAGTTTTACTCTAAATTCATTGACATTTTTGGCATTTGGGTCATTTTTCATTCTGACTTTTCTGCTGAGTGTGCTTTGCACGAACATTCCACACTCTATATTTTTTCATATATTCCTTGTAGGTCATATTCTTATCATTGTCATCAACAGTGCTGCCTTGCTCTGGAACAGTGCTAGAAAACTTTATGGTGAGAGGACAGCAGAGTCAGTGTCACAAACTTATATGCATATGCAAACACCTTTGAGCTATAGAAAACTACTTATGTCTTTAGATATAAATGCTACTTTCTAAACAAGGACAGTTTTCTTAAGTTAACTTAAATCTATGCTGAACCAAATGGTTACACAATTATATGGTAGGCATTTATACAGACATTGTGCCTGATGCAGGATGTGGTATAATATAAAAATGTTCTTACCGGGAAAAAAAAAAAAAAAATCAAACAACAACAAAAAATCACAACTGAACAGTGCAAATTTTTGTAGAAAGTCTAATTTTGTTAATGAAGCATCAATCTGTATGCAATGCAGATAGTATTTCTATAACTGGGAGGTTTTGCAGGTATGCATGAAAATAGCTTATTGAGATCAATAGAGCTGTTCTGATTTATACTAGGCTGGGGCAATACATCTCTTCTGATTTCTGCAAGCAAGTTTTGGAAATTGCTTATTTCAACAGATATATTTTAAATGGTGTGGAGATCTTAGGGAACACAGTTGAGTGTAGCTTGCTTTTGAACCTATGAGCAAATAAAGGAACATGTCATATAAGGAGACAGTTTACTATTTTTAAAGAAATGCAGGTATGAAGTTTAATAGGACAAGGCTGTCACCACAATACAGGTGCTTCCCTGATTCTGGTGAGGTCAGAAATAACCCTTTTCTAAAGTTTCTTCAAATGATGCCTACAGAAACTGCAGTGGAACTGGAAATGAATGACAGCAAGAACGCTAATGACACTTTTAGTGATGAAACTGATTGAACTGAATAACATAACCCCCAAATCTCTCAGTTCACAGGAAGCTTTTCTGGAATACTGTCACTCAGGGCAGCTTCACAATGTAACAGATTGGCTGTCACTGCTGGACGCCATAAATTTACCATCAAAAACAATTTTTGTACTGAAGATACTGTCTGACCAGATTACTTGCAAGTGGCTGATGAACATTTGAGAGTGCCTGCTGGGTTAATAAATACAGCATGCTGTATAATTGCAATAGCTATGAATTGTCTTAATCAAGGGAGAAAAAAAATAATGTTGTTCCTATTACCCCATTACCAATTATAACTGGTGAATTTAAGTAACTCTGGAATTTTTTACATAAATTAGAAAGCATGGGAGTTGTAGTTATTCTCACAGTTTCCTCATGGGTTTATGCTTTGTTTACAAGTTGAGCAAAACAGGCAAAGTGTGCTGACTACAGAAGTCTTGCCTTCTGAACAGCAAGATCTTTTGGTGGTCAGAGGAAAGGTAGTCAGAACATGGAGCTCTGGCTCTTAACTCTGCAACTGATATTTGATCTATATTGATTTTATAGAATTCATTTTGCTTCTCTTAACTTTTTGTTATAGGACTCTGGCATGTCCAAGAAAATGAGCTAGAATTTTTATACAGCCCTATATTTCCTAATCTTTGCCTCCATTTCCCACCAGTGAGATGGAGATAACATTTCAAGCATTAAAGAAAAAACAGATAAGGCATAGTTCAAAGGTTTTGTTAAATTACAAAATCAACAGCTAGCTGTGGTGGTATCTGAGTTTTCATAATATTCCTCAAATTTTACATTCACATAAAAAGATGCATTTGCCACTGTAACTTAATTAGAGTAGCATGGAGTCTATCAGTAAAGTACACTGCCAAGAAAAATAAATTAATAATAGCAAAAACTGGGCAGGAGTTGTACTTTACGTTAGGGTCCTGCTTTTCTGGTAGGGTCCTCCTTTTCCTCTGTCTGCACTTCATGCTGTGCATAGTTTTGTTTGTACACTTCGTTGTCCTTCAGAATCCTCTGGGAACACTGGCAGGAATCCTTGTCTAAATCAATACTGAAAATAAACTGATGGTTATTGCCATCTCTCATTAAAGCTGCAGACTTACCACTACCATCAAAGCTGTATGGGAAACATTTTTTATTCACTAAGTATCTAGGTTTTTAAAGTGCTGGTCAGTCCTTAAATGATTTACCAATCATTGAAGATGTTAGACTTGATTCATGCCTCCATATAAATTCTTTTTCACCATCCTGGTTGATGCAGAGAGAGCTAAAAATAAGCACAATGTGCACTTATGCCTTTTAAGATCGCTTTAGGTATTCAGAACAGAATAATGAGTCCTGAGCATAAATGAGAAACAGCTTTTTTTGCCTTTACCTGTGTGAGAGCCTGAACTGCTGTCTGTGGAATCAGTGGAAATAGTCTCATCATCTTCAGCAATAGCTGTATCATCACCTACATGTCCACTGAAACAGTAGAAGAAGAAAAAAATATTCACTTTTAGTTTTTAAAAGCACATTTTTTTGATGTTTTGAACTATTCTGTAAAGCCTGTCTTCCTTTGGAATAAAGGTTGGGTTTCTAAAAGTAATGTACTTGTGACTTTAAAAATGTTCTCCTTTCCTCCTGTCAAGAGTGTTTCTTAACTTTGGTCTTAGCTTCCCAATTCTGGCACCCAGAACCAATTCTATTGAATCACCCAGAACCTACTATGCAAGCTGGTACTAGGGGACAGTAGCGTGACTGGCAAATTATTCTTACAAGAGGTTACAAAACTCCTTTGCCACTAAAATAAGAGGCAGAAAAGATAATGTGTTTTACAGCTGCTGGAGTCCAAATCTGCTTTAGCTTTATTCCAGATCAGTCAGGTACACTCTTTTTTCTCTCCTGTAAGTGGAAGTAGTAATAATGATGACTCTAACATGTCCTGGAATACACAGACAAGAATGAATCTGAGCAGACATAAAACTCACCAGGTGATCTTTAATGTTTGCAGAAGGTACGAAGGGTAATTTTTAACTGGGATGAAAGTAAGCATCTAGAAAAATGTTTTTAGCATAACAGCACTTCTGTCTGCCATGCCTGAGAGCTGCTTCCACACAGGGGAGAAGAGAATGTTACCTATGATATAATTAGCAAAACGTTATGAGTCAGAAAGATGAAGATGATGCTATTATTCCTCTGAAGATCTATCATCTCCTGTACTAAAAGGCTTGTAGAAAGTAAATTACAGTGGGACACAATAGGTCCAATTACTGCAAAATCTAATTTGTAACTTTTCCTAGATTTGGAACACAAATTTTGATGAAGTGTAGGTGATAACTGCAGGTCTGGCTGGATGGGGAAAGACTGTGAAAACACATAACTGTCCCCATGAACATTTACAGACTTTGGATTACTTAACCTAGGGTTTGCCAATCTTGCTCTTTGGTAGTAGGCTGGCTTTGAATTCCTGAATCCATTATGTCATTGGTTAATAGGGAGAAGAGACTAATCCCTCCCTCTTTACTTCCCCTTCTCCTGAAGTTGTAAAGAGCCATGAGGTCACCTTTCAGCCTTCTTTTCTCCAGACTAGACAAACTAAGTGTCCTCAGCATCTCCTCACAGGACACTCCTTCCAGCCCTTCTGCCAGCTTTGTTGCCTTCCTCTGAACACATTCAAGTTCCTTAGCTTCTTTTTTATATTGCAGAGCCCAGAACTGCACATTCAAGGTTAGGCCACACCAATGCTAAATATAGCGGGAGAATCACCTCTTTTAACTGGCTGTGCTGTGCTTGATGCATCCCAAAATGCAGTTTGTCCTCTCAGCTGCCAGGGCACACTGCCACTCATGCTGAGCCAGCTGTTGACCAGCACCACAAGGTCCCTCTCCACTGAGCTGCTCTCCACCCACTTGGCTCCCAGTCTGTACCTAAGTCTGGCATTGCTCCATCCCAGATGCAGCACCTGGCATTTACCTTAGGTGTCAGTCATTAAAAGCAGTGACAAACCACTAGGAGTTTTACATGCCACTCCAAGGGTATCCTGGAAACATGCACAGGGCATTTGAAGATGCAAACTGAGGCAATAGGGAGAGAAACTAGAGTACCGCTTGTAACATGTTCCTCATTCAGTAATGTTGAACTTGCAACAAGTAGTCAAAGGGATTCTGCTGTAGCCTCTCTGCCAGTGGCCCTGGGAGATGTGCTCAGACACGCTACCAGATTTTCTGCTGCGAACACAACCTGAAGCTGCACCCAGCTTCTGGTTGTTTCCTCTTTGGCCTGACTGTGGCCCTCACCTCCCTTCCCCTTTTTCCAGGGTGGAGCAGATAAACTGTCCTAAGAAACTCAATAAACTCTTATATCACTACAAATATACCTGTACCATGGTGCATCTGTGGTTACAGCAAGCCTCAGTGCTGATTAATTAAATATTTGCCAGTTCCATCATTTTTGCATCAGTAGATCTCTTTTTGCAGCACTGTCTCGTATTCATCTTTCTTTCCTTCCCACTCACATTCTCTCCTAATGGAAATAAAAGCATAATGAACATCTCTTAATGCATCTGAAAATGGGTGAAGGCAGGGCTAATTTATTTATTTATTTATTTATTTATTTATTTATTTATTGAGAATTCTTCCAATATATTTAATTCTGGAAGAAGATGCTTGTGCAACACCCAAGTGAAAATAAAACATCCTTCATCCATGTAAAATTGAATGGACATGGATTCTTCCTTTCTAAGATACCCCACTTTAGACTTTCAGAAGTAGCTGCCAAGGTGTTATTCAGTCTCTGCTATATTGGTACCTTAGCCTATCTGGTTATGCTTCATATTGGGCAACTAGAGAACAACATTTATATGACATGGATAACTTCAATTTCAGACACGTTATGTCTTTTTCACATAGGATACATCTTAGTTAATACTATATTTAGTTCTAATAAGTTATCAGGAAGATCTGTGTTTACAATTGAATTTAATGAATATAAATGACGTTAAATTTAATGTGTGAAATACAGTATATGGTGATTTTTGGGAGCAGTATATGGTGATTTTTGAGAGCATTTGAAACTGAGTTCTCTTCTGGGATGTCTCTATGACATGCACTGAAGGCAATGTTTTATAAAAATATTAATGATGGAAAGCAATGTTAAGATACCAAAGACTCAGAGCTCATATCTGAGATATCCCTTGCAGTGATTTTGATTGTGATTCTTCTGGTGATCTCAATTTTACAGAGAAAGTCAATGAAGTTACTCTGAGTAATATTGGCATTATATCTTTGGAGTTTTATACTCTGGAGTTCTGTATTTATGCATTTATGACCATAGGCAGAGAAGATAACACAGAAAATTCAGGTTCCATTACAGTTCCCTGCCTTTTGTTCATTTTTTCTTCTTTTTTTCCCAGGAAGCTTTTGCAGGCAACTGGCAATATTGCCAAGGCAACACAAACTTACAAAATCAATAACTTCTTTCTTTCAAAACTTCAAGGTATAAGCCAAACTGTATGTACAAAGCGCTAGAGATAGCATTCAAATCTATAAGGATCTGCTTTTGCCACCAGGTTTTTCTTTCTCTGATGGACTGATTAGAAATGTTATCTTTTTCTTGGATCTCTGCCAACTTGATGGTTACTTTTAGTGGGTTCTAGATGGCAGAAAGCATCTTGCTTGGTGCAGAAAGTTGTTAATGTGTAATGCTAAGCCCCTGATGACAGGGAAGGACTAACTCATGGAAAACATTCATCTCTTTGTTACGGTAGTTTAGAACCTCAAGTGATAATGAAGAACAAGTTATGAACATGAAGAAATAAAAAGGATAAGATTACAAGGTTACAAAGGGTAGGAAAAACAAACAAACAAACAAACAAACAAAAAACTTTAAATATATTTTATTCACCTAATAATGATCTCTCTATCCATGAATGGAAAATTATACTATATATTTCACTTGCAGTTCTATGGTGTTTCTGATTGTTCAGTCTGGACCTGATACTAAGATGGTCCAGTGAGAGACGATGACAAACTCCATTGATTTAGAGATGATAAGGTAGGGGATCTGTGCATGTTTTGAGAGTGATCCCTAGCACACTCAAGCTTAAGTGAATTCTTGGTAAGGTGTAGGGATACAGCACCTCACAGTAAGATCACAGGATTTATTTACAAGACAAGAGTAAATTAATGAATAAGACAAGGTAAAATGTTAAATAACAGGAATGTTTTAGCAGATTGTGGGTAATTGTCATATGAGCTATCAAATGAAGCTGTCAGAAATACTCTTTCTAATGTGCTTTAATGACTGCAAATACAAAAGAAATTCCCTCAGATCTCATCAGGAAGATGACAGCTTGCACATATCACCAACCAGATATCACTGACTCAGCAGGTGGACAGACTTCAGACTGATCACTCCTAGGTATGTCTTCTTTGGAAGTTTCCTACCCTGAAACCAACTTCAGTTCTGTTTTACAGTAAGTATTACATCTCGGTAGACGAGAGCTTTATTTTTAAGCAGACAATATGAATTCTCTTTCTTTCTGTCTCTGCAAAACCACTGTATCCTGTGAAGGACACTAGTAAATCAGATGATCGCTATGTGGAAAGGAAAACATAAAAGGAAGAAGAAGGAGGGAAAGAAATGGACTTACTAAGCTCTCAATGTATTTCATTGGTAAGGTATTTAGGACATGTGCATGTGCGTTAGTGAGCTGAATCTAGTGAGCTGAGACAGGTGTCCAGGGTTCCAGACAGTGTCTTTGTAAGGCTAGAAAAAGCTGGTGGCCAGATGACCTTTCTTAGATGGATATCCATGCAGAGATCAGCAGCCTCAGAACTGTGCTGGATCGCAGCGCTAGGTCTAGGCGCTGGACATCACAGCACCCTGTGCCACCAGCAACCTGAAAGCAGATACTTTGCTGCCTTAAGAAGAAGGTCCCCCATCTCCTTCCTTCCTTCATTTTTTTCTTTTTCCTTCTTCTTTCCTTTCTTTCTTCTTTCTTTCCTTCCTTCCTTCATGGTCTGCTTCTCACCTTGGACTGTATTTGGCTTTGATCACCTATCTCTCTTTTCCATTTTTCACGTTATGACTGTTGCCCTCCTGCTCTCTCTGTCTCCTTCCTTCTTCCTTTATTCTGCGAGGCAGGTCAGGTTGCATGTGAGTCTGGAAAAGGTTCTTCAGCTGAGCACAAGCTATTGGATATATGGTAATATCTGTGGTATAGCAGAACCTTGGATAACTTGGATCATCTCCTTAGTAATCCTTAAAAGGAACAACAGTGAATGCATATGCAAATATTTTATTATATTCTGTAATAAGTTCTATCAGGAGATGGAAATTTTTGTGCTTAATGTCTGCATGAATGTCACTCTTCCACTACCACTAGAGGCTGAGGTAGAGAAAGATGAATATTTCAGATGAGAAAAATGTCTCTCTCCCTTTATAGATAAAGCACCTTTAAAAAAAAAAAAAAAAAAAAAGGCTTATCTTTTCTTTAGCGTAACAAACTTCCATTTGGGATTTAATTGGATCTGTTCTAGGATGCAACAAAAAGTTAGTGGAAGCTAAAAGGGGCATATCAAGAAAAAATTATTCAAAGTTAGTAATTTTAGATCACATCCATAATTAATGGCATTTGGAAAGCTTCCTCTAGTGCTCTAATCATATCTCAAAATGTGCTAATTGGAGCAGCTTGCTACAAAACAGAGTTTGCAGGTGTTGAACAGCTTCTTCTGTTCTTTTTTAAGAAATGTCGTTGTAACTGGTTTTCCTGGCATTAATGTTCACATTTAATAAATGTTACTCCATTTAACATATATTTGACATCTGAAGAGCTTGCATATAATTATTACCTTGTTAAAATAGTTTTGATCATGAATGCATAACAAAATCAGCTATTTTTGAATACTAAAACTTAAGCTTGTAGTAAACGGTGGGGCATCCTATAATGGCTACTGGGGATATAACTAGTAAAGAGCTGAAAAAGAAAAAGATTCAGTCTTCATGGTCATGAAACTGTAAAGTATCTAAACTCACTTACCTAAATTAATGATATCTAAAAGCAGTTCTGATACTTCAGCAAAGCAAATCTTTTGCCTTGTGCTTGGACTGTATTTAAGTGGTGTTATTTTGGCTGGACAGGATTTTGCTGGTCAATTCCTCATTTGTCTTGGAAATCAATGACAATTGACACCACAATTCCCTCTCTCTAAGTCCCTCTTTCCAAAACTAATCAATCTGATCCAGAAAAAAATGAGCTGTGCGATCAGGTCTTTGTGTGTACTCATTTGTGTGCGTGTTCTGCTCTGCCACAAGGAAATAGCAAACACTGGGAAGATGCTTAATGCATAAATGAGTCAAAACTCTCCTGACAGCTCTGCATTACTGAAAAAGATGCAGGTTGTTTGGGGCCACAGTGTCTGGAAAGCTGGTGCAAGGGTATAGTCATATAGACAAATAAATAAAGTTGAAGATTGCAGATTGTATTTAAACTGAATGTATAGTGATCTGTGGGATTTTCTTTGTGTGGTTATTCTAAGAAGTGTTTTACTTTATGGGGGTTATACAAAATTTATCAGAATCAAACAAATAGTTTTGTAACCGTTAACAGCTGCTCTCATTTCTGTTAAGGTTAGTAAACCTGTCTGAAAGCAGAGCAGAGCTTCTTTCTGTTGAATGTTGCATATTTGCATATTCATTTTAAGATACATTTTCAGAGACCCTAAAGTCTGAAATATTAATCTTACAAAATCTAATGCATGGGCTTAAACTTAAGTTATGTCTGGCTTTTCAACAAGATATTCAGCAGTACATTTTATTTTTATTTTTATTTTTTTCCCCAGGGAGGCAGTAGACTTACTGACATCTACAAATTAGCTTTTTTTCTGTACTTGTGTTCTCATAATTCCTACACATTAGCATTCAACTCTTTTCTCTCTCTTCTGATGCTATGAATTATTCCCTGAGAACAATTCATTTGACAATGAAAGTTGCTCTTTCTGAATTTATTTCTCCATGAACACATCATAATTTGCATTAATTAGTTTATTATTTGAAATTGTTTGATGAATAGTTTGTTCCAATCCATTTCACTCATGTAGCTAATATTGATTTGAGCGTTTCATCCCAATGATTTGCCATTCAAACTGTGTCCTATTGTGTCACATGGTGATTGTTTTTGCTTCTGCTCTGGATGACACAACTAGAGTCAATCAGAGAGAAATATGGTTCATGGAAAGTTTTCAAAGAAAAGTTTAATTCTATTCTCTTAGTATTTTCCACATTTTTTTTTTCCCTGAGAAAACACTCTACTTTTTCATTTTTATATTTCACCCTTCCTTTTTCTCAGTTTATCAACACTGGAAAAGCACAGGAAAAAAGGGATTTAAAAAATAAAATAATTAAAAAAATATACCTCTACCCTTTCATACTCTGCGTTAAAGAATATGGACCAGAATAAATTGGGATTTTATTTTAGGCAAGTACTAGGTCCGTCTGGGATGTTAACTTTCCCTGCAGCAGCCCATACAGCGCTGCGCTCTGCACTTGTAGCTAGAACAGCAGTGGCATCACACCGGTGTTGTGTCTGCTGCTGAGCAGTGCTGGCACAGCATCAGGACTCTCTCTAACTCTCCTAGGGGGTGGGCAAAAAAGTGAGAAAGAAACATCACCAGGGCAGCTGACCTACACCAACCAAAGGGATATTCCATACCATATGATGTCACACTCAGCAATAAAAGGTGGAAAAAGGAAGAAGAGTGGAGGGGTGGGCTCTTGTTGTGAAAACTTCTGTCCTCCTCCCGAATACCGGCTATGTGCGTTGAGGCCCTGCTTCAAGGACATGGTCAAGCATCGCTCATTTGTGGGAAGTAGAGAGTAATTTCTTTCCTCTGCAATTCCACATAGCCTTTACTTGTTTTGTTTTGTTATTCTTTTTCCCCCTTCCTCTTCCTGTTTCCCTTTTTTTCCCTTTAGTTGAATCGTTTAATTAATAATAATTTTTCCTTAATATTTTTTTTTTCCTCTTCAATTAAATTATCCTTACCTCAACCCGTGAGTTGTTCTTTCCTTTACTTCTTCCCCTCCTCATCGGGGGAGGGGGGGGGGGGGATGGGAGAGAGCGGCTGTGGTGTTCTGCTGCCTAGCACGGTAAAAACCACCACAAGGCGGTAGTCAAACGTTTTTATTTGGGACAATTTTTCATCCAAACATACTCTTGGCAATAAAAATATTTTTGTCTTGTCCAAGTTATTAGTTCTATAAACAACTTCTGCTTTCTCATGAGTTATGATTCACCAATAAAAACAATATGGCTAGTATTAAGTAAATTTTGATATAATTCAAATGTTGTTCTGCCACTTCCACTCATCTGTGTGAAGAAAATGACACCATCAGGAAACTGGGAAATACATGAACAAGAAAAAGTAAAATAAGACTTCAGAATTCACACACACGCTCATGAACCCTTTCTTTTTGATCTGTGTTTAGTTCTGATCTCTTGTTCTAAACTTCAAGAAATCTTTGAAGTATAATCACCTGATTTATTTCTGCTAAAATATATATTCTATTTCTGTACAGGTCCAGTCTGAAAAACATCCAATTAGGATGCACAAAAAGATATAGAATTCAACATATTCTTATAAATATATAATACCCCAAAAGAAGCAGAATGATATAGTTGTATATTAGAGATTAAATTATAAATAAAATTCTTCCCATTATAATGATAACCATAAGAGGTGTTGAAGAACAGCATGTGAGTACTTTTTAAAAAAGTAAAAGAATGGGCAAAGATCTCAGACATAGATTTATTTATTTATTTATTTATTTAATCTTGGAAAAATAAGAACATGTCAGCATATAAACATATGCATTATGATTTTAATTAATTAAAAGGTTCAGCAAATATGCCTAGGAAACCATATAGCAACTGCTCATGGCAAAATCATGGACAAGCACTGATGGGAAACAAATGGGAAAACAGAAAGGAATGGCAGTATAATTAATGCCATCAGCATGATTTTGTACAATATAGACCCTGTCAAGCAGTGTCATTTCTGAGATCTCAGATGAATTCACTGAAGGAGTCTCTATAATACAATGTATCCTGAGGCAGTTGCTGTAATGGCACCCTGTTCTGAAGAGAAGATTGCTTCTATAGAAAATCAACAGAGCCCGAAGAAGCCGAGTAGTGACCGAGTGAGAGTAACTGTAGAAGGTCGAGTTGTCAGTCCCCTGGATCAGTTTCTGGGCAGATGCTGCTGCTGTTATCACTTGCTGAAGTAAATAAGCATGTACTTCGATGCAAATATATATCTGTGGTCACCTTCCAAGGTTTTACTTGCAGGCACACAGAAAGTGGGTCAACCTTACAGAATCGTTTTTCTCCGTGAAATCTGTAACAGAAGAGCAGTGAAACAACTGAACACGAGTACACAATCTTATGTAGCTTAGGCTCAATACAACTTTTGAAGAATTAGTGGGGAAAATCATATATGAATAAGGGAGTTACTGCTTTTGTTATTTCCATGGCGTGATGGTGGACTCGCATGATTCTTTTTAGCTATTTCATTTGTTTAACTGACAGCTATAACTCTTGTTCTGAGTCATGAACCGCTGGCACTAATGATACACTTTTGTTTCGAGTTCTAGTAGTCATTCTTAAAATAAAAAACTGATGAATGATTTGAACGGATTCAGAAAAGAATAATGGGAAAATATTATTTTCTAGGAAAAAAAAAAAAAGTAAGAAAATTTAATATGCTTAGTGGATCAAAGATGAAATGAAGAGGTAAGATTGGTTGAGAAATTATCTCAGATTTGACCATTAATCTGTGGTATTGGGTTAGCTTTTGGTCATGTAGAATTGGGCTAAAAATAAAGAGGTGAATAAGTGAGGCAAAATGACATAGTGCAACTGCTTCCCATGGTAAATAATGAGTTTAAACAAAAACTCTGCTTTTACCGTGTTTCTGCCCTGGCTGTGGTGTCTACTGCTGTGTTACTCTTTTCTATACATTGCTGCATTAATGAAAAGAAACCTCCCTGCCTCTCTGGGGCACATCTCTGAGGAGAGTTTGGTTTAGGCTGAAAAGCACATTTTACTCTTTCATCCTCCTCAAAACTCAGCATTTGTTTTCCCTCTGTTTGTCAATCAGTGTGAAAAAGTTTCTTTTGCTGTTAGTGCACCAGAAACAAACATAAAGAGAATTCAGAAAGCTCCAGGCAGTTTTAATGTGGGAAAGCAGTACTGATGTAAAGCTGCAGCAGATGTATGCCTTAATTATATGTTAATGAACAGACAGTCACATGTAAGTGATGAGCTCTGAGGGCGTGGAAGGAAGAAGAAAGATGGGGCAGCACAAAGACTTTGATGTTGTCTGAATAAAGGTACGTTGAAACATTTCTCTGGCTCCTGCTGTTCTTGTATCCAGCTTGGGTTTTCCCATCACTGTGTGGCAGCAAATCATTTTATTTCTTGCAGATGCAGTGAGGGGAACTGAATTGTGTGCTCTCCTTCCCTCAGCCATGTTTTGAATTGCTTCAGTTCTCCAACTTCAGGGGAGAGATCACAAACCTGAACTGGCAGAGATTTGTGTGGCAAAAAAATTAGCAAATATTAAGTCTGAGAATTATGAAGAAAAATAAGGGGGCAGCTGGAGAAAAAGGAAGGTGCTCTGGACTTGGAAGGGAAAGAATGGATAAACAGCACACCAAGATGACAGTGGCACAAAACAAGATGCAGAGGCAGGAACAACAAGAAATTATTTCAGGCACTGATATCTTAAATTATCCTTGGTACACAGGGAAATTAATGTGCAGAATGGCTAATCAAAGATTAGCCTGCCATCCAAGATTAAAAATACCTGTGAAATACAGTTAGAGAGGCACTAATAAAAGAAAATCCTTTACTATCAGATAAAAACACCAGAGAGACAAATAAGATGGTAATAAGAGTGATGATATATTTAAACACTTCCTATACTTCTTGTTGGTAGGAATTCATCTATTATTCGGTGCATATCTCCTTAGATGTGTTTTTGGGGGGTAGTGTAATATTTAAACTCAGGTTATTTTCATTGTCTATCCCCAATGTAGCATTACAAATTTTAGTCATGGATTAAAAGGGGCTCTAAATTCTGTACTTCCCCCAAACAAAACAACAACCAAAAAAAAAAAAAATTAAACTAAATTTAAACAAAACAAAACAAAAAACGCTTTTTCCCTTCTGGACTTCATGCAGCTCAAGATCACTGGTCTGGTGCATGGTATTCTCCAAATCCCTTTAGATAACATGTCACTTCCCAAGGCCATCACAGTGAGAGCAGCCTGGGAGCGGAAGTTCAGTGGAGGGGAGGAGACACAGTGAGGAGGCAGTTTTTCTTAACAGGGAACTGAGGTTTAGAGGGCTCCATTTTGGGATGTCTTATTTTCATTTTCCTCAGATGGGCAACAGAAAGCATTGTATGCATCCTCCACAGTCTGCAACAATGGACCCTGCTAGTGAATTAAGGGACCAGAGACTGAAGTCCAGCCTCAGATGGAGATTGCAGACAGAGATGGCTGCTGGTCTGGAACTGCTGACATGTGCTGACAAAATCAGAGCATTCTTTGTTTATTAACTTTGGAAATATATTTGGATGAATATCTGTGGAATTATGTTCTAATGTGGGCTCTAAGTACTCAAACAGATAGAGAGGCAGGCCAGCCTGTCATTTAATTTGTATGTCTGCCTGCCTGCTTATCTGTATATCCACCCTTTTTATCTGTCTATCTACCTACATTATTTAGCTTCCCAGTGATACAGACAAACTATTTCTTCTGTGAAGCACGGATTCCTCTTCCTAATGGCCTGTCTGTTTGAAGCCTGTATAAGTTCAGTATGAGAAAGGAGTTACATATCTGATAGTAAGATAGATTTTTTTTATACTTTGCAATGCGTGAAGGTCTCAGTCTCTCAGTACCCATTACCTTCCCATGTCCCTCCTACCAAATTGACACCTATCTGTGGCATTAGTACCACCTTTGGGGCAAGGAGGATCTCTGCATATTCTGAGGCCAACTTGTACTGTTTCAGGGGGCAGAGAGAGACACCAGAACTTGTGGATAGGATCAGCAAATGTAGTGCAGGATGCTTATACCTGGAACTGGGCTCAGAGAAGCCAGGAGGGCTAGGGAGAATCAAGAACTGGCTGGTGAACCGGGGTTACACTATCAGCTGCCTGACAATGTGGTGTCAGCACACACCCGGGTTTCTCACCCCTGCCTGGCTCATGGTGCAGAGGCACTTGAACCTCACAAGTGCTGGCTTGTTGCAAGATTTTGGCACAGAGATGCAGCTGAAGGGCAGTGTCAGGTGGTGGGAGGGCTAAAGCCAGGTGGATGATAATGGCTCACAGGCATAAGCTGGAACTAGAGAGTATAATTAAGCTAAAATAATTGCACAGCGTTCATGTGTTGCGTAAGTTATAATGTCTAGCCTTGTTCATATGGAATGTCCTAAAAACTATTTATGAGTAACAAAAAGTCTAGTATAGTCTATATTGCAGCATTACTACTTTTTTATTTGTAAACACCACTACTTTTTTGAATGTGCATGTGCATTTGCTACCTAGTATATTTGCTACTAGTTTTTTATTTAGATAGTATCAGGCTCTGGTAGTTTATAGGAGTGATCTAACAAAATGGCAGGGATACCACTGTATTGGTTACTGCCAAGCAAGTTGAGTCATTGACATTTATTAATCCTGTAGATTCAGCTGGAATCATTCATTTTTCAGCAGAGGGAAGAAAAATCTCATCTGTGAAGATGCAAAGTAGGTAACATGCAACAGAGGCTACTATTTAAAATGAGATTTTTTCCATCTTCTCTCATCCCCAAGTCCTTTATCAAATGTGTAGGCAAGAAACCAAGAGATAAGTATCAAAGTAATTTATTACCACATCATTTCTTTTCCTCTCTTTTCGCCAGAATCTGCATAGCTGATCCATGCCTTATGCTAAGGAGGTACCTATATTATTGTCTTGTGGGAGAAGCTGAGTGAGTATTGTACAGCTAATGAAGTTTGTCTGTAGGGCAAATAAAATCTATAACAAAATAATCTGTCAGAGAAAAAGAATGACCTTGGATCCTTCTAGGAACCTTGTCTTGGTCCATGAACATTTCTGTTCTATTTAAAAATGCAAAAGGAGCATTTACATCTGGTATTTGTTTCAGTATTTTACTAAAGAGATTTAATGGTTCACAGTTCAATTTGAAGTGTATGTATCCCCCAAATGACTCTTTATAAAGTCTTTTGGAGACCAAAGTCAATATCTATGGGCCTTTGGAGATGTAGCAATTGATTACCTGTCCAAATCAAAGAGTACTAAAACCCAAAGAGATTCAGAAGTGCATTTCACTGTTACAAAACCTCACCACTGATACCACCGACACACATTGACTTGTCCATGGTGAAGTTCAGTACATAAATTAAACATCTTGTTCTGAGACCTAATTGAAGTTTGTAGCATCCAGAAAATGATAAGCTAACACCTTTTGCTGTAGTTCTTGCATGCCTGGTTTTGTATCTTTAGTGCATGTCTCAGTGTATGATGGGCATAAAGTATATCAGATCTTGGAAGACACTTAATTCCTTTGTCTTTTAACATTGTGGTCCTTTGTTTCCTTGGCTTCTAGAATAATGTTATCTTGTCTTCTCAAAGCTCCTCTCATCCTTAAGAGCTCTATCAGCAGTATACAAGAATCACTTCATCCCCTCTAAAATGAAGTCAATTGAGCAATTAATCACTTTGTGGCAGGAGCTGTTTGAGAGAGCCAACAGTTTAGGGCTGAAAAGGAGGAAGAACAGAGTATCCTACTGTAGCTGCATTTGACAAATAAACTGCAAGTGACAGAAACTGGGATTCAGTCAGGGAAGGAGTTGATTCAGCCTTCTGAAAAATAAAAACACTTCTCTTTGGAAATTGTTAACTTTATGAATTTAAGATCTAGATTTTACATTTTACCTGTAACACATCATTTATCAATGCTAAGTTAGAGCATTGTTTTTCTGACTGAATAGAAAGTGGGCCATTTCTTGGAAATTGGATGTCATTTTTTTTCTTTTTTTTTTTTTTTTTTCTTCCCCTAATTTCATGTATCAGTTCTGGTAATAAGGCAAGATTCAATTGGAAGAGATAACAATAAGCCATCGGATTCTGAACATTAATTCAAGGTCAACTTGAATGTATCCACTGATCCTGAGCAGGTTTGACTATTGTCTGTTAAAATCCATCAAGGAATGGAGATTCTACAGTCCTGCATACTAATACTTAAAGAGAACCACTGATGTCTAGACTACATTTTCTTATCATACTTCCTTACGGAATTTCTTATATGAAATGTATATGAACCCTGTGACACGTATTAATGAATGTCATGCCTACAGAGCATTCCAGGCATAAAGTGTGTGAGTGAGCTCCACTGTAGCTCAAAGAACACTTTAAAAATCCTTGTTCTAGAGAAGTTCTGGAGAAGTATCAGACTTTCTACACGGTACTGACCAATATTTCTTTTCCTATTTAGCTCCTAGCAACAGTAAGCTTACAAGAAATCACTCTTCGTTGGTTTGTTTGTTTGGATTTATGTGTTTGTTTTCAGAAAGAGATCTAGCTACATTTCTGCTTCTCTCTATAAAAAGAATAATGATATTAGGAAAGTATTATAATGGCTAACTTCAACATAACATAAGAATATCAAATCTTATGTGCTAGTGAGCAACAACAAAAAAGAGGTAGTTTTGTAGTGCACTGTTAAGTGAATCTGAAAATCTTATAAAGAGTGTAGCTGAGATCCTGCACATCTTTTTTTTTAAACAAACAAAAAAAAAAAAAGAAAAAGAAAAAGAAAAAACACCAGAGAGAGAATGTCCTGATGGAAGCTGTTTCTGGGAACAGGAAGTACAAGAAGATAATTTAGAAGATGTCAGCATGAATTTATAAGGGTCAAATTGTGCCTGACCAACCTGATTGCCTTCTCTGTTGAAATGACTGATGTTGTGGATGAAGGGAGAGAAGTTCATGCTGTTTGCAAGTGCATGTCATTTACTCTGGCTTTCTATACAGAAAAGTGCTGTTTCCATAGCATCTTGCTAGCTAACTTGAAGAGATATTGGGAATGGGGTCAGTTATAAGGTGGATAATGACACATGGAAATGTGGGTGAAAGTGTCAAATAAATACAACATACCATCTTTTAAAGAAATGATTACTAATACCTGTCCTTTACTTTCTGTCTACCATGGCAGAAAGGTATTATGAATATAAAGATAGCTGAGAGCTTGATTTTATTACAAAAGTCACTTGATTATTAGTATGACAGTTATACAAAAATATGTTATTTTTTCTTCAAATAAATATACACTATTCATATATACATATTTATATTTTATTTTGTTTTATCCACAGTGTTCACAGAGAATGATTTATTCCTTTTCTCTTTAAAATTACCTTTTGATGAGACAGTTGACAAACATGTCATAAGAGGACTTCTACTATGTCTTGGACTTCTACTATGTCTTAAATAGCAACAGCAATCCAGCTTCAGAAATCCACCCTCTATTAAGATAAAATCAGACAAAGTAGGAATTTTTGTTTTGTTTTGTTTTTTCATTTGTAAATTAATTACATAAATTTTAAAAATACTGAATAAATGTGTATAATTAAATTAAAAAAATATTTATCTGATTTACTCTGGGGAATGAAATAAAAATGCAGTTTCAGAAATGTATTTGGAGTATTTTTCTCCTAGGATTATTGTTCCTTACCTTTCCAGGAAGGTTAGTACACCAGTTCTGTGGTTATAGAGTTCTACCTGGAGGCTGTAGAAGCTGAACTAACCTTTCCCTGCTGATTCCCTTCCCTATCATTGTCACATAGGTCCAGATTCAGTAAGTAGTTTAATAAACATTGAACTTTAAAAATAATCATAATCTCACTGATTCATCTGGATTACTTATATGCCTAAAAGAGATATAAATAGGATTAGTGGTATGTGTATTGCTAAATCATTTTTATTCTCTACTTTAAGTTTTAGCTGGCATTTCAGTTATGAAGATTTTGGAAATTCCAGTGTCCAACAAACACTTAAAATGCCTACAAACACATACAGCTGTGTTGACCTGCTGGAATTTTAACAATTTGACAAAAGTAGAAGAATTTTACTAGTGAAAGGAAGGAGGCCAGACCTCTCCAAACTCTTAGGTTTTATTTATAACTTCTGCTGACAGCCTACAAAAGCATATTTTTTGCTTTAGTTTTGAAAGTTAATCCAGTGCTGAGAAAATTAGTGATATATATATATTTTTTAATAGATTAGAAATAACTCTAAAAAATATGTTTACTTATTTAATATATCGATGTGGAACAGGGAAAGCTCATTATAGCATCAGGCCCTTAGCCTTGTAATCTGATGACATTTTATCTTCTCAGGACAGAGTGAGAATTTTTAATACTTAACTCTTTGTGCAGCATATGGTAATAGTAAGAAGCAGTGGAAATGAAACAAGGCTTACTTTAGGAATGGTTTCAAGCCCAGATTCACTTATCTGAACTGAAATCTCAAATGGGTTGATAAAGAAAGACTTAAACTCATTATCTGACCACCAAAGAAAAGGGTTTTTTGTTGTTTCCTTTTGTTTGTAGAGAAAAAGGAATGTATCATTACATTTATGGCTTATCAGAAAACAAAAACAAACAAACAAAAAAACTTTTGTCTTTGGGAGGAACCAAGATTAACTGATTTTGAGGGGCAAAAGTATAGATATGAGGTATGACATGCCATTAAATCTTCCTGGTGATGAGGGCAGCTGATCAGAGAATTTCATACAATACTGTCTGTCTTGAAATTATATCAAGAAAGTCAGTAAATTTAATAGAATTTTTTTTTTTTTAATTTTAATCTCTGAAGATGAAGAGGACTCATGAAATAGTTGTCTTTTCAAGACAGACGTTATTGGTCCTCACCCCAGAAAAAATAGTGATTAACTAAATAAGAGGAATGATAGAGCCAAATGTGCCTTCAAGGGAATAACTATGAAACTGGTTGTTCCCAGGCAAATCCTCTTTCTTTGCTTTTCTGCTTTGGACAAAATATAAGGATTTTCACTATTTTTCTGGGATTTCTGGAAGCCTGATACTTAAGAGGCATAACAGTTCTGATAGAGAAGTGGATTTTGGCAATGCCCTGTTGAACAGCTGAACAGGCAGCCCTTAAATATCCTGTAATTCTAGGGTCTTGCAGACATTATTGCTCTTACAGAGAAAGACTGCATGGATACAGTAGACCTAGTGAGAGGCTGGACAGACAGCTCAGTTTATATTCTTTCCACAAGTTTTTTGGACTGGGAAACCCCAGCCTAAAATATGATGCGCCAAGCTATGAAGAACACCAAATTCAGTACCTAGAAGGAAAATCTGAGAAGAGATGAACTTGGATATGCAGGGCTGACAACCCTGGAGTCCAATGTTCCCTTTTAATCCACTGCATAAGCATAGAAATGACTTTTCTTCATAAACACATTGGTCATGAACTGAAGGGAACACCCCAAAGGATGAAGGAGATGTTGGTGTATTTAGGGACTTTTAACTTTACTACTGCTACCAATAGAAGAGGAAGAACTAGAACTGTTCATAATTTATCTTTATTATTATTATTATTATTTTCCTATTTTAACTGCTTTCATTCTTTTTAGTTTATTTGAAAGAAATACACCCTAGTTATTCCTGTGTACCTCATGGTACTTTAGATTTTTGTCTCCACTGGCATTCCAAGACATTTAGAATTGTTTTTGGACTTCATTCTATTAATCTGAAGCACAGAAAAGCTGCGTAATTTGACCATTGATGAACGAGGAAATTTGTGACAGAGTGAACAGTTAAATCCAGCATCCATATGCCAGACTATAAACAGCTATTTTTAGTGAATGGGTTAAGAGCCAGAGTCCTGTTTCATACATGATCCTCTAAAATAGCAACCATAAGGCTGCATAAAAGAGTGCTCATTGCCAATTTTAACAAGTGAATTGCGGGGGCAGGTCTCCACCTGCTTTTTTAATCCCAGTCATCCCAAGCTCTAGGAAATAAAATGAAAATGTATCTTCACAATCACATCCACTGACAGTGAGGGATTCTTCTGAAAAGACATCCCGTTCACTCTGCTTGGCAGAGGACTTGCCTTTTATGATAAATCCTGTTTGCTACTGTCATAAAGGTGTGACATAAAAGATCAGGGTGAGAATGAACTGAATTTTCTCTCCCTGATCTCCTAACATAGTCAACATGAGGAGGGTTAATTAAAACCGCTGTCACCTGACTCAGGTCAGTCAACCATACTTGCTAGGTGTACACTTTATTTCTGGGAGAAGAAAGGAGAAAAAAAAAAAAAAAAGGCAATACAAGAGAGCATCTCTGAAGTGCAGGTCTGTTCCAATGATTGGAAAAGCTCTGTTTATCTCCCAGCTGAACTGCGGGGTGACTAGGGGGAAGCTGAGATAAGGGCTGTTTTTGCAGTAACCCACTTCTCTGAACATCGACATCTTGCTCAAAGAAGAACACAAACATCCTGCGCCTAATTAAAAACAAGTGCCCAGGAAGGGAAGGTGGCACTTCGTAGCAAAATGCAAATGCTGGAAAAAGATGGGAAACTTCATTTAATGAAAACCAAATTGAAATTCTGAGAGTTGGTTCCCACAGGGAGGGAGCTTCAGCTTCAAATTTCTATACATCATTTTACCTCAACTTTGACCTGTTTAGGTTTAAGTAAAACAAACTCCCTTAAGTGGAAGATGAAATATCAGATTACATCTTGACATCAAGATTATTTCTATAGTATCAGGCTCAGTTTCTACATTAATGCACATGAATGAGCTGCTTGCCAGCATTTGCACAACAGTCAAAGATTTCTCCTTCACCAGCTTGACAGCTTTTAGTCTCTCTCATTCTTAGGCCTCTTCACAATTTCTACTTAAATATATAATGTGTAATTCCAGGAAGCATTTTGAGCAATAAATAAATAAATAAATAAAAGCAAATTAAAGCTAAATTCTGCAAATTGATGAGAATTAAATCATTTTTGCAGAGCTAGCTCTTAAGGCAGTTGATTTAATTTTTATTATTTTCCTCCAATCTTTGAAAATCCATGCAGATTTTGGGTTTCTATTAGTTTCAGACATCAGAAATTCTTACAAAGGATCGCTTTTCCACTTCTCAGTGTCTGCAATGAAACAAGCAGGGGTGCTTAATGGCTCTGTGTCTGCTGCTCTAGAGCCGTAGGAGAGGTGCTACCTTCTCTCTGCAGAATGTGACTAGCTTTCATCGACGAGTGAGAGAACAAGACCCTTGGAGTTTTATGAAAGCAAGAAGTATTTTTGCTATGATGAAAACTTCCGAAAGAAAGAATTTGTTACGTGTCCTCACAAATATGTCAAAAATGACAGCAGGACAGTTTGCATGTCTCCAAGTGGTGTTGATTTTGTATTGAATTTTCTCTTTTCTATGTGCTCTTGTTCTCTTGTGTTCTTTCCCTCTCTGGGGGAATCAATGCAAACTTTTAACAAGGTGAACTTTGAAATAGAAATCACAAAATGATTTTCCACAGTGCTTCAAAAGGAAGAAAAAAAAGCAATTCTAACATGTACAGAGAAATGACAAGTCACAGTTGTAGAAAGCCTTAGGGGGCTGATGGTTCAGTCTAGTTTGCATACAATAAATAAATAAATAAATAAATCACATGCATAGAGTTAGAAAACCACAAATTATTTAAGACAGCAAGAATGTCAGCATACAGTTGTTCACAATGCAAGTAAATAGTTGGTTGCTTATCCAGTCTGAGACAAAAGTAAGGCCCTAAATCTTTCTTAATAAAGTTACTAATTCAGAAAGGGACTTTACTTACAGCTCTAGTAGTTTTATTCCACCTCTGTTCCTGCACTTTCTTGCTTACTTGCAAATATGGCTATAAAATCTCTGGTCTGTTTATATGATACTCCTTTCACCGTGAAGTATTAGTGTTCTGTAGTAGTGCATCAGGCTATGTCAGTCTCAGTTAATTCAACCTTCTTAATCTCCCCTCACATCTGCTGATTTTTTCGTCTGTAACCTTCTTTCTTCTCTTCTTTCACTGTCCAGCTAAATAATTTTTTCTCCCTCTGCAAGTCAGCCCCTCTCTTTGGGATAATTCTCATCTGATTTTACCTCAGTCTCTGATCCTTTAAAGCTATGCATGGACGTTTTCTTTCAAAAACCATATTATTAGTCTTTCTGGCCCCTCCTTCTTGATAAAACCAGATTTAGATAATGACTTACTTGCTATAAATTAAATGTAGTAAAACTGGGCATTGTTGCTCTGTCAGATCATTCAGAAGGGAACTTCTCTTGTAAGGTGGTTTTGAAGGTTTGGGGAGGGCCATGGCTTACTAAAATACATTATATTCCCGTGTCTTTTTTTTTTTTTTTTTTTTTCTGCCTCTAGTCACTAGGTATTTATTTACACAGATCAAAATCTGGCTCCTCTCTGCCTTCTGCATCACAAAAACATCTCTGTCAAATTCATTTGGCAACCTAATCTGTCCCACTATGTGATTGTCCTCAGAACTACTCAAACTTGCTTTTAAGCCTGAAAAATAAAAATGCTGAATATATTACTTTTTTCTTTTAAAGTCACTGTCTTCAAACCTCTTGCTAGTTTTAAATTTCACCTAATTTACACACATAGAAAACTTGTTTTTCTGCTGAAAACTCATGCGCTTAGTACACTGTGGAATTCCATTTATATAGGTATACCAAATTTAATTGGAAAATATCAACTCCTTGATCAGTCTGCAAAGTACCGTACTAATATCTTGGTGAACTGGGGTCATATTTTGGCTTGGCAGAAGATTTATTCTGTGGCTTTGGGTGATTCCCTTACTTTTCCCTGCCCATTTCCACACTTCTGCAATAGGAAGTCGTATTGCCCACGGTTTACTTACCTTCTCAAGATATTTCAAATATCAAACACACCACCAAAAGCTATTCCTTTAGATATTTGTGTGAGGAGAGACTATTTAATTAGGGAAATAGTTGGAGTTTATAATAATTTGCAGACACAAGCAATGGGGTACTGATATTTCTGGGAATGTCATTGCCTGCAACCCATTGTAGCTCATAAAAAAGATTAAAGTCCACCAGCAAGCCATAGACAGTCTATGCTTCTTTATCCTGTTCATTTCTGAGAGTCATCTTCCTCATCACTGCTTAATTTAAAGGAAAAACTGACATATACGATGGATGCTTTGGATAAAGGTATGTTAATCACTGGCTGTTTTCAGTTTACAAAGTCTCCTGCATTGTTAGAAATTTCATCCCTAGTATATGGCTTTAGAAGCCAAGGTGATTTAACTGCAGGTGGGACACAGAAACACTAATGAAAGAAAACCACATCTTAGGGAGCAAGGAATGAATTGTAGACCATTTTTTTTTATTTTTTTCCAGCTGAAGAGGAGGTCATCGTTAACAGCAAGATGGCTCAAAGAGATAGCTGCCTGAAGGAATAGATCAGGGGTTTATCAGGCTGCCAAACTGCAGCACTGGGGATTTTTGAAGTGAGAAGAATGTGTGAGATGCTTGTCCAGATGCCGAGTGAGAAAGCGATCCCTTGATGAGCCAAGCCAGTGCAATTCTTAGTGAAATATTTCTAGCTCTGGTTATATTCAGGAACTGCAGATTTTGCCTATGAAAACTGTACATCAGTCCTGTTCTTTTGATAAGGCCTAAGGTGAGTGCATCTAAAAATAGTGGAACAAGATTGAGTGGAGAAAGAGGAAAAATAAACCCTTCCAGTATGGATCATCTAATATGTCTTGTTTTTCTGTGTTCTTTAAAGCAAGGACATTTTCTCACACTGTATTAAGCACATTGTCGGTACAAATCAAGTGCTACTATTTTCTTTTTATTATTATTATTATTAATGTTATAAAGATCCACAAAAAAAGGTTAGAATTGCAAATTGTTCTTAGTCTCACATATAAAAATTATTGTGTGCATATGCACATGTAAATATTCTTATCATTCTTGAGCTTATTTGCAGTCTATTGCATGCAAAGCTAGAACACTCACATGCAATAAACTCTCTGCATGGAGATGAGAAAGTTATTCTGTTCTCAGTCTTGATTGACAGAAATTCTTTATTTTATTAGCATTACTTTTTTGTGCTGAAATTCCACAGCCCAATAGGATTCTCACTAGAGAGCAGCCTGACATGCTCTATCATGTCCCCACAATGCTGTCAGACTGATGGCTGATAGTGAGTTTCTTAAAAATACAGAAAGGTCCTCCTGGAGATTATTGTGAGCTGTGTGAGCTGCACTTTCAAATCCTTGTCTAATCCCAGATACTCTTTCCAAGACACGTCCCTTACCTAACACCATGTCTTGGAGGTGTTCTGCTTTTGATGGCATGATACTCAGTTAACTCATCTAAATCCCCACTTCAAAAAGGCAACGTTACCACCCTGGCTTCTCTTCCCAGTTTTTCATGTCTTCTGTGGCATTCTCCATTTCACCTCCATATGCACTTCTGTTTTGCTGTCTTTTAAATGGGGGTAAAGATACTTGCTGTCTTTGTAAAACATATTGAATGCTGCAGAGGAAACATATCATGATCTAAATAGTTATTTTGCAATTGTCTGCTTATTGCTTCATATCTGTGTATCTAGTAGATGAATATGTCTTATTTTATCTTTATATCTTCTTCCTTATTGCTGGAGAGTTGTCTCACTCTAATAAGCCATGTCCTGCTCTTTAAGAAATTGGGATGAATTTACTGCACCTAAAGACTGTGAGTATACATTTACATATAGAAAATTGTGAATAAAATACTGCACCAGCAGACCTCTAGCAGCAAGGTTTAAACCTGCTCCATGAACTAAACTAACTTGCAGGGGGGCTTACGGTAGAGAGAAAGAGAAAGGATGAGAAATGTCTTATTTTAGCATGACAAAGCTTAACATTCTGCTTGTGTACACCTGTAAATGTATCTGCACATGGAGCAGCTCAGAAGCCAACTTTCAAACTGTACAAGCTGTGTTTACATTGCACTCAGGAAGAGAGGAAATCCTTATTACTCTTTCAACACTCAAACCTTATTTTTTGCTGTGATTATCCATTTGAATTAGTATCAGTATTGAGATTTTAAATTTTATGCAATTTAGAACTCTAGAACTCTTTTTTTTTTTTTTTTTTTTTTTTTTTTTAATGGCATGACTGGTCACATTTGCACAGTGTTCACAATATCTACATTGCAGAAAAAAAAAAAAAAAAAAAGACATTGTGGGACAGGCTGCTAAATCAGACACTACAACAGATAGGAAATGTAAAAAAAAAAATATTTTCCTCCATGACATCAGTAGCTATGCTTAGAATTATGTCTATCTTATGGACTTTAGTCTGTGGCATGTCTGATGCTACACATCTTTTACCTCAAGCTTCCAGGTTGAAACTCTTTTTCTGTCTATTTCCTCACAAGAATGTGATCCACAGCCCTCTGCTGAACTCTCCATTTCCAGCACCATCCTGCACCTCTCAATGTTTTCTGCCAGTGGTTGCCTCTAACTGTAGCCGGGCATCTCCCTCTCTCTCTTTATTTTTATTATTACTTTTTTTCAAGACATTTCTGCCATCTGCAACATGGCAATACTTGAAGGTGTCCCTGAGTACACAGAATTGCCCATGCAGAAAGTCGGGCCCACTGTCACTTTATTACTTCCTGTTGTAAAGCTCTAGCTGGTTTCCAATGACCAGGTTCATACTAGAATTCCCAAAGGCATATAATTTATCTAATGGCAGATGGGTTTTCTTCAGGGCAACAGAAAGAGCATTCAGCTTTACTTCAGGAC
The DNA here is from genome assembly GCA_011074415.1 of Stictonetta naevosa. NCBI lineage: Eukaryota > Metazoa > Chordata > Aves > Anseriformes > Anatidae > Stictonetta > Stictonetta naevosa. The sequence continues at coordinate 27,343,755 of CM021699.1, forward strand.
TGTAAATTTGAAGTATTGTTCCAAAGCAAGGTGTAGAGAAATTGAAAGCTCATGAGAAATAGGCAACATATTTGAACTTGGGTTTTGGGCTTGTTCAGCCTGTACTATGTGCTGAACACAGAAAAGTTCTAACCAAAGCCAAAGCAAAAATACAGTGGCTGAGACTTGGAAATTTATTTCTTGGAGAATTAATGAATTTTGAAGTCCTGTCCTATCTCCCACTTCAATTAAGTGCTTCCATATTAAAATTCAGATGAAAAGCAAATTCTAAAAAGACTTTGTTTCAGAAACCTCCAAATGACTTTTGAAGACTTCTTTTGGATAACATTAAAGTGATTCATTCCCACTTTATCATTTAGACTTTTATATATTTCTGTCTCTTGATGCCAATCCACCTCCTCAATATGTTAACATTCCTACGCCCATAACAGTAGCTAATACTTGTTATAAAGACTCCTCTCTTGTTTGTTTGTTTGCTTGTTTGTTTTTACAGTAGGAAATATGTCTTTATAATAACAAGCTTCAGTGGCAATGGTGACCTATGTACACCTCTTCAATGATTTATAAAATTCTAGAAGCTATGTTTGACTAAAGAGACGTTTCGGTAACACTTTCATTCTATGGCTCATAATTTTGGCAGAAATCCAGTGGAAAGCTTTTCACGTTGATGAAAACTCTTTCTTTTGTCTTCAAAGACGAGATATTTTGTTACTGATAAGGATCTATTTTTCCAGTGCTCAGGGGAGCTCTCTGAACAATCTTTAGTATAAGTGAGAGGTGACTCTTATGTGGTTAGGGGAATAATTCTGGACTAGTATGATGAGGTTATCATTGGAAATGCGGATGAAAGTGTCACAGTCTGTCTTCCTTAAGAACATTCTTGTATATACAAATTTAATTTGCAGAAAAATTGTAGCAAGAACTAAAATCTACAAGAAAAAATGATTCTCTCTCTTTTTTTTTTTTTTAACTTAGATCACACTATGTTAGATATTCAGCATTCAAGATTAAAAGAAAAAAAAAAAAAAGTCATATTGCTCAGGAGTACAATACTGCAGAGACACAGAATAGCTGAAGTAGGAAGGAGACTCTGGAGACCATCTAGTCCGATCCCATGCTCAAAGCATGGTTAACTAAGACTAAAGCAGGTTTCCCAGAACTGTGTATAGATTGATTTTGAGTATCTCCAAAGATGGAGACTCCAGAAACTTTTCAGGGAACCTACTCCAATGCTTGATTATCTTCTGTTGTGGTTTAACCCAGTAAGCTGCTAAACACTACACAGGTATTCATTCACTGAGAGCAGGAGATGAAGAAGAAAATTGAAAAGTGCAAGAACTTGTGAGTTGAGATAAAGACAAAAAAAAAATGAAATAAAGAAAAGGGGAAAAAAAAGATTAATAACAAAAAGATTAAACAAAAAGAATAAACAAGTGATGCAGAATACAATTGCTCATCACCAGCTGACTGATGCCCAGCCAGCCCTTTAGCAACAGTAGCCACCCCCAGCCAACTCCCCTCAGTTTCATTGCGTAGCACGATGTCACCTGGTATGGGATAGTCCTTTGGTTGGTTGGGATCAGCTGTTCTGGTTCTGTCCCCTGCCAGCTTCTGCTGCGCCCCCAGCTTCCTCACTGGCAAGGCAGCACACGAGTCTAAAAGGTCCTTTGCTCTGTGCAAGCAGTGCTTAGCCACAACTATAACATCAGCATGTTATCAGCATTATTCTCATCCTGAATCCAAAACACAGAATGATACCAGCTAAGAATTTTTCCTCCATACCAGGAAGAAAATTAACTCTATTCTAGCCCAAACCAGGACACCCTTATGGTAAAAAACAAACAAACAAACATATATATGCTTAAATGGAATTTCTTGTATTACAGTTTGTGTCCATTTTCTCTGGTCCTGTCACTGTTTTCTCCCTCTCTCAGCTTCAGACTGTCCAGAATGATTTGTGTCTAAGCTAAGCTCGAAAATCCTGGGCATTTGCTCCAGTTGTCTGAGCTAACAATGTATTCAGATGTATGGTATCTATCTGCAGATCATGGAAATCTTCCTGGTGCCTAAATATCCCCCTTCAGGCCTTATAACAATCAAAGAATAATGTGCCCACTTTATGACCTTATAATCACTCAGCTGGCTCTGTGATCGTAGATCTGAAATTGATATCCCAGACCAGAGAAATCTTTTGCCATCACCTATTCCCGGATAATCTCTGGATGATAATGCAATTATTTCTTTTCTTTCTAAGAGCTGTGCTGTTTTATTTACTCCTTTCCATTTTGTGATGTATACTTGCCCAAAGTCAATATCTCTAATTGGGAACTGACTGGTTATTTGCCATTTGTTTGTCTGCAGAATTGTCTCTCCCCTGCTTACTACATTCAGTGGCATATTTCTAATATGGTATTATTTCCCCCATGGATACAGTGTTTTATGCACGTGTCTTGGAATTGTGTTTCCCTTTGATTTATTAACTAAGCTTAAAATTTTTGTCTTGTTATTGCTATCTTTACTCAGACAAGTCTTGGCACATTTCAGCAATTCCAGCTCTGCATGTTCTACAGTGCATTTTGGTCCGTTTTCTTTTGAGCCTTTTTTGTTTCATCTAATTATTTTTGCAACAACTATTTTTAGTTTTTCAACATTCATTTTTTACTGAGCTAGTTTATGTGTTTTTATATCCTAGTTGGTCTCCCAAGTGTAGTTTCTCAGCTGTGTGCATTAGTTTGTTCTTCAGTAATTACAGGAGACCTTCATGAAAGGAATGACAGCTAACACATGGACAGTGTGCAAGTGGCATCTGAATGTTGTGAGTGAGTGGAATATACCTGTAGAAATGATGAAAAACCCAGAAGTGGATAACCAGTTTTAGATCTAAGTTGGTAGAGAGAACTCTTGGTTCTGCATCATAACAAGAGATTGGACTAGAGGATTCCTTGATACTCATTGTAAGCCTACTTTTCTTATTGTTAATGATCTGCCAAAATTTAAGAGAAGCATATTGTTCTATTCTTGTTCCAACAAGATGATTTCACAGCTTGCTTTCCTAATAGGTATATAAAATGAATTCTGGTATTGACTCTTAGATGCATCACTGTTACTTTTCAGTTCCCAGAACTTCCTACTTTTGTCTCTTGCAAAAAGAATAAACCAAATACAGAATCAGTTAATAATATTCACAGCTAGCCAAAGCTCAGAAATGTTTTCCAACAGCTCCCTTGAAATCCCAATAATGACATGACACTTAGAGACTGTGTAGGTTTTGTTTATTATTGTCAATAATGCACTTCAAGAATCCTGCACAATGAATGACAGATATGATATCTATAGGCAGATACAAAGCATTTTGTATCTTTGTAACATAATTTGGATCTGGATTCTGAGACTGTTAAAATTCAGGATGTTCATGGCCAGACATTAATTCAGTCCTGCCTCTTTCACCAAGAGACTACCGGGGAAATATTTTTTACTACATGGGAGCCTTGTTTCTCCTGTGAACCTACAGTCACTGTGAACCTTGGTGACTGAGGAAAGTTAGTGAATCAAAACAGTGACGAACCCTTAGACCTTGGTTTTGTACATACTCACTGTAGACAGCAGCAATGTACTGGCTTGGGGACGTGTGATTCCAGCCAAGTACACAACTCTTTTCAGCCACTTCTGTTGGTTTGAGACTGCATCCCACTAATCACTGTCCATATACTAATATTACTTCTTCAGTGGATTATTCCTTATTTATCTGTCTGTAGCTTCCACTCAGTGTTAAACATTTTTCAGATATGAAGCCTCCTCCTACAAAGAACTTTCAGTATAAGGAATCTAAAAGCAAAGAATTAGTAAATTTATTTCTTTCTTTCTTTTCCAAAGGAAAGACATGCTAAATGTATATGTTCAGAGGAAAAGACCTCAAGTGAAGAGTTCAAAAAAGACTTTTCTTGGCTAATATTGGCTCTATGTAGAGCTTAGGGGCTGCCAATAGCCCTTAAGTCTTTGTGAGGCAGAATTATTCGGGTGCTGCATTAGGTTAATGTAGAGAGCACTAGACTTGCTGTAAATACCACCACTTTAATGCCTTCTTACCAGCTTCTTGGTAAAAAGAAATGAAGTATATTGTTTTTAGCATGTGAATGTGAGTGTGAAGGCGGTAATATTTATTATAATTACCAAATAATAATAATAAAAAATATATTCTCCACAGTTTTGTAGTGATAAACCAAACTGCTAACTGTGCCTAGAGGCCTCTTACACAGTGTACTAGGCAAAGGGAAAACTGAAATGATCAGATAAAGAAGCTGCTAAAAAAAGATTTTCAGATGCGATTAACCTAATGAGCACCAAGATTTTCATATAGACTGTCAGCTTCTTCTGGTGTTAATACCTGGAGCTCGTGAGTCTGGTTCTTTCAGTCCTACTCTTGGCTTTCACGCACTTTTAAAAAATAATTAATAATTAATAAGAATAAGAATAGCAATAACAACAACAACCATAATAATGTTAGTTAGATGTCTTCCTTTTTTTTTTTTTTGGCTTGGCTTGGCTTGGCTTGGCTTGGCTTGGCTTGGCTTTGCTCACTTCGTTTCAATATGGCAGTAGTATTTAGTCACCTTACAGAGTTACCATGTGCATTGATTGAACATCCCCAGGGCAGCTTGGAGAGAGATGAACAAAAGCTGATGTTGAGGTAGGAGCAATTTTCTAGGAAAGAACATCGTCAAGCAATGTGGGGCACTTTGTATCCCACCTCTTACCTGTGGCTGTGTTAGACAGAAGAAAGAAACACAAACTTGGTAGCTGAAAAGGAAGCTAGTAAAACTGGACACTTTTTGAGACATTTTTTTTTTTCATAAATAATAACTTGGCAAAATTAATTTGGAGAGGTTAAAAACATACATGTATTTGACTCTGACTGGCAGGATTCAAGCATCAATAAAAAAAATATTAAAGAAAGAGTCCATTAAAAAAATGCAAGATCATTTCCCTTAGTCCTTTTCACAACTGAATTATTTTCACTTATGAATGCCAACCTTGTTTATTTCAACATTCTAAAAAGAATGTTTTGGCTTTTCAGTTTGAAACAACATTTTTCATTTTAACATTAATGTTGTCTGCCATGAACATGTGTTGAAACTATTACTTTTTAGTTTGTATGGACTGTAGAAGAATGCTATTCCCTTGTGAATTCAGAGCATGACAGAAGCTTCAACCTCAGATTTATGCACGCTTTCCAGGGGTGGAAATAATAACAACCTCACAAGGGGCTAATGGTTTGTTAGTGCCCTAGAGGTTTCCAAGTAGTTGGAAGGAAGATAAAGTACTGGTTACATGATGATGTTAATCTAGCCCAACTCCAAAAGTCTCGGTTCTCAGTCTCCATCCCCAGTGCTGGATGCCATTGTCACCTTTTCTCTTGTGCCTCAGTCCACATTGTGCAGCACCATGGTGATCAGCGTGGGAACCTCTGCTTTTTATTTACAGGTCTGTTTTTTTGCCTGAATTGATTACCATTACATATGGTGGTTTTCCATATGGCTAGATGAAGGGAGGAAGTTGGATCAGGTGGACAGCAGTTATGTCTTCCTTTTCAGCAGGAGTCTGGACCAGTGGTAATCTAAAGGGTCTGTATAACCATTATATAAAATGCTTCCTGATTAACTTTCATATCAAGGACATTCAGGGACAAAGGAGATAGTTCAATCCGAGTGGAAGCCAATTTGAGGTATAAAACAAAGTAAGTCTGTAAACTTTATTTTATATTTTCCTAAATCTGATCTGTTTCAAAGGTATCTTCAACGTGACTTGTGATAAGTAAGACATCCTTCCTTTTGGGTGTGGTAACTCATAAATAACATACTATCCTACAACTTGTGCAAAACAACCAAGTACTTGGTAACACAGGATTTCTACATAGAGGAGATTCTTCGCTAACGCTTAGCATTGACCACAGGTCCTGGTGGTATGTAACACAACAGTGGAAATAGTACATGAACGCTAAGGATGTCCAACAAAGGTCTAACATCTATATGCAAAATAAGATCATTAATATATTATCGATTACTGCATATTTGTAATTGTATACTTGTATATGACAGCTTTATATCATTCTAGATTTCAACAGCTAATTATATTTTTAAAACAAATAAGTAAATGGATTATAAAGTGGGTTAGAAAATACAAAGATTACGTATTTTAGCTGAAGGTAGTCTTTCAGGTTTAAACCACAATGAAATACTTCAGAAATAAGCAGTGCCATGTCAGTCCTTATAGTTCAGTTTCCAAAACATATGATCATAAGGAAAACAACCAAAATGATGAGGATCCTGAGTAATCATCTGAGATATTTTTGCCTACATTATGCTTTGCTCAAGGCAGATCAGCAGTCTTTTCACAGTCTTGAATTTGTACTGGAAAAAATAATAGAAAACCACATTATTTTTTTTTTCTTGAAAAATTGGAGGATTTAGAGTTATTTAGGATCAGTAGCAAAACAAGGGAACAAAGTGATTGAGTGCTTTGCTTGAAAACAGATTTAAATTCATACATCCTTTGTCTTGAACACTACAAACCATATTGAGTCACTGAAATTCAAACTATTTTGTTGTTGTTGTTGTTTGTTAGCCGTAGGTCTTTTGATCCTGCTGTGACAGAAAACTTTGTCCTACAGTTAGAGACAGACATAGAAAGAGGAAAGACAGAATGGAAGCAATATCATTATGTGAATGGTGCTGTGAAGTTTAATGGAGATGTCAGAATTAATCAAAAGAAGACAGAAAATATGGAGAAAATTAGAGTCACTGTCTAATAGTTAGATGATGAAAAATTACAAAACATCTTCTACTGAAGTCAACCACCTTCACTTTTCTGAAAAAGAGAAATTGGGTTCCAAATGCTGAGGGAGCTAAACATTCATCTAACTAATTTAGAGGCCAACAAGTAAGAAGAATAACTGTATTATGAGAAATCAGTTGGAGCTGTGCAAACTGAATGATTTGAAATGTTTGTGGGTAGATTTTCAAAGGAGCTCAAGCTTAACAAAGCCTTCAGCTCACTCTGCTTTTAATAGGAAAGTGGCATTTTGAAGGTGGCACACGTCAGATCTCCTTAGTAGCTAAGTGATACGAGGTGCTGTTTACATCCTCCATAGTGAGGGGAAGTACACAGCACTGCTTCCCATAAGCATGTTGGGTGGCGTAGAGATGTGGTTATGTCCTAAATAGCAAATTGTTCTTATTGAAATACCTGTTGAAACAAGCAATATATGGCATCATTTGGAGGATGCAGAGTATTTTTTTCCCTCCCTCCCTACAGGCAGGTGTACAATGGGTGCAGTAAACGAAGCTCTCCTTCTATTTGTTTATTCCCCCACCAACGTAGCTGCCAAGATGGTGTGTTTTCCACACCATTCCACAATTTTCCCAAATATCAGGCAGCAATTCGGATCACCTTTATGTGGCCACAGAGTGCCAAAAGCAAGGTAAGTGGGGCACAGTAGAATACAGCATCAGTATGCCTTCCTCATCCCTTCTCACCACCTGAACAGCAATGTTAGAGTAAAGCACACAGTAGCAGGAGTAACTCAGGTAATTCTTTTTATAGGATTTGAGCACATGAATAAAATTATACTCCTCATATGATAATACTGAAGTCATTGAGACTATCGCAGGAAACGGGTTTATTGACTTGGATCAGTTTTGCAAGACTAGCTCCAGAAAGCAAAAATATTAGTATACATGGATATTCTCAACTGGAAGGGACCAGAAACTCTAGAGCAATATGAATCAAAGCATTTCTGCCCTGGCAATTAGCTATCCTGGTGGTACCTTTAACACAGAATGGAGAACTTGCAAAAAGAAAATGTCTGAGAGAAAGAAACTTTTAAACAAAGCTGCTGTATGGGCTTTGCAAAGAAAGGGTTTTCTGACAGCTGCACTCTCTGACTTTATTAGCGAATGTATAATTGACGTAATAAGAATAATCTATTTGTTTTCATCTTAGAGAGGTTTAATGAATGACACTATGTTAATAAAGATGAGAAAAGCAAGCCACTAAACCCTGAGCTGCTGCAGGGGTTGTCCCCTGCACATCTCCTGGCACTGCTGCAGCCTTCCTTCCTGCTCCCTGGGAAGGAGATTGTATTAGCAAGCATGACTGGAGCTGGGTTTGAGAAGTCAGCCTCCACATGACAATATTGCTCTTCTCATCCAATTATAGTGAATAAAATTGAGACTGTGGATGTTTGAAGACTGAGCCGGTGTTTTGACTTGTTCAGGGAGAAATTATTCTCAATTTCTACTTCCCGTTCCTGTCAGGTCGTCCAAGTTATTCTGTATCAGCAGTGATGTAAGTGATAGGAGAACAAGACTTGGAGTCTATAAGTGATGTTTTTGGGATATTCATCCTGTATGAACTTCTCAACAGCCTCATGCAACCTTACACAGAATTGCTCCAGAATTACAGGAAACAAGCATAAACAAGCTTAGAAAGTTGCACAGCTTTAAGTACTATCCTCTTTAACAACTTAGAAAACTGGGAGAAAGAATAATATACTCACATGTATCCACATGTATCCACATTTTTTCATTACAGTATTTTCTTCTGTATACCTAGTAAACAGCTGAGGTCTGGTTATTCTTCTCTGTTGCAGGAACACCTGGAAACCTCAGCTCATGCCTGATTTTGCATGACACAGTCCTTGTGTGTCCAGCCTGTGATGCATGTGAGCTGAGGTGCTGGGTCCTTAATTATCTCAATGTGTTTCAAGAGTGCTTACACTTCTGAACAAACAAAGGAATGAGTTGGTAACCACTTCAAGATGGTACCCCAGAGTACTGTGCTGTTTCTTATGAGTTTAGGATTTCTTGAAGGGAAAAGTTGAGAGCTTATTAAGTCAACAGAACAAGCTGGAAACATATAGGTTTAACCTGAGTACTGGTAATACAGATTCCTGACAGTTTTGTTCTAATCAAACTGTGGGAAAATCAATAATGAGACAGCAGCTGATCTCAAATCAAGGCACTGGGCTTGTTGGGGGTAGTGCACTAGATCATGCTGTTAAGTGAAAAATGTTTCCAGTGCTGCTACAACATACGTGCTTGGTTCAGCAGAGTTATTCATTCCTCCAGTCTGCTTGGACTCTGCGCTGGATCCCCATTCCTTGCCCTGTCTGAAAAAGAACTATTATTGACCAGCTACACTCATGAATAGCAATTTATTTCATTGATGTTATTTCATTTTCATACCCTCATAACAGATTTTTGAATCAGTTTTATGGATAATTATTATTATCCTCTATTCTCTATATACAGAAATAGCCTAATATTCTGGTAGATTTTGATGCACTGCTTTTATGCACTGTAATCATCATTTTACAGTCCTTGTCACTATTCCCATTAAATAATAATAATAATAATAATAATAATAAAGATATCGTTCTTGGTCTGTTTTTTTCAAGGATGTGTTCTCCTAGAGGGACTAACTTGAACAGACTAGGAAGTATAATTTATGTAAGGATTCAAGGATAAGTTACCATCCACAACTCATTTTTTTCTGATATTCAGATCTCATTGTGCCTGTACTCTGATACCCACAGATCCTTCTAAGCTGTGTTGTAAAGGAGAGTCTGAGTATGCATGATGGAGACAATGTGTAGGTAGGTAAGAGTTCACATCAGTCGGGACTTAGATCATCTGGTTTTTGGTTGGTTGGTTGATTTTCTTGGTGGGAGAAATACAATTGCTATATGTGATTTTACTTACACTAAATGGTGCTAAACCACTCATATTAGGAAAAGGTTAAGTGGAAGTCAGACTAACTGCTGCAAGACATTACTTTAGGGAGATATTTCTATAGGTGGAATAAATTGTCATCTTTATACAGTCACACTGTCCACTGAGACCATTTGCAAGGAGCTAACTGAAAATCTCTTGTTCTCCTTTCATACTGTGCTGGCATTGAAAGAAATGTTTGCATTTTCCTGCCATCTATCCAAATTTATCAACCTCAGGTAAAAAGCCATGCAGCTCTTTTTGGTGTTTTATGTCCACACAACATTTGAATTGTCTAAGATTTCTCTGTCTAAAGCACGGCAGTGAAAGATAATCAACTGGGTATTCTGTAGATATGGAGGATCCACATGATTTGATGATTGGATGCTGCATAGGTTCTCTCTCTTTCTTTCCCTATTTGTTACATACTGGGTTACTTGTGGTTGTATGTCTTTTCTCAGGTTGTAGCTACTAGCAATTAGCCTTCCCCTGACTGAGAGCACTGACCTTAGAAATAGAGCAGTGCAATTCATTGAGCAAGGGAGAAATGAGTTTGCTGACAGCCATTTTGATTACTGAGGCTGTCATAACCACGGACCAGAAGGGGACACCCCAGTCCAATTGAAAAGTAATTTGCTTCAGGCCTTATAGCTTGCTGAGTTTTTCAAATGTCAAAGAGAAATGAAGAATAAAGCTGCATTAGTCTGCAAAAGTATGAAGTTATTGGGACTATTAGCATTGCTACTGCTGTGTACTCTTTGTGAAGCTGATACAGGCACACAGTTGTGACTTATAGCATATACTTTTATCACAATCAATCTGCATCTTTACAGATAAAGCTGCAAGCTAGAAGTGAATAATCTAGACAGACTTTGTACAAAGATAGAGAATGTTGGTTTCACATATAAAAATTAATATACACCAGTGAGTTACAATGAGCTTAAGTTTGCTGTAATCAAGGGCCTTAAGAATGAGGCTCCAGGTCAACTCAAAACAGTGACTGGGATGGTGAAGATGCTATAGGAATATAGATGGTGACAGTTTTATTTATCAGGATAAGCATGCTTACTGAATGTGACTTTTATATATTAAAGAAAGAATAATGATGTCTCTGTCCTGGTCTGGAATATGCAACCATAACATTGGTGAATATTTGGACCGCACAAGTAATACACTTATGTCAGTAGCTCTTGAAGATCTGTAAGAGCTGTACAGATCAGTTCTTAGGTTCATAACAGCCTCCCAGTGAGCAACTCATATCCTTTGTACTTAAAACCTCACCTTTGCATGTGGCCTGCTTGATCCATAAAAGTAGTGAGTTAAAGCAAATATAACTGAAGCCAAGGGGTTAGAAGAGAGAAGACTGAGAAGAAAAGTACTTGAAGATATTGGAAGAGGTTAGCTCTACCTCCTGAGGAGTTCATGATAACTTTATGCATCACATTTCTTTCAGAGGGTTCAAGGTCTAAAGTCTCCTTTGTAGCATACTAACTAGCATGTTGTGCATGTTCTGTGAAACCAGTCTATGGCTGTACACTGTCTCTCCTTTCATCTCCAGACTTCACACTCATCCTATATGTATATTCACCTTCTTTGATTTTCACATGTGCACACCGGTTCTGCTGCCTCCACAACCCTTTATTTACAAAAGCTTGCTGCTGAGCCGTGTTTGGGTGCTCATTAAAAAATATTCTGCGTGAAATGCATGTTCCAGCACTGACAGAAAGTGTAAGGTAAAGGGAGAAGTGCAATTGGGATATTGGGGAAAGATTTGTTGGGGAAGAAAGCATGAGTTGTTAACTATAAATTTGCATACACCATTTTGCTTTCTTATCTATGAAATTCATACATAAAGTAATGCATTCAGTTTTCCACTTACACTGAAAAAAAAGGAGCGAGGGAAGGAGAGCTATATATGAGATGGGGCAAGAAAGAGGGGAAGAGAAAATTAAAATAATAAATTACAGGCGTGACTGGGCTTTATAAAACACTTTGTAGTTAGCTTGCTGTCAGAAAGCAGAAATCACTGGCCAGAACCAAGAGCAGGTAGCAAAGATCATGTCTGCTTTACCTTCTAATTAAAATTTCAAGCAAGCGGCTGAAATGCATGTTCTCTGTAAGCAACTGGCAGTGGTGTTTCAAGGGCTGTCTGACAAGATGAAAGCTAAGAAAGGATCTAAGGAAGTTCATCTGAATTATAGTACCATCAGCCCATCCAAACAGTTAGTCATTGGTATTATCAAACATTTTTGTAGTGGCACCATGCAGTGACACCACATTAAGGCCCTATATTTAACAGGAATTCAGTAGGTGTTATTGATTGCATGAGACAATCCTTTCCCAAAAGAGGTTACTTTTTTAATGCATAGAGAGGGAAAAAAAATAAAAAAGAGAGAGAGAGAGATGAAATGAGCACAAAGAGTTGAAATAAGCTGTTGTAGTGTATTTTCTATGACAGTCAGAGAGATATGGAATCCTGTTCCTTAGGTACAAGACAGAACAATACATGTTGGTAAACAGTGCTTGCTCATGATACTCTTAAAAGTGTTTTCAGAAACTGCAGTGACTTAAAAGACAACAGAGAAAATCCCAAGAATGCTACCTGTGAGAAAGTTCAGAATTATTTCCACCATGCACATGCAGAACCATAGAACCATTTTTCTTAGCTCTTTTTTTTTTTTTTTTTTTTTTTTGCCTGGGAAGATCTAGTTTAAAGCAAAAAGATTTACCTCGCTTATGTAATAATGTAGATAGACAGTAAGGCTCACCCTCTACAAAACAAGGCCAATATTCAACAGCATGTGTTAAAAGTAAACATTTATAATTAATGTTATGATAATTTCTGTAAGAATAGTAAATAAGCTAAGGAATTTTGTAAACAGCTTATGTTAATACATAATATTTCTTAAAAAGAAAAAAAGAAAAATTGCTAGAGGGCTGCTGTTTATATACTTTATATATGTTAAGTAACAAAAAGGAGATAAACAAAGCAACAGTAGACTAGTTAAGCTGATGTCAGTGCTGGATAAGATAATGAAACTATTAATATGGGACTTTGCTAATGAGGCATTAAAAAGTAAAAATAAAATTAATACTAAGGAATTTAGTTACATAGAAACAAGGCCTTGTCAAACAAACTTTTAATCCTTTTTGCAAGATTATAATTCAGGTTGACTAAAACAACATTGATGGTACAGTGGATTTATTGAATTTCTCTAAGGCCACTAGTTCCACATGACATGTTGAGGGAAAAAAGCAACATATATATATATATATATACACACACATATAAATATAATAAAAAAGGCATGATTTAAGTGAATTGAAACCCTCGCACTATCAGAGCTGAAAATGCAGAAGTTGGTAAGGATCATCAGCAAGCAAAATCTTTACTAGTAAGATAATTTATAGGTGCAGCTCTGTTTATTTAGAATGATTGTTTTGGCATGTCTTCCTGGTAAAACTTGCCAGTGGTAAGGAGCCTGCAGAATGCCAAAATTCTGAGAATGCCCTTACATTTAATAACTTTTCTGAAGTCCTCTGTCATGACACAAAAGGTGAAGTTCAATTCATGTAAGAAGAAAAATAAAAATCATATACCGTTTAAAACACACAAAAGTACAGGATTCAAATATGACACAGAAAGTATGAGAAACCCAGACCTTTCCAGAAGAGCAGCTGGGGGACATGTGGGGTGTTTCCTAGAAATCTGAACAGCACGGCTCCCCATGTTTAGGCAGGAAAATCCTACCAAAACTAGTGTTTGTCAGCTGGTGTTTTCTCTCCCCAGCCATGTCTTCTGCTTGCAGCTTCTGATACATCACTTGCAGTTTCACAGGAGGAGGTCACAGGCACCTGGGGGTGTCTGACATTGAGTCAAGCTCTTGAAATTCTCAGTGTGCCAGAAGAGAATACCTGCTGTTGGGCAATCTTTAAATTAATGTAAGATGAATTTATTTATTTATTTATTTATTGAAATGCAGAGTCTAAGGAATGAGTCCTTGTATATGGGAAGACGGAAAAATGAGGACAATAGCATGCCTTGTAGAAGGGCTTTATCCTAGTATGTTTTTCAAGTGTTTTCTACATTTTTTTTCCACCTACAGTCTCTCTTAAGAAGTTAACTTGAGGTGGGAGTTAATGCTTTAGACATGCCCCACCCTCAGGCTGTTGTACCTTTCTTTTGCCTTGTCTGTTTGGTGGTAGCTATTTTGTTGAAGGGCATGACCTCTAAAAACTGATTTGAGGTATTAGGGTTACTGTTGTAGTGGTGTGGTGAAGATTGTTTTACTTGTTGATTTGAGTTGCTCAAAGTGCACAGTGCAGAAAAATGAGTTTGGCAAACAAAAACAAAAATGTGAACAAAGAATTTGGGCTGCAGCTAGATACAAGGTAGTCTTAGAAAACATTGGATTAGAAAGATGGTGTATGAGTAATAGGTATGTCCCAGTGTAAAAGCATTTAATGTAGTGTTGTTCTAAAATGGCTGATGCATTCCTTGGATATGTAGTGAAAAGACTAAGTAGCGAATAGGAAACTAATCTTGCCCCTTGCTCAAAAATCTTAAGATTGCTATTAAAATATTGAATCTCAATCTGGGGCTTCAAGAGAAGTGTATATTTTAAGGAATTTAAAGAGGAAAAAAAAAAAATAGTAGGACTGGAAAAGTCTTCTCATGTGAGCTTCAAGAAGTTTGATCTATTCAGCTTATCAAAGAAAAGATTGAGGGATTACCTGATGATTTTGTCTAATCTTTAGACATGGAAAACTATGATAATAATAAGATCTACAGTCTTCCAGAGAGAGATATAATGAAATCCAATTTGCTGGAAGTCAGACTAATTCAAGCTTGAAATAAAACACATTTTTGAACACTAAGAGTAATTAAACACTGGAAGAATTTAAATGGGAGAGGTGACAGATATGCCTGTGCCTGAAGTCTTTCTGACAAAACTTTAGGTTTGGACATCCTTTAGCCCAGTCTCTGGAAAAAAAAATATGCCATAGTCTCTGATGGGTCTTTCTGACTACAGAAGACATATATTTATGAAAAGAAGGAAATGGGTCTTAACTTTCCAAGAGATCCTAAGCTATTGAAAAATTTGTCCCATCTGCAAAATGAGAAATACTGGAACAACCACATGAAATTCTTTCCTTGGAGGAATGCATGACTATTCTCTCAGCACGGGTTTTTTGAGATTGCCTCAGTAGATGTCAACATAGCATATTTCCTCAACATAGCATTTTTCCTCTCTTCTTGATAAGCATAGCCTTGGAGAAGAGTAGGGATAAGGTCATTTGAATAACAATCTCAAACAATGGAGTTAACACCTGTGTTCCTGTATCTGACTGCATGCTCTGGCATCATACATTCTATACAATGTCAACATTGATATTCAACAATGCCTTTTCTCCTCTTGGGCAATTAATCTCCTGTAATTATCTTCATTCCCTGGCATTGATTTTTTTTTTTTTTTTTTTTTGTAGAAATACTAAAAATTAGCTGAACATTTTGGTGGTCCTTCATTCTTGAACAACAAAGTCAGAGAAAATTTGTGTTGGCTACAGAAATCATTCTGATATGAAGAATACCCAAGCTGTAGAGGCATGGGTCTTGGGGAGAAACATCAGATGTAAAGGCTCAGGAGGAAATCCTGGAGGGGTGCCTATAAGAAGCAATAGATGGGGCTTACTATGGAAAGTGCAGTAGGAGATAATGTAAGACATAGTAATAACATGAAGATACACAAGAGGAAGGAAGAATTTCTGTGTTGGACTACCATTCATATTTCTCGTTTTCTCCTTCTGAGTTCACTTGTACTTGGTTCTTGGCTAGTAAGAAGATGAGAGGTTCAAACTATACACCTGTGTCTATATTAGGATTTTAGATCCAAGTTTGTATTTCAAGTGTTTTCAGTGCTGAGGACATTCAGGTATGATGATACAGTTTACTGTGTTTACATGGGGATGACTATCATGACTGAGAGCTAGATTTAAGTTTGAGAAATGGTATGAATAGATGGATTAATAGATGGATGTATAATGCTGCACATACCGAGAAAAAGTGATGACTACAAAACTGGAAGAGGAAAAACTGGGAGGTTTCTCTTACAGTGACCTGAACTTCTGCCTTTCATGTCAGTTTAAACAACAAAAACAAGATACTAAAAGGAAGTATCTCAATTGCAGGCCACAGCAGCTTTGAAGAAAATGTACTGATTTCAGTAAAAGCAGCTGAAATACCACCCCATGTGGAGGAGGGTTTTGACACAAATCCTGCAAGCTGTGGGTAGAGAGTAATTGCCAGCAAACTTTGCACCTCCACAAAAAAGATAAAATAAAATGTAGTTTAAGTATTTAAAAATGCACTACTCTTCTTATGTTTTAGACTTAAAGAGGATGCGACAGGTATGGAGCACCACAGAAAGAAATCTTACCAGCACAATCAGCGTTAAGTGGTTGTGCTTTTTATTTGTGTTTCCATAGTTCTGGTCTTTCTTTTCCTTGCAACATGGTAAATTGATTATCTACTTTGCTTTGATGACTTCCTTCTTCCCTACAAAATCAAGATAGTTCTTTCATGCCATGATTTTTTTTTTTTATATATATATATTTTTTATTTTTTCCTGCAAGTGTGAAGCTATCATTATTCTTCAGAAAGGCTTTCAATTTTTACCTTAATGACATATGCCTTTTTATTTCAGGGATGAAGATAAATCAGTCCTAATTTTAGCCAGACATGCTGGGCCCACAAATGAAAAATAGGAGCTTTGGCCAGACATGTGAATTCCTCTGAAAACCTGTTAACTTTATATATTCTCTGTCACATTCAAATTTTTTAAAGTAAAATTTCAGCCTCCTTCACTGAAATGTACTTAAATATTTAATCTTCTTCACCTTTAACAATCATCATTATTTCTACAGCTAGAAATCTAATTACTTTTGAGCTTAAAAAAGTAACTTAACTGTTTTCAGGTAATTCAGACCCGGTAAAGGCTTCACAGAATCACAGAACAGCTGAGGTGGGAAAGGAGCTCTGGAGCTCCTCTGGTCCAATCTCCATGATCAAGCAGGGCTGCCTATAGAAGGCTGCCCAGGACCATTGCAGATAGCTTCTGCATATCTCCAAGGAGGGATTCTACAGAGCCCCTCTGGGCAACCTGTGCCGGTGCTTGGTCACCCTCATGCTAAAATTGTATTTTTTGACATTCAGGTGGAGCCTCCTGTGTTTCATCTTGAGCTCATCAATTCTTGCTTTCACTGGGAACCCCTGGGAAGATTTTGGCTCCATCTTCTTTTCAAACTCCCTTCAGGTACTTAAATACCTTGATAAGATCCCTGCCCTGAGCCTTCTCTTCATCAGGCTTAGCAGTCCCATCTCCCTTAGCCTGTCCTCATACGAGAGATGCTCCAGTCCCTTAAGCATCTTCATGACTCTTCATTGGACAGCAGTGTGAACCCCTCTGTGATAGTCTTAGCTATTTTTACCACACACAGTCTATCAGCATTACCTCAGCAGGCTCTGTACTCCCTCTTTTGCACAGTTCCCCTTGTGCCAAGCCACATGTTACACATGCTTATCATTGTAGTAAAATAATAATTTTAAAAAATATTGCACCATGATATTTCAGGCACTTTGGACTGAGAAATCACACATTATCCCAAGGATGTGTATAGAGGACCCAAAAATATACGGGGCTAGTAGTAGTAGGTGGCAAAAAAAGCTTCGGTTCCTCCAGAATCTGGCAGTGTTGTGCAGTCTGGATCTGAGCCACTCTGCAGTACTGTGCCTCAGTGCTCAGGATAGCTCCCTGAGATAGATGCCTTCATTGAAGTAGGTATAGCTTGAATGAAAAAAAGTAGTCCTCAGGGCTGTTACATCAGAGCAGGACCTTTCAGCAGATGGCACATTTTTTATAGCCAAGGGTCATATAGCAGTGGAAAATCTGTTATTCCTTGTGCTGAGAGCTACTAAAACTTCATCAGCAGGGAGGCCCCCTCTGGCAGCATAAGTGAAGGTCACATTTCTGTGTTGTGTCAGCTCCCAGACAAGGTCACAGTTGTCATAGGTACATACTTGTGCCACTGAATTGTCCATGGCAGAACAGCAATATTTGTAGGTCCTACATAAACCCAGACAATAGAAAGCTGAGAGAAATTTACAGGCACTAAAGCAAACATTAAAATGTAAATAGCAAGAGAGAACAGTTTGTGTAAGTTTAGGGTGAAAAAAATATATATGATCATTATAAAACCTGATGTAATGAAACATGACAGGGTGGGACCCTAGGGCTGAAATAAACAAGTTACCACACTCTGAACTACATTATGCAAGAGTGAAGATATGGAAAATGGGAAAAGTAATGCAGTCATAAAAATGTTTTGGAAAAGGAGATAGGGTGAACCAGCACAGTCTTTTCCCCCACATGAATCTACTGCCAATAACTTTGAATATGTTTTATCTTGGCCTTGTTTATTTCTAGCTTGTTTAAATTTTGAAAGAATTTACTTTTTTATGTTTTTACTTTTTATTTTTTTTAACTGAGTGGGATATGTAAATAATCCCAACAAAGAAGAAATCATTAGCTAAAGCACATATGGAGAATTTGTATTTCAACGTGATCTGAGTGCTCGCCTTCCCGCAAGCCCCTTTGCAACCTACACACTGATTAGTGTGCACCCTCGTGCACAGTCATGCAAGCATGTTCTAATTTAGATGTGTCAGGGGTCAACATAGCAGCAGTCTGATAGTGGGGAAAGAAATGAAGTCTACCTTCATGTGGGATGAGAACTTGTGCCCCGTTGATCAGGGCTGACCACCAAACATTACAACGGTCCAGTCCCTCCACATCATTACTTTTTCTGTTTTGCTCTGTAAACTTATGCTTTTGTCATCACAGATGTGTTGTATTTATGACAGATCTGTTTATAGACATGGCTGCGTTTATTATACAGCCAAAATTTGCTGCCATGGAAAGGACTTAAATGCTGGTCTGGCCCATAGCCCAGTAATGAGCTGCATCAATCAGTTTCAATAACACTCTGGAATCAAATAGAGTTCAGCATGCAGGGCCAGTATTAGTGTGTTTATGCTTCCATGAAAGAGGTACAGGCCTTTCCATTTTATAGGCTGGAAAACTGAGTCAAATGACATTAGCAGCCTGTTTCAGTTGCTATGGAGTTGATATCACAATTCCCTTTTACAGCCACAGAAAATGAAGAGTTGAGTGAGGATGGGATACATTTCAGTAGAAATGCCAAATCTGTTGGCTCCCAAGCTTCTACAATTAAGCCCATCTTTTGTTTCATTCCCTGCTAGATGTCAATGGTCTATCGTGATCAGTACTTTCTCTGTGTTGCACATCTGTGCTGCTTCAGAAGACAGTGGTTCTTTTATCTAAAATGAACTGATATATGTTTGCAATCCTATGTACTGGAAGAAAGGAGATAGAAGTGGTCTTTAGTGAACAGAGTTTACCCTAGAGGAAGAATTTGGTTTGCGTTAACGTATACAACTGCAGGCATTATTTGATATGGATTACTGGTGGCAGAAATATTAAACTTCTGAAATCCCATATTTGTATGTATTAGGTATGTATGTACTGCTATTTGGCACAGGAGGTCAGACAACACTGGAAAAAAAAAAAAAAAAAAAGTGCTTTCTTTGGATTAGCAGCACTGTTCTTTAATGTTTTGAAATCATGCATTATTCATAAATAATAGGTAAAACTAAGGGAGTGAGAAGTTGTCACTCTGTAGTACCTCTCTTGATCAACAAGTTGCCTTCTGAACATAAAAGGATGATGCTATGTCAGAGCAGATGAAATCCTTTGCTCTTTTCCCCTTTGTTCTGAGTACAGCATGGATACCACACATCCAGCTGTTTGAACAGAGAGGATTAACCTTCTCCTGGGGCCAATTATACAGCCCAGCTGTCTGTTGCTATTGCAGAGCTGCCAAAGAGCCCATCTAAGGACACATGTGGCAGGGTACTACTGTAATGAGCATCCATGTTTCAGGCAAGAGATCCTGGCTTTTCCCTGGATGTGGTTTCGGGTAGATCAGAGTACCATCTGTTCTGCTCTCATGGTGATTTCTGGCTGAATGCTGTGGTTCACACTAGATCACTCTGTAATAACAGCCTGTATGAGTGAGTAACAGGCCCAGATATAGTGAGATTGGGTTGTCTTCCATGGGGCTGTGTGCACCATCCTTGCTATGGGTCAAGAGATGTGCTCATGAACAGGCTCATTAGGGCTCAGTGAAATCCTAGGCATTTCTGGAGCCCTGGATCTTCAGTCTCTGTTCCAGACATTGGGATCTTGCCATTCAGTGCTCTAATGAGCCCCAAACACCAGTGGTCTGCGGCCCAGGTTATATGTGACGATTATCTCCACCACACTTCCTACATCAGTGGCAGCTGGCAATGATTGAGGAAGAGCAATGCAAACAGGAGCACAGTCACAGCTGTAATTTCTGTATATGTGATCAGAAGTCACTTGTTCATCCTAAAGGTAGGAGGCACTAACATACAATAATATAGAAAATCTGAGAGAATGTTTACTAGACTAGCCACTGAGAAAAATTCAAACAAGATTTTGATCTGCTTGGGGAACCATCCCCACCTGAGAAACACATGAACAGGAGGAGGTCAATAATTCTGGAGATTTGTTGCCTGGGGGAAACCTCCTAAATCTGTCAAGAGTGGTTAGTTGAAAAATCAGGGAGAGGCAATAGGCAATGTTTTCCTTTCTCTCTGTCTCTTCAGCTGAGCACACCAGGACCATAGATTCTCACAAAAATCAAAGTAGTTTCTATTTTTTGTCTGCAGGTGAATGTTTGTAAACCAAACATTTATTCGTTGATTTTCATTTTGAGTGCTGAAGGAGGGTGGAGAGTGGGGAGAAGGGAAAGGGAAATGATGCACTGAAAAATGACTATTTAATTATGGGAAGAAATCTTGCAAAATTAAAAGCCAGTCTAGAAAGTGTTAGATTTTAGGAAAATTACCTTGTTACCTTGGAAATATTTCCCAGCTGAATTTCAAATTGTATCAGGACATAGTGAAGCATGACTGCAATGCAAGTTCACAAATAATACTTTGAAATGCAGCCACAGCTGTAGCAATGAACACTAACACATTTTGAAAAGGACATTAAACTTTAAGCCTATTTGTAACCATTAGAGAGCAAGCTGAAACATAACAGAAGACTGCTCCCACATCTGCTTCAAGTGAGCTTCTTGTATAGCTCCCAGACTCCTCTGTTAGGCAGAAGATTTGGGCCTGATTTATTTCTCCTCATCTTCTTAATTATGGCAATGATTGGACAAATCACTCTGAATAAGAAATTAGTTATGATCTGCTTGGTTACATTTGAAGCACTAAGGAGATTTTTTTCCACATGCACAAGTCATACTGACCTAGATTGTCATTTTTTCAGCTCTTTTCCCATGTACAGCTAATAACAGATTATTCGTGTTTGTTTCTGGCATGTTTGAGAACTGGAAGACTCTGGTTCATAGTAATCCAGACAAAATGGAGCTGTCATTTTTTGTTTGTTTTTTCATATTATTTTATTTATTTATTTATTTATTTATTTATTTATTTATTTATTATTTATAGTCATTGCTTTTAGCCCTGTGAGAAAGAATACAAAATACCAAGCTGAGAATATCGGGGTTGTAGGTATCAGTGCTTACACAACATGATGATTATTTTCCAAATGAAGAAGAGAAATACTACTAAAATATATATATATATATTTACATAAAATCTTCATCAGAGGATTTTGAAGGGATTCTATCTCAGTTTCTCCACAATCATAAACTGATGTTATGTATACGCTGAGATGTTAAATCCATCTGTTCACCAAAGAGTGATGAAATGTAGGGTGGGGGTAATTGTTATTTCTTCAGAGCTGTGATATATATCAAGTGATGAGAGATGAAAGCAGGGTTGTGTAAAAAGAGAAAGCAAAGAGGAAAAAAAAAAAAAGAGACAAAGGCAATCAGAATGTGTATCACCAACCTCTCGAAACTGATGAGAATATTGTCTTTCCAATACTTGAATTATACATTATAAATACTTCATCTGATGCATTTAGCCCACACTCCCATTTTTAATTTGTGAATCAGTGGTGAAATAGTCTCAGATTTCACCTTATTCACAGATAAATTACAAAAATAAATAAATAAATAAATAAAATTGTGCTAGAAGTTCCTAAGATTCTGGATCTTTTCCCTGCTAACAAATCCACTACTAGGATATGTGTTTAAAAGGAAGGAGGATTTTTTAACAATATGCCAAGCACCCAAGCAGTTAAACTGTATTATCTCACATGTAAGCAGTAGTTTGTGGAACGAAGTTGAAGAATTATTTCTACAAAAAACACTTATCCACTGTTCTGTTAGACTATGAACTGTGATGGACAACCACCTGACTTCCTATGGCCTATTTTCTCAACAGTTTTTTCCTTATCTATATAAAATTCTGATAACAGAAAAATACTCCCAGCTGTCACAAAAGTACTCTCAGTTGCTTGCAAATGGGATTTGTTTTGTGAAAAATAGGTACATCCCTCTGCCAAGCTCTAGTCCAGAAGAAGTAACGAATCATGCCAGTGACACAAACGAGGCTAGAAAAATTTGGAATGTGAATGGAAAGTGCTTTGCAACTTGGTATGATTTAATGCCAGTATCATATGGAAAGGCACATGGATCAGAATAGAATTATCACATCCCACATTTCTGAGGTCTGATTCCACACATTCATAAAGCTAGCCTAAAATAATGCTGTTAGAAATTTATATGTGGAGTTCCCAATTACTTGCCTAGAATACAATTATCATGTTATTGATGTTATTGTTTCATTTCCTTTACATAAGGATTTTTATTTTTTATACATATTTACTTCTTTGCTGTACATTGGATGAGTACAATGTTCTTGTTTACTTGAAGATGTCATAACTGAAAATAAAAATAAAAATGACTGAATGTTCAAAATGACTAGATATTTCCTGTGTATTATCTGAATGAACAAAATGTCATGGCAGAATTCTTCTTACAGCAATTATGGCCTTTTTTTTTTTTTTTTTTTTTTTTCCTTTCTTTCTGGTTTAGAAACTGGAAGGTCTTACATTTGTATGGGGAAATAGGGTGTTTTCCATACTTCATTGTCAATGACAGTGCTGAAGATGCTGATTTAGGCTATCAAAACTTGAATAGGCAAAGTACCCAGACATACTCATAAAGTCCCATAGAAGGCAGCAGAATATAAATAAGCGCCTTGAGTTTTGCATGGATTTATGTGCTTTGCTGAACTGGTGCCTTGCTGCACAAATGGAGCTCCTATCCCTTTTGTACTTGTGTTGTACCCGATAGGATTCCAGACAAGTGTCTATTGATTATGTTTTAAAATCATGATGATATTATGAAGACAAAATAATAAGACAGTAATAATCATAATTAACAACCTAATTTTTCTTTTGGGTAGCTCAATTGAAATTCAGTGGAGCTACACAGAGCTCAGTTGTGCCTATTATTTGCTATTAGACTCTGGCAGAGCTAAGATGTCATACAAACACTTAAAAACTGAAAAGAACACAATTATTACATGCCAGTTATGTGTTGTAGAGACAAGTGGGTCAATCACTCTGATTCTAGTCTCTAAGAACAGTAAAAGCAAAAGAACTGAATTGAAGACCTAGCTGTTAATTTAGCATGTGGAAGTAAAAAGCAGCCAAGCTCACAACTCCTCCCAGATTTACTACCAAACAAAAATGATACTTACTGAGCTGGAATGAACTGGAAATGCAAGAACTCTATGGGGTCAGTAATGCACAGACTTGCAGAGGAAGAGTATGCTGAATAAGTATTTGGGGGTAGACACCGACAGCAATTCTCACTGTACACACGTTTTTGTATATTATGCGAGTGTTTATTTACAATCCATGCATAAGCATGTATATCTGTACATTCCAGTGCTTATATAGGTGTATATTTTGAGTTCTTTGTCTTCTAACTTTTTACTCCATGCTGACCTACCTTCACAAGCTATGAGAACAGAAGCTAGGCAGGAAGAAGCAAATTTATTACAATGCCCCTGATTTCTGTGCAGTTTCTTGTGTCTGCAAATACTGCCATCAGAGCAAATGTTTGCCTGAATTCATGACACATGTTGCTGCTGACTACAGCAAAACCCAGCCCCGAGCAACTGCTACCAAGGCAAAGCACAGGATGAGTTTCCTCCCTGTACTTACAGGTGACTGGGAGAGACATTAAAAGGCTTTGGTACCAAATGTCTGCCTTAATTAAAAGAAAGCGGGAAGAAGAAAACGTCTAATAAAGTATCTGCATCCCTCATACTTCCACCAAGCCCAGTTGTTCGCACAGACAAGCATAAATTCCAAACCAATTTTTCATTGACAAAATTTGCTGTTCCAGATCCACTGATGTGTAAGTTTCCACTTTCAGGCCCCTTGCTGTGTTGCAGAGCTTATTATTAGTTATTATTCTTCTGTCCTCAATTCAGTGATCAAATCCGTCTGCTGCTGCTTTAGGAGGCAGAAATTCTAGCCAAGCTTATTGAGAGAAAAATATAAAGCAGGCAAACATAACCATTGTGTGAAGTGTTTCTCCTATGGGCTGCCAACCCTGATATCATGCAGATCATGATTAATTTTCAATGAAGAAAGACAGGACCACTGCAGATGAAGTCTGAGACAGCCAGAACACAAAGTCATGCTGTCCTCACCCTCTGCTGAGCTGATTCTGAACACCTCTCAAAGACACGGGTGACTGCAAAGCACCACATCATCACAATTCCCACTAACATCCCTCATATTTTTTCCTCTTCCAAAACAAGCAGTTAAGAAGGTGCAAACAGGAACATTAAGCTTTCAGCAAGGCAGAGGGTAACAGTCTCAGCAAATGCTAATTCCTGGCATGGAAAAGTGAGATATTTTTGCTTACAGAAAAATAATAATAATAATAATAATAAAAAAAATCATTGGTCAGCCTGCATCTTCGTATGTCCTGCTTCCAGTTGAGCGGGGTTAACAGTGAATAAGGAAGTCTGATTTGCAGCTGCTTTTAGGGTTTTAAAGTTTTCTGGGGCTCTGACTGGTCTTGGGAACATCTGATCTCTGTTCCCCTTCCTCTCTCCATGTTTATGAGCTGTTCAAAACACCCCGTGTGAAACAATATGGCTTCCAGGGTGGCTGGCTGGAAAACCAGCTGGAAATCTGCTGTAGGAACCAGATGCAGGTGGTACATGCAGAGATAAGGTCCTCTTGTACAGCCTGGCTAGGCCAGCAGCATTCATGCAACATCTGGAAATGTGTTCCTGCTTGAGCTGCCTCTCTTTGTATGTTTTGTGATCAAGGGTAACCACAGACCTGAGAGAGCAATTCATGAATATAATAAGCTGACTTTTGACTCACACAAAGAACCCAAATGAGACAAGGACATCCATTTGTAGGCATTAATAAGTTTTGGTACATCAGACATAGATCAGTGATCACAGGCATGCTGATCAGTGTTGGTTCAGACATCAACATTAATCTACCTTACTATTTATTTACTGGATTATAAAATAATTTTAGCAGCTTAAATCCTTTATATTCCCACATCTTGAAAAACTATTCAGTTCTGCTTGTCTCATAAAGAAAAAGCATTTAGCAAAGTCAGGAATTGTTCAAAGGACAGCAAGAATGACTAAAGGGACTGCATGGTTGTCCTACTGGAAAACACTGGCATTTGAGCCTGGAAATAGTGTGCATAGAACAACCCCTCTTCATCTTTGACAACACATACCCATGTCTCAGATCTACTGAAAGTCAACACTTGGCTCTGCATCCCTCATTTTTAAATGTATAAAGACACTTCCAATGAATTTCTAATGTGTGGCCTGAAATGACTCACTATGAGGAGCTGAAGAGAGAAACCCAGGCAAAAGCTTCCGTAGGTGGGAGGTAGGTATGAAAGTAACTCTACTGTTTTAAGCCAAGGGAGATCTGGGTACCTGCCACTTTGCAAACCCACAGATTTCTGAGATTATCTTCTGATGAGCAGAAGTTTTCTTTAAATAGCATGTTGCAAATTAACAGTTCTCAGAAATCTCCTTGGACAAATTGCCTGATAAAGTTTCTTAACCCTTATGCTGCTCACTTGGAGCAAATAATGGAGAGAGAGAAAAAGGAGGGGCTGATACAGTTGTTTCCCCCACGGTTAATAAGCTTCTGTAGCCATGTAAGAGTTTAAGAGGCGTGTTGGTCGTGTGGGAGACAGCAGATAAATTGTGAGCTCAGAGGCATCTGGTTATAGCTACTTTATCTGTTCCATGGCAATTTTCAAGATGTTTTACATTTTTTTCCTGTCCTGAATTAAGATAAATGCACCATATGTCTGTGAAATAAAAATCAGGACAAACTGATTTTCAAACATTTTTTTCAGTCCTTCTCACAATGAAATCATCTAAATGTTAAAACAGAAAGGAATATGCAATTATGTAAGTCATAAAATCTCACATAATTTGACAGGCTTGTTTTGGCTACCTGATTTAAAATTTGAAATTCTTCAGAACAGACCTTTTCTGGAAAACAAGAAAGAGCATTTCCCAATGAAAAATGTTTTATTGAAAACCAATATACTATGATATGCTCCTATTCCTGTGCAGGAGACACTAAAACTTTTTTATTTATTTATTTTTCTGTATGGAAACATTTCATATTCCATTTCATATTTTTGCAAACCAAAACATGGTCACTTCCATAGTAAGAGACATGACCCCCATGACCCCCAGACCCCTACAGGTAAATGAGTGTAATTTTATTTCTGTCACTGAAGCAGAGTGGTGAATAATGTCAGCAGCAAATTTCATCTCTGTTTTGTATAGCAGGATTTCCTAGGACCCTGTCACAAATAGGTTGGGACCTGGCTCTGTCATCAACTCCTCTGTGTTTCCTTGCATTCTTTTTGCATCAACCTTTGTCATGTATCTTTGTCCTGAACTGTAAATAACATTAACTTAATCACAACATATATGCTGCTGATTCTTCTAAATGTGTTGTATAGTAATATTTCTAACATTCTTTTGTGAAAAGGACATTGAGCCTTCAAAAAATCCATGAACACTTAGTATGTCCAAGGAAGATCCATGAACCATCTTTTGTACTATTGCCATGATGGTTTTCAAATACAACTAATGTAAATCAGGCTATGCTTTGTTCTTTCATTCATTTTATTTCATTTCTTTTTGTTTGTTTGCTTGTTTTCTCACTGGTATGACCGTAGCTGAGAACACCTTTGTTTTTTAATTTCTTCTCTGTGATTATCTCACTGACAACTTTCCAAAGTCCATGTTTCACCGACCGCTACCAGTCCATAACCCACAAGACAAGTGTTACTGATGTATAATGCTTCAGTGCTATTATTCTTAATTTTTGAGGACTTCCTTGTATTTGCTTTCTCATCAAGTTCTTGTACATAAAAGTAAATCATCTACGTCCGGGGTCTTTTGTCACTGCTGTTCCACTGAGTTTTGTGAGATTTTGCTGGCATGAATGGGAGCAGAATGCGGTCTCTAATTGAAAGAGATATACAACCCTCTGTGCTTGGAGAAAGGCAAATACATGAAAAGCTGCCATCAAATAATGTGTACTGTCCAAAGTCTGAGTTGTGTCAATAAAATCTGTTCTTCCACAGCTGTTTCCCTGATTATTCTCTCTCATGTTCAAACACATCCATTACTAGCAGAAAAATAACATAAGAATAACATTTAGTGTAAGAAGAAAATACTTTGGCACAGTATAACTTTGGCACAGAATAACTTCTTATAGCAGCGTCCTAGCATACTGGTTTTAATCTCAAGAACAGAAGGACTAGAATTTTTCAAAGAGTTTTGCAAATCTTTGTCAGCTGGAACATGAGAAACAACAAGAGTCTCTTGGGTCTGAAGGCTTCAGGATGTCCCTTGTGGATGTGCCGGTGGGGGTAACTGCCCCAGGGCCATGAGTGAGAGTTGAGATCATTCCTTTGTCTGGCTGCATTTCTGTCCAGATACCATAGGCTGTACTGACTATGCTACTCTACTCCTTGGAAAATCTATTCTTCAACATAGAAGTGGGAACTGAGGACTTCTGAGGGCCTTGGGAATCTCTCTCTTGTTTTGGTACTTACAAGGAGGCTGGCTGAATCCAGAACTTTTGTTTCTCTGTGTAGACATGGATCTGGCTCTGATCCTCACAACACTATTGCACCTTAGCTCAGGTCTTGGGCTCTTTGGTGCTAGCTTTTGTGTTCTTTAATATCTCCTGCTGCAACAAGAACTCTCTGTTGGTATTTCCCCAACACAAAGCTTTCTTCAGGTTGTTTACTGTACCTTTTAAATGTGAGAGCTGGAGTGGGGCAATTCAGTTTGTGATAAGTGTACTGGGACAGTCCTAGCATCTGAGATACAAGGAGAAGCTAAAAGATCCAAGCCTGTTTAGCACAGAGAAAACACTGAGAGGGCATCTGATCAATGTGTATAAATATCTGAGAGGAGGGTGTCAAGAGGATGGGTCCATACTCTTTTCATTGGTGCCCAGCAACAGGACAAGAGCCAACGGGCACAAACTGAAGCACAGGAAGTTCTGTCTGAATGTGAGAGCATTTCTTTACTGTGAGGGTGACAGAACACTGGAACAGTTTGCCAAGATAATCTGTGGAGTCTCGTTCTCTGGAGATATTGAAAACCCACCTGGATGTCATCCTGTGCAACTTGCTCTAGGTAACCCTTCTTGGCGGGGCTGGACTAGATGATCTGCAGAAGTCCCTTCCTACCTCAATCATTCTGTGATTCTGTGATATATAGCATCTGAAACAGAAAGAATCTCTGATGGAGAAAACCAAGCAAAAAAAATGAAATACAAAAATTCTAAACTCACTGTATTTAACATCAGTTTTACTGCAGCTATAATTATCCTCACGAGTACATTAAAACACTTGGGACTTTGAATCACAACTACATAATTCAGGTCATTCTTGTAAGTGGTCTCAGTGTAATATTATGCTTATTAATACTCCCAAGTCTCATCACAACTGCAGTTTATTGAAAATAGCTTGCTCTCTAGAAGCATAACTACATTAGATTTCTATCAAATATTTATTATAAGATGTATGTTTTCTATATAGAGACAGACAAAGACAGCACTTACTGAATTCACTAATGAAACTAGTAGAATTTTGTATTGTTTTTATTTTCCACTGAAATCAGAGTCCTGGGAGCAGGACCTTTTCTTGGTCTCCCTGTCTATTGCCGCAGTCATTCATGGTGAACTGTATGTCAGTACCTCCCTCTTCTTACTCAAAATGAATAATTCATGCAACACAGTATAGGAAAAATACTTAGCAAATAAATAGTTCTGAGCTACACCCTTTTCAAAAGCTGCTTTAAAATATACATCAGAGTTTCAAAGACCTACTACACTGAACTTTGTTACAGTACCTAAAAAAGACCATGGACCCTTATTTCCATCTCCGGGAAAGAAAGAACATGGGAGTGCAAGATAACTTTAGGTGCTCTTGAAGTCAATGAAAAAATTGAAGTTAATTTGGCCTTAAGCCCAGGCTTCATCTGCGCCTTTATATTGGTAGGGCCAGAGCTGATAAGACTCAATCTATGCCAGCATCTTCTCCACAAGACCTGTTTTACCTTATCTCTCAAAGCTACATGGAGAAAAATGATCACGTAGTTAATGCACCTTTGTTTGAATGAAGAGGGCTTCAGAAAACTAATTTGCTATAGTACTGAAGATAGAACCAAGAAACTGCAGGTAATACCTAATTCTGTCTCAATTAACAGCACAAGCTTCTGGTTCTTTAACTCATCTCAGTGCATGAGGTACTGCCTTAGCAATTTTCTTTGCCTGTAGAACTTAGTCAAGCTCCCAAATGGGCCAGGTTTACAGGAATAGTTACAATCTAAGTATTCTTTGCTATAAAGTCATTGTTTTATTTCTTGTGTTAGTAATTCTGCTAAATATTTCATATTGTAAAAATTTAAAATACCTTAAAAGATCTTGTTGTGAAGATCTTATTCTTTGGATGACAGACATGATAAACAAATGCAAAACTGGTTTACTTTCCTGTCATTCGTATAATTTCCTATTTTTCTCTTAGGCTTTTACATATCTAACACAATAGACCCTGCTTCTGAAGGGTGAATTTTTATTCCATAGGTCTGTACAAACTGAACAATAACTTACCTAAAGCACTGTGCATGCAATTTCAAAGTACTGTTGCCAGCTATCCTGCAGTAAGCTAAGAAGGTCAAAGATGTTAAAGATTTATCTCAAGCTCACTTGAAATCTACATCCTTTGTCTGCAGTAATTTCATCTCTTAAATCTAATTATGTAGCTTTTTACTTTTAAAATGCTTCATTATTTTCTTTGTATACCACCTTGTGTTTTATTCAATGGAAGAAAACTGATACATTGCAAAACTACAGTCATTAGTTTGATATACATTCAAGGAGAATAAAATTGTATTTTTCATCCTAATTGCTACGCTCTAGTTATCTACCTGTCTGTCAATATATTGATATATTGATATTCAGATATATTGTCAATATATCTGAAAACAAAACAAAGCAACACTCAGCTCTAATGACAAGACTATATATATATGTATTTCATTATTTCAGTTTAATTGGCAGCCTCCTTGTTGACTTGGAATTCATGTCATATAATTCCCCATTAATTTGCTATTATAGTGGTGTTAAGATATTTTTTTCTCAGGTTAACCACAGAAAACCAGTAAAGCATATGTGTCATTGACATGCTAAGAGCATTCCAGATCAGCCAACTCTAGAGCTGTCTCCGTTGATCTGAGACATCTCTGAATTTCTTTAATTTTAAGTTAAGACATGTTCATCCCTGTGGGAAAAAAAAAAAAATATATATATATATATATATATGTGAGAGAGTCAAGAAAAGGGAAAGAGAGAAAAATGTTGCAATAGAATTTTAACACTTCAAAGCTCGCAGGAAAAAGTCACCTTGCCTTAGACTCTCTAGTTTTTTCTTCTTTTTCTTGCTCTAAAATTAGACACATCCATTTCAAAGGAGCCATCTGGCCAATCCTAAGGAAAGCAAGCGAGACCAGACCTGACATTCTCAGAAGCTCAGTGAACCTGAGGGGAAAAAAAAAAAAAAAAAAAAAAAAAAAAAAGTTATTTACCTTCTTTTTCCTTCTCTTCCTGATTTGAGGAATTAAAGAAAGCTAAATGAGACAAGAGAAATTCTTATTGTGAAGCATAAAAGAGGATATCATTGCAACTTTTCCTCAGATGATTCAAGGAGCTCATTCTTCTGACGTATTTGAATTTGTTTTACAAGATGCAGACAAATGGTTAAAAGCTTAATATAAGGCCATGATTTAGAAGGCTACCTCCACTCAGAAAAAATACTGAAACTTTAGCTCTGTTACGTTACCGATTTCTGTCAGTATGTATGATCCTCTGAGGAGGAATTTTAGAGCCTAATGATGATTTTAGTTTACAGACTTTCCACACACATATGGGCTCAGGATAACCTTACTTATCCGAAGGATAAAGGGATAGTTAGGCAAATTCTCTTATGTATTTCTGACACAAGCAGATTTTAGTATGTTTTTGTACCTAGGCAATTTTTTTGGTCATTATAAGGCAAAAAAGCCCTTTTATATATATATAGTTCAGATTCACTCTTGTTACTCTTATTTATGTTAAAGAATAGCTTCCTATGATGAGCACCATTAATTTCGGTGAACAAATGGAGAATAAAATAACAGCACATCTGAGTCAAAAAAGAAGAACAAAGCCTTCTAGTGGGAGGAAACTAAAGAGTTGATTGGAGCATGTTAGACCACTAGTCTAGAAAGGAATATGTAGATGGGATATCAGAAACCAATCAGAGCTGAGAGGCCTGTCAGGCTTCCAAAAGCACAGACAGGAGAAGCGGAGGAGATTTTTATCTTTTTTTTTTTTTTTTTTTCAAGAAAGCAGTCAAGCTTGTGGTGGGCAGAGTTTAAAATGCTCATGGGAGGGAATAAAATTGTATTTTGCCCTCTGAATTGGATAGGAAATTGGTTTAGATAGCTTTGTAAAACTTCATGTTTGTTTTGGATCTTTTTTTTTTTTTTTTCCTTCCCATTTCTCTCCTTCTCTCTCTTTTTTTTCCCCTCTCAGCTGGTAATATGGGAAAATTATTATTTATTTCATTGAATCATTCAAAATTTTAAATGCACCCTTTAAGTCTCCCTACAAATATTTCACGCAGCTCACTTCTAGTAT
Source organism: Stictonetta naevosa (assembly GCA_011074415.1). Lineage (NCBI taxonomy): Eukaryota > Metazoa > Chordata > Aves > Anseriformes > Anatidae > Stictonetta > Stictonetta naevosa. The sequence goes on from CM021699.1 coordinate 27,375,835, forward strand.
AGATGATATTCATTATCTATGAATCCAGCCAGGCCCCTAATTACGCCAACTTTACTCATAAAATATCATTCCTGTTCTAACAGGAACATCTGCTAAAATGCACTTGAGTGAGCTGTGTATTATACTGATTATACTGTTCAATGAAAAAAAGAAAAAAAAAAAAAAAAAGGTTATTCTCTCTCCCTGGTTTAACATGCTAAAAACCCTGTTTGCTTTCAAGCTCACAAGAGACATCTGCCTCTAACTTTGATTTTAACTGTGTTCATCATCTAGCTTCTAAACTGCAAGTTCCAGCTCTTCCATTTCTTTCTCTACTAGAGTAGATGACTGCTGGGCTTAGATATTGTCAGTGATTTTTATTTTTGTACTATGCCAATGTACACTACTTCCTGCTTATCCAAGATTAATTTCATCTGCCATCATTCTGCCCAACTCTCCAATGACTTTCAGTATAACTGTAGAATTTTATAATCCTCTGCTATTATTAGTTGAAATAATTTAACTGTCTATCAGTTTTTAATAACTTGCTGTCTACTTCTTTTACTGGCTTAGTAATGCATTAAAAATCTCTGAACCCAATATTGACCTTTAGGACACTTCTTTATAGACTGTCTGTCAAGCTAAGAAACTTCATTCTTTTTATGGGTTCTTAGAATTTAACATACTACCTAACTTCCATTACCTAGCCTTCATAGTTTGTTGATGTTATCCTTTTAAGACTGTTCCAGAACTTCTTTAATGGATGGTCATCGTGATTATCTGTAATGCTCTTAATCAGTTCTATCTGCATGTAGCTTTTATCCAGTTAAAGAAAACCTGTGACAGTAAAAATTTTGGTTGTACGAAAAATATAATTGATAGTAGAATTACCTGGTTTTGCTACGTTTACCTCTTAGAATTGTAAGATCACAAAATTAAGAAGGAAATACAATACCAGCAAATCCAATTCACTAGTGCAGAAATTCATATGTGCCATACCTAAAACTGGACAAAAAGTGACAGAACTCAGGTCTTCAAACTCAACAAACTTCAGCACACAAATAGGTGTGCTGTCTCTCTTGCTGTCACATCATCAGTGCTCCTGCTATAGAACCTAGGCTTATTTGAGGTTTAATTTGTTGTGAATTCATGTGATCATTTTGTGGTAGAGTACAAAGATATGGTGTAATGAAAGCAAAGAAAAGGTAGCCAATGTCTTGGCTGAGAAGGCATGTGGCTCCTATTTATGATGAGGCTGAGCAGAAGAGAGAAATCAGTAATAATATGAGCTGAAAGAGTTATTTGTTTGATTGTTGTTTTTTGCTTGCTTGTTTGTTTCCTATAAAAAAAAAAATGCAATGAAGCAATTTTATTTAACTCTGGGTAATAGTTTGATTTGGTATAGGTGTGATAATGAAACAAGCTGGGGGGTTAGAATTGATTTTTAAATGAATAAATGACCTTTGGAAGTAAAATTGCAATTCACACAAAATGAACATTTCCATTATCTTTTGTTTCAAAATGTTTTTCAAGATAGAGTATTTTGCACAGAACAATTGCATTCAAGCAAATCTTTGTGTTCAAGAAAAAGTAAAGTGTGTAGAAAATGGGTGAAAGAGGAGAGAAAATAGCAATGAAACACATTTAGCTGAATAAAGAGCAACATTCATAAAATCCTGTTCCAATTTCTAGCCCATCAGATGGCTCATCTGGGTCATTTAGTATCCTACACACATACTTTTATCACCACAACTGGAAGATAAGGGATCAGTTCTAAGTATAGGCAAGGAGCATACAGTTGGGCAGTTCTGATTCCAAGAGAGGGAAATTGTTTCTGTTCAAAGTGATCAATGACTTTTTTTTTCCGGTGATGTATGAACAGATCTTTTATTTGATTCTGAGGTGCAGATTGTGTTCCAAACTCCTAATTGTGTGGGATATTTATGCTTTGCTTAGTCCTGGTGTTGTGTATCCCCTCCCCAGACCCCCTTCCCCCCAAGCTGCAGGTTTGGAACCATGATAGTTTCCCAGGTATGAGGGTAAGATTCTTCACTTTGGGAAGTCATCAGGATCCATGGTAGCTAAGAGAGAAAGGAGCACTTTGGTGGCTTTTAAAACCTAATCATGCAGACAGGAATCACAAAAATTCCTTCTTGTTATGCTTTTTGTATTTTCATGCAAAATGAGTCACTGCTAGCTAAACCAGCTAAAACAGAGAGCTAGCTACCCTGTGAGTCCATTGAAGAAAAATATACTTGTTTTCCCCTGTGAATTATATGGGGGATGTATCTGACCAACAAAAAATTAGCAGTACAAACCTGCAATCATATCTGTGATGCTGTGATCTAGCTAATATGAGTAATGATATCTGCAAAGATCTAGCAATAAGGGCTTCAGCACATGTCAACAGGAAGCATGTAAATGCTCTGAGGACTCTCCTGGTTACAGTCTGTGTTATAACTTGTGCTGATTTCTATTTGGGACTCCTGTTACTAAGGACTGCTAAAGTAATTTTGTAAAAATAAAGTATATTATTAAGAGCTACTGTAAGTGTACCACCACTATACTCTAGAGTAAATGGTCTGTGCTTGCTCTTTCTATATTTAGACATCAGAAAGACAGATGTCCATTTGTGAGCTAGTTACTCTGTGTGTGTGGTTAATCTGACCCAATTTAGGTGAATACTTCAGGAGGCAATTCTTGACAAATATGCAAGATTTCTTCTTTCTGACTGCAAGAGGATTATGTTTGGCTAGCTCATGCATAAACATCTATGTGGGAAACATCTGCTTTTACTCAGATGATTCCCACCTAAGTTGTCTCTTTAAAGAGATTGCTTTGTACAACCAGAAACTGAACAAAGTGGGGTAAAGGCTGCTCCCAATCTTAAAGAGAATTTGAGCAGATTTAGGCTCAAAAAAGGTTTCTATCACTGACTCTTTTCCTTTTCCCATCCCCTCCCTTTCCCCTCCCTCTCTTTCCCTCCCCTTTTTCTTTTTCTTTTTCTTTTTCTTTTTCTTTTTCTTTTTCTTTTTCTTTTTCTTTTTCTTTTTCTTTTTCTTTTTCTTTTTCTGTCTTTTTCTTTTTCTTTTTCTTTTTCTTTTTCTTTTTCTTTTTTTTTCTTTTCCTTTTCCTTTTCCTTTTCCTTTTCCTTTTCCTTTTCCTCTTTTTCTTTTCTTTTTGCTTAGTTTTTTCTAGTTTTGTTTTTAAATGGGTGGCTACTTTTAAATCCAAACTTCTGAGTTTAACTGAATTTTCAACAGAGGCAAGAGAGGTAGATCAAGACAAGGGCAACATGGAAAACAGGCCAGAAACAGTGCTCTCAGCAGTTATGTTCTATAATATTGGTTGACAATAGTGCTGCCATCCCCTTAAATGTTGAACCTAATCAGGGCTATAATCTCTGTATACAGAGGATTTGAAACAAGCATGTCATGAAATTCTGAAAATAGATTTCTCTTGTATCCATTTTTGCAGTAACTAGAAATTTTTCCTTCCATTTACCTCTTTTCTTTTGGAAAACAAACAAACAAACAAACAAACAGAAATGTCATAAATCTGTTAATTAGGCAATGCTTCTGGAACTAAATATTTTAGTTAGGCTTTTCTGTGTTGAAATTGAAAACCTTGTGTGTTGTTCATATGCTCATGAACACTGTTCCAGACATATTTTGTTATTGCAGGTTTGTGCTTGGTGTTTATTTAGGATGCCAGCAGCCACTTGAAATTAAAGGTCAGACATGAGGAGCCCCAGTTTCACAGACAGGGGAGCACTGCCTTGACACTGCCTTGACTCTGCAATTCGTCATTGGAATAAATTTGCTACAGTGATGGAAGTGGCTAAGGTTTGCAGAGCACTCCACCTGGGCTGCTGAAATGAATACGTACTTAGTAAGAAATCAGAAATGTTAAGGCTTCATGGTAGGACAGTGTAGTAGGACACCACAAATAGCTGGTTTAATCATGTACAATGCTTGTTGCTAATACTAGTACAATCCAGTAGGCATACAGTTCTCATGGTGTAGCTCTCAAATCCAGAAGAGATGTGCATGCTTAGGCCTGCTTTGAAATCGCCATTCAAAGACTTTCTGAGGGACTGTGAGAATATGGTCATTTTGGAATCAAACTATAGGTCATACAAGTAGCAACCAGGGGAAATAGATGTGTGTGTATATATATACATATATATATATGTGGGTGTGTGTATGAGAATCTAGAGTTGTAAATCATGACAAAAAGTGGGATAGAAATGATAGAAATGGATTAGGAAGGAGAATGACCTGAAAATGAATGGGGACAATATTCACTAACACAACAGTGTGGGACCTTTCTGAGAATGCAGTAAAGGCTGTGCTTTTCTGAGCACCCCCAGCAATTCCATTTTGAGTTTGCAATTCTGGGTACAGCTTTAGCCTCAAGGAAAAAGATAGCATTGAAGCAAGGAAGTAAGCTAAAGCCTTTCAGAAACATTAAATTTGGTTATTTTTCTGGAGTTGTTCTTTTTTCCAAATAAAACGTGGGAGGGAAGAAGAGATGGGATGAAGGTAAGGTGAGAAATAAAGAGAAAAAAAGAGAGAGGAAACTGATGCTATGGTGAAAATCACAAAAATAAGTAAAGAAAGTGCTTTGCCAAGAATTTGGTTGCACAGAGCATCATACCCACTGAGTTGCTAAGAGAGTAAAATTACATGTGGGTAAGCTAACCCAAGTACTGTTTTCTTGCTGATCCTGTATGAAGCAGTACCTGTGTGGCAAATCATGTAAGTATGAACCATCTTTCACAGCTCAGACACATAAGTGTTTTCATAAGTTACATGATTTTGTACTGGAATTAAAAAAAGCTTATTTGTGGCTTATTTGGAGAAATGTAGGACTGGAAAATATTCTCTTGGCCCTTAAGAATAGAAAGGAGTGATTAACGGAACTATATCATGTCATCATACTATCTTTGCTTGGTTCTCTGTGGTACTATCACTCTCTTCAAACAATTATCTTTTACTTTACTTTTTTTTTTTTTTTTTTCCTAACCAAAAACCACAAATTGTATTTTGTAAATAGGTTATAGATTCATGGGAAAAGTCATTTATGTTCCAGGATTCTCCTGTTGTCACATTGCCTATCATTACTTCCAATTCAAAACTCTGATCTGCTTTTATTTCCTTTCTAAAGCATGGATCTTTCCTAGGTGAACTTTAGAAGATAAGGTGTCCCTTATCCCTTCTGTGCAGTGAATGTCTTCTGTGCAGATCAATGCCTGAAAGGACCATGAAGAGCTGAAAAACTCCAGTAGGGGTATGACAGGAGTGAACAGAAAGGCAAACAGAATTTCCTCTGTTTTCAGAAAAGGAAGTAATTGCCAAGTCATATAAGCTCAAACATCAAAAATACCTGCTGTTGTATTTAAATATTAATATCACTCTCCTGTGGATTTGGGAGATAAGTGCATCCGCGGGACAAGGGAAAGAGTGAAAGAACTCAAAATGACAGTATGGCTCAGGACCAAAACACCATCTATCCACATAGTTTCCTTGGAGGTCAGTGAGGAAAACACAGAGGTAGGAGTGTGTCTGGGATGTTTGGAGCTCACTTGTTTGACTGCATAAGCAAAGGAACTTGAGCCCATTTCTAAAGCAATGAGATGGTAGGACTCTGGGCTGAGGCTGCCTTTTAGAGTAGATTTGCATGGTAATAATCAGAGTCTGCTTCTGAGTGCAGGATCAGAAGTGCAGTTAATTTGACATCGCCTAGGAGACTTGTTCCACTGAAGCAGAGACGCTACATATTAGCATGAAGCTGCAGGGTGAGTCAGTGTTAAAGACGCCTAAAACTCCTGCCTGTTCCTGGTCTGACTTCAACTCACTGAACAGCTTCCAATGTTTTCATTTCTCCTCTTAGCTGAAAGAGAAGGGATAAGGGATGGGGGGAAAAGGCAATAGATGACTGCTGAAAAATAACTGCACGAAACCCCGTTACCAGTCTGGGACTCCTTTCTAGACAAAGGCACAGCTCAATTTTATTTCTAACCTTTCCAGCAGATACTTTCTCTTGTACCTGCAAACCACCTGAGAGAGTTCAGTCTAAGTAATGTTTATCTACATAGAGAGCAGCAGTTGGAGAAAGAAATTCCAGTACTGCCCACATTATTAAGAAAAATGTCACCACAAACCACCTAACACATTCCTTGAATTACAAAAGCTAAGTGTACACACCGTCTATACTGAATGAGCCATTTCCTGTGTAAATGCTATGAAATCCAAGAGAGATTAGCCTGAGTAATGGAGTTAAAATCAAGTTAATTTGTTTGTAAAATTATTGGCAAGTCAAAAATCTCCTTCACAGCTTTGTTAGGCAGAGGGGTGGAGAAAGTCTGTATGTTAGGCTCAGAGGCAATCAATGTAAATTTGTTTTTATCAATATACCTGGCTCTGCTGAACAAAATGAGCTTTATTCCCTGATGTGTGGATAAGCCTGGACTGAGTCCAATGCAACCAAAGGTCTGCAATGAAGAGCTTTCAGCTTTCTGCTGAAAATTTTGAACTGTCTTGAAAATGAAGTTAATTCTTCAAATTAAAATTCTGAAACACAATACAGGCTTCATTTTATTTTAACTGAAAATACCATATCAGCTCAGGTTCTCAATGCTAAAGAATTAGAGAACTGGAAGATTTACTTGACCGGTAGTAGGTGTCTGAGGTAGATCTGTATCTGAGGTAATTTTTTGTAGGCTCACACTCTAGTCAGTGGAAAGAGACAGTCATTTCAAGATCATTATTCATCTTAAAGTAGATACTTAAAATAGATCAGATGAATCACACCTTAAATGTACTTATTTCTCTCCATTGACTATAAAGAAAACCTGGGGTGACTATCTCTGAGGTTAACGCCTACATTATGGATGCCTAAGTTGGATAAAATGAATCCCACCCTACCTGTCATCTTCAACACTCATTGCAACATGCCACTCATTTTCCTTTTTTAAATCCAAAAATCCCAAGCAGAAAAACATTTTAAGATAAAATGAAAAATAATTCAACTTGACACTTCCCATAAAAAGATCAATTTTTATGTTGAATTTTATATTTCCCTTCAGAAAGGTTTCAGTCTTGGCAAAACTACTTTTTTTTTTTTTTTTTTCTTTTCTCAAGTAAACTTTATACAAGAAAAAATGCAACTTGGTTCTCCCTGGCACATAAAAAGCAGAGTAAGTGTTCTACCCCGCTTCTCCACTCTGTCCTTGGGTGCTGGTACTAAGACAGCTTCACTGGGGCCAATTTGTGTTAGGAGTGGTGTTCATTTCTTGATCAGGTCATTAGGAGCTAGGCTAAGAACTGCCAATCCATTTCACATGGATTTGCTTCTATTGTCAGATGGCAATAACTTATGGTCACTATCGACCTGGGCTGGATTTGCACCAGTGACCTAGAAGACAAAAAATAAATTTATTACCAGTTCCTTAAGCTATCTAGTTCAGCAAAATAGCCTTGTATCAAAATGTATCATTTATTTCCTTACACCTGCCTGGCAGGAGTGTAACTATAACAAACCACCTCAAACAGCAGTAGGATGTAGTAATATAGAGCAATTTAAGCATAATGGAGCTCAGAGCTTTCTAGTATTGTGAGACGACAGGTTTTGGAGGGCAAGACGTAAGGTGAGGAACAATTGCTTGTCTTATGCCTAGCCAGCAGTCACTGTCTATAAACATTCCACCTATTCACATTTGCTGCATCAGGGGGGATTTTCAGAGCACTTTGAAACCTGCATTAAAACTGTCTTGGACTTAGGCTTTGAAAAGGCCCTAGGTAATTTTCTTCTGCCTGCTGTGACTTTCTTTTCCAAGTCCTGAAACTGCATGACTGATAGGTGGGTAATTTCTGAATTTCAACATGCATTCTTCATCTTGGTCAGTAATAAACCTGAAAAGAATATCCTGGTGTGGGGAGCAATTGTAACTCTATGCATTAGTTTATGTGCTCCTTTTAGATTTGTCCCTTCAACACCCTTGCCATTTGTCTTTCCCACATCAGATCAAACGATTTGAAATAAATCAATGTCTCTTTGTAGCCTCTGAATATTTTTCCCACTAGACTACTTCCCTAAGAAGTAGTTAAGTTGAATAGCACAGAAGTCAAGATTTTTTGTCACTAATGTCAATAGCAAATTCTCCATCAGATCATTCACTTTTTGTCATTTCACTTAACATCAGTCCATGTGGATTTGGAAGACTTTTTTGTTTGTTTGTTTGTTGTTGTTGTTGTTTTGTTTTTTTTTTTTTTTTCATTCACCTCTGTTCATATGGCTTTTTTTTGGTTGGTTGGTTGGTTGGTTTGGTTTGTTTCGCAGCCTTTTGTCTCTGATTTAAATTTTGCTTGCAGTCTTTTATGATTGAATGATAATTCCAAACTGAGCATAGTTTTGCTCAATTTTGTATTTTGATTTAGAAGGGTTCAATCTCAAATCCAGTGAACAACTGAAATAAGTAACTCAAGCTATCTTCCTGCCTAGAGACAACAAAAATATACTCAGCCCCCTTGGAACCTCTAAATGAATGACACTTGCCAGGAGGTGCAATGCAGTCACCAGGCTGTTTAGTCTGAGGAAGTCAATTCAACCTTCAGTATGGGATAAGGTACTTAAGGTTGCCTAGCAAGCATAATTTAATTTCAGAGACTTCTGAGCCATTTCTGTTCTATATATTTCAATTTCTTCAGCAAAGCTGACACCAGCAAGCTAGGATATTCTCTGATGGCCACATTTTGTCTGGACAGTAAAAGAAACTTTGGACATTTCTTCATGACTTTTGAATGCCTATTGCAGTTGCCTCAGGTTGTCTGATGTCCTAAGTTCAGAAATCAGTCAGTTCTCTGAAAACTAAAGGCACATACTTGAGGACTGAAAAGTTGCCTTTAGTTTTCTTGTTTAGGGCATTTGACATGCAGCTCAAAATGGACAGAAGAGTTCAATATGAAAGGCTTCAGAATGTAACTTTTTCCGTGAGGAGGTAGCTGGGCAGGCTTGTCAGTATAATATAGATTATAAATAAGATTCTTTAATAAGCTAAATAAATGGAGTATTAGAGTTTTATGCTACCAGCTGTGGCTTTCTAGTCTTAAGTCATAGTTGTGGTTCTTTTAAATCCTAGTCTTTTAATCCTAGTCTTTTTTTTTTTTTTTTTCTCCTAATAGTTTTCTTGACATCTGGACACCAGAACATCAGTGTTCCAAAATCAATTTCACCTGTATCAAATCCAAAGATATGATTATCTTTTCACCCTTCTGTAGTTTCTACTATTCCTAAATCGAAGACACTTTTTTATTTTCTTTTCTTTCTGTGACATCATATTAAAAATTCCCCTTCTTGTATTGCTTGTTTGACCTCTATGTTTTATTCAGTAACTTCTTTATGAGGTAACGCATCCATCCTATCAGGGAAAAAAAAGCTCCTAGACACTAACTCCTCTCCACTGCTGTTTATCAGGGATTTATTGAACTGCACTGTATTTTTTTTTCCAGTCCTTAATATGTGTTTCATCTAAAAAATAAAATGAAATAAAATACTCATTTATGGATTGATTCAGGTCACAAGTATGTTATATTGTGTAAGACAAAAAAAAAAAAAAAAAAAAAAAAAAAAAAAGATTCCTGTAGAATCTTGCAGTGAAATAATTAACTCATGAAATGATAATTACTCACATTATATTTTGGGAGCTGCCAATGTTATTAAGATACCCACTGAAGTCTGCTTAGTTTCTTAACCAAAACATTGAATTCCAATACTTCCAGTACTTAATGGGGACTACAGAAAAGCCGGAGAGGGACCTTTTATAAGAGAGTGGAGTGCTAGGACAAAGGGTAATGTCTTTAAACTGAAAAAGGGTAGATTTAGACTAGATATTTGAAAGAAATTCCATACTCAAGGGTGGTAAGGCACTGGCACAGGTTGTCCAGAGAAGCTGTGGATGCCCCAACCCTGGAAATGTTCAAGGCCAGGTTGTATGGGGCTTTGGACATGCTGGTTGTATCTGGAAAAGGGCTCACAAAAACAACAACAACAAAAGTGCATGTTGGTTCCATTTCATGGAAGCACAGTAGTATCCAAATCAAAGCAGCTATCTGTTTATCTGTTAATATTTATGAGAAATAACCTGGTCTTAGATCCTGGGTGACTGGGGATGGCTATAGGAACTCCTTTCTGGAAGCTCTGCATAGTATGAGTGTTCTTAACAGTACCTTGTCCTCTATCACGTAAAAACCCCAGGAGCCCCCAAAATTTTTAGCATGAGTTGTTAGGACAAACAAAACCTGGTGAACTTTGCAGAAGAGCATAACATTTCAGTTACTCTTTCTGTGGCTGCTGATGATCACGGACATTTTAATCTCCCCCTCTCTTGTTTATTTCCTGATATTGACGTTTCTCAGCACTTGAGTTCTGTCAGGTAGGATGGTCTTCAGAGAAGAAGATAATACTGCAGAAATACAGCTGCTTTTGTTGACAGCCAAATTGTCTTTTTCCTTCTTTTTTTCTGAGAAAGGTTAGCTGTTCTACTTATTTCCTTATTTAATTTGTTATTTTATTTATTTACTTCTGACTCTGAGCTGTTCTTGAAATTAGACTTGTTTTAATAACAAAATGTTCAGACTGTCTGCTGACTGTTTCAGATCAAGCTTCATAATATTTTATGTATATGGAAGGAGCATACTCACTGCCAGTAATAAGTATGCACTGCCCTTGGGCCCAGTTCTTGCTATGTATTACAAATCTCAGAAATGTGGTCATTACTTTGTCTTAGCTGCAAAATTACTTTTATTGAATTGCAGTTAAGGAATCCTGTTATTTGCTTTCTTTCTTCCTTTTTTTTTTTTTTTTTGAGTTTTTCTTATTTCTTCCCCTCTTTTTTTTCCTCCATTTGTGGGAATGTAATAATGCTATTTGATCCCTGTAATGCTCTGTGTCTGAATTTTCAGTCCAGGTTCACAATGTGTTTGACACCATGCAATTTGTGAAAATGAAGAGTAGTACTTGCCCAGCCATGCTTTATGAATTTTGCCAGTGCTTAGGTTAATACATCATTCGTGCAATAATGTGCCTTTTTATTTTTTTTTTGTCTATGTTTGTAATTTATAACTTTTCATTATTTAATGTGAATGAACAATTTGTAGCCCATAGGTGATTGACAGTGCATTTGTTACGACTGTTTTTTGAATCACACATTATTTGATCTATTACATAACGTATCACTGCAGTATTGTTTATAATCTATTATTAGCTTTTCCTTTGGGTTAAAATTGAAACTTCCATGTTCAAGGCTGGACAATCTCACAATAAGAAATACTAACTTAAGTATTTTACAGAGTTGTGTTGCATTCATGACAGAAATGTCACAAACGTGGAATCTGAATAGTATTTCAGAGCTGGTCATGAGTAAAGTAATCAAGTGTGACATAAGGGGGCAAACAAAACATAGCAGCAAGACCCTTAGGCAAAAGGTTAGGGTAATTTTTTCAAAACTCTTTCTGACACTGAAGTTTGCTCCAAGGAGAAGGTAGTTTTTACAGTATAGGAGAAACAAAGTAGATATGTAAGATCTTCTTGTCTTGGTATGTCTCACTATGTAGAAGATAAGCCCAAACTTATTTCTCATGCACTGAGATTTAAGTCATGTAGAATTTTATAAATATATCGTAAGTATAAATTTGTTTCATAAAAAGAGACACTGATGTAAGAATTCACTTGAAAATAAATCCTTTCAGAATGGTAAATTCTATTTTGAGAACTTTCTGGCATTGTATTTTGGGTATGGCATCTTATTTGAATGATTATTCTGGGTTATTGCTCCATCCATTATACAGCTGTTTTGAATGGGATATTTGAAAAGATCAATTCCCATAATAAAACAGAGTTGGAATACTGAAATTGTATTCAGTATTTTTTTCCAAACCAGGAATTTGTTTCTAAATTTGACCCAATGAAACTGTAGTCTTATTATGACACAAATAATTCATCTTTCAATAGGCAAACTGCTTTTTATTTTCTTCTATGTCAAACAAAATGCATAAAGGGAAAAAATGTAAAACAATCTGATTTTCTGACAAAAAAATCCAAATTTTAAGATAGAAATGGTTGAATTTAAAATCAAAGTAGAAACAATTTAAGGAATATCAAGAGGACAAATCCTTCATGCTCTTCTCCCGGTGTCATTAACCATAATTACACCATTTCTGAGACAAGTTTGTCCTTACTGTTCTTAAAATCATCTCATGATGGAGATTCCATACCCACATTGATGATTTATGAGTTCTACCATTAGAAGACTATTCTTAATGTCTTACCTGATTCACTGGTATTGTGCTTTAAACCCAATGCTTTTTGTCTTAATCTCATGGATATGGAAGAAAGCTAATACCCTGTATCCTTAGAGCATCTCTTGCATATTTCTGTTTCCATATTTCCTCTCACTTTTCCCTTATCTAGATAATCTTTCCTCTCAATCTTTCCTTATAGGTTATCATTTCTAGACCCATGACAATTCCTGCTGATTTTCCCATTCTCTTTCCAACTGGACTATAACATTTGTAACAGGTTGGATATCACAATAATCCTAAAATTGTAAACTAAGAACTTATCAAAGCCAAGGTTACATGAAAGTGCCTGAGAGTTGACTTTGATTGAAATTGTTTTTATGCAAAACAGCTATCCCTTTCCATAACTTTGGTTGAGGTCAAAGAATATTCTCTCTACTATTCTTCTGTTTTCAGAATTAGACTATAATTTATACACAGAAGAGAAATTCATACTTTGTTCTGTCATCTAGATGTAATCAATTTGCTATGAAGCTACTTTAAAGACAGATTTCACACATTTTTTGTTTAGCAACTTCTATTACAAACTGTTTAAATGGACATTATTGTGTCTCTTTCTTAATGGAGCACAAGGGAGCAGCTATTAATAATATATCAAAATTCTTTTTTTTTTTTTTTTGATTAGTAGTAAATAGTTATTTTCTGTATCTATAGCAGTATTGAATTAATGGATCTTCAAGGAGTTATCTCGATTATAAGATCATTGTTGCCTGAACCAAAAAATGAATCAAAAGATACATTTTTGGTGAGTTAATAACAGGACTTTGTATGCCAAATTTAGACTAGCATGACACTAGTATCTTCCCGGGAGTTTTTCAGTGGTGTGAAATGAACCTGAGCCTCTGTGAATTTTAGGAACATCTCACCTGCTGTCCTGTAGCACCCCAGCAGTGAAAGATGCTCATGTCAGTCAGCATAACACATAGAGCCTATGCGTAATTTAGCCTCTGAGTGGGCTGGTGCTAGATTAGAGGGAGAAATTTGTCTTTTTTAATGAGGTGAAAAAAGGAATCTAGAAAATTATTTACACAGAAAATCAGTCATAAAACTTCTTCCCATTTTCTTCTGTATTTGAAATCTTCCTCTCTAGTTCTTTGTTGGTACATCATATTTTCTTTTTCTTGTTGTTTTCTTTTTCTTTTTAATGTTTTTTCTTTTCCTCCTTGTCATTTCGACTTTTAAACAGTCCAAGGTCTTAGCCTTGAAATGAAAAGAATAAAAAGAGATCAGTTTTAGGTCCTCTTCCCATTATAAGCTGTACACAGTCCTTTTAATGAGGCATAAACAGTAACTGTAAATTGTAGCAGAGGGTTGCTGTGCTGCTGTACGCTTTTTTTTTTTTTTTTTTTTTTTTAATTTATATCCATGTGGCTATGAATTTCAATTTGCTTGCACTTCTGTTCCCATTCCCAAGTGTTTATGGGTCCTTGCTGGCTATTAAGAGCTAGAAGAGTCAGCCAGTTAGATGCTTAGTACTTCAGTTAAACAGAATTAGTATTGTACTCAGTAGAATAGATTTCTTGGAGTGAGCCATACTACAGACACTTGATGTAGGTCACACTTGCCCAGGTTACAGTATAAAGCTCATGGCCTCTTCAACTGAAGGAGGAAATGAGAGACTTCCTGGGACCATTGTTAATAATACCTGTTGAGGATTAGAGCATAAATGGTGTAGTGTGCACAGTTCACATGGCATGCCCCATTGCATCCTACTGCTCACCAGAAGCAGACTGCTCTTGGTCAGCTCTGTTCTTTGCTATTGCATTTCCCACAGGCTGTACCCATACCAGGTTTCCTGTTGTAAATAATTTGAAACGATATTAATTTTTGTTTTGCTGATATTTCAGCTTGCTGAAAGAGACTCATTCCTCAAGCATATGCTGAGATATAAATAAAATCACAGTTTGTCATGACCTTGTCAGATTAGATACCATATCTTCATTAGAAATACACAAGTTGTATTTCTCCATTCTGACATATAACTGCTTTCTAGGGTTAGTTTCATGGACTTTAGTGTGTTTTCCTGGGCTGTGATGTTCAATAAGATATAGTCAGGTCTGCCATCTGTGCCTTTTCTTTATCTCTGGCAGCAGGAGGCATTATGGCAAGGCATTATGGCTTCAATTCTGCAAAATGATGTAAAATTCTAGCATGAAATTGAAGGCATCTCTCCAGGAAATAAGCACGGCTGCATGTGTCCCTGCGAGTGTGATTCACTCCTCCTGACTTGTGGGGTAAGTGGGGAACTGGCTACTGTGATCCAAGTGAGGGCGATGCAAACCCCTCCAACGGCAGTTACAGTTTTCATCTTAACCACTAACTGCCTGTGGGCAAACCTGGTCAAAAAACAATAATAATAATAATAAATAAAAATCTGTTTTGAATGCATTCTCCGTTTCTGAATTTCTTGGAGTAAGGTTTTTCCAGGTTCCCTCCACTACAGCCAGTGTTTGTCTGAGTAGAGGCTGCTGTTGTGTGGGACCCTGGAGCACACTGGAGGTCAATGACAGAAACAGAGGTTTACTTCAAACTTCTTTACTTCTTTTAATCACCATATTAGGGTGTCTCTCAGAGCTATAAAATGCTATGTGCACAGTCTCTGTCACTTGCACTCACACCCACACATCCCTCCTACTCCTCCCCCTCTTGTTTTCATGCATTTGCCTGGATAATGATAATCCTTTCCCCGTCACCCGATATTGTCTCTCAGCTGGAGACAATATTGTTTAATTGTAAAAAAAAATAAAAATTAAAAAAAAAAAAAAATCCACTTCTACAGCATTTGCTTGGAAGAGAATGTTTCACCAATCTTCATGGCTCCTTTATTGCATGCAGTGGAGTTAAAATACTCATACTTCCAAAGAGCATTCACAGTAGTAATTATTTTAGTCTCTTGCCAGAGAGGTTGCAAATGCCTTTCTTCTCTTGGGCTTATGCTTAATCTGCTGTTTGTTACACATATTAGAACTGACCCAAGGGTCTTCTCTTGAAATGACTTTGGCATGATGTGGACATATATCAGCCTCACATACCTAGTACAGAGGAACTTTGTGCCTTCCATGTTTGTGTGTGTGTGTGTGTGCTTTAATCACCTTTATTTACTGTGGCCTATGCATTCTGCATAAACATTATGGATGGGATTTTCTAAGATCCAAATATGCTTTTGTCACCTTGCCCATGGCATATGAAAGGATAGTAGTGGAGTAGAAAAGAGATGGGGCAGGCAAAACATGGATGGGAACAAAAGGATTACAGAATGGAAAAAAAATGATCTCCACTTTCAAGAATTAGGACTCTGTTTTGACACCTTGGAGTTGCTCCCTCTCTAAGAATCTCTTAGTTAAAAAGCAATTCCTTTATCTCCATTTGAAGGAAGTAGAAAATCCAGTAGCATGTTTTCACATCCAGATGAAACAAAGTTGAGTCCTTTGCTAACACATCAGCACTGAGATAGCCTTGTGATTATGATGACTGTACAGTGAATGTCACAGGCCTGATAGTTTAACTCAGATTTTCAGAAGTCCTAATCCAAATGTCCCTTTCCTCTTTGCAGTAATAGTAAACAGGAGAATTCACATAGGGCTGGATTGTTAATCACTGTATAATAACCTCTACATTCCTTTCCTCATGTAAAAGCTCTTGAAATGGGTGTAAACATAATTAAAGACAATTTTATTGTCTATATATGTTCCCAAAAGGGTATTAAGGGATTTTAACATTCATGAATCATTGCACTCAGAACTACTGATCTGAATGTGAGTAGTCTGAGGTTCCTTTTCAAGCAAGTGTATTTTTTCCTATTTTTTCCTATTTTTCTGTAAGCTTTTTGAGAAGGATTTTCTTTCAAGGAACATTACTGTTCTTTGTTACTAGACAGACCAAATTTGTTGTTATCAATCAGTGTTTCTGTCTCTTTTTCCTACAAAAAGACAAGAGTCAGAATACCATGATAAATAATAGAGGAGAGACCATGCTTTGGGCAAACAAAACCTACCTCAAATGAAATAGCCTCTGAGGAATATCATTCTGAAACAGCTGGGAAGCTGACTGCATTATCTAAAGCTTTTTGCACCCTTCCCTGGTTTGCAATAAGAGAAAGAGAACAACTAAATTTATTTATTTATTTATTTATTTATTTATTTGTTTGTTTGTTTGTTTGTTTGTTTGTTTATTTGTTTATTTATTTATTTTCTTTTTTACCTTAAAAAGTAGTTTATCTGGAATGTTAAACCCAGTTTCATTTGTGATTATTTTATCTTCTCCAGATGGATTCATCTAAGACATACTGACAGCCTGTAATTTTATGCAGCCAGTGATGGGTAATAAGCTTTAGGTGTTTGTTGCATGAAATAGGATATGTGTCAGAACCAAAGGGTCCTTTCTAGCTGCAGGCAACTATGTTGTGACGGACAGGACAGTCATCTCTGGAACAATGTGTTGGATATAACAAAATGGAGCTTTAACAAGAGTGAAAAAAGCCAGCATAATTTTTTTATGATTTGTTACAAAATTATTGTTCTATGCACACTCCAAGTTATGTACTAAAACATGTAGCTTGAGAATGAGAAGAACAGATTTCTGTCTGTGGACAGATCAACATTCAGTGGACCTCTGGTAGTTTTGGATCACTCTTGCACCTCTCAATGCCTCAAGAGTTTTCCCGGGTAGCACTTTCCTGGATATGCAACAAAGTAGCAGTCACCACTAAATGGAAATGTTAAGAAGCTGGGCTAAAAGGCAACATTTGTCACTGGCCAGAAGCTGCAAACTAAGATTCTGGATTCAGCCTATGCTTTACCATGATGACAGCTTACACATGACTAAGACTTGCAAGAAATTTAGTTCTTGGAAATATGACTTATTGCCTACAAGTTATCATGGCTTTCAGCCAAGGTGTCATGGTGTCACAGTAATTTGTTAAATCAATTCACTCTCCAATTTGATTTTTTATTTTATTTTATTTTATTTTATTTTATTTTATTTTATTTTATTTTCATGGTGCTTATCCTCAGCTAGAATGTGGGTGGCAAGAATACTTTGTTCAGTACTTCACTTTCCCTAGTGGTAACTAAGCTCCTTTTATCTGCCAATATTTTATCTTTTCCTTTTGTTTGCATTCATCCTTCACAAAATCTGTTCATTTCATCCCAGCCCATGCACTGAGATATCTCCCCTTGATAAAGCTGTGGAAGAGATACAAATTTATTAATACCTTGTAACTCTTGGGGGGAATCACAGGAGAACCTCTGTAGGTCAAGCTGGGAACAGGAAAGCTGATCCCAAACTGCCAGATGCCTTTGGGGTACTCACTGCGGGTACTCAATCCTTCCTCCAGTGGAGTGAGTAAGGAATGAAATAGCCTGACATAATGAGACTAAGATGAAACTAGTGATATTCTTCCATTCCCCTTATGCTGAATAGTGTCAGTCTATATCATCTTGAATCATACCAGCAATCAAGAGGGTAGCTGCATTTTGTGCATTACATTGCCTTGGGCTAAAATGTAGTATGGACAAATAAGATAATCACTGGTAGATATGTAAATTATTCTCTGCTCCAATAGCTTTATTGCTGACAACTCATCAGCTGTCTGACAACAGGGGTGTATCATTAGGCAGTGGGATTATCTGACAGTGAGATTAATCAAACCATTTAATTAATTGCTACAGACTGCTGTATCATGCAGGATTCTGTTCAGTGGATTTGCCCAAATGACACCTTCCCATTAGACCTTGGACAAATAAGGAGGTAAGGCCAGGTAATCATTAAAAAAAGAAAACACAAAGGATCATGTTAATGATAAAAAGCACTGGTAGTCTTATGGTTCTTAAAACTCATGGGTGGTCAAGAAGAAAGAACAAAGTTAGGGAAAGGTAGTTTTTTGGAGGCAAGGTTAATTTCTCCTTTAGCCCCAAAGTAGATTTTATTTCCTGAGATGCAGTATTATTCACTAGCTAACAAAACAAATCTTGGCTGCTAACACCTGCCATGCCATGTGGTAGGTGCATATGCTGCTTCTCACTTGGGTAGCATCAGATATCTGTTCTTGTGATGCTTGTCCTATAGTTATTTTAGACAGGGATAAGTATACACACAGATGAAAAAACACGTATGTATATGTATAGGCTATGTATGTATTTTTCAAAGAGTTGATAAAATATTTGAATCCACAAGGTTTGGGGACTGTATTAGGGTACCGATTTTTTTTTTTTTTTTTTTTTTCCTGTGGTGGTGTTTATGGGAGGTCCTTTGTTGAACTATAGCCTTGACTTACGAGAACACTGATGAGCATCTATGAGCATAGATGCTCTTTTACAAAGTCAGCAAAATGGTTGCTCATTTGAGACAATCACTAAACGTATGGTTGAATATTTCAAAAGTGACATTAGGTTATGGTTGCCTACCATTTTGTATTCCTGAGATGTATCTTAACCCTTGTAGAGGAAAAAAAAAAAAAAAAAAAAAAAAAAAGTCCCCAGGTCCCCAGGCATTGCTAAAAACTTTGGGCATCCCACATCTGTGATTAGAGAAACAATGAGTTATATTTGAAGATCAAGTTGTAGGCCCAAATTTCAGATGAAAGTTGATGACGGATATCACAAATGTAGACACTGAGATTCACATCTTAGCCTCTCTTCTAGGGACTAACTCAACCAGGATTACATATAAGCATTTACAAGCTAAGTCACAGCCCCTCTTTTCTTGCATGGTTTCATGTGCTAGATGGATTTACTGTGTTACCAGTAGAAGTGGCAGAGCCAAGTAATAGGGACCAATGGTTTAAAACATTCACTAGCTGATGATCTCTTCAGGAGCTATCTTTTACCAGGCTTCTTCTCATTCCTTGAAGTTCTAATGCACTAGATGCATCTGTGATAGAGCAGGTAAAGTTTGCCTTACAGGCTGTAAATTAAGGTTTTTGAAAGAATCATGAGAACAAAACAGTAAGTATTGTTTGGGTAGGGAAGTATCTGTGAAATGCTCTGGCATCTAGGCATTGAACTGTGACCTGACAGGAACCTCTGCTTGTCATTTGAGAAATGGATACTGGGGTGTCTGAATGCCTTGCAGATCAATTTCCTCCTTCTGAAGTAAGGCCAAATATAGTAACTAAATTTACTCAGAGTTACAACACCTTAGATTACACAGAACTGGACTGGCTACCTCCCTTCATTCTGTGTTAGATGAGCTGTGCAGATAATGATTTACAAATTAAAATATGCTCTCATAATAGATTTTCAACAATTGAACAAAAAGGGCCAATGGAGCCACACAAGATGTTATTTGGTACATGACGAGCAATACACTTTATAATTAGTTTCATTTACATGTGTTCAGTGGCCATTGCCACAAGAACTAATTTTTTATCCCTATCTCCAGAAATCATTCTCAAATAACTATTTATGTATACGCAACTCTGATGGAAGTGTAATAATGTGTTGCTAATGCTGAATAACCTAATAAATTACTCCATCCCCTGAAAGCCATCAATGCAGATAAGGAAATTTGAAAGGGTGATAGGTCCTTGTGATTATTTTCTTCTTTGTAATTAAATCTCCAGCCTATTCAGAGATACAAGGAAATAAAGGATTTTATACGACAGGAATTTATTTCTTGACAACTAAGACTATTTCCTAAACCAGTCCAGTGCAGTCAGTAAAAAGAAATGTTGATGAAACCAGAGACTTTTTTGTCCAATTAAGAGCTCAAAATTCTGCAGTATTCCCACTTGTTTGACCCATTAGCAGACATAGGAAACTAAAAGTTATCTTTTTCCCTTACACACATGTATCTGTCTCTTCTCTGTTATACAGCCTTCCTCCTTCAGAAAAACTCTGCCTGGAAAAGTACTTGCCCAGTCCATAGTTCCTCGGTTATGTTTGCTATTCAGACCCCAGAAGGCATGGAAGAATATCTAAATCCTGCTGAAGTCACTGGAGATACCTTACATGGCACAAGATTAGCTTTCTGGGGACAGATATTGTCATTCAGTGTATGTTTTACAGTCTGAAGCATAAAAAGACCCCCTTCTCAGTTGACATTTAAGCATTACTGTAGGAAAAAAAAAAAAAAAAAAAAAAAAAAAAAGTTTTAATAAGACAGAACCAGTTACTTTTATTCATTTATTTTCTCACCATGGCAGTGAATCAAAACTTCCATTATTTGCATATCATAAAAAGTCTTTTTCTGAAGCTGGGAAAACTGTCATTAACATTGATTTCCAGGGATTATTCTTTACTGAAGAATAAGCCTTTTGAGTTACCTCTCCCAGGACTGAATTTGAGTGGCATGAGACAGTATGATCTGTTTTTGCAAAGTCAGAACCCAGGGAAATCCAGATAGAGTGCAACACTTCAGAATGCAACCTTCCCTCAAGATATTTTAAGTAGCATTTTGTGCATGTCTAAAAGTATTATTGAGTTCAGTAGTCCATGCACTCTGAAGAAAAGTACATTCACAAAAATTGCCAACAGAGTGTAAATGGAGAAAACTATCCAAAAGAAAAAAGAGATGTCTGAAAGCTCAGGAGTCTCCCAGTTTGTATAAAAAAAAAAAAAAAAAAAAAAAAAAAAAAAAAAAACGGAGGGAAGAGGACACTGGATTAAAAATAAATAAATAATGATATTATACATGAAGACAAAGGGAGGATAGGTAATTAGAGGGAGAGTTGGAATTAGAAACAGAGAGGAAGCTGAACTCAAAGAGCTCAGTGATCTGAAGTGATGGGGAGTTGATTATCTTCAGCCTAGCACCCTGAGAGAACTAGCAAATGAACCAAAATCTTAATTTATTTGTGAAGGATTTTAAATCTCCATTTCAAGTTGGCAATAGCATAAAACTGGAAAAAAAGAAACTTCCATGCTTTTAAGTAGGAAGAGAAGTACTTTGGAAAGCAAGAAATCCATGGGTAAGACCTTGGAAGCATGTTAAAAATTCAGAAAGAAAGAATTATTGAAGAGACTGACAAACAGAATACTACAAGTGCTTATTAAATGTACTTATTGCCAGGCTAATCTGATTTCTTTTTGCGATTTTTTTTTTTTTTCTATAGAAAGGAAACACATCTGATCTTATCTAGCCAGACTTCAGTAAGTGTTGTGGTTTAACCTGGCAGGCAGCTAAGCACTACATTTGCATTTGCTCATTCCCTGCCCTGCCAAGTGGAATGGGGGAGATAATAAATGAATAAATAAATAAAAAGGTAAAACTCATGAGTTGATGTAAACTTTAATAGAACAGAAAAGGAAACAATAATAATGATGATAATAATAAATTATATGTATGCGTATATACAGAAATATATATATGCACCAAGCAATAGCAGCCCCCAGAGCCAACTCCCTCCAGTTTCATTGCTGAGCACGTTACCTGGTATGGGATAGCCCTTTGGCCAGTTTGGGTCAGCTGTCCTGCTTCTGTCCCCTCCCAGCTCCTTGTGCACCTCCAGCCTCCTCACTGGCAAGGCAGCACAAGAAGCTGAAAAGACCTTTGCTCTGCAAGCGCTGCTTAGCCACAACTAAAACATCAGTGTCTTATCAACTTTATTGTCATCCTGATTCCAAATCACAGCAAAATACCAACTACTAGAAAGATTAACTGTATCCCAGCCAAAACCAAGACAGCAAGTGATTTCAGTTATGATCCTATGTGTATTACTAGTTTCCTGTAGGTTACTTAGTATTATGTAGATAGTAAAAAACACAAAATTGTTAAGAAAGAGGTTGGAAGATAAAAAGGATAATATTAAAACAAGAATTCTAGGGATGTAATGTGGTATTTTTTTTTCCTCAAAAATTATTCTTAGGAGCAATCTAATATGTTGTTTTTGTGAATGATCCTAATTGTGAAAAAGAAAAAGTGCTGCAAACACAAGAGATAGCAGCCATGTAAATCAGCTTTGAAATATTACCCATGAAGAATTAGATGCCAGGAGATTCAGATTAATAGGAAATGGTCAAAATAAGCTACTTTTTAAGTTTAAAGTCATGCACCTCAGATCAAATAACAAAAATTTCTGCAATGCCCTGGGATCTCACTAGCCAGAACTGAAAGAAAAGGAAAACAATCTGAATATATCTATCAGTACCAAAATCTGTCAGTGATTTAGCCACTGATATGGTGCCATTATTAAAAGGTGAAATGTTCTCCTTGACTATATTAGAAGTTATATGGGTGTGTTAATAGCAAAGTTTTGTTGAGGTGTTATTTGGAATACTGTGAGTGAGTCTGACCAACTGTGAGAAAGATGACTTTAGATTGGAGCAAAGGAAAAGCAAGACTGGTAAAATGATTAAGAAAATAGGTATCCAGTTGTGAAAGAAAAGAATGTAGGCTGTTGAGACTAGCAAAACACAAGCTGAAGAGTCAGATGATTACCACTTAGGAATAAAACAGGAGGATAAACAATAGTAAAAGAAGAGAGCTACTTCAACTACAGCTTTAACAAAAGTATAAAATAGGTATTCATTTCTCACAAGTAAATATATATGTTGGATGTGGAAAACTTTCAATCATGCCAGTAATAATGTTCTTCAACACTGAAATCTCTGGAAATCCACAGTCAAGAACGATTAAATCAACCTGAAAGAGGTGCAAAAAAGAGCTACTAGATGAATAGCAAAATGATGAGTTTATTGCCCGAGAGACCCTAGAAGAAAACTTGCCTTTTCAAGTTTTGCAAAATGAAGACAGAGAGGGTATATTGCTATTCTCTATAAATATGCCCAGGGAATAAACATCAGGGAAGAAGGGACATTTTAAGCTAAAGGAAAACATTAGTATGAGAATAAATGAAATGAGAAATATGAACTGGCTATGAATAAAGTTAATCTAGAGATGAGAAAAGTAGCAATAATAAGAACAGTGAAATGAGGTAAATTATCAGTGAAGTTTAGTGAAATTTTTGGAGACCACGTAAAAATGACTGCTGTTTGTTGGTTATTGGAGGTAGCAACCTCCAATAGCAGTGAGTCAGTGACCTAGGTGACCTAAATAGACAATTCAGATAAATCAGTTCTCAAGGAGCTCAACCACAAAGGCCAATGAGAAGAATGACAGATTAATTTGATGTTCTTCTATATGAACATTTTTTAAAATTATTTTCACTTGTCCCAAGTTCTTATGTTCATTTCTATTCCATAGTTGACAGTTGATAAGAATCAGAAGAATCTGCACATGAAGTTGGAGGACAGACAATGATTTTGGACATGTCAGGTATGGAGGTCTTACACAAACTGAATGAAAAAAAAATGGTTAGAACAGAGGTGGAATGGAGAATGAAAGCAGTTTACATTTTGAAATGAAAAGAAAGCAATTTACATTTTACATCTGCTGTTCCAATAGCTTATGGCACAGTATGATGTAACAAAGTTGAGTTCTTAGTTTTTGACGCTAGCACAATAGCCATAGTCTGACTATGAACCTTGTAATGTTCATAAATAATCATTGAACATTCTTTTTTATTGTTGAAATAGATGCATGGAAAAAAGCTTTTCATATCTCATTTTTAATCTGTCACTGGGTTCAATGTTGAGATTGGATGAGAGCACAGGAGAAGGTTGTTTCCATTTATTTCTTGTAACTCTCTGGAAATATCCCTAAAGTTCTCAGAGGTCTCTCCTCTGAGTCCTTTGTGAGTCAACTCAAACTATAAACACACAAAGAATTTCTTCTGGTGGTTGGACATTTTTCTCCACCTTTGTGAAATCCAGAACAAGTTACAAATAACTGTGAAGGGAAACAAAGAGTTTGCATACTTTAAAAAGTAATGGTTTGATACCATGTTGAGTTTTTAGTTACAGGACCATGTAGGTCTCATTCTTGACATTGATTTATTTCTACAAGCGCAGTGGATATGATGATAAATTTCTCTTTCATTTGCTTCCAATTGCTATAACTTATTTATCTTATGGAGCAAGGGAATTGAGCTATTTCATGAAAACGCTAGGCCCAGAGCTCTGTTATTTCCAGCTGTTAGACGTGTAGAAAGAGACTTGAGGAGACAATTAAGTGGTGTCAGTGGTGGGATGATTCACTGGGAACCAGTGTTTTTTAAAGGTCAGGCAGCAGCCTGATTTATTTCCCTTTTCTTGAGCGATAGGTCAGAATGAATAAGCAGAATAGAAAACCATTGCTCTAATTGCTGTACAGGGAACCAATTGTTCATTGGGGCTATATTTGGGGCATATTTCTTTTCTTCCAATTGACCTTTTCCTGTACATTTTTTTTTCCATTCTGGTTCATTTTTCACCAATAGTAGCAAATTATAATTATCCCATACAAGACATCTGCATTTTTTTTTTCCTATAGAAATCTCAGAGATTTCTATCAGTCTTTCCCTTTTCTTGATTCATCAGGAACTCTGTTTGTTTTGCAAGTAGGTAGGTAGGAATTGGGGCATAATCACAGATATCTCTAATAGCTTTCATCCTGAAGAAGCCAAAAGAATAGCATGCAAAATGGAATAATTTTACCAAACTTCAAATTCAGTAATCTCTAGACTGTCATTT
>CM021699.1:27401081-27438968 GCA_011074415.1 Stictonetta naevosa
CCCTTCCCTTCCCTTTCCTTTCCTTTCCTTTCCTTTCCTTTCCTTTCCTTTCCTTTCCTTTCCTTTCCTTTCCTTTCCTTTCCTTTCCTTTCCTTTCCTTTCTTTTTTCTTCTTCAAACTTGCATCTGCTTTTCATGCCACATTTAATTCTTTTCCTATTATTTCAGGGTGTTTCTTTCCAAATATCAGGCACACTTACTGTTGTATTTTGCTCTGAGCAGTTTAAACTTGTTGATTTAGAAGAAATTGAGAGCCATATATTGTACATCCTTTTAACCAGGGGTACTCTGTACAAGAGCTGTTTGTATCCAGATTAGGCTTGGGTTGGAGTGTGGGTCTGAGTCTGGAATTTGTCATGGTTTAAAGTTTAACAGAAATGATATTATGTGGATTCATCCCTTTAAATATTTCTTCATAAGAAAATAATGGTTTGTTTATTTATTTATTTATTTATTTTTAAATGTTATTTCTACCATCTCCTTCTCCAGACAATTTTGCATGGTTGAGGAGTAAAAAATGCATTCTGTTCATTTGTTCAGACTACTGTGAGTGAATAGGGGAGGGGAAGGTTGAAGCCACAGTTATCAAAGCTAATGTGAAATAAGGGCATAGTGTAAGTATCACCACAGAATCATAGAATGGTTTGGGTTTGAAGAGATCTTAAAGTTCATCCAGTTCCAACCCCTCTGACATGGGCAAGGACACCTCCCACCAGACCGGTTTGCTCAAAGCCCCATCCAACATGGCCTTGAGCACTTCCAGGGAAGGGGAATCCACAGCTTCTCTGGGCAACCTGTGCCAGTGCCTCACCACCCTCAGAGTAAAGAATTTCTTCCTAATGATTAATCTGAATGTACTCTCTTTCAGTATAAAGTCATTAAGAGTTGTCCTATTACTACACTCCCTGACAAAGGGTCCCTCTCCAGCTTTCTTGCAGGTTTCCTTTAGGTACTGGAAGGCCACTATAAGGTCTCCCCAGAGCATTCTCTTCTCCAGGCTGAACAACCCCAGTTCCCTCAGCCTGTCTCCACAGAAGAGGTGTTCAAGCCCTCTGATCATCCTCACAGCCCTCCTCTGGACTCGCTCCAACAGATCCGTGTTCTTCTGGGGGTCCTAGAGCTGAACATCGATATCTAGGTGGCATCTCATGAGAGTGGAGTAGAGGGGGAGAATCACCTTTCCTGACTTCTTTTGAAGCAAACCAGGATACATTTAACTTTCTGGGCTTCAAGAGCACATTGCTAGCGCATGTTGAGTTTTTCATCACCAATCTCCCAAATCTTTCTCCTCAAGGTTGCTCTCAATCCATTCTCTGCCCAGCTTGTATTTGTGCTTGGAACTGCCCTGACCCAGGTGCAGGACCTTGCACTTGGCCTTGTTGAACTTCATGAAATTTGCACAGGTCTACCTCTCAAGGCTGTCAAAGTCCCCCTGGTTGTCATACCTTTCCTCCAGAGTGTTGACCACAATACACAGCTTAGTGTCATCCACAAACTTGCGGAGTTGCATTCAGTCCCACTGTTCATGTCACAAACAAAAATGATAAGTAGTGCTTGTCCCAGTACTGACCCCAGGGGAACACCACTTGTCACTGGTGACCACCAGAACATTGAACCATTGACCATAACTCTTTCATTGCAATCATCCACCCATGGTAGAGACTATTTCTGGTCTTATCACTTTCTCTGTAGAGAACCTAGTGAATTTTGTCAAGTTCACTACAGTCCACATTCTTGCAATACAAATAAAATACACAAATTAGGATTTATGATGCCATGTGCTGCAAAATTGCTCCCAACCTTTTCTTGCAAGAAATAAATGAGATTGGAGTGAAATTAATATTGTATTCATCATTTTATTAAAACCTTTCACAGCCCATGTAATCCAAATGACTTTATGAATCACTGCCAGTGAGACTGTGGTTTGGAGGAGAGATTCCCAGATTTTTGTATTTTTTTATTTTTTAACAGAATAAAAGAAAAAATAAATAGGAAATAAAAAAATTATCAAAAAAAAAAAAAAAAGGAAAAAAAAAAAAATGAAAGTTTTAACCCCACCCCTAGAGAGTTTTGTTTTTAAAAAAAAAAAAAAAAAAAAAAAAAAAAAGTGTTTTCTCCTCTAGAAACAGAAAATGGCAGCAATTGGGAATCTGGGAGAAATCCTAACTCACAAAAAGTTCACCTTTGTTAAAACAATTATTGTTAGGAATAAAAAGATAAGAAGCTGAAAGCCTTGAAAGTTAAAATACAACCTAGTCTAGAGTAGCTCCTGTACAGACAGCAACAGGTCACAAAAGCTCTTCAATTTAACCTGCCTTTTCCCAGGTATGAAATTACCTTTTCTGAGGATCTCTGGGATATTTTGTCCTCTTTAACCATGATACTTTTGGAAGCTTTGCTGAAGCTTCCAACATAAAGTTTTCCTGAAGATTCACAGAAATCTTTCAGAAAAAGCACATATGTATTAGAGTCCTGGTTATATTAGAAAAAGCACATATGTATTACTGTCCTGGTGCAGCCGCTCCAGCTCCTGCAGCTGCTCCAGTTCCACTGGAGGTTGCAGGAGCTGGAGCTGGAGCGGCTGCAGGAGCTGGAAAGGCTGTGGGGGCTGGAGCGGCTGTGGAGGCTGGAGCAGCTGTGGGGGCTGGAGCAGCTGCAGGGTCCATCGTAGCGGTTGGTGTGGCCGTTGGGCCTGTCACAGGGCTTGGAGTGGCCGCAGGGTCTGTCACTAGGTTGATAGTAGCATCAGTTGCAGCTCAATAGGCATAGGCCAGACCCCAGCACGCTACAGTGATTTGTGTCACTTTGGAACTGCCAGAGTCAACACTCTTTTTTCAAGCATTCTACCAGTTTTTTAGGATTTTGCAGTTGTTCAGGGTTGAATTTCCAAAACATCGGAGGTGCCCACTGCTCTAGAAACCTGCCCATATCCTCCCACACTCCCTGCCACTCATAACTATCCTGCCTCAGGACAGATCTCTGGATAAGACTCCTAAGTAGTTGTTTAACCTTAAACAAAACCTGAAGCGCATTCAGGAGACATAACAAAAAGAACATGTTGGTCTGAATATCCCAAGGATATTCAACATCTTGGAGAACTATCGTAACTATCTCAGAGGATCAGAGGGTGCTGAAGGAGAAAGGGAGAGTGAACAAGTAGGGAAAAATATCTTCCCCTGTCCCCTCCACAGATTGGCTCCCTGATGAAAAAAGGCAATAGGTGTAATTGTTAATAATTTCCGAGATATGGTTTCCAAAGTCGACGACAGTGCTGAGTACAAATACCAAGTTAGTGTCGTGACCAGATATTTCATCATATCATAAACTACTGTTACACTACACAGTACCATAATGATCTTAAACCAGGGCCTGGAAAGGATAAACAGCACAAAAGGGATCACATACAGAAAGTAACGTGCTATAAAACTCAATTTGGAATAGAGGCACAGCAGACTTGAGATTAAAGCAATCAACATTGTGACTAGTAACTATTAAGCAGGTCTAATACTTATACCAATTTTAGTTTAACACACTCTAGTCAGATCTGTCGTTATCTCAACCCTTCGAGCCCCACATTGGGCGCCAAAAGGACTGTTGTAGTTTAACCCGGCCAGCAGCTAAACACCACACAGCCGTTCACTCACCCTCCCCCCTCCCTCTGGACAGGGGAGAGAAACAGCAAAGTGAAGCCTGTGAGTTGAGATAAAGACAGTTTATTAAGATAGGAAATAATAATAAAAAAATAACAGTAATAATAATAATAATAGTGTGTATGAAACAAGTGATGCACAATGAAATTGCTCCCCACCCACTGACCGATGCCCAGCCTATCCCCGAGCAGCCGGCACCCCACCCCGGCTAGCCACCCCTATATATTGTTGAGCATGATGTCAGATGGTATGGAATACCCCTCTGGCCAGTTTGGGTCAGATGTCCTGGGTCTGTCTCCTCCCAGCTCTTGCTGCACCCCCAGCCTGCCCGCTGGCAGGACAGAGCAAGAAGGTGAAGAGTCCTTGGCTTAGTGTAAGCATTGTTCTGCAACAATCAAAACATCAGCATGTTATCAGCACTCTTCTCATCCTAATCCAAAACATAGCACCCTACCAGCTACTAGGAGGAAAATTAACTCTGTCCTAACTGAAACCAGAACAATTAGATTTAAAGAGGGAATTCACCTTTTCAGTCAAGGTTTTGGGGACTATCCGTGATTATGCCTGTGTTAATATAACTCTAAAGTATGATGGTTGCTAGAGCTTTGAGTTATTTCTATGAAGATTATCATAATCTCTACATCCTCCTCAGCATCAGCCACCCAGCTCGGGAGAGCATGAGCAGTGTGTTTATTCATTCAGGAAAGCTTTGTCAAGGCCCTTGACCTGACCAGAAGTGATTTGGATTCAAAATCCCCCCCTTCTACTTCCTGTGTGACTTCAGTCTGGCACCTATATTTTATGTGAAATCTAAGCTGTGCCTTGAATCTCACTGGCATCCCATGACTCATGTCTTTTCATCCAGAATTGAAATTCACTGCTGATTTAACAACAAGTAGGAATTGGGTTACTTGTTCGTATTTAGTTAGTCTCGAGTATTCAGACTTATGTGAATTAGCATTCTCAGTGCTAATGGGAATTAATTCATTTCAGAAATCCATTCAGAACTGTATACTAATCATTAAAGAATAAGACTATCAAACAGATGGTCTGGGTTATAATGGTGCTAATGCCACTTGTTTTTTTGGGGGGAAAAGTCACTAAATTTTCTCATGTTTCTGTTTTTTGTTTGCAACATACCAGTTTTTCCTCACAATGTATTGAGAGATTCACCTACTGCTTATGGAATGATGGCTACTAAGGATTGTTTTATTATTTAACGTCTTTTTTTTTTTTTTTTAATAATCATCCTCTGCCAGAAAAGTCTCTCCAGATGGCATGAAAATAATTAAAGAGCACAAGACAATAAAGCTAAAAACTTATTTATTTTATTAATGGGGTTTTGGTTGGATTACAAAATGTTGCTGAAATAATAATAACATGAAATAAGAGATTTGTTTCTCTCTTTCATTTTCCAGAGTCAATGATCTGTAACTGCCTGTTAGCTGTTACACAGTCATGTCTCTTGGTATGCATTTAATACTTTAAATATGTCCCTGATTATATGAAAGCTTTATTATTCCAACATCTTTTAGGTTCTTCATGATAATCAAGGCTGTGCTAGAAGGACCTGATTTAATGTCAGCTGATGTCAAAGGAAAACCCAGCACTAAATCCTGCAGGCAATATTGTGGATTTTCTAATTCAGTGTAAAAATTGAACAGCAATGAACAACATTGACATCTTTCATGTTTTTTTCTCTGATATCTCATGTTACATTTTAAAGAAAATAAAAATCTTCAACTTTCATGTTTGCAGAGAGTTATTTGGAAAAGTCAAAGCAGGTGTAACTAGTCTTATGACAGAGAAAATCTGAAGGATGAAACTTCCCATTAACTCAATCCCACTTTTTAACTTCTTAGTAGTGTTTTGTCAGAGTGAGTTTCAAATCTCTTCACAACTCACCTGTTGTGTGGTCTGTGGGATAGATTCATGATGGTTAGCAGAGGTAGTCAGACATCAAGGTGACTGATAACCTGAGAGATTCCATAAAATTCCTTGTGCAGTGAGTATATAGATAAGCTAATATTACATAACTAGATAAATAAGTAGATAGACTGTGGATGAATAAGTAAATAGGCAAAGTGAAGTAAAGATCTGTCACCCTTAATTTCACTACCAAAGCAAAAATAGTATTTTTATTTATTTTTTTTATATTTAATTTAATTTAATTTAATTTAATTTTTATTTTTTAATTTATTTTATATATTTTTAAGATTCTTGCTAACATATCTGTTATTCTTATTTTAAAGTACCAAGCAGAAGCACATGTATGACAATTGTCACCATGCACTATGTGTTACAAAACATTTCCTTCCCATTTTCTCCCCACAGTCTAAATGATTTCATGTGTTTTTTCCTCTTGTATTTTCTCAGCACTGGATTAAATTGTATTATAACTGAATGTAATTAAAAATGGCCTGAAGAGACACGTGGAGAAGTTCAGAGAGTAGGAGGGTGTGTCATAATCCAAATAAACAGCAGATCATCTTGCCTAAGCTTTAATTTTTCACTTTCCAGGGCCTGAGGCACTCCTCTCATTTTATGGACACCTGCAGCATCAGTGGCTGAGGGAACATCAGAACAAATCCCACTAGATTATTTCTATGGACAATGAGAGGTCCCCTGACCTAAATTAGACATCTGTTTTAGGGTGAATTGAATCACATCCTAGGAGTACTTGTTTCTCCCTATTGGATACAAAGCTAGGGTGATCAGTGAAATGGTTACACTGTAGATATGCAGGCAGATGACATAAATCCCATCCTTACATGCTCCGATTTTTTGTATTATTTTAGGCTTAATTTTACTAAATCTAGATGGAAAACAAAGACCATGGTACTGAACCCTACAGTGTTCAACACTAAGATGTCTTTTTTTCCTGGAATTAATTGTGTTTCAAATTTTGTAGTCAAGACCTTACTGCAGGATCCTGTATCCCCTTCCTCTGCAATAAATGCTTTCTGTTAGGTGTTAGTGTTCTAGCTGATTTTAGAAAAGCTATCTATTTAATTATGTTCCTTTAAAATGGGGATACCTTCCTGTCACTGCACTTCTGTGAGGGTAAAGTGCTTTGATTAGTGTGAGGCACCAAGCAATGCGACGTGACAGAGATGCTGTTTGGTTCCATGTCCTGTGCTTTAGTGTGCTCTTAGAGACAATTTCTAATCACATCTGCAACAAATTGGTTTGAGTTGTTAACATTTTGAGGTATCTTATACTGTAAATGGAAATCCTCCTATAGTTCCAAGCTCTAAAAGGTAGATCAAGAATTCTATTTGAAATGGGGATTTTTCCTCACATAATGTAAATCTGACACTGCTTCTAATTATTTCTCATCAAAAGGCTCATCATCACGTGAGGACTCTGCTCCAGCTCCTTATTTACCCCCCTCCCCTTCTTCCCTTGTCTCTGCATACATTTTAAAGTCTAATTCAGGCTCCCAACACCATGCTAAATGTTATCTGTTCCTTAAGATCCTTATTTAACTGTTCTTGTCTTAATTTCATCTCTTGCAATTGTATCTCATTATTCAAGTTATTTCTCAGAAGATTGATTTGAGTATTAGGGGATCATTTACTTTTCCATTATAACAGCCACTTCAGGTTATAAATTCTGACTGTAAAGGGAAAATGTGCTTATCAGGTTTGTCAGCATTTGTGTGAAACAAGACTGGGCTTGTGTTGCAGAGACTTATGGCTAGTACAATTTCTATCAACGTATTTTCTGTGGATAATCCTGCTGTTGAATCCCTTGCATGTTGAAGTGCAGAAGAAAACACTCATTTTTTGTTGCCATTTTGTGGTGTGGATTGAGTATATGCCTGAAATGAAAGGACCTTTCCATCACGTGCCGGTATTAAGAGCTGTTGCTTAGGGGAGCAGGTGGTTCAGGTGATTGTTAGCTATGGCTTACGTTGCTACTGTTGGGAACAATTATGGATTTATTTTCTATGTGTTGCATCTTTAAACTTCCTAGACTTTGCTGGAGGCTGCTGCCATTTTATGTTCATTTCAGACAGTGTATGTTGCAGAAGATCCTCTGCTCTCCAGCATTTATTTATTTATTTATTTATTTATTTATTTATTTATTTATTGTCTTTCCCTTCATACAAATTTGATTACTGACAGAATGAAGCATGAGCTGATCTTTGTGCATGTACCAGGGATGTCTATGGAGACTCCCAGTCAGGTTTCTGGCTTGAAACTGGCTAAATTCAAAACACTCAGTAGCAAACACTGAAGTTCCTTCCCAGTCCAGAGATGAGGAATCAAAAATTATGGTGTAAATTCTTACTCTGGTCATGATCACAGAATCTAAGAATTGTAGGGGGTGGAAGAGACCCCAAGAGATCATCGGGTCCAACCCCACTGCCAAAGCAGGTTCCCTAGAGCAGGTTGCCCAAATAGGTGTCCAGACAGGCCTTGAATATCTCCAGAACAGGAGACTCCACAACCTCCCTGGGCAGCCTGTTCTAGTGCTCCATCATCCACACTGTGAAGAAGTTCTTTCACATATTGGTGTGGAAATTCCTGTGATCCATTTTGTGGCCATTATCACTTGTCCTGTCCCCAGAAACCACTGAAAAGAGGTTGGCCATATCGGTCTGTATCCCACACTTAAGGTATTTTTAAGCATTAATAAGATCCCCTCTCAGTCTTATTTTCTCAAGGCTGAACAGACCCAGGTCCCTTAGCCTTTCCTCATAAGGGAGATGCTCCAGGCCCTGTATCATCTTTGTGGCCCTCCACTGGACTCTTTCCAGGAGACCCCTGTCTTTTTTGTACCAGGGAGCCTAGAACTGGACATGGTACTCCAGGTGAGGCCCGAGCAGGGCAGAGTAAAGGGGGAGGGTCACCTCCATTGACCTGCTGGCCATGCTCCTTCTAATGCACACCAGGATCCCATTGACCTTCTTGGCCACCAGGGCACACTGCTGGGTCATGGTCAACCTGTTGTCTGCCAGGACCCCCAGGTCCTTCTCTGCAGCAGGTCATCCCCTAGCCTGTACTGATAGTACTGTACACATCGTATCATACCCATGATTCTCCTCTGTTACATCTCACTCCCCTCCCTTCCCCCGTCGAACCTAGTTTAAAGCCCAAGTAATCAGTCCAGAGAGCTTGCTTCCCAATGCACTTGTTCCCCACTTGGTGAGTCGGAGTCTGTCAGCAGCCCACATACCTGGCTTCTCAAAGACCTGCCCAAGATCAAAATACCCAAAGCCTTGGTTTAGACACTACCCCCTCAGCTAGTCATTTACCTGTCCCATTCTCCTCCTTCTTTCTGGGTCCCTCTCACCCATGGGGAGGACAGAGGTGAACGCTACCTGCACCCCCGATCCCCTCAATATCCTTCCAAGGGATGCAAAGTCCTTTTTAGTATTACTCATTTTTTTTGTTGCAGCTTCCCAGGACCCAGCCTGAATGACGATAAGAAGATAGTAGTCTTCCTTTTTAATGAGCTGTGGCAGAGCCTTCCTAACATCTCTGACATGTGCTCCAGGAAGACAACTCACCTCTCTGGAGAGGTTATCTGGACGGCTAACGGGAGCCTTGGTGCCCCCCAGCAAGGAGTCCCCAGTCACTAAGACTCTCTGCCCTTTTTTTTGTGGCACTAGTTTGCATGCAGTGTCCCATCCGGCCCCTTTCCCTATGCTTGGTACTTCCCTCGACCTTGACATGCTTCTTGGGGCCTGTGTTCTGACTACTGTCCAGACCCTCATCCTTTTCCTGATGGATAGCCTCCAATCTATTACCCAGGGACACCATGGGGGTTGGTGGCACCATGAGTGTTTGGGGCAGATGCCTCCTTCTGCTTCGAGCAGAGACAAGAGTCCAGCCCCTTTCCTCTCGTGGGTGGTCAAGCCCTGCGTCCTGCAGGTGAGCAGCTGGATCTACAACCCCTTCCAGGGACTTAAGAGAGGGCTACTGGGCTTCAGTAGGGGCAGGTTCACACCTCCTATCTGTCTCCCTCAGAGACTCCCAGGAGCCCCTCAGGCTGCCGATTTGTAGCTGCAGCCCAGCCATCTGCTCAAGCAGTTCCTTGAGCAGGGCACACCTGCACCCATGACAGCCCTCTCTTCCCTCAGGACACAGGGGGGCCTCCAGATTCCAGACCTCTCCACATTCTCCGGCCTGAATGGCCACTTCACCCTTCAGGAGAGAAGAGGAAGAGATCCACAAAGCTGGAGCTGCAGGCTGAAAAATTTCATGGGATCTACCTCAGCCCTTTGGGCCATCAGCCCCTACCCCAGTGACACTGTATCAGGGATAGGCTCCAGCTCCCCACAACGCTACCCAGCCATGGGTCCAAGTAAGCCAGGCCCACCTGCAGGCCCATGGACACCCTCAACCCATTCCCAATACCAAAGAGGTGCCTGGTGGCCCCCGCTGGCCCAGGCATTCCCCACAGCTCCCAGGACCCCCAGGCCTGGGATGTAAGCAGCTCACACAGTGCCACAGCAAGACCCACTCTGTCCTTAACTGGAAAGCTGCTTACTGCTTGTGTGGTTCTCACGTCCCACAGCAGTGAGGTTTTAATGCTGGTTTTAGATGAGTGATTGCCTGGGAGCAGCTGACACTCGTAAAATGAAGCACAGAAGATCTTGTTAATGACTTGTCATTATTGTTCCCTCTTACTTTATGGGAGTTGGGAAAACAAACATTTACTTCTCTTTACAAAGAAGGGCCCAGCAGCTTTCCCTGGCCTGGGGCAATGACATTGATTAAACACAGGGCGTTAAATTGAAGCAATTTGAAGGAGTGTGTTTACCCTGTGGATGCATTTGGAAATCCACTGAATAGGGAATGTGAGATGTCTGGAGGGGAATGGCAAAGTGCAGAAAGAGTTTGCCAATGTACATCTTGCTTGTCAATTATTTATAAGACCTAACTGTGCTGCAAGCAGGTCTTGCCTGTGCAGGGCTAGAAATACCAACGGCAGCACAGCAGCTTGGAGGGCTCCTTGTACTGCAATGCTGGAAGTCTTGGCCTGGTGTTAGCCATGGTGGGACAAAGCCAGAAGATGTCCCTGAAGTAGACAAGGCCAAAACAAGAGGGTTTCTGAAGCTACAGGTTATCTTGTGAAGGCTCCAGTTAGCTCATTTGCTACTAATCTGGTGTTTTCTCAGAGAATGTTCCCATGTATAATAATCCCCACTGGTGTTGTATGGGAAATGTCAGCAGCTTTAAAATACAAACTGAATATGATTCTCAGATTAAAAGTCATTTGCTATTGTGTCACATAAAAGGAAGAGAAGGAAGTGCCCACAGATAGCTGTGGATAAAAAGGTACAAAAAGGCTGAGCTACAGTGGGAGCATGGCAGGCATAACACACAAGATTTTGTAACTTTTGATCAATTTGTGTCAAAGACTATAACACAAGTGCAACAAGGATGGTGAAGGGCCTAGACGGGAAGACATGAGGAGCAGCTGAGATCACTGGGCCTGTTCAGCCTGGAAAAGAGGAGGCTGAGGGGAGACCTCATCGCAGTCTACAACTTCCTCGCGAGGGGGAGTGGTGAGGCAGGTGACCTATTCTCTTTAGTCACCAGTGATAGGACCCACGGGAATGGTATTAAACTGAGGCAGGGGAAGTTTAGGCTAGACATCAGGAAGAGGTTCTTCACTGAGAGGGTGGTCGCACACTGGAACAGGCTCCCCAGTGAAGTAGTCACTGCACCAAGCCTGTCGGAGTTTAAGAAGCGTTTGGACTGTGCACATAGTCACATGGTCTAAAATTTTGGGTAGACCTGTGCGGTGCCAGGAGTTGGACTTGATGATCCTTGTGGGTCCCTTCCAACTTGAGATGTTCTATGATTCCATGATTTCTCTCATTCTAAATTGAACATTAATAAATTGTAACATTGCTGAATAAACATAACTAAGGAACAGAAATCTATTTTTTCCATCAAGTGGGAAAAAAAAAAAAAAAAAAAAACATAGAGGGAGTTTGCTTGGCACAGCAGCAATGCCAAACAACTTCACTACTGACTCTTAAGTCAAATGAGTTTAGCTAGACCCTAATTTGGGAGGAACAGAAACATTTAGTAGATTTTACATATCATTTATTCTGTAGAAGAAAAAAGGGACATTTGTTTTGCTTTTTTCTCTACCATGAAAGGACTGTCTTTGTTAGTTGGAGGATATTTCTAAACTAGTAGTAGAGAGAACCTCTGTCCTGAACTCAGAAATGCAGTTTATGTCTTAAATTGCCCATTCAAAATCTTTTGAGAGATAAATACCTGGAGGCATTAGCTACATTTGGATCTGGTTATTTTTTTTTTCCTTTCCATTAGTGCACTGATTCTTTATTGTTATCTAGTTTATTAAGAAACAAAAACCTTACAAAGAATTTTATAAAACTACTATATTGTTTAAATAGTAGATTGGAACAGCACCTGAGGAGCTATGCTGTTCTCCTGGGTGTAAAGAGGCATTCAGGCATCTATTTAAAACCATACCTTGTGCTCAGTTCAGAGCTGTTCCAAGTAATCAGCTGCATCTGCATTCATATGTACAACATAAGGCATTTAACTATTAAACTGTTACAGCTATGTTATTGAGATGAGCTCCTGAGATGGTTTCCACCTTGTGGCAAATGAGAGATATGCAGGTTTCAGAGCATAACTCCATACCAGATTCAGATACGCCTTCTGTTAAACCAGTCCCTCTTACTCAAAAATTATCCTTCACGCTGCTGTTTGTACCGAGTCATAAACTAATAAATAATAAATACATGAACCTTGTTTGGTGTGACTAATGCAGTAATGACACAGGAAAAAAAGTATTATTTTTATCTAAGAATGG
This sequence comes from Stictonetta naevosa, assembly GCA_011074415.1. Lineage (NCBI taxonomy): Eukaryota > Metazoa > Chordata > Aves > Anseriformes > Anatidae > Stictonetta > Stictonetta naevosa. The sequence continues at coordinate 27,413,542 of CM021699.1, forward strand.
TCAAAGTAAACTAACCCATCAAATCTGTGGATGCTAAACCTTTTCACAAATCCAGCTGAGTCCATTTAGTGCCCTGTGAGCTGGGATGTATATTGAGGACCAGTTTCTAAACACCATCACTATGAGTGGGGTTTAGCTACCTAAATAATCATATCTATTATTGGTTTATATACCCAGCTGTGTCCAAAAGAAACTGCACAAGTAAAGGGCATAGGCAGTTAAATAAGCTCACTTTGCCTTCTCATTGCCAACCAAGAAAGGCAGGATATGCCACAGGTTTCATGTCCTGTCTGCCAGCACCATGCAAATACTTTAGATGCAGCTGGGCATTCAAAACAGAGTTAGACATCTCTGTTTTCTGAAACCCACACTTTGGGAAAAACTTTCTGCAAAAGTAAGGAAAGAAGAACACTTCTAAGAAAACAGTTCTAAAGTTGCTCCCCTAATAGCTCCATGAACAGTGAATTCATGACAGATCTTTAATGGGGGCAGAGCAGGGTAGGAGAGGTGATGTGCATGATACATGCCATTTCAGAATAGCTAATTACCTAAAAATTGGAGAAGTACGTTCGGAAAACCTTGTGTCAGATGCTAAAGGTCTAGAGACAACTGGAATTTAAATATTTTCTCAGAGGATTTCATTTGCTTGCTACAGAAAGATTCTTAATCCCTGAGATACCAGATTCTCTCTACCTATCACATAGGGACCATTATTACCCTCTTTGGGGGAAAGTCAGGTATCTGCTTCAGCATTAGAGATACATCTGACTGTTAGTTTTTTAAGTATTTGTTTGGTTCTGTATTTGTTAAATTATTATTCTATTATACACTGAATATACATATATAGTGTCCCTAAAGTATATATATATTGTGATTTTATATACAGTGTACACCTATACATACAGTATTCATATATAGTATGTGTATAAAAAGAAAAGGAGAGAGTGCTGTGTGGTAATGATTGTGTAATGATGATGCCATTGTTTACAGCCCACTTTGATTTGTATTTGTGGATACATTCTCGGGAATTTCTCCTCTTGACTGGCTTTTTTAGCATGTGAGATAAAGAAATTCTAAATTCCTTAGACTTCAAAAACAACATTTACAAGGTGAAATAATAAAAAAAAAAAAAAAAAAAAAAAAGGCTTGGAAGACAAAAGATAACATTAAGTGCATTTATTTCTAAACATCAGATGAGCTTTCTATCTCTAAACAGAGCAGACCAGATACAGAATATACCTACTCTATTAGGTATAATATAGACACACACACAGACATATATATATATATATATTTTTTTTCCTGGTAATTAGAGACTTTCCTCAGCTGCCACAACTCTTCAAAAACAACAGAGTGACCTTGCAGTGCCAGCTCCTTCAGCACCCTTATGTTCATTGGTAACAAAACAATGAGAATAGTACTTGTCAGAGTAACAGAGTATGTGACTGGATGCTCCAATTTACGCGTATCTGTTGGATGTTGCATGTCTATTCTACAGTTTGTGCAGGCTGTTGATTGACACTTCAATGCTTTCTCAGAATGTAAAATTCAGTAAATGGATGTTAAAATAAACCAGATATTAATATTTGAGTGAAACAAATTGAAGTGTTGTGTGGCTTGCAAACCTCAGAGAATTGATGTCAATCCACTTGAAATGGTGTTTTGCCCATAGTATTCCATGTCCTGTTTTTTAAGAGGTATTGAGATTTGCATTGAAGAGGACTTCTAAGGGGAAGATTACTTGAATTGCCAGCCCAGAAGCAGCACCAAGGATTAGTTAAAATGATGGAGGTAGATCTTAACTATCTAGGAGAGAGCTATCTCCTATGAATATATTAAAATACAATGATGTGAACATGTGTTGTCAGTTCAACAAAAAATATTAGTCCCTGGTCTAGACTAGAGTGTGACCAAAAGCAAGAAAGTGGCTGGTATTTTGACCAACAATTTTACTCATATTTCAGTGAGATAAATCTGATCTTAGAGGAGCTGGCCCGAGTTGTGTTACAGAGGTACCTACCCTGCTCCCCACCTCCACCCCTCCAGTTGAGAATTTTCACTTAGCTTTCTTAATTAAAAAATTGAGTGGGACAAGTTCATGCCTTTGTCAATACAGGAAGTTACCAGGGCTATGTTCTCTCCTGGGCTGTGTTGCAGTGTGTCTCTGGACACTCTCTTTTCCCATCTGTGAAATGAAAGCAATGTTTGCACACCTTCTGAGAGGTTTGATACTCTGCAGGTGAGAAGTGCAATGCTGTCAAATATTGTGATTATGCAGTAACATTTATGCTTCTGGAGCAAAGACTACATAAAAATTTAGAGCCTTAGTTACCATACAAGGTAATATATATAAAGTACAATGAATATAAATCATTTGTTTTGCTGCCTGACAGAATCCTTGCTAATGTAATAGTTTAGATAACACAAATATTCCCTTTGCTCAGAAACCAAGGATATTTGTTTAGCATTTTTCTTCAGAAATGGATGTTGGACCATTAAAATAATTGATTTTTAATGATATGTGATCAAATTTATCTTTTTTCTTTTTTTTTTTTTTAACTACAAAAAAAAGGTACATGTTTTCTAGTATTCTCTTCTTATGTTCATATCTTAAACCTTGATCAGAAAGATTGACTATTTGGCAGCTGACAAGAGGAAAGAACCAAAATATTACCCTGCAAATAAAGTAAGAACTGAGAAAGAATCATTCTTAACAGTATTCAGCAAATCAATTACAGCTGTTTTCTCTACCTGAAAAATAAGACTAAACAATATTTAACGATCTCACAAAAATATTGGGAAAATTAAGCACACATATCTCTCAAGACCTTCTGAAATTTCTCAATTAAAACACTTCAAAGCTTTGTGTTATTATAATCATTATTTAGGGGGAAGGTATTCTTCAATTTTAAACAAACTGTTCCTGCACATCTCTTCTGGTTTTGGGTGCCTCTAAACCTCCTAAACACAGAGGGGCAGGTGACTTTTATTAGTGTTCATAGTTCCACAACAGTGGTGATGTAAAGGAATCCCAGGTGTTGTGATGGTCATGCATGTGACCATGCAGCTGCTAACACTTTCCTGTGATTTGCATCTTCACATTTTTAGGACTTTGCTGTCTATGAGAGTAATGACATTTTATGCTCATTTTAGATATAATATGTTGCAGAGGAAATGTATGTGCTGTACATTTTCATAAGAATTGTTTTTTTTGTTTGTTTGTTTGTTTTTTGAAGATATGAAAAGAAAAAGGCAGTTCTTTGTTTATGGCAGACATCATTAATGTATATTTTTCTCTTTTACGTTTTCTTTCTGATCTTTTGGTATGCGTAGCAATTTGCTTACTAATTCATTTAAGGCCGTTCTTGTGAGCCTGTTTGAACACCCAATAGTATAGGAAAATGTGCAAACATAAAAATACAGAAGCGTTTCCTGCACTAGTCATTTGAAATGATAAAGGAGGCAACGCCAGCAGAATGGTTACATGCATCCATAGCACTGTGAAGGTGGCTGCGCAAGGGGCTCCTGCTGCTCAGAGGCAAAATTGAGGGCAAGATCACACAAGCTCCTTTCACTGGACCAAGTCAGCTGGAGAGGTCCTTTTCTCCATTACAAAGTTTTCATCTTCACTTCAATTCTTGAGGCCATCTGATGTGTTATTAGGTGCTAATTCCTAAGCTCTTCCAGTCAAAGTTTTTTTATGTCTGGGTTTTGCTGATCTTCATGGCCTTGCCTTATAGGAGTAAATCAACTAATTCTGCTTAATTCAGAACCACTGTCCTCATATATGACAAATACTTCTCTTTCACCTTCTTTCTCAAATTTTTCTCTGCAAGCTTATTTTCCTTCTTGCTCCAAGCTGTGATGATTTATTTATAAAGCACAGAGCTGTACTTTGCAAGGTCAGCATCAGCAACGCTATTACTGTGTACATAGTTTATAATTCCAACAAACATATTTAAAACATTGAGTACAGAGGGATGTAGCTTCTGTTAATGGGAAATCTCCATCTCTCTCTCTCTCTCTCCCCCTTTCCCTTTTAAGATTTTAATTGCATTGTACTTTCACGGTGGATTATGGTCTGTTAAGCTGAGTCATGACTGATGGTAACTTAAGATTTTTTATAGGAGTAGAAACACTGTTAAGGTCTTCTCCTTACACTCCAAGCCCAACAAAAGAATTTGGGAAAGAATGTTTGAAGAGCCAGAATGGTTGTGAACAGTTGTTCACACACTGTTCACATGCTGTAACATGGAAGAGATGTTCTGGAAATATGTGATCTTGAGTCTCAGTCATGGGTTTGTTTGCAGCTCTCTGTGAATAGGGTTTAACTGGCACAGTACAACATGCAATCTACTCAGACATCAGAGGACTTGGTTCTGCCACTGAATTTGTGCACCCCCTCCGGAGAAAGTGGAATTTTATGTTCTGCAAATTGTCCAAAAAGTTATTTATTGAAGTCAAAATTTCTATCAGTTGTGATTTTCTGACTTATTAACCAATAGCTACCTCTTTCTCATTCTCTATAGGCATTCTAAGCAGAAAATCTGAATTGTTTGGGAGACGAATTACACACCTTTGCCACTTAATTTATGAAGGTAGACAATAGGTCTGGTGACCTTATGAAGGAAGACCTTTTACTGTGAGGAAAAGGACTACATTACTCAGAATATTTATCAAGATGAGAATGCAATCTGCTCAGATTTCCCATGGGAATTAGAGTCATAGAATGATTTGTGTTGGAAGGGACATTAGGATCATCCAGTTCCAACCCCCCTGCTGTGAGCAGGGACATCTTGCACTAGAGCAGGCTGCCCAAGACCCATCCAACCTGGCCTTGAACACTCAGGGATAGGGCATGAGTCCTGAGAAGTCTCTGTCTCAGTGACACATGTAGGTATGATTTTTTGTATTATATGTTCCAAGTGTTTTGCCTTGGATATGTTGCAAAAGAGATAAGAGTAAGAGAGCTTCAAAGAAAGTGAAGAGAATTTGACAAGAAGGAAGAGGAGAGAACATAACTGGAAGAAAAGGAATAACACCAAAAAGCAGGATATGTATGCATGAAGACATGAATTCATATTTGAAGGTCTGTTGCAGATGGTTAAGGTGAATTATGAAGAGAAAAACATGTAAATGGGAAAGAAAAAAATGTATGCAGCATAAACTTCAAAGAAATGTTTTAATATTTTTACATTATAACAACCTTCTCTTAGGAAAATTTTCCATTAAAGCTGATTTCAGCTCAATTACTTGATTTTTAAGTGTGGAAATGAAAATGACAAATATTTTTTTCCAGTTTTCATTTTGTTTTAAACAAATAGAAAGAGTCATAAAATACACTTAAAAATTAATTTTGAAGGAAATAAAATACGACACCTTTGTCAATTTAATTTAATTGAAAATATAAACATTTGTTTTTTGGAAACTTGGGAAGCCAGATTGCAGCATTTTTCAGAATTGCAAACACAGTGTATTTGGTAGGGTTTTATTTTTCCTTTTTTTTTTTTTTTTTTTCTATATTCTGGAATATAGATACCTCTAGCCAAAACACATTCTGTTCTAGCACTGTGCCTTAGTTGCTGTAATCACTGTGAAGCTGAGCACTTTCCACATGCTGCTTTGCAGCCTGCCTTTGCTCATAGCTCACTGCAGCTTCACGTGGGCTCTTGTGGCAGTGCTTTCTAGAGCAGCCAGGGCAGTATTTTTCTTCTGTTGTTTCATGCTGTTGTTCTCTCATGATTTTCCTTGTGGCCCTGCACCTGCAAGCCCCGATGCCACTTGCATGGGTGACCCTCATAGGATGTGATTGCCATTTCCATTAGGAATCACCTTTCCTGCCCTTTCCTATGCCTCTTATGTCTTTTAGTTTTTATTAGGGAAACCCTAAACTTAGAGCACAATAAAGTAGACAGCAATCATCTAGATACATGTTCAGGATTATCTAATGAAACACATGCAAAAAAAGCTTAGCACCAATCCATGTGCAATGTCCATGCCCAACAAAACATTGTCCAGTCAGCACAGAATGCATCATGAATCAGAACAGCTCACAGGATCTGGAGCAGGTCCGGAAGGAAAGTACAGAGTGCTGGTGGACAAGGATGGTGATGGCTTGTCACTGTCACAATCTGCTGCGTTGGAGAGACCACAGAGGTGGATGCTTGCCTGGTGATGACTCTCATTTGGCCTCAGGGGGAGCCTCGGCCTTTCCTCTCTTTCTCCCATGTCCTCTTATTTTTTAATACCTTTGGTAACTTTGAAGTTGATGTATGACTCACTTTCTGGCCCCACTAATAAAGCTTTATGCATTAATCCTGTTGTAATATCCTTCATGCAACACTTTTGTGAGTAACTGTACTATTCAGTGTAGGCTGACTGTCGGTTAATGTGATTTATTGCAAGGTACTCTTACTTTGAGTAAGACAAACACATCTCTGTCATACTCTTCCTGACTTTTCTTCCTGCAGGATATAATAGGAAGACAAGAATTTATCTGTGTTTTTATGTGGATTGTGTCATGCATTCCTGTTGTTTTCTCCCTTCACAGAATGATTTTCAGCTTGAGAGGAAGAATGAGCAAATGTGCACAGTCACAGCATCAAGTGCCAGGTAGCTTGCCAGGAAAGATCAAAGCTGACATGGAGAGCCAAAAAAGGAAGCTGTTTCTTACCCTCCACCTATCACTGCCTGCTTATCCCCATACACTTCCACAGTACCTTCAGGTTTAAACATCTTTTGTGTAAAGTAGCCCAGGTCCTTGGACAGTGTTAATATATTCCTTGGCTAATATGGACTAATATATAACCAGCTAAAGGTGATGGAAGGAGAATAGTGTTTGTCGACAAGACTCCGGTTTTGGATCATTCTGGAAAGGATTTCACCATTCTTGTTGTGTGTGGACATCCAGAAAACTTATGTGACCTATTCATGGGAGACAGCATCATCTTAATTCAACGAGAAACACTCCTACATGCTGGTGGTAGATTGGAAAGGATTGATCAGCCTCTTGAAGTGTATCTGTCTCTCTGCACAATGGCTGCAGAGGAAGCCTAAGAAACTGATACACATTAGACACCTAAGTTTTAGATGAATCCCAGACTAAGTGCTGTGGTCCTCTTTATTTTATATTTTTTCTAAACAGTGTCCCTGCTCTAGTATCATCTAAAGAGCATGCAGCAACACTGTGTCCTGGCAAAGCACTTGCTTCCGCTCTCCCTGAAGACAGTAGGAATTTTTCATTGCTTTACATAAGCACAGAATCAAGCCTAATGACCCTTGTTATCTGGTACAAATGTGAGTATTAAATAGGAAAGACAAATGCAGAGTGTGTTAAAGGACTTTCAGCCCATGGATCTCCCTGTGCTTCTCTTGGCTGCCAAATTCCCTCCCCACCCCGGCTGTGCAGGAGATTACACAGGGTAATTATGCAGGTTTGTTTATTTCCACTTCTTAACCTAACCAAGAATTGATCACTCTTACAAAGTAAGTTACCACTCAGGGGATGAAAATGGAGCCACATTTTTCTCCTGATTGGGTACACCTCATTAGGTCCATGACAGCCTTTGGCTGGACTCCCTGCCAGGGGTAATTGGTAGTGACAATGGCATCATTTTGCCACATACTAGTCAGCATCCACAGGAACAGCCAGATCAGAGAAACAAACAGGAGGAGGTGAATCAAAAGATTACAGAGATATCACAAGATTAGCAATTAAGACCTCCAGAAAGGAGTGCCTTAATTTTATTAAAAGCTGTTGAGGACAATCATCTCTCTTAAGTAACAGATGACTGAGCGTATCATTATGAATCGCCAGTTAATAGAATTAGCAGCAGACCACGGAAACTTTCAATCTTGGTTGCAAACAGAGCTCAATAAAAGAGACAACCAATCTTTCCTTTATTTTCCTCTTGTCTATTAGCTAGAAGGACCTGAATGTGTGGACATTTTCTTTTTCTTTTTTTTTTTTTTCCCACTGTAAATAAACTCCAGTAAGTTGTTTACTGGTGACTTCAGCGAGGCCTGTGAGACCTTGTTGGATAGATTTTACTGTGAAACCAAACAAAGGGTTTATATTTCGCTTACAATGACAGAGCTACTGTAAAACTGCTGTTAAAATTGTCAAAGATGATATAGCAAGGCTAGAATGACATTGCTTTGATCCAGTCTGAAGTCTGCTTTATTCTGTAAGAAATCTCATTTGACCTTACTTGCCCCATTTATGGATGACCTTGGCATATCATAATGGTTAGATTATTCATTCCTTAAAAAATAATAAAAAATAAAATAAAATAAATTTTGAAAACTTCATTGCTTGATTTACAAGTAGAGATCCCAAATGTGAACAGAACCTAGAAATATTTTGATGATCATTTCCAAGATTATTCTAAGAATTTGACTGGAATGTGACAAAACAGTTGTCTCAAAATTCTGTATAGTACAGTTAGCTTATTTGTATTTCATTAATGTGCAGGAAAAAGTGTGTTGTACCACCACTGGAGCCCATACAGAAATAAAACAGAAGACGACTGTCAGAAGGATCATAAAATCTGAGTATCATACTTAAAGGATTTGCCTGCACAGCTTTGTACTGCTTTAATTATGTTATATACAGAGCTGCAGTGTGTGGACCAGCCAAAACACATTAAATATATAGTTTATATCAAGCTTTGCAGCATAAACAAACCATGTAGCACAGCACACTGTCTGCCAAAAAAATGTCATGTGGCTGATAAAGTCATGAGGGACATATAAAATGATAGCTTTTGAAAAAAAATATATATATATACATATATATATATTTATGTCAATGATGAGGAGATTAAAAAAAAAAAAAAAAGAAGAAGAAAGAAAAAGATTGATTAGCCATATAGATGCCTTTATTAATACTGGGTAGGAAGTGAATTTCTTGTTTCATGAAAATTTGATACTGAAAAAAGTAGCATCCTCTTCCAACTGGGATGCAAATTAAAACTGTACTTTAATTTATTTTTAATTGTTGAATTGCATTTCATTTCATAACAGAAAAAAAAAAAAAAGGAGAACTACTTCTTTAATTTCTGAAAAGAAGTTAAAATGCTCTGTTTTGCACAGTTCTGCAATATTTTCCTGAAAAAATATGTAAAAATAAACTCAGGCAGGATGGATTACTCACATAAATTATTTTTAATTTTATTAATCGGTATTTTCTGACAAGTGTCAAATAAAAAAATCTTCTTGTTCTAATCAGTGTAATGTCTACAAGAGTAAGTCTGGAATAATCCCACTCTCTAATTGCTTCTAATTTTCACTCCTGGAAAAAAGGTCAGAATGATGTCTCAAAATTTCCTTGAAGCAGCATAATTTTTTTTAACATTGCTGATATAATACCCATATATTTTCACTGATAAAGGTTTATTTTTGTCCAGAATGTGAAAAGGCATTTTCTTACTTTTTTTTTTTTTTTTTTTTTTTTTTTCCCTAGATCTTTAGTCTATTCTTTCTCTGTAGTTCTTATTTTCTCCCTTTTTATTTTCATTTGGGCTAACCTTATTCCATTTTCTTGCATGGCACTGGGGTCACCATTCCTCCTCCTTTGTTCCCAAAAATTAGAAGAACAAGGAGAGCTTTCGTTTTTGAAGAACTGAACTGTGTGTGGAAGTAACATGGCAAAGCATCTTTTCCTCTGTATGTTATTTGAGGAGGCAGGTATATGGCTTGACTTCACTTGGCACTGTATTTTTATAGCTCCTCTTTTTAAAGCATGGGAACAACACGTCTGTTGGATTACATATGCTTTGCTTGATCTTTCTTTACATATTCCAGTATGCTTCATTCACAGAAGTGGGCATGTTTTAAGGCAGAGCCAGCAGCTGTTTTGAGAGTGAGCAAAGGAGTGAGCAAAGATTATCTCCATCAAAGGGACAATTTATAGGGGTAGAAATCACAAGTAAGCACACCTACTGCCACCAGCTTCCCTCCCAAACTTAAGTGCTGGACATCCATGGTGGGTTATGACAAGTAGGTTCAGGACAGTATGTCAGAGAACAATATGTGTGCAGAAATACAGCAAAACAATTATGAGTTTGACAAAAAATACAGGGTCCTAGAACTGTCTTAACTACAGGCTTTCTCTACAGCTTGTTTTTATTTGTTGTTGCTCCAGTGCCAAGGCAAGCACCTAGAGAAATCAAGAAGGAAATGGGCATTTGTGTTCTTTAAAGATCTGTTAGGAATGGTGCTTAAGGCCATATTGCCTTCAGATTTCCAGATTTCCCTGTTCCCCTTATGTACCCTTCCTCTCCATAAAGCAATTATGAATCCAGTGCTATTTGTACTGACTGTATTTTGCCTGTCTGAGTCTCTCCTTGCCTGCAGAGAATCCTGCACAGAGCCCCCACCCCCTTTTTAAAATTTTATTTATTTATTTATTTATTTATTTATTTATTTATTTATTTATTGTTCTGTGCTGGGGCTATCCTACCAAAGTCCCATCTCCCACAGGTTGTTTATTTTACCTGGCTTTAGAAGCTCTTCCTGTTAACAGGCTTTCTGCAGCATGTGAGAAATGCAGCCCTAGCCTCTAAGCCTTATTTCACATGTAATAAACCTACATTGCACAAACAGCAAGAAGGGATTTACCCATGCTGTCTTTAATCCCATCTAATTCAGAGCAGATGGCTCTGAGAGCCATGCATGGGGAAACCCGCAGCACGAGCCTGTTCATCCCCACACCAGGAACTGCTTGTCCTCAGCAGGGTGCTCCCCATCCACCCATGCAACTGCAGGGACAGGAGGCTGATCTCTGCTGTCCCCCACTTGCAGCAGTTCTGAGTGTCTTTTCACAGGCCTGCCTCATCTCATTATTTGTAATCTTCTGGAAGAAGTTGGTTAACCTTAAACTGTCTTCTGTACCATAAAATCCCATGACCTCATCGTGGAAGAGGGATGCTATCCGGTTAGTGGCTTAGCAAGCAGGGATGGCAGAGCCCTCACCGAGGTGAGGAGCTGCAGGTGTAGCCTGTGACACTTGTCTGAGAGATGGTCCATTGACAACAAGAGGTGATGGGTCAATTTGCTGTTTTCCCCTTTCAGAACTGAATTAAACACACTCTTGGAAAATACGCAGTGATGGACTTGCCTTTGAGGCCCCAAGTAGGACTCATTGCCCTAAGAGGGCATCTTGTAGCTTCTGATTTCAGTGTCCTATAGCTGGGTCTCAGCTCTGCTAGATGCTGTAAAAGACAAGGGCAAGAGGCAGCACTTAACTGGGATTTAGAATCTGAATGGAAAAAGGATGTGGTTTCCTTCTGATCCAGTCTGAAGAGAGTGTCCAGGATGGACACTCTCAAGTTTTCAAAAATCATAAGTCCCATTTCCTCCAACCAAATCACAAAATATTATGGTGATAATATGATAAATTTGGCATGTGAATTACCTTATGATTTATAATTTTAGTCAAGATTTTTTTCCTCAGTCAAGAGGGGTAAAGCCTTCTATATTTTATTTTTTTATTTTTTAATGGAAGCTGACAATCTGTCAGAATAATATAAGTTTTGGACCCTTAGTAAAGACACCAAATGTAGCAGGTGTCATGATAAGAATCACTGACACCAAATCCATTTTTTTTTTTCCCTGAAGCTTGCAGAGTGACAGCCCTTAGAATTTTTATGCCAACAAGAGTAGCTGCAGATACTATTATTATTTACCTAAATTAAATGTATAATACTTTTCCTGAAACATTTTCAGCTAGAAATCTGTCCCAGTAATTTAGTGGATTCAGCCTAGGTACTTATACTATTCCCATCAATCTGAACAGCCTGTAAAATTAAAATACAGTAAGTACTTCAAGGTGAATGCCTATTGTCAGAAATTAAAGTAGCCTCTCATTTCCACAAAGAAAAGATTATTCTCCTTTATGTATGATGTCACACTTGTTTTTGCATGTGGTCTGTCAACACCAAAAGACTATGGGATGATCACATTCAAAGAGATAAGATTTGAACCTGAAATCAGGCATACTTCTGATTTTCTTCATGAGTTGTTCAGAGTAAGTTCAGATATTCAACAAAATCTAATGGCATTTATGATCTCTGTTTTGGAGTAAATAATAATAATAATAATAATAATAATAATAATAAATATTTAGCTCCAACAGAACAAGAATGCTAATAGTGTCCAAAGAGTAGGGACACAATATCTTTTTTATAAGTCTTCTACACCTACATCGTTGAGGACATGAAAAATGAGACCAGGAGACAGTTAAACACACATGCATAATGAGATGTTTAAAGTGTTAAATAGTCATCTCCTGGATCTAGAGTTTCGAGAAGCAGACTCAATAGTCTGTATGTTTTTGTAAATCTTATTCCTTATTTATCTTCACTGTCAGGTGGCAAAGATACCTTTGTAAATGTCCTCTCTGTCCTAACAAGGACATGATCATAATGCAAAGTTGAAAAACCATGAATGACATTTGATTAGAGAGTCTATCCTGTTAGCATAGTGGGCTTCATGATTTGTGAACCAGGTCCAGCTTTACAGGAAAGCTGTATACTGGTTTCAGTACTGTGGGACCACAAATATAACATGATAATGTGGTCATCATCCAAAAGGATCAGGAACAGTTCTCCAGGTAATAATTTCAGTGCTTTGTGATATTCTGTACAAAGAGTCCATCATGTTTTTGCATGAATGGCTAGCGCTTCACTAAATACAAACTGCAAATTTATATCCTCTGTCACTAGCATACTATACTTCTGGGCATGGGCCATCAGACTGTTTTGTCTTTATTCAGCTAACCACTCTTGTGACATTATAGACTGAAACAGGAAAGAAAACTGCATTTTCTGTCCCCTTTGCCAGGTTCCCCTATGTATGGGATACCCAAACATCACTGTGTTCAACTGCTGTCCAAAAAATGGTAAAGAAAATCTGAGCCAAAGTGGTTAACAAGAAATCACGTTAAAATTCCGCAAGACTCAGCGAATCCACATCACTGCACTCTAGCAGACAACCCCCAGAGCTCCCCTGTGAAATAATTTGCAAGTGATTGTGTTGGACAAGCCTATTTTGTTTTCCTTGATTCAGAGATCAAAGTTAGGAGTACAATTCTTTGTGCATTTTAATACATAAATCCCTCCTGCTTCACTTAAAAGAGTATATTGGCTGTATATACATATAAGTGTATATCTATTTAAGAGATTACATTTCCCGCAAAGCAGTAGGAATGAAGAACAGAATACCCTGTTAAAAGGTGTACCTGAGACAGGGATAAACTCAGCAATTAAAGACTCAAATTCCCATGCACCAGGTGGGGATGAACATAAAGAGACCCAGCTCTTATACAATGTGCTCATTGGGCTTGTGTTTCATTTCAGTCTTCTGCAGCATAGTGTGAAAGAGAAGAAAGTCATAGGAAATGTATGTAAATCAAGCCTAACACACAAACAGATCCTTACTGGTGCCCCTGTAAAACACTCCCCAAAGTTGAAAAGAATGTAACCTGGGTGGGTGCAGGAGAATTATTAGAGAGCATTTGTTCTGAAAGGCACCTCTCATTTTCAGGGCACTGCCCCTGTTTAATGAAAAGTTGCAAAATCTGACTCCTTTTTAGTTGAACACGGGAGAATTCCCTGTTTGCTCACTTCAGCATCTTGGTTGTGTCCTGGAGGGAGCTGCAGTAAGGAGCCTGCCAGAACCACTGCTGACTGTATGTGGGCGATAGCATGTAGTAACAGGGGTGTATGAGGTAGGAAGGTGAAGAGACCTGTGCAACGCACTGCTGCTGCACACGTAAATCAATAAGCTCTTATTTCCTGCCCCACCTTGCTGTATTCTTGTTTTCCTGTCTCATACTGACCTGACTCATGCTGGTCTTTCAGAAGTAGTATCCTCATTCTTGAAGCTTTTTAGGTACCCAGTTGCCACTGAGAAGAAGAATGTAAAGATACCTAAAGGACAGCTAGGGGCAGCATCCAAAGTTCTTGTCTCTTTTGGAAAATCATTTGTCTATTTTCATAAACTTAAAGAAAAGACACAAAAACCTACACATATACATAGTTCTTTGTTTCACACCAAACCGTAATAAAGTGTGTCCTAAAAAGAAAGGTGTGTTTTGAAATCTCCCTTGGAACTAGTAGGATAGTTGCACTATTAGTATGTGGATCAATACAGACCTGTCTGGTCTCTGAGCTTTCAGTCCCAGACAGAGAATATATACTCCTATATACATGTCTACCAGAGATAAGGCGCATAATAAATTGAAACAGAAAATTTGTGTGTCTGTGGGCAATACAAAGAGAAAGAGAAGGAAAGAGAGCAATGGAGAGGTGATGCCATACTTCATTTCCACCCGTTCTTGCTGTAAACTTCAGGATATGCCTGTGGAAATCAAGTGGAGTTTCTCCGTTGCTACCAATGATCTGAGGGCTTTGCTTAAATACAATCTTCTGACAACATCAAAACCACACAGTGGTCAGACAGTGATGGAGACAGTTCTGTTTTACTTCTGCTTTGGTTCCTGAAATTTATACAGTCTATAGCAAACTAGTTTTTCTGAGTGCATGTCATATATGGACACTACTGAAGAAATATATTTTCACAGAAGTTGAAACATTTGTGCTGTGCAGTTGATGCAAAAACACAAGCCCCTTTTTTGCTTGCCTCCTATCTCCCACATGCATGGAGAAATACCCACCCAGTCTCACTCGAGGGTTTCCTGAACTGTAAAAAATGCAGATTATTTCCCAGAAATCTGGGCTGTCTCATACTTCTGCAGTCTGGGGAAGGCCCTAACAAAATTAATGCAGTTTAAATTCACCCAAAAGGCTCCAATTTCAATTATGCTTTTCTAAGTGTTGTAGGCTCTCTCTAACAATTTTTAAACACTGGGACCAGAATTTGAGTCTCATACAATGTCAGAGAGGGGAAAACTTTGTGGAAGAGAGACCAGGTCAACATATATATAGTCATTAGTTTTTCTGTCCTCTGCCAAGCAAATGTTTTTTTCCAGGACAGCAATTTTATCTATAGGCACTGCAGGCTGGATTCTTCAGTTAGGATCAATTAGCAGATGTTTGCTTGAGATTGTACCCATGTATACAAACTGAGAAACTGCCTTGATGCCTCTGGCTTTTCTTCAGTATGTTTTAAGAGGACTCTGCCTTTGAGATGACAATACAGCCTGAAAAAAAAAAAAAAAAATGGGAGTGAAGTAAAACTAGAATACAGACTAATTTGGATGTTTATATAAAGTCTTGCAGACTTCTCTCCACAAACCATTAAGTCCTAATTGCCACACTAATGTTATTTTATATTGTAAGTGCAGCTCCTGACTCCTGATATTATGGCACCCAATGGAATTAAAGCAGGCACTTAGCTTTACCACAGTCTCTGCTGTAACCTTTTCAGTCCGTGATTATTATTCTGTCAATGTGTGCTTGTTCATTATTACTTAGAGGTGTCGTTCCTTCCACCAGGAGGACATGATGCTGTGTAAATTAGAGCCATAACTAACCTGGTTCAATGCTGAAGCAAATGCCTTTCCTCTGACAAGATATGAATTAAGGGCTTCTTTCATCCCAGTGGAAGGAGCCTCTCTCCTTTGTTCCTAGTAAGGGCAGTGCTGAGTTGGATTTAAAAGGTTCTTTCCTGTGAAAGGGGTTTGATCTGTGATAATCTGCTATAATCTGAAGAGTAAGAGCAAACTCAGCATTAGGCCTGGATTGCAAATCCCCTCTTTCCCTCTTTCTCTCTCTCTTCTTTAATTTCAAAACTCATTTAAATACAGTCTCTTTTTCCTTTTCTCTTCCATAAAGGACATTAAGAAAATGCATTTCCAATTAAGATTCAAATTGGATTAATTATTATTAGTTAATCTCAATTCCAGTAATTACATTCCTCTTTTTCGTTTCTTTTAGAAATTATACAGTGTTAGGCTACAAAGTGCATGTTTTAACTGCATGTTAGCCTCACAGTTGATTTTCTTGCTCTATGTATGCAGCAGAAGCTGTTCAGTTCAGGAAACATCGTTATTTCCATTTTAACTCACCATTAAAGCTCTGTGAATTACATTTTCCAAATATATCATTCAATGAACTTGATTTGTTTTGTTCTTGTTTTGTTTTCATTCATGAATTACTTCTGATCTACCCTAACTTTATCAAATCTTAGTCTCATTTGCACATAATTTTGGAGAAAAACATTGTATTCTAGGATTTATGCTTACATTTCTAATCTCAGCTATTACATTTCCCACACAGCTATTTGTGATAGATCAAATCTTATTACTTCTACTCCCTTACTGGATGAGAATATGTTTTTCTATGGCCAAGTAATGAAGAAGACATAATCAACAGCAAATAATGAATGGAAAATTCTTGTAGTCATGTGGGAGTACTATATGCTAATACAGGAAGTGGTAGAAGGACCATTCCCCACACATTCATATGAATGAAAAATAACTGACATGACTATTTATGAATTGAAGATGACACAGGATAGACAAGCCACATTGGAATCAAACTTGTTATGATCCTGGCTGGGTTTTCACCAGTGAATGTGGTAGAGAGCCTCATTTCCCCATCAGTTGATTTTTACTGGGTAAAAAGTATCAGGGAGCAAAACAGACAAAAGAGTCTTTTACCAGCACAGGAAAGCACCATCCCCCAGCTGTTTTAGGTCCGCTGTTCGAAGGTCTGATGAACAAATCTTGTTGAGTGTGCTAAGGATGACAGAAAAGGAGACAAAAATGTAGTCCTGAAGAAGCCCTGTTGCAGCTTGCAGAGCTGCTGCAATTTATATATGTCTTTAACATTAGCTAAATTATACTGGGGTTCCACCTCTGTTCAGCACATTTGAGGTTCAAGTTTTGTGCAGAAAACATATATGAACACTTATTTCAATAGTTATTTCATATTTAGTTTTAATATCTCCCTCCAGTTTGTGCTTGGGGTATGCATCAAAAATAAACTCATTCTTGAAGGACTGGAAATTTCTCTTGGTACATTTTGGAGGATGTTTGGTCTAATGTACAGGATTTCATGCCAAACTGAAGTATATCCTGTCTCTACTTACCACAAGTAGTATGGATAATGGGAACACTTCACTTTCCTTTCTATTTAAATGAATTGAATTAAATATGCACATATAAATTAAATGTATAATTAGCTTATTAGAACTAGTCTCAGAAATAGCCAGAAGAGTATGAGGCCTCTGTAGGGTAGGAGAACCTCTCCTCACTAAAATGAGATCCAGGTCACCTGTTATAGAGGTTAATTCTGAAGCTCTTCACCAGGTGTAGTCCATATTAATGCCAGATACAATTTAAAAGTAGTGGCATTAACAGTAAATCTCACATACCTGACATAGTAATGTCTTTTAGCTGTTGAAAACCAGGGTCATCAATTTGATATTCCTGAAAAAAAAAAAAAAAAAAAAAAAAAAAAGAGGACAGTTTTTCTACTGATGGAACAATGACAAATTAATGGGTCAATTTGGTCAGTGTTTTTATGGTCAATCTGTTTGTTTATTTTGTGGTTGTTCTGAAATTGTCCAGAAATAGCCATTGCCAAAGTACTAATCAGGAGTGAAGAGCTACTATTGAAGTGTGTTCTTCCTACCTCTTGGGAGAACATTGAAGGATTGCAGATGCTTTGCAAGAAATTTGGGTCCTCAGTTTTTGAGTGATAAAGGAGCTCTATTCATTTTTTTACAGTGAACAATTAAAATATCAGTCACTGCAGACAAAAACAAAGTGCAGCAGGGTAACTGAGAAAGGAGCATGGCCAGAAAGTGTATCAGCCAAATTCAGTCTGTTTATTCTCCTGTGGTGCAGTTACTTCATCATTCCAGCTGGACCGAGGTGTATAGCAGATAAAAAAAAATAGCTTCTTTCCTGAAACCAAATGATAAATCAGTGAAGAAAAGGAATGGAGGAGATAAGAAACATGGAGGGGAGGAGGTGCTGAGCCCCAGAAGGCCTGGCTAGAGCTGTATAGTAAAAAGAAACTTCAGCTGTTACAGGTTGATCTAGGTGGCAGAAGCAGAAGCCTCCTTGTGGAGTAAGGTTCTGAAGGGAGCTGTAACCTACATTCGCAAAGGAGGAACAAGTTCCTCAACATTATTCAAGCTTACACATGGTGGTCTTCATGGAGAAAGTCCAACAACAGTGGCTCTGACCTTCAGACTCTGGTTGGCCAAGGCTGGCAGCAGCTCACTGATTTGTGCACTCAGCAGCAAGCAGATAACTGTAGCCCAGGACTTGCAGCCAAAACTGTATTCGTAACTTCTAACCAATGCTAACCACTAGCCAATATTCAGCATATCATGGGCAGTTACATTTCAATCATTTGAATCTGTGTAGTCATTTTGGATCTGTCTGTGTAACCGCCCAACCATATAGCAAGCTGAGGTTCTCTGACAGCTGCTAAAAGCATTTGTACTAATGGCTCCCAGACTGTTCGAATTTTCGTGTACATGATGAGCTTTGCACTGGCCTTGCAACCCAACTGGAAACATCCACAATCCCATTGAGGTTTCTTCTACAGAAATCCATCATTTTATGTCCTCTATTAGACAGGAAGACAGATAACATCTTCTACTAACCTTAAATCTATGGACATCATTTTCTTAGGATTTAATTGGTACTATACTTAGTGGGTTTTGTGTCTCTTCTACAAATATTTATTCTTGTGTCTTTTCTATGAATACCTACTCTTCTACGAATATCTTCTATTACACAACTTGGCACAGTGAAATGAAGTCTGGAAGCTGGGATCCTTTTTCTGTATCAATTTTTCATTATATGCAAAGTGGTATTTGAATGGAAGAGAGACTGTCTTTTGTTTCTCAAAATCATGTGAGGCACTTTTAGAAGTGATTTTTTGTTTTGTTTTGTTTTGTTTTATGGCATAGAGTTTCTGATTTGATGTAGCTGTGACTGGTTCTGTTGTTGCTATACACTTTGGGTTGTGTTTAGTGAAATAGTGAGACACACAGGAGGTGCATGCTGGCTTTCTTGCAGATGAGGAATGTTCCCACCAGCTCTGCAAATAGACACCTGTCCATTTCCAAACTCCTCAGGCAACCCAGTCTTGGAAGACAAGGGCTTTTTCACAAAGCAAAGCTTCACAAGCTCATAGGCAGAAACTCCGAAACAAGGGGAGTCATTCAGAGCTTGTTTTGCTCCAGTTTTGGTTGCCAGGGTATGAATTTCAGAAGAAATTCGCTGCTTTCCTGTGGAGAATAGATTAAGGACTCTCACTCTCTCAGGCTTTGGGACAGAGCTCTCTGGAGTTTTCCTGAAGGTACCTTCCCTAAATTGACTAGCATCAAACACTACTACAGGGTACTGTGATAGAGCAATTTATTGGTCTAGTGAGGCATAACATGTTCCTACATAGCCATCCCTCCTGTCCGTGCTGTGACCCATACAGCATTCCCTTCTGGGGATCGCACTTCATCAGGGCCAGCCTTTGTGCATGACATCAATTCCAGCAGCCACCAGCATGCATTTATGTGCTGCAATAACACTTGGATCGTATCAGTCCAATGAGTTAATTTTTCTGTCTATGGTACATCAGATTTATGGGCCTAATTATTTAAAGTTTCACATCTCTGAGTCATGTTCAAAGGAAGGAAGATTAACACATAGTCTCTGGATTTTTATCTTAGACTCATTACCATGAGGTAGAAAGGGGATGTTTTACAGCATGCAGCCCTGCCTATGCCTTCTTAGATTCTACATTTCATACCAATGTACCAATAAAATTGGCAAAGAGGACCAACTTCCCTGAAACAATAGACTCTTTTTTTTCTGTGCAGACACCTGTCTTGTGCTTTGACTCATAAATGCTGCAGGTGGTAATTAAAAGTTTGGTATAAAAATATTCCTGCATTGTTCATTGCAGAGAAGAGCACAGGAGTTCTAATACTTTTAAAATAAATTAGTTCCAGTGAAAAGAACTTGAGATGTGTCATGAAAGGCAATCATTCAATTTATGGTTGCTTGAAAAATATTATGGGAAAATATGGCAGCATAACATTGCTAAAGTTGCCCAGCACATTCCCTTGAAGGTCTGCTTTTCTGTAGCCAAATTTTTGTTTGGAAATTTTCAACCAAAATGATTCTGCTGATTACAAGAGAAAAGGACATAAAAAAATATTTCCACTATATAGAAAGAAGAAGAAAAAAAAAAAAAAAAAAAAAAAGGATTTCTGAGACAGTTTTTGAAATGTTTTGGTGGTGTTTGTGCTTTGAAGTTCAGCCTGGATAATTCACAAGAGGCTGGACAGTTACTTCGATGTGCCTTGTGCTGCTCTTAGGGAATGTTGCAGAGACCTGCCCTAGTCAAAAACCTGTGGAAATCACTCAGACTATTCGTGTACCATAAATACCTAATTAGGTTTGTCAGTAAAAGTCTCTGGAGATTATGCATCCTTCATCTTCTCACAGCTCCTGCATGTGACCAGACTGCACATGTATCACCCCCACAGCCATGCAATTGAACTGGCTTCAACATGAGCTATGAATATGCCCTGTAAATGGTGGCTCCAGGGTATGATATCTCTGGAGTTTAGCACTTGTCTCTCATGTTCTCTCTGTAGTTCCCTAGTCAACCACCAGTAACATGAGGGGGGTAAAAAGTGGGTATGGCATTAGAAAAAGGACTAACTAAACTAAGGCTACGAGCATGATAAAACTGTAGATAGTAAAAATTATACTCAGACACACTCAGGGTTTTTGGGACCAAGGTATTTCAAATTACAAAGCTAGAACTTACTGGGCGGGTAGCAAGAAAATGTGTTTTAGTAAAGGAACAAGAGTGTAAAAGAGGGAGGAAACGAGAGATCAAATTTGAAGAGTATTTAAACACACTTGTTAGGAAAGAGGATCAAATGAGATCTGCTCAGCCCTACATGATGGGATCTTTGGGGGTGTCTTCAGTGTTTTATTTATTTATTTATTTTTCAGTCTAAAGTTCTCTGCACACCTGTATAAAAATAAATAAATAAATAAATATACATCAGCAACAAAAACCACTATTATACGGGCTGACCATTTAGCACATTCTAGGTATAATGGGTATAATGTAAGTCTTGCGGGTAACTGTGCAGAACATTACTGCTCCTAAGGGTAAAAGTACTTTTGCACAAATTCTGGTCTGCTACAGATCTTGTCCTCCCCTGCAGCTTGTCTGATGCCAGCCTCTGTACATGCACGGCCAGAGTCTGGCTCCATTGTCACTGATTTGCACAAGATTGAGCACAATCAACTCTAATGACCACGCCTGCAACTTGACAAGTAACTAATGCACTCCATTCCTATTTCCAAATTAAAGTTCATGGATTTTAAAGTCAGGATTTAATTCTCCTAGTACAGGCTGTGAAATATCAATATTTCTACTTCCTACCAGTTTATCTAGGCTGTGTCTGGGCTCCTCATATGACTGACTGTAACATCTTATGCAGCTGACTAGTCCTGCCAAAACACAAATAAACCAATAAAAAAAAAAAAAAATAAGAACCAGTTTGTCAGCACAAGCAGAGACAGTGAATGCAGAACAGTAGCTCCTTGTGGTCTGCTTGCCTCCTTGCAAGACACAGGTCCTCACTGACAGATGTATCTGTAGCATGTGATATGAAAATCAGGTGAATTAATGCCTTAACATAGGAGCTGAGCCTCTGCTGTTGTCATATGAAACCCCTCACCTCCATTTAAGCTCATTTGAAGCACTGAACTCTACCAGCTGGGCTGAGATGTAGATTATCAACTAATCTTCCTAGAAAGAGAAGGTTTCTGGTCTCTCTCTTTATCTCATTAGTATTTCATTAAAAAAAAATAAAAAAATAAAATAAAAAAAATTAAATGTCCCTTCATTGCCAAAGCAGAAAATATGTGTATAACTAACCATAAAAAGCACAACATATATGTGCATTCACATGTTTACATAAACAGGTATGTGTGAATACAAATGCACACATGCTGATATAGCTATATATGTATATGTATTTATGTCTGTGGCATTTGCCATCTGTTGGCAGTGTAATACTGGGAAGAAGCATCTGGCACTGTTTCATATAGTAGGGCCTTTTGACAGCTGATTCTAGGGAATACTGTACCTTTGAGGATTAAGGAGTAATTAATTAGGACTAGGTAAACATACTGCAGAACACAAAATTCCTATATTGAAAGCAAGAGTTTCAAGGTACTCTTTGATTTAGTTTTCATCTGGCTTAAAGCCTAAAACCAAACCTAATGTTTTTTTGGCAGGATGCCCTCATCATGTTTAGGGCAATTTAAAAGTGAAATATAAGATATTAATAATGTTACTTACTAATTTTGCATCCAGATTATTATTACATCTTCAGAAAGGCCCTAATAGTGAATTATAAGCACTGAACATAGAGGGGGGACATTCATTGAGAAAAGCTTCCAGAGAAATAGACTGCAAGGGGTAGGAGAAGTGTGCTGCATGAACCACATGGTTTGCTGTGTTACCCATGGGTTAATGGGTACAAAGCAATGGAAACAGATGTGGCATTCAAGCTATTCAAGGGCTAAAATGTTTTCTTGGTTATCAGATGGAATTATTCATTGGCTTCCAGGTTCAAAAGTGCTTAAATCATTGTTGCATTTATTGCACTCACTCAGAGCCTCCAAGGGCTCTTTTTGGTTATCTGCCTCTGCAACCCTTTGCTGGGTGAAGTGTGAGAATGAAAAAGGTAGTCTCTTGGAATACTATTTTCTTCTGTTTCCAGAGCAAATCAATCCCATGGTGTGGGATACAAACAAGTTTCTCAAAGGAAATGTTACCTCCTTTCAATTTTGCATCAGACAAGACAGAGGTGCTTTTCATTGCTTTGTTGTTATGCATTGATTTTTGAATGAATTAATCCAAATTGTAACCAGGAATTGGTTGAAGTTTGGAGACATATAAAAGGTGTCTTCCACAAAAGGCAAGGGGAAAGCAAATCAGTTGTTGTCCTCTAGAGCTGGTAAAGACAGAAAAGACATTTGAAACCAGAAATACATTCCAAGTCATGAAATTTGTGAGGAGGATACACATTATAAGCAAATAATAGGGTCTGTTTTGCTACATATATGTATATACACAGACATTCATAAACACACATATTTTCATGTTCATATATGACCATTTTGTTCCTAGCATACATCATGTGCACTCTACATCATCACAAGTTTCAGAAATTTCCATCTTGTCATCTTGTTTAATAGTCTCTGGGTAATATTTTGGGAACTCTTTTTTTTTTTTTTAAGAAGCAATCTGCATATTTTCACAGAGGAGTCATAGCCTGTTCTTTCAATAAATGACATCATATTTTTAGAATTAAAGTTTATGTCGCTATTATACAAGAATTCAAAAAATTAATTTACAAGGGTACATATACATACACAATTTTCTTTAAATTTTCTCACAAGATTCACATTAAATTCTGTGGAACTTTTAATCGTCTGGTTACTTTTTTTTTTTTTTTTTTTTTTTTTTTCTTGTGGCTATGGCTGCTCTGCATTGTCCTTTTTACTATCTACTCTCCCTGACCATTTGCATCTGAAACACAGTTGGTGCAGCTAAATACCACACTACTGCATATTAATTTGTGTGGCAGCACTGTTACTTGAGGCCTGAATTAATTTTACCATGTAGGGTTGTGGGACCAGGGGATTAGGCCATTGGAGTTAGTTCAGCTCCTCAACAGCATGTGGAAAATATTTATTACACTCAAGTAAGTGGATATCTCTATATAATTTCACGAGCCACTGATGTGAAGTTGCCCTCAGGAATGGAGCAAGAAATAATCCGTACCATACAACAGCAATATAGAGAAATAATCATATCCAAAGATGCTGAGTGAGGTGTACCTGTGAAAACCGAGGTAAATATATGGACACGTAGAGCTTGGTCAGGATTTGAGGGGGAGGAATCCTGGGGTCACACTCACGTTAGCAATTAGGGCACTGATGCATGTTGTAATCCAAAAGGTGGTGTTGTCTCTGGCAGTGCTGAAGCTCTCAAAGTGACATGGGAGAAGTTGCAGGATAATTTCAGAGATTTACTTGGCATCTGTGAGAGCAGGGCAGTGGCTGGTGGCACCTGAAGGATGACCCAGTGGTTGCCTGGGCACTGGAACCACCATGCCAGGTTGTTCCATCCCTCCCTCAAAGCTGGTCACTTGCTGATTTGCCGTGTGGCTCCCTACCTCACCTACAAGTCCCTTGGTCTTCTTCCTCCCAAATGCTGTGAGCCCCAAAGGCAATTGCTGGGTGCTCATTTAATTTTACTCACTATTTGCAAATATGCTGATGTGGATTGAGCCTCGTTCATTAAAGCTAAATTAATTGAAATCATGATTAACAGTAATAAATACAGCTGTTAGATTGTGCACTTTATTACCTGGGTTCTTTGGCAACTATCCATTATTTTAAAGCAGCATCTGTTGACTTACTCTAATCTTGTATGAGAATGTGAAATAGATGTTTTGCTTTTTAATAAAGAAAAGTGTAAGATATTGCTTTTGAAAATTCACAGCTGCATATGCTACTAATATTGATGATGAACTCAACAGCTAAATTAAAAACAACCCAGACATCATGCTCAAAGGAAAGCAGCAACATAATAAATAGTTGAACCATACTACAGTGCAACAAGGAAAAGAAAAATCATTACATGAACTTCTTTAGGAGTCTTCAGTGAAACATAAATGTAAATGTCATTAATAATTAATAGGAAGCTGCCATCTGGACAGTTGGTTGATGCAAATTCTGGCACTTAGAGGTGTCATTTCTCTTGGAAAACATGAGAAGATCAGAAAATTTGAAAGGTATTGCAAACAAAGTCTGACTGTATCTCTTTTTAATACATTAATGTTGGCTGTGAGCAAAAACCTACAAAGCCAATAAAAAGGCTTCCTATTATTTCTTCGTCTTTTTGATCATGGCATAGTTCACTGTTAAAATACATTAGTGAGATAGACCTCTACAACTGTAACGGGGGGGGGGGGGGGGGGGGGGGGGGAAGTGAGATGTCCTTGATGTTTTTTAACAAAATCTTTTCTCTTCTCATGCATTCCAAAAAGCTCTGTATTACTTGATTCCTACTTTATACCTAAAATCCTAAAGTCAAAGATAATTTTCAGGAAAGAGAAAATAAATGTCAATTTTCAAGATCATATTTTAAATAATCACTGCTTCTTATATAGGTTTCAAAGAAGACCACAGAACAGCAAATAAATGAAAAGCAGGTACATTTCTTTTCCCCAAGAATGTTTTTACTGTACATTTTGTAGGAAAAAAAAAAAAAAAAAAAAAACACACAAGAAAAAAAGAAAGAGAGACAGACAGAAAGAGAGACAGACAGAAAGAAAGAAAGAAAGAAAGAAAAAGAAAGAAAGAAAGAAAGAAAGAAAGAAAGAAAGAAAGAAAGAAA
>CM021699.1:27438978-27466534 GCA_011074415.1 Stictonetta naevosa
AAAGAAAGAAAGAAAGAAAGAAAGAAAGAAAGAAAGAAAGAAAGAAAGAAAGAAAGAAAGAAAGAAAAAGAAAAGGAAAAATGAAAAAATATTCTGATCACAGGGAAATCATTTTCTAAAACTCCAAGTAGGAAACATGATGAATACAAGATCAAGTACACAGCCATGTCACAATAAATCTCTGCACCTTTAAAAAAAAATATACATAGAGTTTTTTCATGTATTATTTGTTCTGTGCCTTGCACCCTTTCTACATCTTTTACAAAATCATAGGAACAATGTGCAATTTCAGAATGGTTCCCAGCAGCTAATCATTGGCAGCCAGCAAGTAAATAAACAAGAAAGACAGTTGTAGTAGCCACCAAAATACTGGAAATCACAGTAAAGTCACTGAGGACAATGGGCATTCCCAAAACCACAGCAATGCTCCCCAAAAGGGAATCTGAGAATCAGTTTACAAGCCCTAAAGAGCTCCTGTTCTTAGCAAGTAGCTTAGTGTGAGGGACAGGGGCATTGTAGGACAGTGGGGACAGGGGAAGGGCTGGATGTAGTGCAGGGGACGCATGGGAGACTCCCTGCCTTGTGACACCCAAATTTCACTCATTTTACATGGCTGATTGGGAACATACCCAATCCACTGAAACATACAAAAACTTACATTTCATGTGATGCTACTGGTACAGTCAAGCCGTGTTGTGGTGACTGTACAGACAAAAGAGCTTTTGTCACAATAGGGTGAAAGTTTGTGTTTTCTTTGTCAATAGAGCAGAGATTGACAGTGTGACCTTTGCCAGAAGCAATTGTCTTCATAATGTAGACTGTTCATGGGAGACACTTTGGTTTTCCCTCTCTTTTTCTTTTAATATGAAATCTTCATATCTATTTTCCCCATCTTTGATAGCAAAATCCCCACAAATATCAATATAGCAATAGCTGTTGCAATCCGCTTTAAGCACTGAGAAGCCAAAACTATGAAGAAGATGGAAGAAAGGATGATTTTTTAAAATTTATTAGCTCCTGGGTTTCCATTTTTTTTTTTTTTTTTTTTGGTGGTATTGGAGGTGGGTTATACAGTACTTCAGAAATTTGATCTCTGTACATATCCTCCTTTTCATCTAGGCGATTTGTTAAGAAACTGAAGACAAAAACAAAAATGCAGGGAAAAACACTTTCTGTCAGGGAAGAAAACAGAACAGAACTAAACAAAACTAAATCAACTCAAAAGCAGTAACAAGGCAAAACAAAAAATAATAATAATAAAAAAAATACTAAATCCCAACCAAGAGCCCACTCAACAAGTACTGTTATTTTCCAAGCTGTCATAGTTAACACTATGAGATTAAGATGAACAATTTGCTCTGATCTGTCCCCGTGGATGTCCTGCCTGCATTTTTGAGAAAATCACTTGCAGTAAAAAACAGATGACGTCTAACACCAGTCTTACATCCACAGAAGCCCCTTTCTGTGAATGAAAGAAAAAGAAAAGGTGCCCTTAAAAAAAAAAAAAAAAAAAAAAAATACCACGCCTCATAAACAAAACAAAACAAAACAAACAATAATAAAAAAAAAACTTTTAAATTAAATTTATGTTGTTGAACCCCTTTTCATCCTCCTTGGTTAATCTTGTTTGACAGTTCACCAAGAGTCTGAGAAACTTTTGGAAAGCAATGCTAAATATAACTAGTAAAATTCTTGAAACAATCACTCATGGTTCAGTTGGGTCCAGACAAGAATGGTGCCATGCCTACCTATTCACATTTCAGGACCTTCTTTCTCCTTTAGCGTCCCTATTATTATTATTATTATTATTACCTTTCTTATTGGCCAGTGCATCTGAAAACATTTACTCCCCTCTCCTTCCAAATGCATGGCTCTGCAGCAAACCACACTTTATAACACATGAGGGGAGAAGATGGGGGGAGATGTTGATATTTACACCGTGCTTTCCATTACCCACTCTGAACTCCCATAAGTCCCTTTCGCCCCTGTTAGGTCATTGTCATCATACTGTAAAAGCATGCCGTTCACTGAGAGGCTCCTCTTTGTCCAAATGTTTGTTATCTTTTTTGGGTAGGTGCAACACTGAGATGTGGCAAAGTCTCCCATGTCAAAAGAATGGCTACGTTTAGTTTTGCCCTCCAGAGGCAACATGAGGAGGCTGCGAAATTTGGACTCCGGCTGGCCCAGCAGTGGCTCTTTGTCCGAGTGATGAGCCACAGTGGAAGTTCTGGAGTCTGTCGTCTCCTCCTTTTTCTGACATTTCAGTTCCAGGGAGGCAAAAGCTCCCATTAGCCGGTCAATATTGTGTTTTGACCTGGAGGGCTGCCTCCACTTACTGGACAATGTGCCCTGTTCACTTTGGAGGCTATAGTTATCACAGTCACGGCTATTCAGAGAGCTGGAAGAAGAGGAGATGCTGCTCCGCACAGACTCACAATTAAACTCCATAAGTTCATTTCTCACCACCACTTTGGGGTTGACTTTGGGCAGGACTCCATTCTGAACTGGTTGTGCTCCATTTGTCTGTGAGTAGACATTGCTGACATTGGACATCTTCCCTTGGGAATTGTTGCAGACCTTGTAGCGTACCATGAGTATTACAATGAACACCAGCAGAGTCGCCACAATGATGCCTCCAATGATGAGAATCATGGTACCACCCAGGAACTGGCTGTGCATCGACTGGCACTGAGGGTAGTCTTCTTTGGTGAAGAACTGGGCGCATCCCACAATATTGGTGGCAGTAAGGGTCGTGGCCGTGTCATCCCACATTGCCAGGACACAGAGGTCATAGCCTGTTCCAGAAACAAGGTTGTTTACGACAAAGGCTTTGTTTGTAGCAGGAATCATCCTTAAAAAAAAAAGAAGGGGGGGAGGGGAGGGGAGAGAAAGATAAAAGAAAAAATGGGTTATTCTTGACACTGAAGGAAAAAGAAGAAAAGAGAAGAGAACAGTCATGAGATCAGTTTGGGTACTGGCAGAGAGGAATCAGAGACTTAAAGTTCAAGCAGGCATTCAAACTTCCCAGTTCCTGTGGGTCCAACATCCTAGCAGAAATGCTCACGCTAATGCAGAAGTTGGAGGGCCATCTACCTAATGTGCAACAAATGGGATAAGAAAAAAAAAAAAAAAAAGTCTGTTCTTTTTCTCTCCTCACATCTGCCTGACCTAATCTTAAATATATTCAAACCTGAACAAATAATTCAGAAAAAAAAAAAAAAATGTCTACAAAGAGCAGTTTTTTCAGAGTGTGCAAATGACCATTGCATTTGCCAAATATGAACCTGGCAGTCATGACAGTGTTTTATGTGTGTCTGAACATTTACTGTGTGACACTGGCAGGTTGCTTACCTGGTGAAGACAAGAAGCTACATTTGGTTTTCACATTTTCTGAGAATATGAGGCAGGCAGCCACTTCTCTTTCTTTTCAGTTCCATACCCCTCCTTCCCCTCCCTTTTCCCTATCCTCCTACTGTGGAAAAAAAGGCTTCTAGCAATTCAGCTCTCTGATTTGCCAGACATTTCTTCTTGCAACTGCTCTCCCTATTTCAGTGAAAAAGAAATATTGGCACTGGCAGTATGAGCTGTGGAAGCATGAGTGTGGAGAGGTAGGAAGATACGGGAATGGAAAAAAAAGGTATTTATTTTAAAATAAATAATAATAATAACAATAATAATAATAAAGTCAAATAGAACCCCAGTTACAGCAAGTAAGTTTACTCGAACTTTGTTTATTTATGGATATTCTTTGCTGCCACAAAACTTAAGTAGTCATTTGATCTCATAAATTATTAGAGCATCACTGGCATTTAAAAATAGCTATTGGAATAAAAATGGTATACACCCATTTCAACTGGTGAAAACTGCAGCATGTTAGAGGTAGGCAATGCAGAACCTCAAATTCAGTGCTTGGTGGGTAGCCAAGAACACAGTCAAAGAGGTACCCCATGCTTTTTTTCCTCTTTACTTCCACATAATAACAGGCTAGAGGGAGACAAAATAGCTGAGCATAGAAACAGCCCTTTCTGATTTAGAGCTACTAATCTCTAGCACAAGCAACAAAGTACACCACACAGCAAAGCCGGTGTGAGTATAATTGGGACAGTAAGGCTAGGCCAAAAGAAAAAGGCATACTGCTTGTGGGTGTGCCAGGCTTTTTTCTAGCCCCAAATAGCCATCATGGCTAGCACACATTACAGCACTCCAGGGACCCCTCTGTGCAGTGTGAGGGAGCAGACCTGCACACAGGAGCAGCATCAGGGCACTGCAAAGGTGGACATCTGATAATCTTTGCATTTATGCACTTCCACACTGACACTGCCCTTCATTCTGGCCACAGGTGAGGATGTGGCCCCTTTTCAAAAATCAATCAAACAATTCTGTAAGTAAATGTAATATCAGTGAGAGACACCTGGAATATAAATATAACTGGGCAAGTTTACTCAGTATTATATTTTAGATCCTTCTTACATTTATCATCCCAATAGAGATGCTCTGCACAGACATAGATGAGCTGTTCAGAATGAGCTGAGATGACATAAAGCAGCCCTCCTGGAAAACTCCATCTATGGTTTTTAAAATGGTTATTGATAGTCACAATGGTTGGTCTTGAGTTATTTCTAATTGTTCTCTTCTCCTGTGGCTCTGACAACAATACACCATTGGCTACAACAGCAGCTGGGGCAATGCTTGCTCAGCGTTGAATTGTTCAAGGAACAGTTTTGTACTGTCTTCATAACTAAAACCCCTAGACCACAGTACTGATTGTTCCTGTTGACAATTACTGTATTTCTCCTTTCCACCAGTTGTTATTGTAGTTCACTATAGTATTCTCAGGCCTGTGAATAAGTGGGACAGAAGGCCAGCCGTTACAGCTATTTCTATCTGACACAAATTCTCACATTTTCCAGTTGATCTGCAAGCATGGGCATGCTGACAGCCTTAAAGGAAGGCCTGGTGCTGACCAAAATACTATTGCACTTATTGTCAGTTCGATCCTCCTCAGCCAAGAGATTCCCTCAGCTCTCCCACGTCCCAGAGATTGCAGGGGTGTGTCACTCATCCCACACTTCGCTCTGCTCCAGGGAGTGGGAGACCTTGTCTCAATTCTTACTTATCTTGCATAGGCTTCATATAGTCCCCATCCTGCCAAGGGAATGACATATGCACACACCAAGGATGACACATGAAATAACAGAATCCTATCAATTTTCAAACGTACAATCTTCAGACTCAGGAACAGTTTCACTGATCACTTCATATCTCCTTCTGTAACACCTGGTGTCCACTTTCCACCATCACTCTCAGTTTCATGCTTAAAAAATTCTGCAGTGTGTGAGCCCTTCAGAAATTGTTTCACTATGAAACCTCATTACAAACAAGTAGCATAGTTAACAGAAAGAACAGACAGCCCTGCAAAACTGAGTCTCGGTCTTGGATCATAACTCATGAAAAACAGAGCTATAGTACCATCTGCTAGAGTGGTTCCTTTTGCTTTACACTGATGAAAGAGAGAGATCTTTTTATTCTGTCTGAGCAGACAGCAAACAAATGAGTTTACATAGCATATAGCTTTGCACATATCTTATACAAACAGAAGAAATGCAGTATTTCAGTTTAACACTCTGTGTCAATTTATATAGAATGAACACTCGTAACTTTTAATAATTTACAACTTGTTTTCTTCATATCTGATTACGCATAAGCTTTCAAGGAAATGTAGCTACTTGGAATATTTCAAGGGCTGGCAGTTATTGATAGTGGCACAAAAAGGAAGCCAGTCCATTTTTAAAAGTACAGCAGTGAGGCCAAAATCAGTCCTGAAGCTGAAACTTGTCATGAAACTCATCTTAGCCTTCCAAAGAAACTGAGTCATTTCTAAACTCAATCCTGGGAGCTACAGCTGTGATAATATTGCTACTAATAATAGCTTTGTAAAAGAACACAGTTGCAATCCCAATTATGGAAAAAAGCAATCAACTACCCATATACATTTAAAATGAAGAATTCTGGATGTTTCCATAAATAAACTTCAAATGTTCTTGTAAAATATTAGAATTAATGTTATTGTAGGAGAACAGCTGAGCGTAACAGTAAGCACCAAGTTCAAGTCTACTAAGAGTTAAGTAATTAATCTGAGACTCAGTTTTCAAGCTTGTAGGGAAGATCTTAGTTTTCAGAAAGCTGCCAAATTGTAAGAGTATTTTGGCATGCTCTCCATGCCTTAACCACCCTCCCCAAATGCACCACCAGTCCGCTATGATGGATGGCAGGTCTTAACATTCCACACACCTAAGATTGGTTCAGACACATTTTCACTCTGGGATATTGACGCTTTGATTGTCCTCAGCACAGGTAGCTGCAAGATACCACTTCAGTCTCTCCTTTGCTGTGTCACCTGGGTAGTCAGTCACTTCATGGCCACTGTGCACATTTAGCAACATCAATAATGGGTGACCGTGCCCTGCCATTGGGACTCAATAGCCAGGAGCTGCCACAAAAAACAAAAGAGCTCTTTAAAACTGTGGCTAAGCAGAACTCCCATAAATATTTGTTCAGTCAGCTCAGGAAAACTAAACACAGAAAGTTGTTCAGTTAGACAGAATCTATTGGCCAGATCACTGGAGGACATAAAAAGCAGCTTTGCTTCTTGACACAAGGAGCCTGATATTGCCCACCAGCTCTGCAGGGCTCTGTGGGTCTCTTGCAGAGCTGCTTCTTATCACAGAATGGGAGTAAAGATCTAAATTTGATATTAGCCTTTCTTTAGGGGAAAAAAAAAAAAAAAAAAAAAAAAGTAACAGTTGACTAACTGCAAGAGGAAATCAACTAGCAAAACTCTTGCTTAATTTTTAACTAATGCTAAATTGTGATAGTTTTTAATGTGTACGGTTTAAAGAGCCCAGGAATATTAAGACCTAGGAAAGTGAAAGAGTACTTAAATAGGTAAATGGTGTAAGTGTGGGGACATAGTTCCCAGAAGAGCATCTAAAATCAACAAGCTTTGGATGGGGAATCCACTTAGCAAAGTATATTTAAAACCTAGTTAGAACAACAAGAAATTTGAAAATATCTGCAAGTTTTTGTTTTCTCCTTACTGAAATTTCACAATCAAGACACATCAGACAGTAATTTCTATATTTCTCTTCCAGTTTATTTTTTATTTTTTTTTGTGGTAGGAGGAGCAGGCAAATCTCCTCCACATTGGCACCAGAATTTGTTATTTGTCTCTTAAGATAGCTCCTGAATTCTCCACTTCTCTCACCTTTTGGCACAATGGCAACACATTTTGGAAAAGGAGGGGACCTCTGGCCAGGACTGGACTGGAACATGGAACGTGTCTGCAATGTAATATCAATAAGCACATGCTCTTATGTGAGTTTATGTATGATGAAGAGCTAGGAAGGTGAACTGAAAGTTTTCAAGGCTTATTCAAACAGTACATACCCCCCTCCAATTCATGAAAATTTGTCTCATCTTCTGAAAGCATCAAAATGAGACCATGACACTATTTCTTTTCAAAAAAGAAAACAGTGTTAGCACCCTTCTTTGAATTCAACTTTATTTTCTACCATCATTGCTAAAAAGTCCTTGTTGTGTCCTTGTAGACATGACATACGTAAAGCAAATTTGTAATTATTCTCTTCAGTGTTCAGTGATATTAAGAAAATCAAAAAATAAATGACTTAGAAATACAGGAGAAAAAGGGTTGCTGCAAACTTCACTCATAATCTAAGATGCAAGTGAGCACTGAAGCTTGTAGGCAGTGAACTGGGCTGAGAATTTAGGAGACCTGTGTTTTATTCTCTGCTTTATCAGTTACACTGATATCAGGCTCTACTTTATCAGTAACTTCCAGTTCCTGAGAAATCATTTTGCTGTACTTTAAGTCTCCTCATTTATAAAATGGGGATAATGCCAGCAATCTGCTTTCAAAAGAGGCCTGTAGTGTATGGGAGGAAATTAGTAGATATTATGATTACACTGTAATACACAAATGGATTCTTTTCTTCTTCGTAGCACTGGGGATTAGCAGTAAACTGCTGGTTAATACTGTGGTTATGCAAAACAGACAAATTAGAGAAAAAAAAAAAACAGATTAGGCTAATTGGCTAGGCAATTCCATTCCTTTTTTCCATCCTATGAGGGGTATGATACCATCTAGTTTTAGCCTGAAACTGCTTTAATCACAGAACTTGCAGGGAGCTGTCAAGGCAGCTCCTTTGAGGAGTCACTTGCAACTCCCAGGACTCAGTTTTACACTGACCTGCTAGACTATTTTGCTTTTCTTGTAGTGCTTTCTTCTGTATTGTCCATGGCTATACAACATCTACACTGCAATATGATTTCTCCTTTTTAACTGAATGGTAATCATATGAAATAAAAAGTCATGCCTGCTCATGACTTTCTATTAAATGATTGTATCTGTAAAAAACAGACAAGCAAACACACAAATAAAAACTAGTTGCTTGGGCATGGATTTGCTTCTTGTATGATTCTACTTCTACCATTTCCATGCACATATGATAAAACTGTCCCAAGACAGATACCTGACAAGGAACGGTTCTGGTGGTAAATTCTCTTTGCCTGCAGAGTGGCCCCAGAAAGCTGTACATATAGAGCAGCCCTAGGAATATTTTAACTCCTAAACAATGCTGAAAAAGTAATTCTAGCAATCATATCAAGACTTTGGCAATACGGATGAGGAGTTTGGGATATATGGGAATGTTTCTGGGCAATCATTAATTTACCAACAAATCTGTAATGCATATACTGATTATGAAGTAACTGCTAAACAGTAGTGCTAAACATTGTCACCATGTACTACATATTTGTATTGAAGAGGGGAAAAGGGAGAAGAGGAGAGGTGGTTATGTGAAAAGCTAGGGTCCTATAAAATCATATCCCAGTTAGTTAGTAGGCTAACTTTCCTGTCTGTAAATGTCTTATTGTGAAAATATCAATCTGTACATTCCTATTCTTAAAGTTCCTCAAACACTGAGTTGAATTCACATAAGTGCAAAATACTGCCAATTAGTCTCAAAACTAGAAATTGATCCAGAAAATGTTAATGTTGAAGTCTGACTAATTTTCATTTTTTAGTGAAAATCTCAAGCCAAAAATATTAATTTACTTCATCAAAGCTTCACCCACTATTTTAAAATCTGTTGTTTTTTTCTGTTTTGCTTTGCTTATGTTTATGTTTGTTTGTTTGTTTCTGTTCCATCTTACCAGGTAATTTATTTATTATTATTATTATTATTATTTTTATTATGATTCCAGCTAGTCCTCTTTCAAAGCACTATAGAAGAGTCTGGTAGAGTCCTACATTTCAGATGGAGTGTCCACTTTCACTACCAGTGGAAGTAGGATGATAGAGAAAGGAAAGAGGAGAATTATCGGTGGTTACATACTGGAAAGACTGGCTGAAGAATGTGGAAAAATAATTGGTAGTCATAAAATGGAATTCATTACCTGCAGCACTGTGTAAAATGTCCTTTAAATCCTAGTGGATGTACCTGGTACACAGATCTTGCTCTTTAGCAGACAAGAGATAAGCAAGGAGGCATTGAGGACAGACGAGGACAGGAAGACAAAGGAAAAGTGAGAAAGAATGCAAGAAGCAAAGATGAAGATCACAGTTGGTGACTCTGGCAGTGTCAGAGCAGCAAAAACTGGCAGAAAAACCAACAGGTCCAAAACAGCCATTGATGAGGCACTAACTGGAAAGGGTATAGGCATGTGGTTGCCATCAAAATGATGGAAGTAGATCAGTTGACCACTAAATCGGGTCTAAGATCAAAGAAACAGATCAATGTACAGTTGAGTGTTATCAAACAGAGATGAAGATCTTTCAGCAAAACCAAGACAAGTAGAAAGTGAATCAGGGCAGTGGAAAGAGATCATATGGTGGACAGATACTGAGAAGGCTGGAGAAAAGGCCAAAAAAAAAGATCAAAGGAAGACCAGAAGGATTTAAATATCTCTGAAAATTTCATGCTTGATTTAATGTCTGGAAGCAAGAGCAAGTACTTAACAAATTTGGACTGCACAGTTGGCACTCTTTTGTGCTGCCAACTTTTGTGATTTTCTTGAAAGTTTTATGGTGTGTGCCATTGTCATTTTTTTTTTCTGTGTTTTTTCCCACCTGAAAGCTGCTGCTTCTGAAGGCATGGAATGAAAGAAGAACCTGAAATGCTATAAAAAATTAAGCAAGCCAATACTGAAGATTAATTTCCAACCCTTTAAAATGAAAAATAAATAAATAAGTAAAAATAAGGCCTTGAATATATATCTTCAGATCATCCTAAAGCCTCAGGAATCAAGAAACAAATGAAAAGTACCAAGTATTTTACTGTGTGAAATCTCACAGTCATTTACCACCTGATTCAAGGTTTTTGAATCTAATAATCTGTGAAAGAGGTCTAGTGTGACCTGCATCTCAAAAAACAAAACAAAACAACAACAACAAAAAAAGTTGCATCTGCAACTTTCCCTAGGGAAAAGATAGTTGTTGGTATTAGGGATATAATTCCTCTGTCAGTCATGTCAACATAAAGAAATGTCAGATAATTCCAGGAGGTAGCCAGACATATTTAGTAAACACTAACTCAACCCAGCAAGAATAATTTCCTGCATTTTTTATTTTTTATTTTTTATGACGTACAGTCATAATTTTGCCTTCAGATGGAACATTTATTATTAAACACAAATCCCTTCCTGTTTTTATGAATCTTGTCTCCTCATTACTCATGTATCCAACCACCCTTCAGAGAATGTCTTGTCAATTGAAATCCAAAGTACATATCTTTTTATTATTATTTCCTAATTTGCTTATGCTCTTTTCTGCCCATTTGGAAAAGTAGGGTGGTGGTGAAGAAGGGAAGGCAGAGCCAAAAGGATTACATAAGTGTGACATGAGATGGTGAGCTAGGGAGATACTGTTAATGAATATATCTTCTGTGCTACAGGGGATAAAATAAAATAAAATAAAATAAAATAAATAAAATAAAACAAAACAAAACAAACAAACAAACAAAAAACAACATTAAGCTACCAGCTCAGAGAATATAAATTTCTGGTGAGATTTGATAGGTTGCTGAAGGGTGTCCCCTGGGGATGCACTGAAATAATCCAATAGGCAACAGAACAAAACATACGCTTCTAGGTGAAATTACTGGACAAGGCTGAGGAGGGAACAGTGTGGTACAAGGTATTCTGATCCCCTCCTCCAGCCATTGGTCAAGGGGGAAATGCTTCTCTCCCTATTATTCCCAGCCAAATTCTTGCTTATAATAGGGATCCACAAGCAGGCAAAATTCACGAGGCACTTCTGGATGAATAGAGGCCACAAGACTACCCATCATGGTCTAGAGCTTCGTTATGAGGGGAGAAGAGGGGCAGGCGCTGAGCTCTGCTCTCTGGGGACAGAGAGAGGACCCGAGGGAATGGCATGGAGCTGGGACAGGGGAGGGTCAGGCTGGGTGTTAGGGAAAGGTTCTGTACCCAGAGGGGGGTCAAGCACTGGGACAGGCTCCCCAGGGCAGTGGTCACAGCACCAAGCCTGCTGGAGTACAAGAAGCGTTTGGACAATGCTCTCACACATGTGGTTTAATATTTAAGTATTCCCGTGTGGAGCCAGGGATTGAACTCGATCCTTGTGGGTTCCTTCCAACTCCAGATATTCTATGATTCTACAGAATCCACCTGTAATGCCCTGAATCAATGAAGGTGTTCAGTTCAGTTCACCAGGTACGTGTTACTAAACTGGCACAAACTTGTTATGCTTAATGTTTGTATAACAGAAGAAAATGAGACTTTCAAGCTGCCTATTCTATACTATCATTTTTTTCAAACAAACATTACAGCAGCAGACATTTAGTGTTCCTTATCATTAACTTTTATCTTTTAAGGGACTACAGTCATACCCCAGGAACATTTGACAGCACAACAGATAAATCCAGTCACACCCATTATTCATCAGCACATAAAGTACCTTTTACCTCAATATATCTGGGACAGTAATTGCCTCAGAAATAAATAAATAAATAAATAAATAAATAAATCTCACACTAATTCAAATCACAACTAAAACATATTTAAGCTCATTAGCAGAGTAATTGAATGCCCACACAATATTTCTGTTAGTAAATGTGAAGCTGAAGTATTTATGGAAACAATGTATAGCCACACTCATAAATTCACTCTGTATCATGTTAATGCTGAGTTATTGAGTTACCATAATTCACAGCAATGTTTCAAAAAGCTAATCTGTAAATTTGAGATTAATCAAAAAATATCTAAAGTCACTAGGGTGTTCTCCTGATAGTCACAACAACACATTATAGCTACTACATTTCTAAGGTTGGGAAGAGGTAAAAGTTACCCATGGAAGGTGTGCTCAAATCTTCAAGTAGAATATGGGACCTGAGACACTCTTCCACATTTGTATAGACAAATGGCCCCTCCACTTGGCTGAGGTGTTATGTTTATTTTCTCTGACTCAGTTTTGAACTTGTTTATACAGAATTGGACATTTACAACAGAAAAGGTCATCCTACCATACCAGCAAAGGTTCCCAGAAGAGAAACAACATTATAAATAATGAATACATTTAGAAGCTCAGAGGAAATTCATTTGTGGAAGGGATTCTGCTGTTTTCCTGGCAGCACACAGCTGTGCAGTTCAGTCACATGCTACCCTTTCTTGTGAGCTTTCCACTTACTTACAGGCAGTGAAATCTGTGCAAATGATAATAATTTGGTTGACAGCTGCCCATCCCCTTTTTCTGTAAGACTTCGTGTGAGCTGAGGTGAAGAGGAGAAGGATTTTCAGTGAATTCTTTCATGCTTACTATGCAGGGCACTTATACAAGGTTGCAATTCATATGTCCTGCAGAAACTCTGTGTCCTACAGCAGAGGATAATTTTATTTCTGGAGGGTTGTGCTGGAATGACAAAAACACCAGACATCGCTCAAAGTCATGTTCTTGCATGTTTTGTCAAAGCAAACTCCAGCATACTGTTACAGACTGTTCTGTCCCCACATCTTTATGCCCTGGTCAGAGAAGAGAATTAAAGATCTCAGTACCCTTAGAATCAGTGTACAAAACTGGCATATCACTTTATATAAAGAAGTGTTTCAACATCTGTTTAAGACACAGTTTACATACTATAGAAAGGTTTAATCACATATCATTTAAGAGTTCTCCCAAAATCCTTTGGGCCCTGCTAATGTTTTAGTGACTGAACTTGTGATTAAATTCAAGATATTGGGAATGGTCATCTCCCGCAACCTTGAGTATCCCTCTCATTAGGAAGTTGAAAAAAATGTGTTTAATTTTCATTTGAGAGAATGCAAGAATCACATTTGCTAGTTCTCCAAAAACGAGCCAAATAAATATCAGCTCACCAGGATACAGTCAGAGTTTACATATATCCAGAGGAGAACATTGGCACAATATAGAAACATGAAAAGGGGGTTATTTGAAGAGATTTTAATAATCAAAGGCTGCTTTAAAAGCAAGCAGAGATTGTGGTAAATCGGAAAGACCGCAGATCCAACCATCTAGCCTCTCAGAAAACAACAGAAATATATTTTGCAAGAGAAAATGGATACAGTAGAATTGTTTGCTTCTTCTAAATTAAAAAAAAAAAAAAAAAGTAATTATTGAAAAACAATAAGGGAAAGTTTGAACAATGTTTTTGTGACAACCACCAAGATTTTAGTTTCTGACTTAGAAGACGGAGAAAATCTTTTGTGACAAAAATCTCTATGAAACTTGTACAACAACACACAAGGTAAAAAGAACCAAGATGATTCAGAGTGACTTTTGCAATAACATTAGGGAAAATATGTGTTTTTTTCAATTGTAAAATGAGAATGTGGAGTACAAAAGTTACTGATAGTCAAAAGCATTGTAAAAAAATAAAATAAAATAAAATAAAATAAAATAAAATAAAATAAAAAATTACTATATGATGAAAACATTCCTGAAGCAGAGGTTTCACACTGTGTCACTTCCTGGGTATTACATGTAAAGCAAAGGAAAAGGAAGACTAGAAGGACAAGATAAGGTATAGAGACATTAAGACATTAAATTTAGGAACTGCCTACAAAAGACAAGAACACGGTTACATCCTTTGAGTTTGTGATGCCAAAATTAGATAAAAGCATTTCTCTGCAACAAGAGACATAATGCTTCTTTCAAAACTGAGCCTGGACCAAAACCATACTGTGTGAAGAGTGACAAATACATTTCTGAAACGGGAAGTAAAATCCATCCATTCAGAAAGCAAGTTCTCATTTATAATGACCCAGTAGGACAAAAAGAAGTTAATTACAGATTCCAATAGTAGCATGATATTTTGGCCTAGAAATAATTTCTCCACTTAGGGGTCTTAGGTAAGTGTCACAGTACATCAACAAAGTGTACTAAAAAGCATTGTACTGATGTTGTTTACATGCTACAAATGAGACACAGAAAACTGAAGGAAGATGAAAGGGGTTATCCAATAGGTCAATGGTAGGATCCAAAACCAAATGTAGGCAGTCCAGAGACATAGGTTGTGCATCTCAATTGTGAATCCATAACAAAAGAAATAAGCATAAGCAGTGGTTACTGGATTTTCTCCTCACATGTAATAGTCATAAACGTCTGCAAATAGATATTTGACCCGCCTCATGTTACTTCTCACTCACAGGAGGTACACTGAGGGTTTGGAATTACTTGGAAAATAATTCAATCCTACTTTTAAGCAAGGTAGTCCATTAAAAGAGAAGGTTACAAATAAAAGAATGCTCAGATTTGTTGTCTCCCTTTTATTTCAGAGGACCAAAATGGATCTGTTTATGCTTGATGGTGTAATGTTAAGAAGAGACTAGAACTTCATCCCATGATTCATCTTCTCCAACTACCCAAAGTTTTACAGGGGTCCTGAGATTTAACGATTTATAGATTAAGTTTTGCAGTTTTGATCAATGTAGTTTTAGGATCAACTGAACCCAGACAGCAAGTGGTTGATCAGCAAGTTAATAAGCTTTTGCATGAAAACCAACTAGAACAAATGCTAAGTATGCATTAGTCTATTTATATAGGTACACCCAGATCTGAAATGATTATTACTTGTTTCCAGTGACTGATTATTAGTCATCACATTGGAAGGTTTTGGCAGTCACAAATATTTCATTGTCCACCAAAAAATGAAAGTCAAAGAAGCTTCTACATGTTACAGGCATCCTTTTGAATCATTTCAGATAACAGAAAATAGCTTTTGAATAATTTCACTGAAAAAAAAAAAAAAAAAAGATATTTAAATACTGTGAAATCAAACGTGTAAGAGCTCCTTGTACTGTTGAAATTGAAATAAAATAATGGATTTTTTTTTTCCTTTGGTTTTAATCTTTGCTCAAAAAACTTTCAAAGCAGCAATGTAATGAAGGGACTGGCAGATTTCTCTGCTCTTCAGAGTTTCAAGTGTAAAGCCTGTAAAAGTCTCTCTTCTTCAGTCTGTAAAATCTTCTCTGAGCTCTTCAGCTGTAAAACTCTGTAATACTCCTGCTGTATCTCCAGATAGCATAAGTAAGTAGGATGTGCAAAAATGACCCTGATATCTAAAAAAGGAGAGCATGAAATGAAATGCAAATCAAATACACAATGATAGTAAACCCACAATTTTTGCCCACTTGGAGAATACAGAATCATTTATCACCTCCACTATCAAACATGGGAACACTGTGCTCATCCTGTCAAAATGAACAGTGGTAGAAATGTGCCCAATTTTTTTATGAGTAAAAAAGATAGATTGAACCTTGATTCAAAACATTAAGCAGCATCATAACCTCCGTGCAAACCCTCCAAAATCATTCCTAGAAAGGAATAGAAAATAAGTACTCCAAAAAACTAATTACATAAGACTATAAGATTCAAAGCTTCTTGGAGAGCACAACCAGAACTATGTTTTAGGGTACTATAATTCTATGACTGAGTTTCCATGCATATACTTGTCATGAATGTTATCAGTATGTGCATTTGACTCATCATTTTTAATAGCTAATATAATCCTTCAGAGGAAAATGAAGCATATTATTCTTTAACAACTAGAGGGGCTGAGAGGGTTCCTTACCTCTGCATTCAAGAAACAATGTACTTCTATAGCCGTTACAGAAATATTTTCCTTTTTTTTTTTCCTCAATAAACAATCACAGCAGAAATATTGGAGTGTGGTTCACAGTGTATGAGCAAGGGAATAAAGTAGGCAGGAATGTTATTCTCTTGTGAAGCCCTATGAAGCTGTGCTCCATATAGCAGAACTGCTAATTTTAGCTTCCCTGCAGTGGGCTGCACTGGGAGAAGTCCCAAACTTGCCTCTGCACCACTTGATACACAACTTCTTGGCTCTGAGTTCTCTTCTCTAAATCACTATTCAGCCCTCTTTCTAGGTTGCACCAAGAAAGTGCTGTCTGTGTAAGGTGTGAAGGCACTGCCCTCCGCTTGTGGCAGGACTTCAGCAAGACACAGTGTACATCTTTTTGCTTAAAGAGAGAACTAGGGCTAAACTTGAGCAGACCCTCTCACTGTGAACAGTAAGATGATCTTTCTTACTTTCTTGCTGGGGAAGTTCTCCAGCTTACAGTGTGGTGAGTTGTTTTTGAAAAGTTTAATTTCCTCTCTTATTTCTCTGTTTCACTTAAATGCCAGAAGGAGGAAGAGTCACCAGCAGAATAAATGAAGCTAAAAACCTGCAGAACAGCAGCTCTTGTTAAAGAAGAGGGGAAGATGTGGCCTGTCCCTAGGTGTCTGTGAAAGGAATACCCATGTTTCCACCAAAAGATGTAGTAAAAAAAGCAAAATGGCAATGGTCTAACAAGACCTATCTTTTCTCCTCTAAGGCTGCTTGGGAGCAGCCTTTGTTCCCACAGTCCTCGGAGACAGCTGAAACAGAACATAGGCCTGTTTTATTCCTGATACCATCCCCCTCAGTTTGTACAGGTGAGAAAAATCATGTGTCCAAACACCACAAAGCCTTTGTATCCATTTTGGGTATTGTTTTTGTAAGAGAGATTTATGGTGCCTCCCTTTCCTGGACATGTGCGTGTTGTCTTTGCAGGTGTGTATTTTTGCTATCCTTCCATTCAGTGAGAAAGTTTTTCCTAGACCTGTCCTGGGAAATACTGTCCTTGCTGTGACACTGACACAAATTTGGTGGTTGGAAAGTGCTACATTCAGGGATGAAATGAAGATAGCTGTGTCATGGCAGTAAACCTACAAGCCACTGTCTTGCAAATAACCTGGAGAAGTTACTATCTAATGCATCTCATGGGCAGATTAATATTAATTTATCTCATACAACAGAAACCACAGAGAAAGACAAAATGACTATAAACAACAAGCCAGAGTCTGGTCTCAAATTCATGTGGCTATACACCTAATGAAGGTTTAATTCTGACTCATGGTGATTAAACTTCAGTGAAATATTAAAGGATGCTTAATTGGTTTTAGCACCTCAGCAGTATAAAAGAATTTATTCTGTCATGAATAAAATTCATAACTGTGCTTCAGAAAATTAGTTGCTTTTTAATGACCATACTGGTGACTTTTTGCAGTGCCATGGAAAAGGGGAATGGACGCAAATGTTTTTCTAACCACCAGGGCAGTTTCTCATTCCATAATGTAAATACACTATGGAACAAGGTGCCACAATGTTCCCCTAGGAATTATTTGCTCTTATGCACCCTGGGTTTGTCCACAGGTATTGGCCACTTTATTCTCTCAAGTGTCCCAGAACATTCACAGACATATTTCTGAATCCACTGTTATATGGATATGTATATATATACACATATATTTTTTACCTTTCTCTGGAGTGAATCATTCCACCCTCCCTCTAGCACGAAGACAAATGTGTCTGCTTCTCCTGAGCATATGGTGTAGCCTAAAAAAGGGTTATCTTGTAGGAGTGTGTCTGTATGGATCCCGTATCACACAGTCCCCAAGGGAGGATTTAGGAGATAGCATTTCTTTTTCTTTCTCAAACTGCTCTTGTTCAACTTCTTTTTTTTGTGTACTGCTTTCCATCATGCTCATGATTCCTCGAGAGAGGAAAGCCCACTCCCATTACAGCTGGCCTTTTATGTATTGCTCAGCAAACTTGGATCCTTCCTACTGCCAGAAGCTCATTGCATAAGCTTCAAAAGCAAACATGCAAAAAGTTACTTTCCTTTCTGATTTAATTGTCATAGATTTATCTATATTCTTTCCCCATAAGAATGAATTTCAGATTCTAGACTAGTTAGTGAAATTATGGCATAATTTTTTGCCTATGAAGAGAGCAACCTGTAAACTCTTGAAAAGAGATTTTCAAAGTCACAAATTTCTATACTGCTCTCAGACTGAGAGATGTTAACATGATGTTTTATCCCACAACGGTCTTCTCAAGATTATAAGGTTTGTCTTCCTCAAGTGTCTATAAACATTTTCAGAGAGACCTGTGTGATGAAAGCAAAGGGTCATTATTTCACAGGACTTCACTACAGTTTTAGGCACATACTTTGAGGTCTTGTGAATGTTTTAATCAAAATTCAGAAGTACCTAGCTCAAAAATAAAATAAAATAAAATAAAATTAAATTAAATTAAATTAAATTAAATTAAAATAAATGCGAATTGAGGGAACACCAGGCTCTATTCTAGCCAATGAGACAGTCCTAGACAAGTAGATTTAGTTCCTAGGATGCTTCTGTGCATTGGCTAAA
This sequence comes from Stictonetta naevosa, assembly GCA_011074415.1. NCBI lineage: Eukaryota > Metazoa > Chordata > Aves > Anseriformes > Anatidae > Stictonetta > Stictonetta naevosa. The sequence continues at coordinate 27,457,730 of CM021699.1, forward strand.
ATAGATTTCTGTCTTGACAGAGCAATGGATACTGCAGTTCCCCACTCAGAAGTTTACTAAGTCATAACCAGAGAGTATCTATCTAGCAAACCGGGCTGAAACACAAACCCCTTACGAAAGTGGAACTGGTAACTGTGAGCTTGGTTGTAGCTGCCACCAGGCATGCACCCTTTCTGGATGGGAAGAAATGAAGTGTACCATGGATGCAGGGTGGCTCAGATAAAGATGAATTGGAATTATGTAGAACAGCATGGCAATCAAAGATAACACAGCAAAAATACAAATGCATCAGCTCTCTTCATCATGCTATAAATCAGAGCAGAGGCATGGGGATAAGCACAATGGACTTAAGGAGCCTTTGGGTACTGAGATGGTTCACCCAGCCAGCAGCACGTGATGACTTAACGCTTCCTTCAGTGCACATCAGTAGAAGTGGTATAGGGCTGCTTATACTCACATAACCCAGCCAAACGTGTGCCACTGGACTGAATCTGTGGTTACTTCTTAAGAGAAATATGTTAATGACAGTCATGCTGGCATTGGGGTACTTGGGACCTTGACATTGACGTATTAATAACACCAGCAGAAGCAGCAAGGAGGAAGACACCAATTAATGACTCCAATACCCACTAACCAGACAACAATAAACCAAAATAGATAGATCTAGCCCATATCCCTTCCACAATGACTAACAGCACAGAAGGCAGGCTGAGAGGCACGGAGATGTGTCTACAGTGCTCAAAAGATCTTTGGATGCATTTGTCCAAGGGACTGGTTAACTAAGAGCATCACTAGACTCACATAAGTGAGAAGTAGACATTTTCATATTTTTCCCTTTCTGTTACAGTCCAAAGCAAAGGATCATAATTGCTTCTTCTCATTTATTCACAAACACAAATATTCCATGCAAGTTGGCTCTTCTTGAGACAAAATCCATTGAAAAAAATCCAGAGGAACAGTGTAGAAGAGACTTAATGGATCATAACGTAATTGCTTACACAATGAATAAATGACATACAGAGAGATTTTGATCCTGACATATGTGTTCTGCACTTGTGGACCTCTTAACATGTGCTAAGATATTTCCTACGGGAGTCCTAGAACAGGAGTTTCTGAAATGATTGGTACCTGTTGTTTTCATTAGCCTTACTTTCAGAACAGTAAGGGGAGGGTTAGTACTGGAACACATTCACTGATTTAAAGCTTGACAGCCTTCTACCATGTCAGTTAAAAACAGTCTGCTTGGTTCTCAAGGAAGGTGAAGCCATATTTTTTGACAAGGCCTGCAAGATCCATTCAGCGTTTGACTGCTGTGACATAACTGTCAGTTAAAGTAATGACTATTCATACTCACAAATGTTAAGGCAATTGAAATTTTGATGTATACAGTTGTAACGTTAGTGTACATAGAGACATTCAGTTTTATTGAACCAGCTGACTTTACCAGAAGACTTTGACAATTTGGTTACTTTTACATTCTTGGCTTTATAAGTGTTTTTTTTGTGTGTTTTTTTTTTTTTTTTTTTTTTTTTACAAATGTTAAGAACATTATGGGTAGTTGTAATCATCTAGTCTGACCCTCTGGACATCAGAGTCTAGCACAGGCTGTGGAGTTTACTGAGGGATTCTTACAAAGAACCATAGTACAGTGGTTTCATAGACACATAGTCCTAAGGCTTTCTCGGGGGATAAGAAGTTGGCAACCCCACCTCCTTCAGTTCATACCACAAGGTTAAAATGTCACAGCTCATTTCCAATTCATTTATATACGTCTTAGCTTCAACCTGAGAAATGTAAAGAGTGGTTTAGACATCTGCATATAAAGCCAAACCAATAAGCAAAAAACTTTGAGGTAGTATGAGGACAAAGTTAGTCTATTTAAAGCAAAAAACTTTCAATTTTTGCTTTTGGAAGAGTGAGAGGATTGTATGGGGGAGGAGGTGGGGATAGCTGAAATTTGTAATATAAAGAATAATGCCATGGGCGTTGATGTTCTGTTAATGGCCGAGTGGCTGAATAGCCTATGGTTCCTCATAAGCTGGATCAGTCGTACGCTTAAGAAAATCCAGTTGGACACAAGCAAACTGCCCAAGGACGCGATAAAAATGAAGATGAGAATCCAGAACTTATCTATGGGAAAAAGGCTAGCCTGGTTGATATTGAAGGGAGAAAAGCAAAGACAACACTGTAAAAGGAAGACTAAGACATTCCAAGTGTAAGAGAAAAAAGAAGGTAGTTACAGGTATCAAAAGATATCTCTGGACAGTCCAGAGATAGGTCGTTTGTGCTGTATCCAAATACTTGATACATGCCTGTGACTGTGAAGTATTTCTGTGTGTTATTATCACTATTAAAAGAGACATAGAAAAAACAAATTAGAAGCTTTAGCTGAAGGCCAGAGAATCACATGAACATAACAACATAAAAAGAGTGTCTCTGCGATTTAGCATGTTACAGTTTCTACAGTAATGCTCAATGCTACAGTCACTTTGATCATCATAAAATCTGTGGGGTAAGTCATTATTATTCACCCCCAGGGTTTTGTTCTTTCCATCTTTGATGTTTTCATGATAAAGCATTTTCAAAGCTTTTGTCATGTAGATCAAATAAAGATGACCTTTATCTTTTACTTTTCTCCATTCAAGGTCAACAGAAGTTCTGTGATATATTGATAATGGCACATGCTGCCCATGGAGGAAGGGATATCCCATTGCTATCAGTGATTAATACTTGCATTTCACTCTCCTCAGGGCCATAACTCACTCAAAGCTTCAACATTTGAGAATGATGGAACATCCCTGAATCTGATAAATCCATAAATCCTTCCTAATGAACAAAAAAATGCTAACTCTCTAGGAATTTCTTCACAAGTCAGTCTGTAGTTTTCAGATTAATATATGCACATAACACAAGAGTGTGAAAAAGAGATCACCAGTAGTAAAAACAAACAAACAAAACAAAAACCAAACCAAACAAAAACAAAACAAACAAAAAAAACAAACAAACAAAACAGAAGTAATTTAAGGCTGGTTATTGTTACTTTATATATTCTGTTTTGCAGGAAGAAAATGTGAGACAGGCAGACATCATTTTTTGTCCACAGTACCTGCATCTCCTACAGTCTTTTCATTTCCAGTTGTGCAGGGAAGCATCTTCTGAAGCACACAACTTATCCCAAAAACAGTTGTATAGTAATGTCAAAAGAAGAAGTTGTTAAAGTCATTTTATTTGCATCTTTTATTCTTAATAAGAAAATTCACTAGTTCAAGAAAGAAAAATTCAGCATTTTCATCTATCCATTTCCAAAAGCAAAGCTTAGCTATTTTTTTCTTAACTACTTGTTTTTAGTGAAAAAAATCTTTTTTTTTTTTTTTTTTTTTTTTTTTTTTCCTGTGGAATACAATATTATACCCTATGTATTTTTTCTTCATGTTGTATAATCCCACTTATAATTTGGGCTGAAAATATTTATAATTTTTTGAGTCATTCTACCTACAGATACTTAAGATTAGCAATAGGCCTAATGAAGAATAGCTTGAATATTTCTTTGAACAGTCAGACTCTGCAAAGTTTTGGTGCTTATCCAGATCTGACTGAAGAACAGTTAAATTTCCATAGCTTATGAGGATGTAAAATAGGACTGGAACCCATCGAAAAGACTGTTCTTCTGCTTCCATTCCCAGCCTGCTCTACAGCAAATGAACGCATCTCATGCTATTCCTGTGTTGGAACACAGAAAATACTGAATTCTTAGAGAACTGTATTGACCTGTTCTTAGAAGTAATATTGCATTTTTTATCTCTGTGTCCTCATGACATGTTGCCTCCATTTCTTGATAATCTCAAGTGTAGTTGCCATTCTGTAGGTGATAGACATATATATCAGGCCCATCATCCCACAAGGGCTGAAAGAACTGTGTCCTAAGTATATATTCACCTACCTGTGCTCAGTAAAATGATGGTTAGCATAAAGGGTATCTCAAAATAATGGAGCGAGAAGAGAGATCATAAAGATAGGCAGCCAGTCAGATCATAAAACACAATCCCAAATGATATATGTAACAGAAACTTTTAAACAAACAAACAAAAAAAAGCTGTGCACAGAAATGTCAAAAGTCATAGCTTCCATAATTACACAGAATAGTACAAAGTCTCACAAAATCTCCATCTTGGTAATTCTAAACAGAAAACAAGGCTGAAGATATCTCAGTCTGTTCATGGATTAAACCACAACTGGGAGAAGAAGATCCAGTCCTGACAAATGTTCTGTTGTGACTTATTATCTTAGCTCTACTCAGTTCTTCCTTTGTAGCCAAAATCCATGGGGGAACAAAATGAAAAGAAACTGGGACTGCCTTAATCAAAGTTACATTTAATTCATATTTGGGAAGCAGCAGAAGAGGAAAAAATAAAGATTTTTTTTCCCCCTCAAATATATCTCTCTGCCTTACTATACCTTTTAATGTGCTCACATATATCACCCTTTTCATATTTTATCTTCTATCTTCACTCCTAAACATTGCTAAATGTTGTGTAGCTCTGTGCCTTTTTGAGCTGTCACTAGAACAACATGTAAGAGACAGCACTGCCGATAAACAGCAATGCATGTCACCTCGTAACTTATGCTGGCAGTGCAAGGGAAAAAGACAAAACGTGTGCTCAAAATACAGCCAAATGTGAAAATGTGCGAGGGTTTTATTGTGTCACCTACGCTCAAACCTTAGATGGGAGGGTGCCGACTGGATGGGACAAGCACAGAATCTCTTGCTTTTGTTGGAGAATGGTTGAAAAATATGACAGATCCTTGGACACGAATTGCAGTGGGAGATTTTCGGCTCCCGTACCTGTAGCTGCATAAGGCAGAGCCATTCGGTTTCTGTCCAGCAGAGGGATTCATTACTCACACCAAATCACCCTGTCACTAAGGGAGCTTGTGGAAGGTGCGCAGGTATCTTGCAAGAGTTTCATGTCTCTTGGACCATGTGTTTACAGCTCCTACATACACTGACATTAGATGCATCTTTCAAAACCTTGGTACTCTGTGGGCAAAGCTGGTCAAATACCTCGAGTGAAATACATTTTTAGTGTTAAAATAAGTGTTTCTGCTACATACATATTTTTCTTGTCTCCTGCCAGGAAAATTAAAATTAAAGCTACAGCTGTGGGGAGCCCCAGTGCTCTTCTTCTCCCTGGCACCTGTGAGGGGTGTTTGTTTCCAGTCCTTGTGCTTCTCCTCCACCACATCCTCCGCCCCTTTGCCATTCCCCCACGGACATCTGTCCTTCCTTCTTGCACATCCTGACCAGCCCTTTTCCACAGCAGGGGCTGAAAGTAAGGAGAATATTCAGGGAGGGAAGAGCCCTGCAGTCAGGTGATGGAGAGCTAAGTGGATGTGATCCATTTAAGAAATTCTGCTTCCAGGAGGAGAACAACCCCCTGTGGGCATGACGGATGTTGGCGATGGGGTTATTGCTTTCAAAGCTGCAAAGAGATTGATAGCCACATTTTCACATTTCTGAATGAAATATGTTTAAAGTTTATTTTTTGTTTCTTTGTTTGTTTCCCCCATAAGCAAACAAAACAAGTGTTATGGAGAATTTTCAGCCCGATTCTTGACAGAAACAGATGTTGCAATATTGGAATTTCCCATGGGACAGATATTCCAGGGCTTGTTCAATTTTAAACAGGATGAGAAAATAAAGCCTAGTTGATATATGGTTTGCTTCTTCATAGCTGTTGCAGAGGCAGGTGTTTAGAGGGTGTGCTAGACAGATGTTGCACACAGCTGAAGTAACTGTGAGCCTAACTAGTGTGGATTTTTTTTTGTTTTTAATTAGTTTTTAAATCTGCTCCTTGTTCAACATATTGAACAATCTATTACTTCGTGGTTCTGTCCTATCATACAGCTGATTAAGGTTTGCTTTGGGTAAACTGAGACACTAGCTTCAAAATCAAAATCACTTAAAGAGGGTTAGAAAAGAGATTTTAACCTTGCAGAGGCATACAATGTTTCACTAACTGATGAGCACAAAGCCTGGCAAACATGTTAATCCACTTTTAATTGGTGAAACAGGAGGGCTAGAAATTTATCAGGAGGTGTCTACCAAAGCTGGAATCTCCTCATTGCCATGCAGCCATAAGGTCACAACTGACAACCTGACTAGGTTCCTAGCAAATGCAAGTTATCAAAACTTTCATCACAGCCCTGACATTGTTACTGTGACCAGACACATTGAGGGGTGCCAGGAAAGAAGGAAGAAATTTGTCTACAACACAATCCCAAATATGCACAATGAAAGCAGTGAGGCAGCAAATAGTCTTACTAATATATTGCTCAGTACCATTCTTGATAGTTGAACAACATCTAGTGTGTCTAAATGGACAATAATTAGGAATAGAGATGTAAGATCAGGCATGACCACTACAGGGTTACGTGGTTTTTGTCAGGAGGTTGCAAAATTTTGCTGGAGGGGGAACGAAAGGGAAGGGAAGGGAAGGGAAAGGAAAGGAAGGGAAGGGAAAGGAAGGGAAGGGATATGGAGAAAAATAACAAAAACCACAAACTAAACCAAACTGGAAAACCAAAACAGTTTACGATTTCACATGTTACAGCAACAGAAACAAGTGCCCTGTGTGCTAACCAGGCCAAGAAGCAACTTTTTTTGCCTGCTCATCTGTGCTATTCTTTGTATTCTTTGGGTTTTCCAAGAAAGACTGAGTATATAAACACAGCTTTGTTTTCATTCACCTCCAGCTCAGCACCTCAGGACCTAATCTTTGCCCACATTACAGTCGGCAACAGAACCATATATACATAGTGATAAACAAACCCCGCTGAGGAAAAGGAAAACTTTTGTTTGTTTGTTTTGAACTGGAAAAAACAAATTCAACAAGCTTGATATTTACTAGATAATATACGTCCTTTAAAGATGTTAATATGAAGGTTAAAATCAGTTTTCTGGGGGAGGAAAATTTTATCGTAGTTTTTATTTTCTACTTTAAAGCCAAAATAGCAACTAACTTTTGCAGGAAGTTTTTTTTTGCCTTCGTGTTACTCCCAGAAGAATGCCACCTTTGCCCTCCAAAGTGCTATTCCTTTTATTCCACTTGGATAACCATCATATTCATAAACCCCAATGAAACCGGTTATGAACACCTGTGCTGCCCCACAATAAAATATGAGGAAAATTCTAGGAGAAAGGCCAAATGGAACCTGCTTAAGAACAAACAAATAAAAGGATTTGCTCTGAAACATACTCCAGCTCTGGCATAATTAGCTAATTAATCCACAGCCAGTATAATTATCTACCATGAGAGAGCCTGGATGGGGAAAACAAAGCAGAAAGGTGAAACAAACAACAATATTGTGTTTCAGTGGTGAAAACAAAACAAAAACAACACTAAAATGCTTCCATTAGGCAGAGTTTGTATAGCACAAGGTCTAGCCACCTCTTCATCCCACTCCATCCTGGTACTGTTCAAAGGCACAATACCAAGCCCTGAAATAGGACTGTGACTGTCCCTTTTGTTGGCACTTTTCATAGGCATGTATCCCACTCCCAGTGTTTATTCCATCCTTCCCCTTACAAGCAGTCTTTCAGCTCTTAAGGTATTAGTATACTGAGAGAAAGGAAATATAATTTAAACTACTAGACATACATATAGCCTTGTGTCCAGGATGTGATCCATCTCCCTAAGCAAATCACACAAGTGCCAAGCATGTTTATGAAGTGTTTTTGTACCTTTTTTTTTTTTACTGGCAGATTGACTGATAGATTGTGGCTTTGCTAGTGCTACTGAGGATACCAGAGGTTTGCCTGATACCACACAGAGGAGATGAGGCTGCCACTGCCCTTTGCTTGGCCAGCAGCCCAGTAACAGCAGCCATCCTAACCACTATAAGGCCTTGGACAGGAGAAGCCAGGGTCTGTTGGAGACTTTTTCCATGGTGGCCATTCCTCCTTCCTCTAGCTCAGAGAGCACAGCACTGTCATGCTGGTTACTAAAACAGCAACCAGAGGAGAGGCTGCAAGGATCAAGAAGCAGAAGACAGAAGCCGTGGCCCCATCAGCTCCCATTCCTGCTCAGCTCAGGTAAACAGCTGGCCCTCTGGTAATAGTGAAAGGGAAGAGGCACAAACAGAAGGGCTCCTTTGAAGCCTATTATCTTCATTCCTCCTTGCCTCTGCTATTGTCAAACCTTGGCAGCAGTGCCTACATATGTATGGTTCATCTAGGCCATGGTTCATCTAGGTTCATATGATATGGTTCATCTAGGCCATGAACTTGTGCTCCCAAGGGAGAGAAGAGTTGGCATTAAGCTAGTGACCCATCCTTGCCATGGAGCAACCAACCTGACATTCTGCCTCGACATATTCAAATTATCAGGATTCAAGCTCGCTTGGACACTGCTGTCTCAACCCTGCTTGCAGTACAACATGGCTCAGATCAGAGCAATCACTGCTGTGCACCCTTTTCTTTCTGCAGCAGCCTTCTGGAAAAGAGACACAGACATCCCCCACCCTCCCAGCACTGGCATAAGGACTGATTCATCAAGCCCAACTCTCCAAGGCAATCTGCCAGATGACAGAGCTGCTGGTGGGGTGCCTTGATGCTGTAATCTGCCCATATGTCTATTGGGCAGCTACTGCTTGTGCAAACCCCACTCAGAAAAATTCAGATGGGATGAAAAATTCAAATTTGGGATGTCTATATATGAACTGGTTCCACAATCCAAGATGGTTAAATAAACAAATGGATAATTGGAAGGGAAGGGAAGGGAAGGGAAGGGAAGGGAAGGGAAGGGA
>CM021699.1:27466634-27544755 GCA_011074415.1 Stictonetta naevosa
AAAGAAAAGAAAAGAAAAGAAAAGAAAAGAAAAGAAAAGAAAGGAAAAGAAAGGAAAAGAAAAGAAAAGAAAAGAAAAGAAAAGAAAAGAAAAGAAAAGAAAAGAAAAGAAAAGAAAAGAAAAGAAAAGAAAAGAAAAGAAAAGAAAAGAAAAGAAAAGAAAAAAGTTAAGTTTTGGGTTGAGCAAACAGCTCATTTATTTGTTTTCTTGTCAAAATTAAGTAAATTATGAGGTAATAAATATATTACAAAATTTAAACCTGGGCAAATTCAAAGTGATGCAAGGGGAAGAGAGGGAGAACAGACGGACAGATTCAGCACAAATTCACACCTTGTGCTGGCTGATTCAAACTGTTCATCTCTGCAAATAAACTAATCTGTAAACCAGGAGCAGTTGAGCAAAGGGGGCTTCCTCCATAGCCTTACAGTACTGCCTACAGGGTCTTTCCAACCACTCCAATGCAGAGATGTGAGTAAGCTCTTTCCCATCCAAGGGTGTCAGGCTTGGTATGCCTCCCTCTGTCTTGCCCAGCATCCATGTAGCCCACTTCATTGTCATTAGCACACAGATGATCCTCCTTCTACTCCACAACAAGCTCTGCCAAAGGCTGAAGCTAATTCTGATGTCCTTTCTAGGCAGCATCATTTTGTGTGATTCTTGTGAAGTGCTCTGGGACCTAATATAATCATACTGTGGCTCTGAGACATCAGCAGGGCTTTGACAATGGGGCAGATCAACTCTCTGGACTTTTTCTCTGGCTATGAAAATAAAAACATTACATTTTAAACATTAAAATATCTTGATTGCATGATAGTTTGAAGGTTTCTTTAGATTGCAGCACCAGGCTGTTATCCTCAGCCACGACTGGAGTACCTTTGTGCTTGGCACTGTTACAGATCATTAAGATTACAGGGTAGATGCCTGTACTGCCCTCTTATTAGACTGTGAAACATGTTTTGGGGAAAAGAGTAATATGACAACGAAATAACCCATATCATGTTTTCAAAAGACATCCATTACTTCACATTTTATTTCTTCACCATCAAAAATTTGAGTTACCTTCTTGCTGTGTGCTTTTAAGAACAAAAAAGAATAAATGATTCCCTTGTAGTACAAGCCTTCATTGAAAATCTGCAAGTAGAACACTCAAAACGTTACTTGGAATATGAACCAGATTTCTGCCTCAAGTCTTAAGATTCTCAGCTTGTCTGAAATCCTTCTCTTTCATCCTTTCCTGACCAGAGAATTACCACAAAGACTACTAACTGCAACCATGTCACTTAAAGCTTCAAAATAAGTTTAAATGAGAAACAAATTTTGCATTCACTTTGTACTGTATGTCCTGAACCTGAACGGAGTGAATTTTCTTTATTCTGAATGCATATATTTTGCCTAGAAAATTTGTCTACTAGAGGCAAATCCAAAAATAACTAGACTTGTAAGAACTAAAGTTAATGAAGACTTACTATATCATTTACTCAGTCTAGTGTATTCCTATTTTCCTTTATTTTTTTTCTGGTGGTGTATCTTATCGAGTTCCAGACTTCTCAAAATATAAGTCTTAAGTCGTTTCTCTAAGGACGTAAGCTGAATCATTGCTATCATAAGTTAATTATTGCATTCATACAAAAAGCTACAGTTTTCTGAAAATAACCTGGGTGTGCAAGCCAAAAGCCTGGTGTGTAAGAGAGAGGGTATAACAGGAAATTCAGAACAAAGAATTAGATAGCCGAGTCTACAGATAAATCAGTGAGATAAAGCTAGGCTGCTCTATAATGCACATGCACATTTTATGTCAATATACTCTGAAGATATCTGGTCAGGTAGACATGGGATGATATTACACAAAAATCCTCTCACCTCTGCAGCCTATGAGATCCCTGAAGAAAGACACCTCTTATTTAGGTTTGTCTGGTGTCTACTGCCATAAGCATCTGATCTTTACACAATCCTATAATTAATTATGGGTCATGATACCCAAGGCAAACTTAAAACCCCTTTGCTAAGAGGCAACCTGTGTTCTGCCTGGCGGATACTATTTAGTGTTTTGATTTGTCTGAAGAATGCTACGTCTACCCAGAGCATTTTCTCTCTCCCTCTCTCTCTCTCTCTCGTGGCTATATAGTCCAAACTCTCTCGGAGCTTCATTTTCATTATCCCTTTGTGAGCTTCATGGAAAGCTGAGAACCCCGTGTTGTCATCAGACTCCATTGTTTTCATGGAATCTTTTCTGTTTTGAGGTAAAAGATGTGAAGAATAAAGGAAATGTCTGTACTATCTTTAAGAATCCTGGATAGCGAGGTGAGAGAGCAAGTTTTCAGATACAGATTTTGAAAGGCTGGGAGTAGTTGTTACAGTCTATCACTTCTATTTTTTTCAAGATCTCCTAAAAGGACCCAGGCATTTATAGTTGTAACCCAAGCTGAGGAAGCAATTAGAGTGGTGGTTCTCTGGTCCAACCTGGAAATCAGTGGATCAGCACTGGGAAGACAGGAGAATTGTGAACCTGCTGCAGGTACCACCTGTAGAAGTTAAACTCAGACATCAGATGGAGTATTTTGCATACTTAAGCATGCATTATGTGTATAAACTATGGAGGAAATGAAGTCTCATTGTTTATACTATTCCTTTAAGGAGAGGAGACCCCTCTGTTGTGCACTTTCATGCTCTCCTGTTAGAGCCTTGATCTAAGATTGGTACTACTGAGGTTGTTTTTCCCAAGTCAAACAGATTTATAACATATATTTAGCAACAGTAACAACATTAAGAATGCTGTATTTTCCCAAATTGTGACATTAAGAGGGAAATTATCATTTGAAATGCAAGGAAGGACTTTATTAGGAATGCATTGAAAGCTAAATCAGGACTACTCCCAGCTGTGTTTCTGGAGAGATGTTGTTTCCAATGTTGTTGTTACCAAATTACCTTGAGCAAGCTATTTAACCTCCTTCTTTCTACCTCTGCCTCTCTAGAAAACAAAGCTAATCCTAAACCACAGGATTTTCAGGCTGAACCAAAGCCCAGCAAAGTCAGTGGTGGTTATTCATTTCTGAGGACTTTGAGTCGAGCCTTTAGTCAATTCTTTAAGTAGTTAATATTTTTAACTATCAGTACTAAATGTTATTACTTTTCATGACTACGAATGACATGGGAGGTTGTTACTGTTAAGCAGTCAGAAGGTGACAACATTTTTTCTGCATAGAGTAGCACATGAACTGCTATAAATCTGTCCTAGATTTAAAATAGCAAAGATAGTGGTAGCTGAGCAGCTGTATGCTGGCTTGTTAATATTCATGAATGGTATGAATCTGAATATATTAAAACTTCTCATTTAGACATCAAAATGTTGACTCACCTGAATTTTAATCAAAATCGTATTTCAATAGTTCATTTTGGCATCAAATATGTAGCTTGCTATCACAAAGACGGGTGGGGACAGCTCCTGGCGTTTGGGTTTGGAGCAGCTAAGAGAGGGATGTGGCAGATGTTATGAGCAAGCATTAGCTCATCGTGAATTTCCCTCAAGAAAAAATGCTGAGCCTTTGATGAGCTCTAATAAATAATTAGCAGCAGAGATAAAACAAGAGTACTGTTGTCTTATGCTGAAAAAGGATTCTGAATTCATTCCTACCCTGTGCAACACCTCTGGCTGTGGCGGGAATACTTCCCAGCAGCACAACAGGGGCTGAGATGAGAATCAGGCTCTTTGCCTTTGTTTTCAGCTCCTGAGGCAGAGCTCAGGGCTAGAGCTGTAACATACAAATTCTCCGTATACCTCACTAAATGTTATGTGACATTGTTAAACTGAAAGAAATGGAAATGCCTCCAAACTGGTGAAAGGTGCTGGCCTGCCAGCCCAGTCCCTGTAGCCTGGAGCCACAAGCTCCTTTTCACATGCCCTCACATACTTCTCACATACTCACGTGAAGGGACATATCTCCTGCGTGGAAAAGAGACCATTTAGCATTTTGCCTTTCTTAGTCAGAAAGAAAATATCAGTCTGGGTAGTGTTTGTATGATTTGCTTCTGCTCATGACAGACTGAACTGTCTCTAACCAATGGTTTTCTTATCAGTTGCTGTATCAGATGGATGACTGTTTATCACAACAGACTAGGAAAATTTTAGTGACAATACCAACCTATACATCTATTTTCCCTTAATTCTTGCTTATTTTTATATTTTGCACTTGCATTATACTAATATATTTATTAATATTTTATATTTTTATTTCCCATATCGTTGCCTGTAAATATATATATATATTTTTCCATTTTCACTGTATTTTCTTTTTTGTTTCTCAAAGACTTTTTATATTGCAAGGAAAAAAATCAAAACAAATAACAAAAACAAGCAAGCGGAAGAAAGGAAGAAAGGAAGGAAGGACAGACAGATGGACAAACTCTGTCACTACTTCTGTCAGCAAGAGAAAACATAAAAATGGTAGATGAAAATTTTTCAGCAGAGGCGAACAAAATCCCGCAGTCTCAGAATATATGCTTCTGTGAAACAGCTTCTTCTTTATGTCTGAAGCCTTTCAGGAAGCCTGCACATGCTGAGGACCCTCTAGAAGACAATGCATACTCCTGCTGCAAACCCCTCTCAAATGACCTGAAGTACCAAATATCCATGTTAGACTTTCCCCTGCTCTCCTTATAGGAATTTTGCTTCCCTTTGGGACTGTGACTTCACATTTTTGTTTTTACACAGTTGCTGTCTCAGCCAGTCGAATATAAATGATTAATACATGATGATTAATGTCTTTGTGTAATGTTCTTTATACCAATGGTTTTTTTTATCCAATGTTTAAATATATAAATGCTTTGACCAAATAAAGGCTTGTATCCTGGATACAATGGAACTGCAATAGCTCAGCTCACATGCTGAGGTTGAGAAGTAGTTTTTTCACCAGCTCTGAGCCTTAGAGGACAGTTCAATGCCTAGACAAATTTGAGACAAGGATAGGAATGAGAAAGAGGGTAAAGAGTGAAAGGCATTTACACATAGGTCTTCATCTGTATGAACCCCATGTCCAAGTCACAAGTAAAGATATATGTTCAGGACTTTCAGAAGATAAACCTCTGCCTTCTCTAAAATTGATAGAACTATGTATTTTTGACTTTCCAAAGAGCAAAAATTATGTAATCATGCTTTACTATAGCATCAGGCTGTCAAGATTATTTCCTCTAATTAAGCAACAAAGCAGGACTTCCTGTGTTTTCAGTCATTAGCTGGTAGACTTCCACACAGTAGGCTTTCATTGCCAGAAATATCAGCTGTCTAGACGGTGGCACCTCCTCTGATACATGATCTGGTTTTCAGTGTGGCACTGCTGTTGGAGATAAGCCCCTGAGCTATTTCTGAAGTTTGAAGCACCTTAGCCATAAAACATTTCAAATTGACATGCAATGGAATAGAAGAGTGGATAGGTACATTTATTCCACTAAGCTGTGAGAAATTCAAATTCAGTTAATTACTTCCTACCTAAGTAAAAGTATTCAGAAGTGCAAATGCTGAAGTTATTCTTTGTTCATAAAATGCAGTTGCACTATCACCTGACTGCCAAACTGCAGCTAATATTTAACTGAGAGGTGATATGATAGTAGCGGTCAGTGGAGTGATCTCAGTGCAGCCAGTCTGTAAAACACTTGCAGTGAAAGATTCTGTGTAAATGTAAATCATTATTCTGTTGTTTAAATAATAAAACCCATGGCACTATTGTTTAAATAGGCTGTAGATGTGAAGATATTTATTCATATTGTAATGCTTAAACTGCCTGCAACATAAAATATATATGGAAAAAATAAGCTTTCAGAAATATATAAAATTTGGTTGTGGTGGTTTTTTTTTGTTGTTTGTTTGTTTTGTTTTTCCTCAGTGGTGAATTTATAAGCTAGGGGAAATGTAGTACTACGGTAATTCTCAATTTGTGCAGATGTTTTTATCACTTTTAGTATGAAATACCACAAAATGAAACAGATATATCTCATAAATCTAATGACTATGTCACATTTCAGATACACATTTTTAAGTGGCTACACCAGTGCTTTAATTCAAAACACAGCCAGCAGGCTCAGTATAACCTGGGAAGTTCTACAGAACATTTGCAGACTTACCCATCTTTTAAAATTGTGGTGATTTTATATATTACACCAATGCCCAATGGTCAAAACTGAGATGTGGTTCCACATCATGTAGGGTGCACTCCACATAAAACAGACACATAAAACATAAAACAGACAATCTCCACCCACAAATGTCTTAGTTAAATGCACGTGTTATGGTTATGTAATGCTCCATCTTAATCATTCATGACTATCCCTGTTGCTGGCACACAGTGACTTCAAAGCAGCATTTTTCCTTTTCATTTATGTGAGTTACTGTTTCCACAATATTTTCCAAAGTCTTTATCCTTATGAGGCAAGATAGTGCTGTCATCCCATTTAGATTTGGGAAACTAAGGCCCAAAGAGACCACTTTCCAAATTTTCATATTTTAGTTCAATTTCATATTTAAAATAAATTAAGTCTACAGGTGCCTGAGTTGTACCAATAATAAGTCCGATGATCTTAAACTTCTACAATAATTTCGGAAGGAGTCTAGACAGAGAAAAATGTACTCTTAACTTTCCCAGAACAGGTAGAATTTCTGTGGTAGAGCAAGTGTCCCAGTGTTTGCTCCTGTACACCTGAGCCTAAGGACAGACATTGCTTTGCAGGCCCCATGTCTTCTCCCATCCCTTTCTCTGTTGGACATTGGTTACTCTTCCTGTACTCATGGTGCTTTTTTGTTTTTGTTTTGTTTCCTTCAAATAGGAAGTGATTTAAAGTTGTGCATTTTGTAAAAGGCTCCTGTCTTGGCTAAAAGTGATGGGCACAATACACATTTACTGTCAACAGTGTCTGTTTAGGGGTGATTTATTTTAGAAAAAAGGATGAAGCAAGGAAAAAGCTGCTGCATTAAAAACCCACATAACTCTATGAGAATACCTATACTCACTTGGTTCTGGCCTTTGCAAATTGCACTGTACTCTTTTGGAGGTACTGTTACAAAAATCTTTTCTTCAGCAATGAGGTTACAGTGTCAAATGAAATGGCAGCTCTACCTGCTGTGCTGTAGCACGTGACTGGCTGCTGTGTGAACACCTTCCTACTCACTAGTAGGGGAGGCTGGAAGATCACTGAACCATCTGTTGTTTCCAATTCGCATCCTCTTAGCAAGTGTCAGACTTACTTTAAGATTTCTAACAAGAGGTACTGGTATGGGTGGGGGAAATTTGGAAAAAACACAGACAATGAGAAGTGCAATTAATCTTACAGTTGTTCACAGAATCACAGAATGGCTGAGGTAAGAAGGGACCTCTGAAGGTCATCAGGTCCAAGTCCCCTGATCAAACAGGTTTACCATCAGCAGGCTGTCCAGGACAGGTTTTAAGTATCTCCAGGGATGGAGACTCCACAGGCTCTCTGAACAACCTGTGTCAATACTTGATCAACCTCACAGTAAAAAAGGGTTTCCTGATGTTCACATGGAGCCTCTTCTGCTTCAGTTTGTGCCCATTGGCTCTTGTCCTGTTACTGGACAACACTGAGAAGAGCTTGTCTTTGTCTTTCTTGCATTTCAGGTATTTATATACATTAATGATATAACACCTGAGCTTTCTCTTCTTCAGACTGAAGAGCCCCAGCTCTCTCAGTTTGCCCTCAAATGTCAGATGCTCCAGGACATCAGTCTTCTTCATGGCCTTTTTCTGAACTCACCCCAATATGTCCATGTGTCTTTTGCCCTGCAGAGCCCAGGCCTGGACCCAGCACTTCAGGTGTTGTGTCACCAGTTCTGAGTAGAGGGGAAGAATCACCTCCCTTGACCTGCTGGCAATACTTCTCCTAGCGCAGGATGCCTTTAGCCTTCTTTGGGCAAGGACACACTGCTGGCTCGTGGTCAACTTGGTGTCCACCAGGACTCCCGGGACCTTTTCTGCAAAGTTACTTTCTAGCCAGGTGACCCCCAGCATATACAGGTGCATGGGGTCAATTTTTCCCCACGGGTATGACTTTGGGTTTCCCTTTGTTGAACTTCATGAGGGTTTTGTCAGCCCATTTCTGCATCCTGTTGAGGTCCCTCTGGATGGCAGCATGACCCTCTGTCATATCACCCATTCATCTCAGTTTTGTGTCATCAGCAAACTTGCTGAGGGTGCACTCTGCCCCACCATTCAGATGATTAGTGAAGATTAATCAGGTTTTTATAAGACTGTGTCAAAATCCTTTCTGAAGCCAAAGTAGACAATATCTACCACTCTCATCTTGTCTACCAACCTAGTTATTTTTTCATAAAAGGTTATCAGTCTGGTCAAGCATGACTTTGTGATTCCATGCTAACTACCATCTTCTTGTCCTTTAAATGGTTCCTAGAATTCTTACAGTTTTCCAGGTGTTGAGGTGAGGCTGATCAATCTGTACTTCCCTGTGTCCTTTCTCTTTTTGAAGATGAATGACATATGTGCTTTCTTCCAGTCCTCAGACATCTTTCCCAAGTGCCAATTCAAATATTATTGGGAACGGCCTTACAATGACATCAAGCCAGCTCTCTCAGCACTCGTGGGTCCATCCAATCAGGGCCCATGTATGCCCAGTTTGCTGGACTGGAGCAGCATGAACTACAGCTACTTGTGCCAGCGAAGGGACTTCATTAGGTGATAGTAGTTTAAAAAATGTATTTGTGGTTCTTAACAACAACAACAACAAATTATTTTCCACTTTAAAAGGGCATGCTTGAATAACCTTCACAAGTAAAAAAAAAATAAAAATAAAAAAAAATGATATAAATAAAAGACATAGGTAACAGGGCTTGCACCTGCTAGCCAAGATGTGGCTTCACCACCTTCTCCACTCAGGGTAGCCTGGGTTTGAGTGGCACAAAGATGAACAAGACTGTTATTATCAGTGTAAGGAAAGTGAAGAGGAAAGAAAAGTTGGAATTCATATGCAACAAATCAGAAAAGGGAAAAAATACGAAACACGAAAAAAAAAAAAAAAAAAGGCAAAACAAGCTTTCCTTTTCTCTCACTCTGCCTAGAGAGAGGAATCCTGGTTCAGTTCCAGGTAGAACTAATTAATTATCCTGACTGCAGGATTACTAAAACCAGTGCAAGGACAAGCTAGAGAAAGATAAAGAGCTCACTGGGACCACACATAGATCTGTAAAGCAATGGTATTCACCTGTATGTAACACACAACTCCAGCACAGGACCCTCTTGTAGGTTCTTTTCCCACATGACCACAGGTCAGGACACAAAAGATAAGCTCTAAGTTTCCACTAGCTGCTAAGTGCATGTTTCATAAAAGAAGGAGCATTCCCTTTTGATAGTGATATGGCAAAGATAATATATAGCATGCTAGGCTATTTATTTTGTGACAGAAGTTGTCATTGCAAGTTGATATTGACCAAACTGCCTCTTTGAGACCTTTGCACAAGCCACTGCTCCCTTCCCTCTGGTTTCTTCTTCTCACTGGGAAGCCATGTGGAACAGAGAGCTGATCAAGACCTGTGTTCATTAGATCAGTATTAGAAACATGCATTCTGCATCCACTGATCAGAAAAAAAAAATAAATAAATAAACAGCCTGCTGCTACTTTCAGCAGTGGTCCTGAGACAGCAAATAAAAGGGAAGTCAGATTGGGAAACAGACAAACAGTGTTCCTTCCATTAATTCTCAGTACAATGACATCTATCAAGAGCTAAACTTCAGATTTTGACACCAGTTCAGCTCACTGAAATCAGGAGACCCAACAGTAAATTCTTGAATTTTCATGGGGTCATTACATGCCATTGTGGTCCCGTTTGCATCATTTGTATCTCCTGCAGATGGAAACCCATAGCTGGGATGGAAGCAGAAATGGGAATGGTGTCTTACATAATGATCAAGAAGCAGCTGAATACTAACAGGGGGGAAGAACTGCTGTTTTCGTTCTTTCACTATGAGTACAATGTTCATCAAAAATGCTGAGCAGAGAATAAAGAAAACTTTTGTCTTGTGCATACAACATTTCCTATTGGTAAGGCAGGATTCCTTCAAGCTGAGCACAGCCAGTGGGCCTCAGTCCTGGCACACTGCTGTATCTGAATGTATATTAAGTGCCCATCATTTCAGTAGCTAAGCAGTATCACATCCCATTTAGCACATGCACAGCATTTTATAGAGCAGAGCGCTGTAAAAACTCTTTTCCCTTAGGTTTTTCTACACACTCATTGCAGTGACATGCATCTGACCAATTAAAGAAAAACAACTTTAGCTAATTAAGTCTAAGGGACTGAGTGGTTCCCTGGCTGCAGGTCATAAGAGCTGTTTTAGATATATATGAGTGCCACTGATTAACTCTTAGATGCTGGACAATTTACTTCATCTTCCAGTGTTTTATTTTCCCCTGGTGCAAAATGTAGGGAAATAATTTTTTTTTCTTTGGTGAAGTGCTTTTGAGAGCTGTGAATGAAAATAGCTACACATCGTCAATGAATCCTCGAAAACTCCCAGTGGGAGTTTTATGGAAATAGAACTGTCCTCACCACTATGCTTCTGGAAAACTGAGCCAAAACCAACTAAAGTAACAGGGCTAAAAACTCATTGAAAAGGAGCAGTGAGGACAGGATAAGAATTAAGAGTTGCCTGACAGACCCTGGCTCTTCCAGACCAGACTGGCAAGACAGCATTTTTATTTCATTTTTGCCTATGGCATCTGATTCTCACTTCTACAGCTACTAGACTATGTGACTTCCCTTCTGCATTGTTTCTGCTGCCCCTTCTGCATTGTTCTGTTGCCCCTTCCTCAGCAAACCAACACATTTAATCAATTCCAACACCTGACAACCTCCACAAACTTATTTTTTTTTCAGTTGCAGGGATATTCCTGTTCACTGTAACAAATTGACTGTACAGTGTCATATGACTATGCACATTCTTCAGAGTATTTTTTTTCCAAACTATTTCTGTGCTCATGATCTTTAATGCTGGTTGAGTTCTTGCCAAAAGTTTTGCCTAAAAAAAACTGGCACTGGCACATTTTCTTTTATTCCATCCCTAATACTCTACCATTACTTAGTTTTATCTTAGAATTTCATTTTCCTAAACTCTACATAGCTGCAAGTCCCAAGGCTGACATACCACTTCCATGGTACATTATCCAGAGTAAGGCAGATAATTTCCATCTGCTAATTGACTTGATTATTTCAACATACTTTTATAATTGAGGAATGGAAATGAACAGAACTGAGTTTCCTCATATTTCTTCAGTACTTGAGTAAATATCCTATAAAAATACTCCTTGGACTTCCTTATCAATATTCCTATTTTTGGCAAAGAGTGACTAAGTTTGGAGTAGCTAAGTAAACCACTTTGTGAATTCTGCTCATCATGTGTTTGTTACAAAACTATTTCAAGAACAAAATTTCAGTCATAAAAATTTTACATTCAGTTCTGTAAACAACGTTATAATTACAATTCATTGTAGGTGAAGGGTTAGTGAAAAACATTATATGAACATTTACTAATTCTTGGTTTTACATGGTAAACAACAACAACAAAAATACTATATAATGAAAAAGAAAATAGCAAGGTCTGTTCTGGGGTCTGGAATCTGAGTACCATGACTTGACAAGTGCCTCACCTCTCACTGCAGGCAGGTTGAGAAAGACAGAGTGGTTTGCAGGTCAGCAGACAGTAACCAAAAGCCTACCAAGAAAATCAATGTCTTTGACAGCTTTTTGGGGGACAGAGTTTCTTCTCAAATTAATGTCAAAACCCAAACACCAGTATTCCTCTGCCAGATCCAATTTTTCTTCACTGGATTCACAATGCTTGCAAAGTTATAAGAATTTGTGTTTGGTTCTATTTTGCCCTTTGATTCTGACTTCTTCTGGTAGCTCACAGGTATCCAAAGACAAGCACAATCATTATTTTAAAACAGAAGGAAAAATCAGTAATACTACTTTCCTGTTCTATTAAGCAATTTCCGATTTTTAATCCCCCAAATTTAATAAATTTTCTTTCTTTTTCATAGGTTCATTGCAAGAGCAACTTTTTTTTTTTTTTTAATATATATATATATCATTAAAAGTCAGAGAAGTTGTAGAACTGAAGGAGCTTAATGAACATTCAGGGCTTGCTTTCAAAATTATCTCTATCTCTTCTTGCATTTAATATGGTATAAAACATTAAATGTTTCAAATCTGTAAGCAATTACAGTTGTGTAAAATTGATGTTAGTGAAGTAAGAAACAAGCTCTTTCAAATGGGTGAAAAATCTCTTGCTAACTACCCCGAATCTTGAATCACAGAATAATTAGAGCCTGTGTTATGGGTAGACAGCACAAACATACTCCCACAATGCTTCCTCTCTCAGTAGTATGTTTCAATCCCACCTACGGGACGTGGAAAGGGAAACTTCTGACTTCCAGCCTGTCAAGTTTTGCTTTCTTAGTTAAGCCTTGTAAGGAGGGTACCAACTGTGGTACTATTGCTTTTTTATAAATTGGAAATGTTACTGAAAACAGTTGTTGTTAGAGAATGAATGCTACAGAGATTTGTAATGTATGACTCAAAACAAAGAGAAAAGTGATGAACAGACCAACAGATAAACTGACAGATTGACAAAAGCAGCACAGACTTATCAGACACCACTAAAGTTATCGGTGGCAGTGGCACTGGTACATCAGCTCAAATTTGAAATCAGTGACTTAAAAGATTTCATATCCTGTTTTCCTCCCACTGCCATCATCAGAGAACAAAACAGCAATTGCATTTACCTGTAGATCAGAACTTCATCATCTGAACAATTATACTGCAGCTGATACATTTTTACCCGAGGGGCTGACTTGCTCACTGTCCACTTCACCAAAGCTGAGGTAGTGGTCACCTCTGACACCAGGACAGCCCTTTCTGGTGGGCCTTTTGTTTCCCCTCGGTTAGACTTGCTGGAGCTGGTGATGTCTGAGAGCCTGGATTTTGGTGGGGCTGCTCGGCCTGTGCTGTTGCTGAGGTGAGGGAGCTGAACAATTGAGAGCTCGATCGTTGCGGTGGACTCTCCGGCGGCATTGGCTGCTATACATGTGAAAGTCCCATAATCCTTGGATGTGGTGATGAGAATATCTAAGGTGCCGTTGTCATAGACGGATGTCCTCGAAGAATTCCCAATGAGGCGGTCATCAGGGGCCACCCAGTGAATGATGGGGGTGGGATCCCCAATGGCTTTGCATTTCAGTGTGGCTGTTTGCCCTTCTAAAACAAGCAACTTGTGAGTATGCTGTGTGATAAGAGGAGGCTCACAGACAAATTCTTCCTCCCGTACATACCAAAAGTACCTTCCCTTTAGACCTGGAGGAGAAGCACAAGTTTCCATATCATCATCCCTGTCAAGTCGCCTTAACCACAGCAGCTCACAGTTGCAGTGGAGGGGGTTACCCCCAAAGCTGAGAGATAAAGGTGGAGAAAATGGGGTAACAGCTAATGGAATTACTTGAGATCTGGCAAAGATAGGATCAGGGGGAAGTTTCTGAAGTCTGTTGGATGTTAGATCCAACCTGGCCAATTTCTGAAGATCTGCAAACGTCCCTTCTGTAATATAATCTATCAGGTTATGATCCAAACTAAGCTGGTGCAAGTTTATCATCTTTCTTATAGATTCCCAGGGAATGCTTCGGAGGTTATTATAGGAAAGGTCTAAGTCTTCCAATGTCAGCAAAAAATCCTCAAAGGCTTCATCAGAGATGCTGCTTAGCTGGTTGTTGTTTAAAATCAAGTGCTGAAGGTTAATTAAGCCTCTCAAAATATCCTCTCCAATGTCAGGCAGCCTGTTGCTGTCCAGATGTAAAGACCGAAGGCTCTCCAAGTCAGTGAAAGAGTAGGGCTGTATGTAACTGATTGTGTTTCTGGATAAGGTGAGGTCAACGAGCCCAGACATATTGGCAAAATCCTGCCGGCTGATATTAATAATAAAGTTGCCCCCAAGTCGAAGTTCAACAGTCCTTCGATCTATGTCTAGTGGTACAAACAGGAGACCTTTGGAGGGACACAAAGTCCCCAGTGACTCAGACAGGTTCTGACAGACACAATATTTGGGACAAGCGTTGACCATGACAGCCATTCCAAACACCAGGATGCTGCAGAACAATTTTTCCATGGTAAATCACGCAACAGTACCTGCAAGAAAGGAAAAGAATTACAAGGAACATCAGCAGTTATGACAGTTAACTTTCATCTTTGTCTTATCTGACATCTACTTCCAGAGATACACCAGTGCCTCCTCTCAGAAGTAACACTCACAGTGATCAACATTCTGGGATGGGAAGGTTAAGTGTTACAACAACATGTTTCCCCAAATAATGCATTTTTTTCTTAAAAAAAAAAAAAAAAAAAAAAAGGGCTTGGCTCCAAAACTGAATGGAATAGAAATTCTTAGAGTTTATGTCTGGTAACGGATCATTGTAACTGTCTATTCTCTAGTTACAGCTTTAAAATTTTTATTGGGTAGCTGGTAGAGGACAAATCCTGCTGTCAGATTGCATGGCTTACTTAAAACTCTGAAAGATTTTACTTGGAATAGTGCCTGCTTCTTTGAGGGTTGAAGCTGTCTTATAGTAATTACATATTGCTGCATAATAATATGGAATTAATCTTAGGGCTGAAAGAGCTGATTTTATGGATAAAAATAACTGCATATTTACCCTTCAGTAATGTGGTTGGTAATGACCATGTAATTATCTGGCCAGTCCTGGGGCGAGTCAGTTCACTTGCCCACCCTTAATAAAATTCATGATAGGCAGCTTAGGAAGAAATCGCTTGCATAATCATCACCTGGATTCACCCTGCGCTCAGGCAACCTATAGGAAAGATGACATTGTCTAGCTCCAAAGAGAAGAGATGCAGGGAAAAACGTGTTACCTTGGGAAGCTTACTGATTCTTGCATGTTCTCATACTGCAATCCTTCCTGTTGCAGTGACATCAGAGCTCTTCTTGGTATTCACTGCTGTCCCTTGCATCCCACCCATTTCTCTTTGTAACATTATCTCCCCTCCACCATCACCACCCTGCATCCCCACCCCCCCCTTTTTTTTTCAGCTCTCACTTGCTTTTCAAGCTTGAGCTGTAAAGTATTTGTCTTTGAAGAATAAACAAAAAATATTTATAGGCTGACTTGGAGTGCCAACCACGTCTGAGGAGCTGCAGTCCTGTTTCAGGATCAATCACTGCACAATAACACACGAGACACCCTCATGCTTCATCAGTTGCCTCTCCAGTGCTGACCTTCCAAGATGCCAATTCTGGGTCTCCCAAAGGCATGGTACAAAGGGCTGCTGACAGTTCACATGTACAGCAGATCTCTGTGCCCTTTCAGCTCACTACCACTTCTGCTGAATAACAGCTACCTGCCTGTTATGCTACCTGCTGTGGAAAAGCTAGTGATATGATCCCCATGCAGACATGTGAGGTTTCAATAAAATCATGCTGTTCCTGCATGTTTTAGGTGGTAGACAGTCACCTGTGCCTAAGCTAGTTCTGTTACTTTTGTACACATGGTGGGATAAAGTGTAATGTCTCATAATAGCTCCAATAATTCGTACTATGAGGTCACTCAAACTTCAGACTTTATGACACAAGAAACATATTTCCCCCACCCCAAAAAAAGTCAAAGCACAATGATTTACACTTCATTCCACAGCTGAAATGACAGTTATGCAGATGTTTCATAAAAATTAAAAAAAGTTATGTAGGTTAATAATTAATCCACTAGTAACACACACCATACACAGAACAAAACCTGTCACCTCAGCAAACTTTTTTTTTTTTTTTTTTTTTTTTTTTTAACTCTTTAAACCATTCTTGTTTACCCTCCCTGTGAAAGAAATGAAAAGTTGAGCTTTATATTTTGGCACTGTGCACAAACTTGGCTGACTTCTCTCATGGTTAAGGTAGTTTGGCTTCCCCTATCTAGAATATAGAGTGACATGACTCAGAAGGAAGGAGCTGTAGGAATGCAAGATGTTGTGAGTGCTGAACTATGTATGGTAGTTCAGTTATTGCAAAGTTTACTTCATGGTGAGCTGTTGGCAATGATATAACATTATTACTATTCTATAGGAGAGGAAAGGATTGAAGCATCTGTGTTTGCTGAATTTTGCAAACAAGATGAAAGCGAGATACTTTTAGAAAGGATGTCTTGAGAAGGCTGATCCTACCTTCAATAGTAAATAAAGGGCTACTGAATAAAATGTTTGGAGATTAGCAACTAAGTTATTGATGAAAATCTGCAGCATACTTGGCAAAGTGTTATAAATATCCCTTACATTATTATCAATTGGTAGTTTACTAACAGGCAATTGGCTTTAGAATCTTAATTATAATTGTGTTCTGCAGCTTTAATTTAGTGTATTACCCTACCAGCTGAAATGATAAACAAAAAGCAGTTTAAAAGGGGGAGAAATAGATACAGTTAATTAGTAATAAGCCCTTTCATAGCTTCTCTCTCATCTACATTCCCACCCTCTGAATATCTATTCATAAATGTGAATGCACACTTAGGAGAGCAGTGTCTCCTTTAAGTGTCCCAATTCTCTAACCACATTTTTTCCGGATGCCGTTAAATATCACAGAGCTTTGGGGAGACAGTTGACTCTAAGCATCAGAGTGATAAGCATTTGTAAAAAAATAACTGGGGGGAGGAACAGAATTTAATTACAGAAAATAGGGACTGAGACACCAAGAGAAGACTGTGAAGCAGAAGATCTAAATGGCAAAGTAAACCCTGATGGGGAAACCATCTGTGGATGGATTGAAAGCTCGTCATCTGCCTGTGTGTGCTTGCATGCATACATGAAAAAAATGCAGAGAGCACGATATGTGCTTTTACCAGCAGGAGAACGAATCAGTAACATCTATACAAGGACGAAAATATCATGGTTGCTGTCATTCCGGTTGTTAAATCCATTTGAAAGTATTAATGTAAATATTGTTTGTCTGCAGAGGAAATTTCTAGCCTTTGTAATCTGTTGCCAGCACCAATTCTTCAAGCTTCTGAGCCTGGCACCATAGGTTTCTCAACTACATTGTCCTGAAGTGACAAGTTCATGACAGAGCAAATGGTATACAAACCCAAAGAGGAGACTGGGAAGAACAGAGGTATGCAGGACTCCTTAAAGAGAACATCTGGGGCTTTCCTAGGGCAGCTGTTTTTCTCTTTTCCCTCCAGAAAGACCAAATACCTAGGCCATAGATATGGTAAGAATTCAGCAGTCTGCACAATTATAACAGTATCTTCTAAAATCTAGTCTCCCACAATGTCAAGGTAATTGGTAGCTGCCAAGGAGATGGATGTATAATAAAACAATATTTTGATTTCAGTTCTGGTAACTTTCATATAAGACAGAAAATAAATGGTCAAGTTTAGGGTCTGTTTTTGCTGAGTAGTTTGCTCACCTTGTTCCCAAATCTCCTGTGACCTGCAACACCGAGCATTTTACAGGCTGGTGGTAGCCCTGTGAGAAGCTCACCATTCTCATTTACATTTAAAAGGTATCTATCAGCCAGCTAAAGTAGATTTCTCACAGCAAGTCAGTAAATCTGGCAGGGTCTCTGTCTCAGCTCAAGATGAAAAATAGTCTCTTTAGTCCTTTTATAACATGGATTGGTATGAATTAATATGTGCAAGAGTCATAAACCTTGGTGTTTTGTATTCAAATTTTCCTCATAAAGATACAACTTCTGCTATTTGGCATCTCATTTCAGGAATGTCTCTGAGGCATTTTTTTAATTCTATATTCATTGAGCTTTGCATATAAATTCCAATAACCTTTGCATACCACAGCACCAAGTACAAGGTAACTGTCAGACAAGTAAGGTATAGCTGCAGCATACAGGCTGGGGGAAAAATAAATAAACAGAGAGGTGGCTGGGTAGTGGCTCTCATTCTATTATCTCCTAGTGTATGCGGATGCAGCTTCCAGGGACTGTATGGATGTGTTCTTACACTTTTTTTTTTTCAGGTTTGTAGGTGCTGTTGGAAGAATTGGATTTATATCTGTATGTACATGTATATCTATATATATCGCCTAGAAGCTACCCTTTCCTCTTTCTTAACCTTGTCATATCTCTGTTTTCACTGAATCTCTGTGCCTAGAAAACCTACCCCACGGCTGCAAAGCCTGAAGGACTGCAGCAATGGGTGAAGTTTCACAGGTTGTCTCTGGAGCAATTTAATCTACAGCATATAAAAGGGAATGGAACCATGTCAGGACAAAAATTATCCCTTAATCCTTTCCATTGCCAAAATCCATGTGGGAAAGGTAGGTCCCAGTATGCCCTGATCCATACAGGCAGATTATGATTCACCTAGTGATGATTATGGCAGTAAGGAAAGTAAACGTCTCTACATCTGAATCTGTCCTCAGAAATGAGTGCATTGAAACATGGGTTCACTGCTAGTTTTGTGAGCATCTCCAAGACTGTTCAGTTGTTGAAAGTCAGTGATGTATCTAGGCACTCACAGGCTCAAAATCAGGACTTCTGTGTTCACCTAGGTTTCTGCATTCCTCTGGGGTAAAGCTGCTTATCATCAGATGTGCATATGTACAGTGCAACTTAGATTTTAGCTATGCCTTTTTAGGAGCTGTTTTTTTTTGAAAAGAATTAGTAGCATTAACACGTGGTGTGCTTGCTTTCTCCAGCCACTCTACATTTTGTAAATCATAGAGGGGAAACATTTACAAACACATGCTGTTTCAGGTATTTGTGGTTGTCTTTACCAAGATTTTCCCATATTAATTTGACAAATATTGCTTCCACAGTAGGAAAGAAAAAAAGGAACTCTGGATTTTAACTTTTTTTTTTTTCCCTCTGTATAATTTGTTCTTGAATACTGCAGCAATAGCAAATTGCAACTGAAATATTTTACTATCCCAGTACCACTACAAGGTTCATTTATGCACTTTACTTCATGTGAGTGCTATCCTTTCCAAGCTTCTGGGGGTCCATCCTACCTCCTCTGTCCTCCCCAGGGCTGGAAGCAGTCTTTGCTTGGCTGTATTTAGGAGGAGCTATGCTATAAAGAGGTGAATGCCTCCAAAAGAAATTAGACTATTAGAATAGAACGCTTAAATGTAAGAATATTTCTGTTATTGCTGGATAACAGGTAACTGGATCCAGAAGAGAGGTAAGGATAATCCATAAAAAGCAATTTTCAAGAGGGCTCACTCTATGCAGCTTTATTTAACCCATCCAAAATTCCCCAAGGAAATAACCCAGTATTTTCTTAGTCAGGGCTGTCTCACACAGCCTTTCAGCCTTTTGTTGGCAAAACTTGTGTCTATTTGTGTGCATTCCTTATCTTTCCCTGCCTCAGGTCATGGCTGTTTGGTTTGTTTGTTTGTGTTAAGCACTACTTTTACCTAACTCCTTTACTATTCCAAAGACTGAAGCAGTGCATTTATCAAAGGCTCAAATAATCGATGTAGCTGGTCAGACGCAGGGATAGGTCAGATGTAATTCATCTACAACCTGAGCATCCCTGAAACACCAGGCTGTGAGCCTGGCAGAATACACTTTATACCCCAGCAAACCTCTATTCACTGCAGGATTTTGGTAAAGGGAGCTCAGACCTCACAGCAGCTTTTCTGCTGAAGTACAGGACTGTAACATTGATGGTATCTGGCACAGGAACCTTGTAGCTTTAATGCAGATAAATTTTTTCATCATTTCAGGTCTTCCAGTTTACTGAGGCATAGCATTTCTCCCACTGAAAGCAGTACTTTCTAAACACCATAGAAGAACAAATCTGCTTGTTATTGTTCCGTCACAGTTGAACTCTGCAATTAAGTCACCTCTTCACATTTCGTGCTACTTAGGACAAAAAGAAGAACCTTGGATACTTCTACAAACGTTTACAATCTGTAATACTTGACAGGTGATAACAAAACCAAC
Organism: Stictonetta naevosa; assembly: GCA_011074415.1. Lineage (NCBI taxonomy): Eukaryota > Metazoa > Chordata > Aves > Anseriformes > Anatidae > Stictonetta > Stictonetta naevosa. Next base: position 27,486,599 of record CM021699.1, read on the forward strand.
TGTTATTAAATAAATTTCAGAGTCAGTTAAAAACGTCAACACCTTCCCTCCATTTGTCATAGTTAAGCTACTAGTGAATATTGCTTAGGTGAGTTCTTGAAAGACATAGTACAAATTTCCCTACTAGAGTCACTTTCTGATATAGGCATCACCTGGAAAGGGTGTTTTGAGCCCTAATGAAAATGTGTATGTGCTCATGTACGTGCATACAAGAGGAATTATTATTATTATTATTATTTATAAGTGGTTTTGGTCAAGAAAAAACATACTTGCAGCTTCTCTGGTCCTCTGGCTGCCAAACATTCTGTGTGTTTAACAGCCTTAGTGACACTAGAGCAATTACATCTCCGGTTCCAAGGAAATTCAGCAAGGGAGCTTAAGTCAAGAGGAAACCACGTGCATTCTGTTATATCCTACCTCACTTTCACTCACATTTTGCTGAAATGAAGACATTCTTGTAAGCCATTTGGTTTTGAGAAATGTGCAAAATTAATCAAGCTTTTGAGATTCATTTCCTAAGAAAATAAGACTTGGTGAACACATTCTGTGTATTTTTGAGCATCTGCCTGTCTAGCAGTTTCCCACAATACATTTGGGACATTTTCATCACTTCAGATAAAATTTGCAGTGTAGAGGCCTCCAAAATATTTACTACTCATGCATTTCAAGAATACAGAGTAAGTTTCGAGACAGTAGAGGACACTTTACTAGCTTTACTGGAGTTTTGCAAAGGAAATATGCATCATCAGGCCAACTCTTTTTGAGCCTTAAAGAATCCATATGGAAGAGAGATATTGTTAATATCCTTGTTGTTGAACAGTCTTTAGTTAAAGTTCAGCATTTTTAGAGAAGAGAGAGTCTGCTGTTGCAGTGGTCTGAGTTGTATGGTTCTCTGGTGTCTAATAAGGGGCAACCTCATTCTATGATCCCAATACAATTCAGTTAGAGTTGCTCAGTCTGGCACACACATCCTTGGGAAGCCAGAGTTTGCATTGGTTCCACAGAAAAATGTATTCCAGACAGCTCAGAGAGGTAAATGCTGATGAGGATCCAGACTTTGAAAACCATTCAGAGAACCTGGATGCCCTGTTCTGATTCATTTCAATTGGCCCTGAAAGTCCACGTTCCTGAGTTTTTAAAAAAATCTAGCACTAAATAATAACATAATTCTGTAACTACACTGAAGTTATAGTGAAGGCTGCTGTTTCTGCAGTCACACTGCACAAATAGGAGCACTATCTAATAATGTAGTTAACAAAATAAGAGAGTTTCTACCCAAAGTTTACAGGCACGACTATTACATTGTATCTAATCTCTAGACATTGCCTGATCTGGCATCACGCCACTTGCAACTTGAACTGAAAAGCTTTCATTCTGGGGACATACGGAGAATGGAGCAAAAGCAGTAAAGGCTTAAAATTACACCTACCAATTAGCCTAAGTCTCTTGTGCTGCTGAAGATGGAATTTTTTCTTCTAGGATGATGTTTACCTTCAATGCTAAGGTCAGTCTCATTTGTATATATCCTGAAGCCTGGGGTCCAATTTCTAATCTCTGAAAGCTGATTATAGTGACTGAATTAACTCAGTCATATTGTGAATTCAATAGGCATGCTTGATTTACTCATTCATTTAAAAATATGTTACTTTGGGCAAATACCTACACAAAATACATCATTTCAAAATTAAAATGTCACATTTCAGAAACACTAAAAATAAATATTCTGAATGTTTCATTTTATACCTTTCCTAAAGTAGTCTCATGAAAGCAGAACCAGCACAAAAATAGGTTTGGTCAACATGGACTAATACATATCAGTGATAAAACTTCTGGCTAAATGGAAAAGTTACTTAGCTCTAGCCAGAACTCATGAGTGGCCCATTGTAAGCTTAATAACCATAGCCAGATCTCTTTGAGAAGTATGATTTTTACCTGTGAAAATAACTGTACTTGCATTATTCAACCTTCAATGACTATAAATCACAGGCTTTAACTGCCTGATTTGTTGTGACAAAAAAATGCTTAGCTACCTGTTGGTTTTCGAATATGCCCAACATTTAAATGTGTAGACAGTTATTTGTAAGCATAATAAAATGAAATAAAATAAACAAATTGAAAAGAAAATATCTATTTAGAAAATCTATGTGTAGACATTTGGCAAACAGAGAGACCTAGGTAGCACCAATATGGTTGTGTATCTGCATGTACATGAGCTACATGCAGTGTCCCTTTTCTTCAAGGGGAAGACACTTTACTTGAATTGCCTGAACCATCTGATCAGAAGCTGTGTGGGGGGAGTAAGAGAAGCTCTGATGCAGTGGAGCAGTTAGCTGGTGGCTCCTGGCCAGAGAACAATGTAATAAATTTCCCAGGCATGGAGGTGCATTGCACCAACTAGATCAGACTAGTTTTCTAGAGCTATCCAGTGCAGCCACATCTGTGGAGGGCAGTGACAATGGGCACAGGATGTGCAGGGTACCATTTTCAAATGAACTAACTAGAAATGGCTTGGTTTGTTCTTGTTTTTGTTTTTTCCCCCAGACCATTTGCAGGTCCATTTATTTTCTTCTGTTCATTTAATGTACCCTAGCATTTACCTTTACCTCCTGCTTTTAATCTGGTGTGCCAGTCTCCATCAGATTCAATCCAAAAACTCATGAGTCAGCTAAGCTGAGCCCCTTTTCTATTTTTAGCCATCCAGTTCATTTATTTATCTGGTTCTTTAGAGCAATCCTGCATTTTTCTTCATCAGCACAGTAGAGAAGTTATCAGTTATTCTGTCTCTTACTCATTTTGAACACATAGGGAAGCTGCAAATGTATGAAGGAGCAACCTTCTCAGAGATACTGCCTATCGTGTGAGACAGTTGTCCATCAACAGTCCCTGTTGCTTTCTGTGTCTACAAGTCAAGATCCATTCTCATCATTTGAATCCAAATTCCCCATACTCTGAGCCATAACAGCAACTCCAAGGGTAGCTCTTTATCCCTGGGTTATTCTAATTCTTATAAAAACCTTCATATACTCTTATTTCCTTCCACATCAAAGAAAAAGGAGGATAATTAAAATTGGGATCCTTTCCTTAATCTGAGCTTGTTGCCTTTTTTTTTCTTTTCTTTTTTTTTTTTTTTTTTGTTTCTCTCCCCTAAAGACAAACTCTGTCCAATATCTCCTAGGCAGTATTCTTTATTTGCTATAAATAAAGAACATATACTGCATTTAGCCTTTTATTTAGAATGTACACTTAAAGAGTCACTGTTAGGAAAAAAAAGGCATACATACAAAAAGATCTTTTTCTGATGTTTCTAATAAATGTAATTGGGTGCAGTAAATTACATGTGAAGATTTGGAGATGCTATGAAATATGGTCAAGACAAATTGAAGGATGTCAGGTAAAGTCCACACTCAAAAGCTATGGAATTCATTTTTGATAAATGCCACAAGTTAGGATTACTAAGTATGTTAGCAAGAGCATTCAGTAGCAGAAGCCTGCTGATTCAGGGAATACACCCCAGTGGTTTGCAGTTGTGATTGGCTCACAGTTTGGTAAGAAACTGGCAGATGTCTGAGAAGGAAACAAGACCCCTGCTGTCTAATTACGTGATTCAACATGGCCTGAAAAGCCTCCAGATTCTTTCTTCAGTCTGGCAATCACTTTATTGTATTTTCTTGATTTTCACTTTGGATGGAACTAGACTTGTCAGTTAAACCATCTCTTTTTAGTCTACTCACTGATTCCCATGCAGGAGGATAATTAATTGTTCCTTTGGAGGGCTTTACATTCCCATTATCTCTAGCATGCTAAGGGTAGGTTCTTAAACTTGTAGACTTTAAAGTTGTTGCATCTGCTTCTGTCATTGTATTTCCAAATCGCTGTGTCACTGGACAGGGAAGAGAAAGGAGGTCTAGATTTTTGTCAGTAATACTTGTTCTTTCATGTCAAAATCTCATTGCACTTTACAGAAGAGACCTTTACTACCTCGTTTTTGCTGATGAGTAAGGAGGAGGCACAATCTGGCTCAAGCATCTCTCCCAAGATTACTTGCCAAGTCCTTCCTGGAAAACCCAGCTCTACTTCCTTTCAGACCTTCTTCTTGCACAGTGATGTTTCCATGTATAAGACGTGTCATTGTACATTTTGTTAACACAAATCTGGTGTCATAGATAGTGTTGTCCCAATTGCATTGGAAAGATGGGCAGTGGGGCCTACATATCCAGGGAAGAAATTTAAATGATAAGATTCACTTATGTCTTCTTTCTTCCCTGACAGATAAAGATAATTCTATTTATTGATTTCTACAATCAGTTGTTTCCAAGGTGCCTGGAAACTGTGTGTGTAAAGGGTGTTAACATGGAAGTCATGTCAGAAAAAGAGAGACTGCAGATAAGAAATAGCTTTTGCAGTCCTTTCACTGGCTAGTCACTGGTTCAACATCATCCACTGAATGGGAGCCAGAAGCCATGGATGCCTGTGCAATGCTGAAGTGACTCCAATACCCAGCACCCCCTCTACTGCCCCAAATACCAGTAGCACATAAGCGTGTGGAAGTAATGCTGCCTGCTTTCCTGATATTTCTTCTATTTTGGTGACTTAACCATAGCTAAGAGTCTCAACTTCCACCAGTGACAAGTAAATAAATAGTAGAGTACATTTCTAACTCTCTTGACCAGTGTGAATGGGTACACTGGGAAACAGCACCATGAAAGCAAAGAGATTTAAACAAAAAGCACGCCTAATATATTACTTAATAAATAAAAATAACACAAGCATATCATGACATTTCAGTCATATTGATGAGACCTGGCTGAAGGCTTAGAATGTAAAACCATAGAAAGTACTACTAATTTTCTGTCAAACGCTGGCTGGTCTGCAGAGACCATTTCCTGGGAAAGGTTGGAAGTCTGCCAGCTGAGGCTAAAGGAAGGTGAGTGGAAAGCGAGATCAGAATAGATGTTTTTTTGCCACTCGTGCTGTGTTTATTTATGAGGAAACAAAAGCCTTCGATCCCCAGGGCTTTCCACACAACACCTTTCACTGGCACTAAGGCAACAAAAAATAAAAAGTAAAATAAAATAAAAAACCCAAGTCTCTTAAAATTAAAATGAAGTGAAAGCATGTGATAAAATAAAACATACAAGCCCCAAATATTTCAAATATATATTCTGCTTCACTTTGCAGTTTCTGCTTACCAACTACTCACAGAATGACAGTCTTATCAGATAAGAGCGGCCAGCTGCTACATGCTGCATTTAAATTTATATTGCAAACAACAGGCTCCATTACCCAAGGATTTTCTCGTTGCATTCCTAATATTGTCTTTCTGCATGCTTTATTGTTCCTCATTTCCTTACATGGTCTTTGCTTTCTAGTGTGTGCCAATACATCCTGGCATTTACTTCAAACATTTTTTTTTCATTTTTTTCCTTTTTCTTTTTTTTTTTTTTCTTAATGTGCCTTTAAATATCCTTCTTTATGCCTCAAAACACTCAGCTTCTCAGACGCCATCTCAAAAGCTGCTGTTTCATACACTCTTGGCTGTTCCCTTCTCCCTTACTGCTGCTACCCCTGTTCCTTCATCCCCTAATCATTTGATCACTGTGGTTCTTTGATGTGTGAGTCTTCCAGTTCAGGCCCAATTTAATTATGTTTTTTAGAAGACTGACCTCTGTGGTCCCAATTTGTTCAAGACATTTCCTTCATTGATCTGGGGCCAGATCCCTGTACTCCCTGTTCTAAACTAGATTCCTGATATTAGAAGCAGCCAGGTACTAGCTCTGAAGGTCATTTTGCATATATCAGCAGTTAATTGCACTGATTTATTTGTGGTGGATACATTACACTCTTCCTTGCCATGAGGTCTAGACATATTAACAGAAAATCAAGGGGAAACAATTAGAGGGATTTCCATACTACAACAGGAGCACTTGCTTCACCATTCATAAGCATCCTCAAAGAATAGATCACATTTTACAGAAATTACAAGACACCCTAAAGATCTGTATATTTAATTTCTCTTGGGCTATTATGAAAACAAAGTCCAATGCTATGGGCATTTTCTTTCTTAAATTCTGCTCCTATCATCTACCATTCTGGAAATAACCAGCAAGATGTTTCAATTTTGATGTGGAAAGGCGAACGTGTGGTTTCAAGAAAGATCAAGAGGCCTGTAGAACATTTGCAAAGCAAAATATGCTGTGTTGATGACACACAGAGTAGATAGAAGATAGCTCTGTTTATAAATTACCAGCCTGACATACATGATAAACTCCCCTATATAAGCAAGCAGGCAGCAGAACTCTTCAGTAGGTCAGTACAAGCTTCCCATCTTCAGCAGAAAAAGTCAAGGGAAACTGAAATACAACTTTTTTTAACCCAGGAAGGGAAAACTGCAATATTGCAGCCAAGAAAGGGGAAAAATATGTCCATGGTTATTGCTCTTTCCACAGGGTCTGCAGCTAGTGTAGATCCAGGAGGATGCAGAGCTCAGTGACAAGAGCACAGAAACGGCTTGGTGCCAGTGAGCCGTGCATGTTCAGTGAGCACGTGTGGCAAAGGTCTCTTTGAATTAGTTTGAGCTAATTAAATACAGCTCTGTGCTTGACAGGATCTGCAGATGCCTCAATCCATTTTGTCCAGTTCTACTCAAGGATGATGGTGAATCTAAGTAGACCGGCATGAACACATTATCCTTGCCTGTTGCCAAAAGCTAACATCTGAATAAGATCAGCACAACCAGCATGCCTGACCCTGGCTGAAAAGGGTCAAGGAAACTGAGACCTCTGGATAAAACTGGAGCTGCTTCATGACATGCTTTTGGTGTTTTTTCCCCCCAAATGGAAAGTTAATCTGGGATAGTTTATCTGCTACCATGAGAGAAGAGATGCTAGCTTCCTGGACTTTAATGAGAGGGGCTGAATCCAGACAGATCTCAATATTCCATCTTCTTTCACAATGATCACTCTTAGACGTTGTCTTTCATGTTGATGGAATGTTTTTTGCTTGTGTTGAGGTTTTAAAAACAGGAGAAAATTACTTTTACCTCCCTTATGCTACTTAAGACCTCATGGTATGAGAAATCACAAAAATCATATAAACGAAGAGATAGAGACAATCAGAAAACCGTAATTCACAAATAAATAAATACAGAATAACACTTGAATTATTTAGCATACTGTCCCACAGCTCCCACTGATGTTTAATGATCCAAGAAGCACATCTCTTACCTTAAGCAAGCAACTCCATAGCCTAACACCTTTTAGTCTCAGAAGTATTTTATAATACCCCATCCCAACCCAGTCTCTTAATGAAAATTATCTCCCCAGCACACACCCAACTCATTTTCCCACTTCTGAGGTCATTTGCAACGATGTCTACAAATGTGTATCCCTGTAATGGTGACATGAAAAGTGAAGAAGAAGTGGGGAAGTATCTTTCCTTCTGGGAATGTCCTGCTTTTTCTCCTGACTGATATTTCACCACTCAGCCATGTCATTTGGCTCATGGAGGATGTTACTCATCTGTCCCCTCCTTTTTCTGGACTAAGTCCTGAAGTCTCCATTCACAGATTCCGTGTGAGGTTTGCATGAGTAAAATGTGAGTAAGGATTTAAAGGCATGGGTCTGGGTCTCTGAGTCACAGATTTCTTGAAAAAGTCACACACACACACACACACACACAAAAAAAGCAAAACCCACTGTTGAAGATACACCACCACGCTAGCATGGAAACTATGTACTCAGCTCTGGTGTGGCCACACCTCGAGTACTGCGTTTAGTTTTGGGCTCCTCAGTACAAGAAGGACATCGAGGCCCTGGAGAATGTCCAGAGAAGGACTACGAAGCTGGTGAAGGGCCTGGGACACAAGTCCTATGAGGAACAGCTGAGGGAACTGGGGTTGTTTAGTCTGTAGAAGAGGAGGCTCAGGGGAGACCTTGAGGGAGACCTACAACTACCTGAAAGGAAGGTGTGGGGAGCTGGGGAGCCTCTTCTCACAGGTAACTAGTGATAGGACTAGAGGAAATGGCCTCAAGTTGCGCCATGGGAAGTTTAGGTTGGAAATTAGGAGACATTTCTTCTCAGAAAGAGTAGCTAGGCATTGGAACAGATTGCCCAAGGAGGTGGTGGAGTCACCATCCCTGGGGGTGTTCAAGGAAAGGTTGGACCTGATGCTTAGGGACATGGTTTAGTGGGAGACATTAGTGGTAGGGAAATGGCTGGACCATATGATCCTGGAGCTCTTTTCCAACCTTAGTGATTCTATGATTCTACGTCAAACTAACATCTCAGTTCTCTGAATACAGAGGGACATGGTGGCGCTTGCTGACAATGATAATAGGAACGGTGAATATATCATCTGTGACAGGTCCTCTGCAGGGTGTTACTACTGGGACATCAGGGAGTATTTGATACTTACTTGCTCAAAGAATCATCAGACATGTCTGAGCTGGCCAAAGAGTACTAAATGATCACAACAGGGAAACCTGTCCTGAAGGTTATTCTTGATTTCATACAAATAATCTTTGCTTTCTCTCTTTTAAATAACTTGTTTTCTCTTGGGTCTTGATATGCACTGGAGTATACTCATGTGCTCTTTCTTATTCATCAGTAGTAAGGATTTCACTGTGGGTGTTCTAGATGCCAAGGAGTCTCTCATTTCCTTTGGTAACAGCAAACAATTTCTAAATTGGAGCAAATAAAAATGAAACAAAATGCAGACAACTGAGCAAAGGGTAAGGCCAATAATTTAGCTTGTAAGCTCTGTGTGGCTGCTATCGTCCTCGGCTTTATTTTCTCCAACAACTGAATAGGCAAATTGTGCTGCCCAATAGGCTGTATGGGACAAATATACCCGTGTATATTATATGTATATGTATGTGTATATCTAATATACACATACACATGAAATATACACAGGAAAGGCTGAGAGAGTTGGGACCATTCATCCTGGAGAAGAAAAGGCTCAAGGGGATCTTATACATGTATATAAACACCTAGTTGGGGGAAATAAAGAAGATGGTGCCAGTTTCTTCTCAGTGATATCCAGTGACAGGACTAAAGGAAATGGACACAAATTGAAATACAGGGAATTTCATTTAAATGCATGAAATACTTTTTACCTTAAGAGCAGTTGAACTTCTGCACAGACTGCCCAGGGAGGTTGAGAAGTCTCCATCCTGGGAGATGTTCAAAACATGACTGAACATAGTTATGGTCAACCTGTCCTTGCTGACTCTGTTTTGAGAAGGCACATCATATGAATGATTTCCAGAGCTGCCTTCCAACCTTAACTATTCTTTGATTCTGCAATGTAAACTAGTTGCATATTTTTATATCACGAATTTAAAAGGCAGTCCTGATCCTAGTGCATAGCCAGAACAGCTTCTGCCCTTGTGCTGTCTGCAATATTACCTCTTTCACACACATCTTTAAACACAGTGGAGATGAGTAACTAGACTAGTGGATTCTATGATGATGTACTATATTCATAAGGAAATTCATTTCTAGTGAAGATGATCCTATCAAACCGGAATTTATTATAACAAGTACCTCTCTCCAGAACATAAACTAACAATTTCCCCCATCTGTCACACTTTGTAGCCCTGGCTCAGGTGTTAGGCAGAGCCAAGAAGAGTCATCTTTCATGGATCAATATTCCAGACACAAAGGGGAGGTCAGATTGCACTGGCTGGTAAATTATGGTAAAGCTATTGCTAGAAATCAATCCTTTGTCAAAATGACAGAGAATGATTACAACCAAATGATGGCCAGGGCAGCAAGGGTCCTAGAGGCCCTCTTTTGAGCTCATTGCCCACTTTGGAAATCAATTTAAATTGCCTTTTTTTTTTTTTCTTCAACTTTTTTTTTTTTTTTTAATTTAGGACAATTGTGGTAGCAAGTGAAGTCATCATCTCACTTTTTCCTAAGCCTGTCAAAGGAGTGGGGGTGCAGTGGGGTGAGGAATGGAGATTTGTGCTCACCCCTGGAAGGAGGAAACATGAGACCAATGATAAAATAGGCTTTAGAAGACAAATGAACAGTAGGCAATTCAGTCTCTCTGCCTTATCCCAGATTCCTGTCTTTCCTGGCTTGATGGTTCAGTGCATTTGGTTCATTGCAAAAGTGCCTTTTGCCTGAACATGGAAATTGTCACTGGCAAAAGCTGAAGAGTAAAGACCTCAAATAGCACGTATAAATAACTTTCCAGAAACAAAGCAAAACAAAACAAAACAATCAAAAAAAGAACTCCAAAATTGGGAGGGGGGAAAAAAAAAAAAAAAAAAAAAAAAAAAAGCTCCATGTCCAGAGATCTTAATGTATGTCTGGCACGACATAAAGAGCCACAGAATGCAGGGATGACACAAGCATGTTCAGAAAACAGTGTGAACCTAACCAGATATATGGAAATATCTCCCTGAAGTTTCATATCTCACATTTCACCACAGCTGAAGAACAAAGGCAGGCAGTGCAATGCAATAGTTTAGATGAGAGCCACAGGGAAACCTGTAAGCAGAAGGGAACACCTTGCATCAATGATGGAGCTTACAGGAGCATCTGTAAACTGTGTCACCACTCTCCCGTGCATGAGGCCCTGAGAACAAAACAAGCTTTGTGACTACCTGTGGAATTGACTATTTCATTGCTGAAGTGACATATAAGCCCAAAGTATTTACAGCATATTATACAAGACTTGCTAGTTTTCCTGTAGGCTTTATTTCTTTATTTACACACTCACAATAGTAATTGTTAGAAATTATACTACTTTAAGAATGTATTTATTTCACAAGCTTCCTGACATCTGATATTAGGAATCTTAGAGTGATGAGGTGTGCATTTTGCTTTTCATAACCATGCTTTTGTGATTTTTCCATGGGTCTGTAAATTGGAAGAGAGGCTAGAGATAGGGCTGCTAGCAGTGGCATGGCTGCATGCCTGCATCTTCACCTCACCATCACATTCTACCCTGGCTGCTGAAAACTGCAGTAGGAGCACATTGCACTAAGGAGACAGCACATTGTTGGTACATTGTCTTATAAATGGTTTACAGGGTAAAATTTCACAGATGGATCCAGGCATGTTTTAGCAGAACTATTTTTTTTTCCCCAGAGGACAGATTGCAATAAAAAATATATATATATATAATAATTATAACAAAGAAATATATATATAGCAATGACTGTCTACGAATAGTAGAAAAAAATGACTTAGAGATGAAAAAGAATTGTTTATCAAATTTCAGTGGTATATAAATCATCAAAATTTAGTGTGTATAAAACAGCTAAAGATGAAAAGGAAGAAAGGTGGTGTCATGCACAGGGACTTCTTTTCACAACTCTGCCACAGACTACTGGTGTTTGTCCTTTGGAAAGTCTCCTAATATTCTTCTGTGCAAGCTCTCTGTACTTATGAAAACAAAGAATTTCACCCTTCATTGTTTCTTTGTCCTGTCAACATATTTGAAAGCAGTTTGGTCTGAAAATATTTCTTTCTATGCATTCACATAGTCTGTGCAAAGTATAATCCAAATTGATTTGGGGGGCTTTCAGCACTGCCACAATTAAGTCATTATACTAACACAAAAAGTGCCTTATAAATGTTAAATTTCATATTCTACTTAATATAATTATATTATACACCTACTACTATAATGTATAATATATTAACATTTTGAAAGGATAACTTAATCTGAATACCAGCAGCTTCATTAAAGGCAAAAGCTACTATTAAATAAATAAATAAATAAATAAAATAAAATAAAATAAATAAATAAAAAAAAAAGCTTGTAGTGGTTAGGAACTACAGACTAGTTTCAAAAGGCAGCTAAGGCTTCAATTGTCATCAACCACCTTTGGGAATCTCACATTTGGGGAACTAAGTCATTTATGATATTTTTATTTAGCAATGTAAGACAGTTACACCTCTTCTGAAATTTTGATCCAAGGTGTCTTGACTGTGAAACGATCTCCCAGAAAAGTAATGTGAATCACATTGCTTTTTTTTTGCATTTTTAAATGTGCTGGGGAAACACACTTACACTTCATTAGAAGGATAATCCTAGAGTTAACAGTGACCCCATGTTAACAGAAGGACAGACCACTAAGAACTAATAGGTCTTCTTCTGATCTCTCTTTTCAGTAAGTCTTTTGTAGATCATTGTTTGTTTGTTTGTTTGTTTGTTTGTTTTTTCCTAATGGCAAAACTAATAGAAGAAACCTTTCTTCAGTGCACTCTAATGCTCATTCTATTAATTCTCTGGAGAATAAATCTCCTTTATTAATATACCCTACACTCTCACACACATATCAAATAATATGTCAAATGATAAGAAAGGAAAGCAAAGAACTTTGGTGACATTTGTTGACATTTCCAACACAGAGGAAACAAACAAGTTACACTGTTGTTGAATGTTAAAAAGGCTGTGGAGAGTGAGTTTCCCCTCATCAATAAGGCCCTCTGGGTATTTTTAACACAGCCTGATACTGTGTTCCCTAGCAGGAGGTATTCCTGCAACACTAGGAGACAGGGGTGGCTCCTTGCAGCAATTCGGAGACCTCAATGAAAAGGTTATCAGATCTTTTATTTTAATTTACATGTTTAAATAATCAAGGTCACTTTTAAAAGGGAATAATCAAGATACTCATCCTGCATCTTAACAAAATATCAGCTACAAACAGAAATTAAAATCAAAATACAAACACTTTTATTTTTAATTTTTTAAGAAGGTTCTTTTTTTTTTTTTTTCCTGAAATCATGTTAAGATCCCTTTAGAGGCTGCAACTGAGAAACATCAAAAACCTTAATGTGGCCTGAGGGTGGCTCACTACAAAGCCATGTGCTAATAATACCTTACATTTATAGCTCTTTTCATCCAGAAGAAGTGGATCCCCAGGCAATGCAGATACTGTGTATGCAGGAATAACAATTTTGAGCCCCCTTACTGACATGTGGCTGTTCCTGTGGGGAAATATGTGGCCTCAACTCCCATCCCCAGAAACACCCCTTATCTTTGGAGCTTGAGGAGCTCCCTCTGTTATTGAAACTGCATGGAAAATCAAATCAAATCAAAACAAAACAAGCAAACAAACAAGCAAACAGTATAGCAAAAGGCAAGCAGATAAGCTGGAATTTGCTAGAAAATGGAAGCTGTCAGCCCTACCCTTGCAGAAGGTGCCTTAGGATCACTTGAGATGCTCCACAGAGCCAGGCTGCTGCGGGAGGTGTCTTGTAGCACTTTGGAGGCTCTGGCTCAGCCTTGGTGCTTGCAGGGCTCCCAGCTGCCAGCCCAGCACAGACTCCCACTCCCTGCAAGGCTTCCCATATGCAGAGGAGCAAGTCCCTAACCTGATCTGATCAGTAATCTCAAGACCCGAAGAACCACAGCACAAGCCTCATAATTCATGTGGGAAACCAAAGCAGCTTTTCCTAATACTGAAGAAGAAGCTCGTGCTTCCATTACTTTACCTTTACAGAGCACCAGCTCATCAGGCAGGAAATGCTGATGTGATGAAATCTAAGAATAAAACACCAGGATTACTCTGAAAGCATTTTTACCACCTGATAACTTTTGATTATACAAGAACTTAATGCTTGGTATTTTACAGGTAAATATCTATTTTGTTGTACATGTTCAACAACAACAACAACAATCTAATGCAGTTCCAGTAAAAGAGAAACATATTTTCTGTCTGTAAGAACCTGTCCTTATATCTATGTCCAGATTCTTAACTACTCCTCAATGATGCACATCCATCACTAAACTGAAAGTCAACAAAGCAATGCTGAGTTACACCTGATATGTCTATTACAACAGGAATAAAATAATGATTAATAATGATCACATCTCACTTTATTTAGTGGCAGTAATCATAGAATATCTCAATGTATTTATATATATATATCAATGTACAGGGAATTGCACCCACTATCATGTATACACATGGAAGAATCAGATCTGTTATCTTGCCCTTCTATTTTATATTTCTCAGGTCCAGGATCAAATACTGATTTAATGCTGCTCTACCACCTGCACTTTCATGCTATAATTTTTCAGGTGTTTCTCTATTCTAGAAATCCATATGTTTAAGATCACAGAAGCAATGTTCTTTTTTAGCCTTTCTGAAAATAATACTACCACCACTGATACTGTTTTTATTTCTCTTCTTCCTCGTTCATCACTATACTATGGCTCATGCAAGTGTTTGAATTGCTCATTTTTAGTTTAATAAACACTTCCCACAACCCATAGCTTTATACTCTGGATTCTGGAAAAAAAAAAAAAAAAAAAAAAAAAAAAGAGAGAATTTAAACTGCATTAAAAATTGTCAATCATATTTTCCTGTCATTTTTCAGAGTAAGCTGGAATGCTGGCACGCATTCTATAGCTCTAATGTCATTTACATTTTTAATAAAGTAGCTTATTTATTGAAGTATACTCTTCCCCTCACTCGTGGATTATGTCTAGTTGTATGAATCCAGTGTATGCCAGATTTCACAGATGCTCATTCATTTTCATTCTGTTCTTTCCCACTTTTCAGTCCATTTGCCTCAACATGCATAGATCTCTGCCCTCTGACACAGCACAGCATAATTCCATCCGAAATTCAGACTGATGCAAGGGCCAAAGAAACTTTCATCTAAGGAAGGTAACCAACTCACAGCTGGGTGATATGGAAAAATAGGGCATGACTGTCACTCACCATTAATGCTATTTACCACCGTTTCTATCACCGCACAGCAGAATCCCTTGCAAAGCCTCTCTCTTAAGTGGGGCCAGTTTAAGTCCGTTGCTTTCTGCGAGCACTTGACAAAATGCACCCAAGAGACAAGCCGCTTCCAGATTTGGTTTCTACATTTACTTTGATCAATTCTATTTGATAAGGGCTTTCAAATCCACAATCCACCTAGCATGAAAGTACATCATCTCGGATATGACATTATAGCTTTTAAAAGAAAGGAGGACATGGTACATGCAGAGGTGTAAGCTGTAACCGAGTCCTCTTAAGCTTGCAGTCATCATAAGAGCTTTTCTGTTTAACTTCAGGGTCTGGCAGTAGTCTCTACTCCATGCTGACCCTGGTGAGGGCAGAAGAACAGGAGAAGCACCTTGTTCCCTCCCCAGAAAGACTGGATGTTATCACTGGGTATTAGAGCACTAAGACTGACACTGTTCCATGTTATCTCTGTGTCTGCCAGAAGACACAGACACCAACCCTGCAGTGTCTCCCAGTAGCTGCAATCTCCCTTTCTCCCTAGTATCCAGGGCCTGCCTGCCTAAAGCACATCACCTCCGTAATTTCCTGATTTTGCAAACCATTTCTTCGTTGCTTTTGTGAGGGATATGCAGCTGTATTTCATTTTGTTCTCTTCTGCTATGAGTATTCATTTGGACTAACTGATATATTGCAAACTCTCAGAAGTTAATATTTGTGTTGTGGTTTCAGATTACAAAACGCTATGCAGACCTTTGTTCAAGTCTTTATTATTATTAGTTCTTTATTTTATGGGTTTTCACCTTTTTTAAGGTTTGGCCACTTCAGTTCCTGCCACTTTAAATATAAAATAGGTATTTAAAGTGAAGAACCATGATGCTTTTAATGAAATTAATATTTTTCTTATCAGTTTTCAGTAGTTCACTGAAAGTTCACAATGGATTTCCATTCCATTTTACTCCAAGTCAAACTTTTTGCTAGTTTTTTTTTTTCAGTGCAGAAAACAGAGAGCACCTCTAATGCAGAAGGAAGACAAATTCATATTCAGAATGAAAATATTCTCCTGTCTTTCCCCCTGCTCATTTACTGAAAGCAATTTCATATCTAGAAACAAAGCAATCGGTTTTATTTTTATCACCAGGTGAATCTTCAGTTGGCTTCAATCTATGTAACTCCATCTGACTCTTGGAACTTGCATAAGGAAGTCAGGTTGAGAGTATGATATTATAAGGTCGTTCTCAGTGGTTAGTGGAGTGAGATGGGCTTTTCATCATCCCTCAAACCTGAATTATCATCTAGAGGTGTTTAAGTCCAGCCTTTTACAACAGATGTAGGCTCAAGTCTCTAGTAAGACAGGACGAATCCAGACCTGAATATTTTGTCCTAGGAAGGGGAAATAAAAGGCAAGAATGAATTTCCCCAGTACATGCATTTTTTTAAATTTTATTATTACAGCAGCAACACTAATATTGACTTTCTAAGTACCCCACCTTCTATATTAAAAAATTTGCAACTCCATGTGCCATTTTTCATTGAAGAAGTGGAAATGAATTTGATGGGTTTATACAATCGCACACAACTTTCCTAGAAGTGGCTTTCTGCTTCAGAGAGCTTAGGAAACACAGTGAGTAGCTGCAGGACAGAGTCTTCTAATATAAAAATAGGCTTTCTGGAAGTTCATTGTGTGGCTCCCAGAATGTCACTGCTTGACCTTGAGAAAAGAAGCAGGAGATGTGTTTGACTTAAGTATTAACAGATAGGAACTGGCCAGTCAAACCTTCAAGTGTCCATTGAAAAGCAACAGAAATTCAACATAAAAGGAAACTTCTGACCTTTATATTTAAGTCTCCTGAAGTTGCTAGGGAAAAGAACTATGGCCCCTTTATAATGCTAGTCAACAGTACTGTCCACTTCAAATGCAAAGGGATCATCTGTCCCATACTGGCACATAAAAAAATAGAAAAAGTCAAAATCCTTCATAAATGACTACTCTCCTCAAGAGGATGAGAAAATGTCAGCCAGCTGCCCCGAAGTACAATCTTTATCCATTAGAATAAATGTTAGTAAATTATCGCTTAGGTCAGTATGGGATGAGACACACACTCTACTCCAGCAACGAGGTTTTAATCTTTGGGCTAGATTCATTCAAATGGCACTGGAGGTCTCAAATTACCTGTTTCACTGATCTTCAGAAAGCCATATGCTTTACGAAGGGATCACATTCCAGGGACATACCAGCAAGAAGCACATCAATTTTTCTGTAGCAAATGTTTTGCTAGGCAAAACTTGGAAATCTGAACAGCACTTCAAAAAAGCTTTGGGAATTGTTGACTCAATAAATTTCCTGCTCATTTTGGGTATTCTTCACTTGTAGCCACACCAAAGTTTTGAGGTTGCAGATACAGGAGCAGGGATTGCAGGTGGCTTCTTTGGTTGAACATGAAGAATACAAAGAATTGACTATGTTTGTTCATAAACAGGAGAAATTTGGATCATGAGCTAACTTTGTCTTGGAAGACTCTATCAAGGTTGCTTTCAGCTGGCAACATTGCAAGAGAAAATACCAACTCCCTGATCGCCTCCCTACATATTCTGACACTGCATCTGGGCAATCCAAAGAAAACTTGTGTTGAAATGAACTATTCGGGTCCAAATAAGTGGTCTGGTAGCCTGTTAATGTGATGCAGTACAAAAATTCTGAATTCTAAGGTTTGGATTCAATTCATTACCCACAGGATGTGAGAGGCCAGGAGAGCTCTAATGACTACACTCAACAAGCCACAGGAAGTGAAAGAGATTTCATTTTCAGTTTTTCCTCATGATGCTGCTTTTCACAAGATGACTTTTCTCCTCTCCCAACAGCATTTTAGAAACATAGTTTTGTGCAGCATACTGAAGTAAATACATGTCAAAGGTTGATTTCCAGTACAACCATAAGCCAGAGCTCTTTAAAACACATGCAGAATTTTAGAGAGAACAAGACTGGTGTCTGATTGGTACTTTATGTTAGACAAAAACAAGATCTCAAAAACAAAACCTTATTCCTTAGTTTGCTTACAGATATGTCACTCAGCTTAAAAAAAAAAAAAAAAAAAAAAGACAGATTGTACTAATTTTGCCCCACACAGCTCAATTTGAGCTGTAAGACCCAGGAGCTCAACATGCTGCTCCCCAGTGAGTTTAAGATCTCTAGTACATTCTAAGGGACGGTCCTGGACATTAAGTCAGGTGAACAGAACCATCATTTGCTATTTAATTTCAGTGTAGTGCTGTCAACACCTTATAGAAATGATGGCTGAACTGGTGGATTTATTTTGGAAAAGCTGACAGTTTATGCTATTTTGATGAGACCTTTATACTACAACTTGGCATTAAATCCTTCTTTAAAGTACTTAAGGAAAAAGCAAAGAGGAAAATATATATGCTCACTCTTCCACCCTTCTTCAGTTTGTTTCCTGTCGTTATAATGGAGCTGCACCTGCAGCAATCAGGTGGAAAAAGACTATTCATCAAGCTATACATTGTTTTATTTTTTTTATTTTATTTTTTTTCTGAAGCTAAAGTAAGTCCAACTATTGTTTCTAACTGTGAGCAAAAAAAAGTTACTATATTTCCAAAACAAAACTTCTCCAATAAATTTGGTGAATCCGCAAGTGATGAGCTGGTTGCCTGCTAGAAATACATAGCTCACCCCAAATCCTGGTAAAACAAGCCAGTTGTATTACAGTTTTTTTCTAGTTGTCTCAGCCAGTGTTTCCACTTAAAACTGCAATATTTTCTCAGGATTGATGCACCCTCCACCTTTCTGCAAACATACTATATTATGGTGCAGCGTTACTTCTACTGTGGTACTGACTCCTCTCCTTCACCTTTGCTTCTAGCCACTTCAGACAAACAAAACAAGACAGAACAAACAAACAGTAAAAGAATTACAGTCTCTCTTTTTTTTTTTTTTTTTAAATCCATCAATGAAATAAAGGAATATGGCAGCTCTCTACAAGGACTTAAAGAGTAAGGGCAAGAGAACTTGTTAATCAGAGGCCCAAGAAAGTGAACAGAATAAGATGAATTAAAAAATCTATTAAAAGCCTAAAATGGAATTATGAATTGTGGAAATCTTATCAGGAAAAAGGAAGATGTCTGTCATATGTAGCAGATAAAAATAGGTTATCACTGACTAGACAGAAATGGTCCTGCTCTAACAAGGGGTGGAGAAGATGACTGGTAACACATTTTTCAGCTTCTGTGATTTGGCTGCCCAGATACTTGATTAGATTTTGGACATGAGGAATCCCATAAAGCAAGTATTATATTAAATCTCATGCACAGTCAAGTGGATTAAGGACTAAAACTATTCTCAACTCCCCATAAATCAGTGTAGTGGGATTTCTGCTATGATACATAATATATATAATATACATAAATTGTGTGTTTGTTGTTGTTATAATTGTTATTATTCAGAATAATTTGGTGGAGGAAACAGATGAGTTTTGACCATTAACATTAAAGTGGTTTTTTGTTTGTTTGTTTGTTTGTTTGTTTTTTCAGAATTGTATAAACTTTTGTTCTTTATTTTTGCTCTTTCATTTTATGCTCAGCCACCCTCTACTTTTTAGCTCCGAATTCCAACCAGTGGCTTCAGGACTTTTTTAATTTCAGGAAAAGTGAATTCTTAAAATCCCTAGGAATCCCTTAAAATTTGATTTCTCTGAATACCTAAACATTCACTCTCAGCAGGGTATAGACGATCTAAGCTTCCTAATTCAAACAGGAAGGACCAATGTAAAGTAAGGGAACAGAACATTGGTTCATTGGCTGTATGGTTCTAGTGCACCTGAACAACCCTTTGAATTTTAAAGCAAAATTTGAAGCGTGCACTTTGCATAAGGTTAAAAGTTGTTTTTTGTTTTTGTTTTTGTTTTTGTTTTAAGTAAAAAATAAATAATAATAATAATAAAAAAAACAACAGCAGGAAAACAAAAACAAAAACATGAAACTAGTCAGAGACAAGAACTGTCTCTTTTTTTTTTTCTTCTTTTTTTCTTTTTTAATGGCAGGTAAATAGAAATAGCATTGAAAGAAATAGAAAAGGAAATCTATTGCAATATATTAAGTGATATTTATCCATCAACCTATTCAATTTAGATTTTTTAAGTAAATTTGTTGTGTTTCCAATCTAAGATGTGGGACTTATACCCCTAACTCTTTCTGTCCCTTGAAAAGAAGTAAAACAAACAAACAAACAAAAACTAATAAATACTTAGTCTGGAAAGGCAGAAAACAAATTATACTGAGTACATCCCTCATCTTTTTACATTGACTACTAGAGGAAAAATAATAGTGTCTAGTAAAGTACTACATAGTTATGGATGTTATTACTATGTTATTAGACTTGATAAAAAGGACATTTCTGGGCTAGACCACTACAGCCCCTGAGTATCTTATGTATACATGAGGAAATAACTGATGGCAAAAAAACATGCTCAGGGCACTTGGAAACTATTATCTGCAATTACAGAAAGGTCAAGACTTTCAGGAATTAGTTTTTTATTTGTTGGTGTTAGTTGTTTAGTAGAATCTTTGCTTGTTACTTAATGGTATGTAGATACATAACATATGGATTGCATATGAGTTGCAGTTGCTTGAGGGAGACTAGAAGGCATATGATGTGAACATTCACAGTTTGAGGAGCAAATAAGTCTGGCATACCTGATAGGAGGTCATCAGGAAGCTTAGGTTATTGGTCATTCAGGTGACAGCAATCACATCTTCATTCACAGAACTCCATACAAGGTTATTTCATTCCAATAAAGAGATAAAAGTCCATCCACACCAGTGGGGTTTGGAGTAGACCTGAATTCAATTTATGCACTCAATGCACACATAAGAATCACCAATAAAATTCACTACCATGAACACAGTCTCAATAGCAAAGAAAATAATAATAGTAAGAAAAAGACTGTGAGTAAGCAGTGACATCTCACTGGCATTTGCCAGGGAGAGCAAGAGCACATCGTTGCTGTTCATACAGTACTTGCTCTTTGACAAACAAAAGGACTCCAGACTCCAGGGTGGCCAATCTGACACTTTTCACCAGGACTAAAATTCTCTCCAAGAGACAATGGAGCTGGTGATTTCTAGCTTCACAGCTCAATTATCTTCCTTTAATGTGTTATCATAAATGATGAAAATCTGACCTGCAGCATTACTTCTCCTCCAGGGCATACCAGCATCTTTTGGCTGCCCATTCACACTGTTGTCTGTTTCCTGTCTGGAGTCATAAACTTGGGTACTACATAAAATGCCAATATCATCGGCCATGAAGTTGTAAGAGGCAGTTTGCTCAGCTTGCCAGCTAGGAAAACGCTTCTTTACGGTTCTTCAAGACAGTCCACAGGGATCACCCACTTGCTGTTACTGACCTTGAGTTTGATCTATATGGATATTGTCAATCCTTGTTAACATGTTGCTAATGAGAGGTGGAAAAGATGCTTTCTCAATGTCTTGAAGAGAGCTCTTGCATTTGCTCTGAGAATGAGGACTGAGTCTCATGATGAAAGCACTGTGCAAATAAACCATCTCAATGCCTTTAAGAGGTGTTTTGACTACATGTTGCATCTTCAGAGTACACTGTTTCATCACAGCTGAAATCCCTGGTGGAAACATAAGATGACAGGGAAAAGCTTGGCTGGCAAATTTCTGAGGTCTGGGAATCACTGGTCAGTTATGAGGAAAGAGAAGGAGAAACCCAGACTAACCTTCTGGAAGCAGATTTAGAATCAAATTCTGGTTGGGATTCTTGCATTCTCTCCTGCCTTTAACCCTAACTGTAATAAAATGATTTAATATCCTCAGCACCATTTTTCTTAAAAATAATAATTTAAAAAATAATAATGTGGTGGGATATCTGTCATATCCACCTTTAAGTGGCAACATAATTTTTAGCTGATAAGTATGTGCCAAGAGAACTGAAACCTGTGAACAAAAATGCCAACCCCTGGTAGTGTGCCAAGAGAGACAGAATAAAAATGACGAAGTCATAGTAGCTTTCCCTTAGCAGGAAGCTCCTGGCTTTACACAAACAAATCTTTTCCTGTCAGCATTTATTGCAAACTATTTAAATCATTTGCATTGCATTTTCATAGCTAAGCTCTTTAAAAATAAACTCAACATCTCCTGTGAACAGTGTTTTCCTGGGACTTCAAAGTGCCTCTTACTCTCAGCAGTGCCCAAGAATATAGTCTGGTACACTGGCCTCAGATACACATTGATGCACTGTGCAGCAGTAACGAGAGATAGTGGGGTGATGGGGGGGGGGGGGGGGGTAGGGGGATTAATTTTTCGGGGAAAAAAAAAAAAAAAAAAAAAATTTTTTAAAATTATTTTGAGTGTTAGAAATAAAAGGCACTCCAGGGGGAGATGACTTCTTTCTACTATGACCACTGATGTCTTAAGGAAAGCTCTGCTGGTTCGTACCGTATGTCTGTCTAGTCCACCCTCTACAATACTGTCATAGAGCATGCTTAAGAGCATGTTTGCTGTCACGAGCAGATTTTTAAAATTGTCACATATAACGTTTCTTTTAAGCTTATCCATTGCTCTTTTTTCTTGTTTGTTGTACATTCCTCCCAGTAAAGACAGAAAGTTGTACTTTTCCAGAATACTCATTGCCAGGTCTCTTGCTGAACCACCAAACCAGCAACATTTACCAAAGCAATACACCTACAAAGGTGGAAATCCTCTATTACAAAAAGAATGAATATGAATGAATGAGCAAGACCCTAACCTATTATCATCTTCATTGTCAATGTAAGAATTTTTAAGTTGAGTACATTTAATAATTATATTATATTATCTTAGTGAAAATGTCTATTATTAATGAGAAAGGTTCAACTGTCTATGGCAGCATGTGTTTTTACTGCTACAAATAATGTTACAGACCCAGGGTGTTGAAAAAGCAAGGTCCCATTTCATAGAGTGAGACTTTGGGTGAGAGCCCTTTCTGAAGCTATTAATATCACCAAAGTTCAGTCTTTCCGTCTTGTCATCTGAGAAAAGAGATCAACACTCTCCTCACTGAAGCTTCCTTTTGGGAGGCATTGCTGGCACAGTTGTTCCAAAGAAACTTAGATCTGACACAGGTTCAAGACGTGAAGATGTTAAAACCTGTGCAACATTACTCAAAGGGAAAATAATACAAGGAGTTTCCCCATTCTCATTTAACATAGCTGTAGGATCTGTTAAGATGTCTAGAGTTTGGTGCATGCTTTGGGATATACTACAGGACAAATTCTCTTGCAGGAGAACAGTTTTCACTTGATGTTTTCTCTCAGACAATAATGCTCCCTTACCCAGACTCTCAGTGACAATTTTGAACAACTGATCACATGTATTTTAAATTAACAACAGCAACCTGCCAACACAAAGAGCAAGCTTTTCTTCTCTTTTCTCTTTAAGCATCCTTGATTTCTTGAAAAGAAAATGTTTACAAAAGATTTATGGGGAAAATGAAAAAGTTAAATATCAAAGCAAAGTGTTTCACATCTAGGGGGACAGAAATAATTCATTTCAACCTTGGGAAAAACAATTATGTTTAATTTATCACACAAACCACAAGATGTTATTTACTACTGTACGGTACGTACAATTTCTCAACTAACTGTGAATATTTTGATCTTATTTACTCTTTCCACAGTGCCAAAACTAAAACTAAAAAAGGGCCAGATGATCAGGGCAATACAGACTTTCCAAAACAGGCATGGATCACCTTTGCTTGAGCTTCAATAAACTTTCAATTTTCTCCAGGTAAGATGCATCAGTTCCAAATGTGAAAATAGGCTTCATTTTACACTAGAAAGACATGACAGGAGATTCTAATATTCTGCTTTTCCACCACAGTTCTCCTGGTGTATTTCATCTGGGTGAATGGATAACAGCTCTCAAGATCTTCATGGTTTGAAGTTTCATTGTGAACAGCATGACTCACAGTGGCGGATGCCACCAAACCACAAAATATGGCATGGTCTAATGTGAATTCAGCATAACTCTCATGAGATTTGGGTCTCTTACCTTTGCCATTCAACTACTCAGTATGCTCATTTGTTGCTCTGGGCTATTACCTTTCCTGCCACCCCTAGTTTGCCTTGGGTAATAGACTGAAAACTTTTCAGCCAGAGCTCTCTTACTACATGGAAACCAGAATGCAGGCTCTCAGTTCCAATTGGGAGCTCTCAGTGCTGCTGATATGTAGCTGAGATTCAATTACACAGACAAAACACTTATTCTAATCTTGGTAACCCACTCATACAGATGCAAAATCAGTCAAAAGAAAACCTCCTGTGTCAGCCTGATAAACTAAAAGCAACTACTCTGTCCAATAATTACATTGGAGGGTGTTAATTGCCAGTGCAGATGGTTCTGGACCTAACCCTTTTCTTCCTTATGCTGGTGATTTTACCTTGTGAAATAAAGTCCTTCTGTCATTTTTTTTTTTTTCCTAATATGCTTGTTTTGAAGAATCTCAATGCCAATTCCTTTTGAGCATTCTCAATACATAGAATAATCAAGGTTTGTGCAAAGACAGCCAATGACAATAATAACAAAAACTCATGCTATCGAAGGAATTATATCAAGGACATCCTATGCTTGTGTTATTAATAAAAATTACAAGGCATAGCCAAGAAAACAATAAGCCAGGCTACAGGGTGAACTGCAGAGCTCTGAGGGTGAAATATTTTGTGGCTTATCCTGCTCCTGATTTAAACATCTGGGACTGAGTCAGAGAAATTTTATTTATTTATTTATTTTTTTCCCCTGCTAATTGTCAAGGAGCTGACTGA
This sequence comes from Stictonetta naevosa, assembly GCA_011074415.1. Taxonomy (NCBI): domain Eukaryota; kingdom Metazoa; phylum Chordata; class Aves; order Anseriformes; family Anatidae; genus Stictonetta; species Stictonetta naevosa. The sequence goes on from CM021699.1 coordinate 27,511,143, forward strand.
TTGCTTATGACTGACAAGTATCTGATAACAGAAAATGGTGGCATGGCAGGAGCTTGATGGGTAAAGAGCAATGCAGGATAACCAATTCTTTCATATAAAAGCATGTGTGTACTGACTGAGGAATGTCAGCTTTACCGCTGTCAGAAGGGCTTGGCTACAGGAACAGTTAAGTACCAACTATTATTACTATCAGTGTTTGCATTGCCATAGCTGTTCTGAGCCCTAATCACAAACCTGCTTCTTGCTGGGTGAATGAAGCACAGAGAAGCAACCCCATAAGCCTGTTCTCAGCTGCCTGAAATCACCTTTTCACCACAGCAATGCAGATTAACAGTTCTTAGGAAGCTCTGTACACAGCAGAGGGGTTTGGAAAGCCCCACGTCACTACTAGACTCAACACAGGAGATGCTCTGAAGCATGCAGGTAGTGAGAATGAGCATGGCTGGAAAGATCTTGAGATTTGGTGTTTTTGGGATTCCTGAGACAGTTTAGCACCTGTGAGGGCCCAATCATATCTCAACAGCCTTGGAGCTGAAAATACACAACGTGTTCCCCACAAGTCCACTGGTGGTGGCATCAGAGATGAATCAGGGGCCAATTGCAGGCTTTTGAGAAAGGACTCCAACAGATAAGGCCCTGATTGAAAGATCTGTTTGAAACAGATGTCCCATGGCTGGAGTTTACTAGGAATTGACTCAGTTTCAAGATGAAGAACAAAAAAGTCATGAAGGGAAGCTGATGAAAGTAACTGCCCTGGCTTTGAAGCATCCGTCATTGAACAGAGAACAGGAAAGTGAGATTGAATGGAAATCCAAAGTGAAGCAGAGCAGTCCACTTTCAGCCCCAGTAGACAGAAGGGCAAAAGTAAACAAATAACATGAAAGGTTGCCATTATCTTAGTAATGTGAATTGGATGTTAAAATGTCAATTGATTTTTCATAGTCCAAAGTATTATTTATAGCATCGATAAAAATTTCTAATTTCCAATAAACAGTCATGAGATGAAGATTTTGTACCGAATCCTGCTCAAATTGCTCGAGCATATCATCACACTGAAGTCATTAGGACCGTACAAATGAGTAATGGCAGCAGGAGCTGGCCTTTTACTGGCATGAGTTTGAAATGGCTGCCTTACTCAAGCGTGCCAATAAAACATTCTTGCCACACTATCATGTATTCCATTTACTCTCCATTTAAGAGAGAGGGGAAAAGGTTATTTTAAAAATACTTTAGAGTAATAAAATCTTTATTGCTACATTTTTTGTATCTCCTATGCCTGTGAAGCTGGTTGATTTAGTTATGCCCACAGTTCTGGGTGTGATAGAAAGTCAGTACTTATGCATTTTGTATACCTCTAAATTACTTAAGCTGGAGTGCCTACAAATCAAGGGGGTGCAGTTTTAAGGTCATATAGCTCACAACTCAACACAAATTAAAAAAAAAAAAAAAAAAACATGTTGGGTAGATCACAACCTCGCATTCCTTCCTTCCAATGGGACACAGCAGGTTTTGCTGGCTCTGATGACTTGCAAGACAATAAATCTAAACAGCCTGGGACTGAACTGAAGCCTGTTACTGTAAGCGAAAGATTGGAAAGGAAAATCTGCCAGGAGTACGGAAGGACGTAGAAACACACACATGCATGTAGTTTGGGATCTTTTGAAATCTAAGTGTAAGACTACAGATACTTTCTTAGCATTATTATCATTATTTGTTTATTGCAATTGCATATTTCACTGTGTATTTGGAACAACATCTTCTTGCATTATATTCAAGATGTGCACTGTTGTCCCATTTACCTGTTTACCATACAATGAGCCAAATAAATATTGCTGCAATTCCAGTTGAAAATCTGCTTTTTATTCATTAAAGAAACAACTGGGAAAAAGTACTATATTCCTTCTACCACTCCTATTTTCCACCACTGCTGACATAAAAATTACAAAAACAAATCAAAAGAAAAACAAAACAAATAAACAAACAAAAACACTGCTCAGCTAGCTGAGCCACTACCTTTATAAGATAGTAAGCAGAATCCTTTTCTGCTTTGTTCATCAGCAAACCTACCAGCTAAATGGTGATCGTAGTACCTTCTCTGGTAGTGGGACAAGAGAAACCGAGGAATAATCCTGGTGCAATTTTTTAAGTCTCAGGTTGCAATCCTGGCAGTTAGAAAAATCATTGTGTGATTTATAAACTGAATGAATTTGCTCAGGAAGTAACAGAGAGAAAAAATATGGAATCCCACACTGTCGTTTTGGCAATTGCTTTCCTCCTGTAACTGCACTTTAAAAGGGAAGCCAACATCCTTTGGAATAAGATATCTGCTTTCTCAGCTGACACCAGTCTGCTGAATAGGAGAATGACAAATATCTCTGTGGTTATTTAATTATTTAGGGCATAATATGCTATTTTATTTGACAATCTGTTTGCTCTGTGGATAAACTGTAATGCTGAGTAATTTTTCCTTATGAAGGAATGAGATTAGCTTCTCATTAAATAGCCTCATTGGACCAATAGAACATCACACTACAAATAGAAATAATACTATGAAAACAATGGAGCAGAGATGCCTGGAAGTTACAGAAAATACAATAGAGACAACTCACTTTCTGCAGTGAGTTAGGCAAAGGAAAGCTTTGGGAACTCACAGTAGCAGTGCTGCCTGTATGGGCAGAGGAAGGGGGGTTGCCAAGGAGTTTCTGAGGTGATGATCAGCCTTCCCCTTTCCACTGGTCAGGCAAGTTGGCTTACATACTGCTGGTGTTGGGTGGCACTGGCTGAATTATGCTAGTCTCCTGCAGGATATCAACAAGCCTTGCTCTAATTTCCTGAGACTGCTATCCAGTTGGTGGTTTGATCCTGAACCTCAAAAAGATACAGAAGCTTCATTTTCCATAACTTCTTTCTATCTGATGTAGATCATCAGATGGAAATGTTCTGGAGTTCATGGAGTAAGTTATATAAGTGAGGACAGCAGGCATTTCATTGATGCTCTGATTTTGCAGGGTCTGCATTATACATGGTGATAATAATAAGCACTAAGCTATCAAACAGCGTTATCAAACAGAGCTATCCATTTTAATATTGCCAAATGATTTCACAGAGCTCTGTCATCATCATCATCATTTTACAGATGAAAAAGCACAGAGAAGTATAAAGCCTGTGGCTTTATTAGAAACTAGTAACATATCTGAAACTAATACGTAGCTTTCCAACCTCCTAGTCTAATGCTCTAACTACTATTTTACCCTAGAGATACAAGAAGAACATGGATAAAAAGCTTTGTCATAGCACAAGCAGCATAGTTTACGTCATCTATATAAGCAAACAATAAGAGACTGACTGTTAAAAACTGACTGTTCTGGGCAGACAAAGATTTTCTCTGAATAACACCACATCAAATGGCAAACTAAATACCTTTGGAGCTAATGGACATATGAGTGCTAGACTTTGCATCCTGCCTCAAATGAAAGGTCCAGATGAAAGAGCAATCTCATCTATTTTCTGTCTTTAACAGTGGCCAAAAGCAAATTTTTAGGGAAGAGCTGGGCAAAGATTTATTAACATTTCTCTAGAATATTCTCAGAGGCTCCAAGAATTGCAGATGAGGAACTTTCTGAGACAAAAGATGTAGTTTGAATTTAACAGCCCAACGGCAAGGAGTGTCAGAGCTAACCTGAAAGCTGAAGATCTCTATAACTTTATTCTGAACACATAACAAACAAGTGACACTTGATGCCTCGTAATACTTGTATAAGAAGAAACACAAACCATTTCCCATTCGCCCTCCCTGTGAAGCTCTCAATTTTCTAGACCTTTGTCACCCAAGGTTAAATGCAAAGAAGAGACACTGAAAGTAAATTTGGTCTGTTCTGACTGTTGCTAGGGTTGGGAGGGATCCACGGACAGTCCTGTGAAAGGAGGGTCCCTATCCTTCAGAAGTTCAACAAATATTACAGGCCTTTTCTTCATTTACCTTGCTTGGAAATGTTACATCTTGGATTGACTGACATAAGCAGTGTTTTTAAAAGAACTAACTCTTTGATATCTAAAGTAGGGTAAGAATAGTGCAGTATCTCTACCTGTTTAATTTTTATTTTCTCTGATGTTGCCAGCATAGCTTCTTTCTGGTGCCAGCATCAGTGTGGATAGCAATTATTAGAAATGTGTTATCCCATTAATTCACCTGACAGAGACTAACTCAGTTCAACTGACTTTCAATGAGACAAAATTTGAAGTGGTGATCTACAGATACAGTGTTCTGTGTCTCCCTGACAAGTCCAAATTGCAAGCATTTCTGTAGACAACACCTAAAAACTGAACAATCTATCTGCTCCATATGTGATCTGTTTGCCATTTTCATCAAGAAATCAGAGAATCGGAGAATTATGGAAGATCCTGAGTAGAAAGGGACCCACAAGGATCATAAAGTCCAGTTCCTGACTCACACAGGACTATCTAGATATTAAACCATATATCTGAGAGTACTGTCCAAATAATTCTAGAATTCAGACTTTTGCAGATCTTTAAATTTTCATGAGGTGAGGTGGGTTACTTAGTTTGAATATGTCTTTCACAAAAGGTTGTCTGTTGGCCCCTGAGAGCCTTTACACTTATGTCACAACAACTGAATATAACTTCTTTATGCTATGTCTGTAGATGAGGCTGGGGGATCTCAAGTTCTTCATTCTTCTGCACTCATAAGAAAAGGCAGACTGTATCCAACCAAAAGTAGATGACTCAAAAACAAAATCCAAACCCCAAACAAATATATCCAGCTACCTCTTCATTACTCAGATTAATGGGGCTTTGAAATTGCTGCTAGAATGAAGCACATAAGACCAAGATTTGGAGGAAAAGGTGGATTTTAGCCTTAAGCAAGACAATAGCAATGTAGTAGTACACTTTAAACAAAAGACCTTTTATTAAAAAAGGAAAGAGTCTGGGATCAAGGTCTACTCCAGTCTATGCAACTGTGCCCCCCCGTGCAATGACATTCAGAAATAAACAAGCTCACGTTCAAGAACAAGGGTAACATAAGTGAACAAATAAAACATTGTGCTAGCCCAGCCAGATTGTTCCCGGTCTGTGGTCAGAGTTACCCTGACCATCTCTGCAGGGCATTTCCTAGTACAGAGCAATAAGAACATACTGAGGCCTTTGATATATCAATTTATCTATCACTGCCTAACTAAGTTTTCATCTAGATTAAAAGTGGAACTTGTTTTTTCTGGAGCACATGCAGATTTTTAATGCCTCCGTTTGCCTGTATCCATTGAAGTGCCAAAATAATGGGAAGGATTTCTAAGTATACATTCCCATTGGTTATAATTAGCAATATAATACCTAATGATCATTAGCCAAAAGAGGTCTTGAACTACCTGATTTTCATCCAAAACCTGTTGATTAGCAATCCCCTGTAGCTGAGCCATAACACTGTACTGAAGCACTGAAGAAAAGCTTGGCCTGAATGTAATCATTTGATTAGCATTCATCCAAGCAAAACAACCTCTTTTGTAGAGACCAAGCATATTTCTACCTTTTGCTAGCTTTTGACAAGAGGCAGGTGTTTTAAGCCTAAGAAATGTGTACAGTACAAAGTGTTCTTCAACCAAGCAAAAAAAAAATACATTCTGCCTTGACAACAATGACACTTTCTAGTACACCAGTGTGGTATCAGTGAGCTGTCGTCAGTTATGCACTCAGATGTGAGAGAGATGGTGCATACACAGGAACCCAGAAAAAAAAAAAAAAAAAAAAAAAAAAACACTTAAAAATAATTACAGATATGTTATCTAAAATTAATCATAGGATTATTGTTGCTGTGATGTTGCATTTTGTCTGTGATAAAGCAAGCAGCCAGTAAGCTAAATTGTGTGGTTTCTTCAAGAAAAAGCAGATCAACATAACAGCTACCAAAATGTTGATTTTGTTCCTCTGCCTTCTCTACCGAAACCCTGGGAACCTATAGAAGTGTACTGCACCTACTCAGGCCAGCCTAAATCAGTCAGTAGCACATAATATCATTAACTGCTACATCTAAACCCCTGGAAGCTGATGCAAATTTCAGAAAAAGTTGGATCAATACAAGCACACACACAAGGGACATTGGACACTGAACTAATCCATGCCAAGAGCAGAGAAATTCCCTTTCAGTTTAAGTACACTGAAATACTATTTTTTTGCTCTAGATTGCTTTGACAGCTTCCCCTTGACAGGCCTTGCTGTGAATGTGTTGACCTCTGTACTCTTTTCTGGGATATATTGAACAAGATGCAACTTATTTTCTGCTTCCTTTAACAGCTGTCTCACCCTATTCTTTCCTTCCTAGACTTAGAATAATTTACATTAATCTGGTACCTACTTTTAGCCATCTTTTTATGCCATACGACATAGTATTATTTTGATCTTCCCATCTCCCAAATGGTAATTGATTCCTTCTTTTCACCCATGACATATTCTCCCTCTGTTAGGAGTATTTGGAAAAAGTAAAAATATTGGAAGTTGGGTGAAACTTCCCACCTTCTGTCACCTACCCCAAGCTATCATAACTTTTGGCTCTGTTCTTGACATCCTTTGGGCACTTCAAATAAATCTCTGAATCCAGAAGGCAAGGCTAAAAATGTACTCAGCAACTCAACCTGCAAGGAACTACTTCTACTACAGACACATTCTTGTCTGATGGGTTAGGGGGGAATTTCTTACTCTTAATCTTCTTCTTCGATTGATGTTCATCAGGGAACAAAGCCCCTAAAGCTGCCCTGCTAGGAACAGATATGCTATGCTGTCACCAGATTACAGGACAGGAGGTTTCTTGTTAGGCAGTGCCTTCCAGCTACAAAAGGAGGTGACAGCAAGAACTAGGAAGAAAAGGAAGATAAATGGTGTGCATAACACAACAGATACAAGAAGGGATTATACTTTTCAGAAAGGAGCTTTCTAGAAGAAAATGTTTTGAGAGATGTTGTAGGAGCCGCTAACATCTGTAACTAACCATTTAGCCAGCTTCTGTGATTGCATGACTAACTTCGTGCAGTCCCGTGATTATAGTTATCTTCTGACTCAAATGCATCACAAAGCAGGGGGATCATAATCAACATTTGGCAGGCAAAAGGTCCTTGTTACCAAGCAACATGACTTATTTTGCAGAGCCAGATTTCTACTTTGTTTCATTTACAATCCTTTTCTACAATTTAAACATTAGGAATTGAAAGGAACAGGTACAATAAATACCAATAAAACACTTGTTAACTATCTAATGTTCATTAACATTCAGATCAGTGCTAACTGACACAAATGGAAAAAATAAATAACTCACCCTTAAAATTAACATTTTCACAAGCAAAACCTTTCAGAGACAAAACTTTGTTGCCTTGGCTAAAATTCAGTTCACTGGCCGTTGTGGAGTAGATGTGGCTATGTGGATTTGTTCTGGAATTTCAATGTCTAAAGAGCATGTTGCCCTTTGCTCACAGATATGTACATCTAGCATGGAGACAGAGACGTTAGAAGGGAGGTGTAACTGCAAAGGCAATGAAGAAGATAAGTATGAAAAAGTATATCTAAAATATATAAATAAAAATGACTACATCTTATCCTAGTGGGAAAATAAATTTATCAGTGGGATTTGCCACTATGTAATCTCCTTACAAAAGAGCTACTACTCATTAAGTGGACAACTGTGTTATGAATTACTTATCTTTCCTGGTAGCCTTCTGTGAAAGTACATAAGCTGCAGGACACTGGATGGATGCCTGAATTTGAATATTGCCCTAGACACCTGTGTTCAAGCTATGCCTCTGCCAATGAGCTCTGAGGGGATGTTCAGCAAATTTCCTAACAAAGACTTGCATGGAAACTCACCATTGTTTCATCATTTTCTGTTCTTTCAACATGACATTTGATGATTCGGTTTCTAAAAGTATTGAGATCGTCTGTCTGCAATTGTGGAACTATGCCCTGGGATGACAAACTGAAGGCAAAAGGTCCCAAAAGTTTTTGTTGTTGTTGTTGTTGTTGTTGTTGTTGTTTTTGTTTTGCTGTCATTGTCATGCCTCAGGTCTTAAAGGATAAAAGAAGGACAATAAAGCTGATTAGGTGTGGGTCACACATTTATGCCACCTATGGGTATGTAAAGGGCCCAGTTCTGCCCTTTAATCTCCTACCTCTCCATTTGGCAAAATCTAGAGGTGTATCATGGAAGAGAGTAGGTATCCAGGAAGAAAAGAGTAGTTTACTCCACTTTAATTGTGCTAAATAAGTAGGTGGTGAAGATACAGCCACGACATTGGAGAGATAGGAAACATAGTTGAACAGCTTTTCATCTGTAATCACAGACTTGATGTCCAGAGTATAAAGAGAGACTCATTAATAGCCATGAACCAAAAAGAAGAGCAAGAGAAACATCTTGCTTTTGTCAAAAAAAAAAATTATTTGTAATTACTTGCAAGTATTTCCACTTGCAATTATTACGTGGAATTACTCGCAAGGAAGAACAAGGAATAGTAATTTCACTAGTGTGTCCTTGTGGTGTCAATACGCTATGAAACAGAAACAGCAGTTTTCACTTAAGCTCACTAGCGTCTACAGAAATCTTTCTATGGCTTTTTCTGGACCTCTGAATCAGGTGTTAGCAGTCTTGATTATTGCTGAAAGCTTGTTACCCACTGAATATTATATGCAGTTGCTGGAAAGTATAAGCAACTGACAAATGAGGACATTTTTCATATAACCATCTCTTCTTGCAGATGGTTTGGATTAATGTCTTTCCATTGATGAATGTGTCTTCCTCCCAAATGAAAAGACTACTTTGCTTTTTTCCTCTCCCTAGATACCAAGAAACATCTGTAAGTTTGATGAAATACAACTGTTCTTATAAATCAGCAAATCAAGTCATCTCCCAAGTAACCCTTGGATTATTTTTTATTTTTTTTTCCTGAACTTCTGCATCTTCCAGTTGCTATTCTTTGGCCATTGTGAGACAGCCTGTGGTCCTCAGCACACTGTGAAGTAGAAATGTGCCCCACCTATACAGCTATCTACATATGCAACATAGCTTAATCACTTGGGCCTTGCTTTCAGCAGACAGAGTTCATGTTGATTTGCTGCAAGAGCAGAGTGCTGTCATGTCATGAAAGCACTGAAGGCAGGGATCCCCTGTCTCAAGAAAGGGAAATCTCATGATTCAAATCTCATGATTGTGACTTCATGATCTCATGAAAAAGGGTTAACATTGTGTCCTCAATTCCTCTGAAAACTTAACCACTCATGGAAGTTACAGCCTCTATAGCTCCAAAGTAGTTTTGGATTTGTGTAGGAGACACTGAAAATTTTAATGTATGGAAAGGGATCTGTTGTTGTTGTTGTTGTTTTCTTTCTATAGTCATAAATGATGATGCTTAGGTATGAAATGTCCAGGGTCCATGAGAATGTTACTGTTTATTTAAAAGAGCCTGTCAGTTTTCCTCTGTATTCCTGACTTTGGAAGAATATGTCTTCCAAATGAAAATTAAGTCCTACCTGCAATAATAGAAATGAAATAACAAACAAACAAAAAACACCACCACCAAATAAATTACACAACAACATAAAGTAAAATAAAGTAAAATAAAATAAAATAAAATAAAAATAAAATAAAATAAAATAAATAATAAAACAAAACCACTGAGAATGTGAAAACATTTGTTCAAATGTGAGGGTTATAGTATATATCTTTGCACACACATATAAGTTAAATACCATACCTGTGCCCTTTACACCTGCTTTTTAGAAGTCTTTCTGAAAATGAACTACTGTCAGTGCAAAAAAAAAAAAAAAAAAGAAAATCTTCTGAGTTAAATACACCTCAAAACCTCAGCACCTTCTTCAGTTATTCTTTTTTCTGATGATGTCTCTGATTAAAACTCTAGGTTAATTTTTAGTAATGACGCAGCAAACCTGTCATCCTTAATCCCTTTAGTAGTTCAATATGTTTATGAGAATGAGAGGATGTTAAATGTGGCCGTTTAAATGCTAAGCTGAGTAATCACTTCATTAGGAATTTGCTCAATATGTTTGCTGTCTGCAGCCGAAGCATGCAAACTGGACTCAGATAAACCACCAGGCAGTTTAGTGTATGAACAAGATAAACTTCTCAAACATTGATTTATAAACGCTGGGATTTTGTTAGCAGAGATAAATGCACGCTCACATCCACACCCATGGATAACTTATCCACTTCCAGCACAGAGGCTCTGAAATACAACCGCATTTAGCTCTAATGGGCAGGTGTGGACAACTCCACCTCCCAGATCCTGACCTGGCACAGTCTCAGCCAGCAAATCCAGTGGAAACCAGACTTCATGGGATTGAGGTGGACCCTGGGGAATTCCATCACTGCCATGGAAAATATTCCTGTTAATTCCTACAGGGCCTGTTCCACATCTATGTGACCTTGCAGACACTGGGATACTCAGCCCCTTGGCTCTGTGATGGCCTGTGCAAAAGGAACCTCTATGGAGGAACCCCTGTCCCTGACTGCAGCAAAAACCTGTTGCTTTCCTGAAGCTATCTCAGCCTTTTCAAGTCGAATTTCCTTTTATACTATCCCCTTCTTCCCCTTCACTCTAGCCTGCAGAATTATCCTTCCAGAAGCCTGAATGTTGTTTGTTATTATTTTCCCCCCATATACATAATTCCTCTCTTAGACCCTTATCTCACTCTCCACAATCAGCCTTTTCTCCTAATGTCACAAAGTAGCCACAACCAACAATTCAACAACATTTCAACAATTTAAGTCAGTAATTCAACAAAATCCAGAAACAAATGACACACGTTTCACCCAAGCCCCCTTACTAATATTTTCCTGTGGCTGAGTTTAAACCTTCAGACATTTTGAACCCCTCAGACACATGTATTATAGCAACTTACATGGAGCTTAAATTTCTGGTTACCTGTCCGATCTGATGCACCTCACTGTCTGAAAGGATTAATGCCCTTGCCTAGACAGCAAGGGAAGTTTCTTTAAACCAGTTTCAGGGTGAAGAAAATGCCTAGAATATGTTGGACCACTCCATAGTTTCCTGAACACTTGCTATTATCTTTCATTTAGAAAACTGTCTCTAACATGGTAATCAAAGACTTTTTTTGTCTGTATCTAATACATCTGTAAGGATAAACGTGAAACAGGACCTCCTCCTTCAGCACACCATTAGCATTCACTCAGTTCCTTGCTAGCATCCTATTAAATACAGAGTTCGCTTAGACTCAGAAGCAATTCATAAAGCTGTTAGTATTTCACTGATCAAAAATCTCTTGAGGCTCTGCTTCTGCAATGAAGATTTATGTAAGGAGCGAGAGGCAGGCAGGGGAGAAGCAGAAGAGTAAAACCCCTGCATCATGGCTCAGCATGATAAACAAGAATGTGAAGGAAGGGTGTGCTATGGGGAGAGGGACAAAATAAGTGATTATGTGACAGAAGAGCTATCTTCCTCCTCAACATGCCTCTGGGAAGGAGGAAGGAAGAAAATATGAAAATCCCACCAGTACACACAATGACCCTTCAAAGCACTATGGGGAACCCACTGATGAAGAACTTCCCTCTAATGTCTCCTGCCAACTTGATATTTGCCAAATCCCATTAGCCTCTAATCACTCACAAACAGTTGTTTGGCCTGAATCTGCTCCTTTTGCTGGTACAAAGCTGCAGTTAGGCTGCAAAAGCTATCATGGTGCTGGTGAACATGGGTGTAAGCTCTGTGCCTGCATTTATGGTCCACAGAGAAATACAAATGCTGACCTGTCTTAATGGCTGGCTTGGAAAAGTGCTGGAGAAGCATCTGAGTAACAGGGTGGGCATGTGGACCTGCATAGTATCATACAGTTTACCCTTAAAGGAAGAGACAGTACACGACAGGGATATCCCCAGTAGGTGATTTGGAAGGAAATGGTTAATCCCTGACAGCTCAGGAAAGGGAAACTGCTACCTGAAGGCCACATTGCCATTCATTTCCCTATATTTTTTTCCATTACTCTGCCCCAGCAGTGGAGTTACCTTTTCTTACTCATCCACTGACCTTTGCAGGGTGACCTTTCAGCACAAGATCTGGTTGCCTTCTGGAGGCAAGCCCATTTTTTTTAAAGATCCTCATTGGCACAGCAAAAACAAAGATAAAATGGAATCCTGATTAGGTGCTACTCACACAGACAAGGTACCAAGGCAAATCTAGGCTGGAGCTTAGTAGGATGTGGCATTTACGATAAGATCAACAGTTCATCATGTCCGCCTTACTTCACCCCTTAAATTATGTCAATGCACAAGGAGGAGAAATTGCATCCTGACCCTCCTTTGCATACTTTCAGCAACAGAAGCAATCAGCTGACGTCCTGAAGCACAGGATTTGATTGCATCTTGAATGCATAATGGTGGCTGTTATTATTGGTAAGAGCAATAGTTGTTACAGTGCAACAAAAGTGTCTTAATCAATTCTCCTTATGTAATACACCGTATACAAGTATTAATGCAATCAAGCACAATCTAAATAGAAATACTGCCTGCAGACTCCTTTTACTTAATAAGGACTGCTACTAAAACTAGGGGTCTGGATAGAAAAGCACTCTCTAGGAGTTGGGTGATTTGAGGGGATTAGTCCCATGTTTAGAATTTGTTTGTCATCTGATGCTTAATAATTACATTTTTACACCCTAGATTAAGAAAACTGAAACACATTTTTTCTTATGTCTCTGATCTCTGTTGCCTCTGGCCCATCAGGATTACTTATATTGATTTCTGTCTTGTTATTCTGAATTTAGATTCTTGTATGTACGAGCAAATCAAGCCAGTATGCAGCGATGACCTTATCTATCCTATTAAAAAAAATGAAAATAAAAAGGAGGAAAAAAAAATAAAAAGAAATCTCTGTGTGTAGATACAGAGATGCTCTGATTTTGCCTCTCAGACTCATAAATTAATTACAGCAGTACTCTCTTTAGCAAGAGAACGTCTAGAGAGTAGTATACGTCTATACCACTGAATTTCTTCATACTTCCAACAGGGTAGTTTCATCTCCCTGCTAAGAGAGGCTTGTGGGCCCTGCTAAACCATGAGCGATTGTTTGGGAGGGTACATGGGCCAAATTCCTTCTGGGGACCATTCTAGACATACAACGATATGGGAAAATAGATTCAGGTGCCCAGGAACATTTTTCAACAATTTTTGAAATCCTGAGCTACAATAGGTTCAGTGTTGCTGTGTTTTGGAGTAGGGATTGCTAGTGAGCTGAAAATAAAGGTCAATATATTCATATATAAATGTAGTGTCTATCTGTCTATACACACACACACCTTGTTCTGACCCTTCTCTACATAAAAACAGGCCACTTAATTGATTAATGAGGAATCTTACTGTGAATTCCTCAGTGAATTAGACTGAGAAAATACCATAGCCCTATTTCTCTGTGGGCAGTTCAAGTTGCTTGTAACAAAGGTCTTAGATTAAAAAGCAAACAAACAAACAAAAAAAAACTGAGCTTGTCCACACTAACTAAAGCAAAATACACCGAGCACAATACACTTTTTAACCTATTAGACTATACGAGGTTAGTCTACCTGGTTCCCTGCCAGTAGGTAACAAGCAAGGCTTGCTCTGCCTATCTAGTTCAGTTTTAAAATACAGTCTTGCCACTTGTGAACAAGTTATTTGTAACTGTAGTTACTGGTTTAGGAGGTAAAAAATAATAAGCTGCCCTCCATTAAATGCTAGAGTAAACTAGGCAAATGCAGCAGAGTCAGAAGTTAAGGCATCAGTTATGCCTGCCTGCCCTCCCCTTGATCAGAGCAACACTTAGTCCAGTCTAGAGACACTTTGAGTTAAACCCAACAGTGGTGGAAGATCTCTGAGATCAGAGTACCCACTACACTCATGGGTTTGGTCACCTCTTTTAAAATCCACACAATATCCACTTTTGGACTCTGTCACTCCTAAGTTCTACTTATTCCTGAAAGCCTTTCAAATGATCCTTGCTGAAGCAAGCCCTAAGAAGTTGAGCCATATATCAGGGAGCAAGAGTCAGCTTGGGGAGGTGCTGGGAGCAGAGTCCAGAGACAGACATCTACTATGCCCTTGACAAGCAGTTTTGTTTATTGACAATAATGAAAATCCCCGGGATTTTCAATTATTTTTCCATGATGGAACAATGAATAATTTGATTTCTATGTAGGTGGGATCAAACAGCCAAACAGCCTGTGGCATTATGATATAAATACATCTGAATAAATTAAAGAAAGAGAAGAGAGACATTCAGTACAAAGAACACCCTCTTCTCAGAGGCACTCTTCACCAGAACAACCTTTCCATGCAAGAGTATGAAATTTAGCAGAATTAAGTTACACACAAGCACTCTCAGCTTTTAAGAATATTTTACAATCGCAGCGGGGGGGGGGGAGGCTCATGGTTTGGTATAAAGACAGGTTATTGACAGATTCCAGATACAAGAAAATCAAAAACTCCATTTCCTGACCTGGAGGATACGAAGGTCCAAGCATCAGATTATGCACAAATAGGTATTTTTTTCTTTCTTTTTTTCTTTTTTTTTTTTTAGCATCTTGTGGGAGTCAGGATGGGTATGACTGGCTTTATTTCCATAAAAGACAATCAAGTCTTGGCTTTCACAAGTTTGGGAATTATGAACCTTGAGGTTTCTATACCAGATAATGCAGCACAACAACTGTTAGCACTACCTGCAGGAACACAGAGCAGTCTCTCAGCATTTAACTGTGCGTAGCAACAACACTTGCCATTACGGGAGCTAATAAAGGATGTTGTCTCACAAGAAAAGAGTTAGCAGGCAGTTGATAATCTCAAGGATGAATGGCTTGGGGAGGGCGGAAAAGCGGTAGGGATATTATTTGGTTAGTGTCCTGCTCATAACCATTCTGGATCAAAAAATATTAGCACTTGAAAAGAGGAAAGTAGCATCTTCTGAGCTGTCAGCACCTGGATTTTCCTGTTTAATAAATGTTCTAAGGTCTGTTTTGGTTACAAATTTTGCAAGGGTACAACAGAAGAGTAAAGAAGAATTACTTATGTGACAGCTTATCTGAATGAACCTGAACATCTTGATTGGAGAGATTTCTAGTTTGTGAAAGGGACAATTTGCCTGGCATTCTTTTCAGCTAGTGGAAGAAAAAATAAATAAATAAAAAATAAAAATATGCAAGTACAGCATAACTGTGGGAAAGGAAAATTAGTGGAAGTCACAGTAATTGCAGTAATTGGGTATAACTGCTTTAACAAAGCACTGGACAAATGAGCTGGAAAAAATCCCTTTGCTGAGGCATTGTAAAGAATAATGGTCCTCCATTTCCCCATAGGAATAGACAGAATGATGGGCCAGAGCCATTTTGTTCTCAAAATCCATCATTAAATAGGTGCTCTACTCCGGGTGGTGCCTCACTATTTATTTCAGGTTGCTGATGCCAAGCGTGTTTGATTTCATGCTACACTGTAGGTTAAGAATCCCTCCAAGTGATGATCCTGATTTTCCCAGTGACTGACTCTATGACAAACCATCTGCACATCACAGGCCTCATTTTTCCCACCTGTGAAAAATTAACAAACTCTTTCATTTTTCAAATTGACACTATTCAAATTAGTCAGTGAGAATCAACATACCAAACCTTACTCCTTGGATTAATAGTTTTTCACCTAGCTAATCTGTCCAATTTCACTCAAATTGGAAATTTAATTATTCTCTAAGACTACAATATTTACACAGTACTTTGGAAGTTTTAATAACAACACCTTGTAAGATTCAACACTGATTATCTTTACTATTTTATTATATATATATTTTTAAGAAGCATGTCACTTATGAGCCACAAGACATATACAGAGTAATGCCATAATAGTTACCAATAATTTTAGGGGGGATTCTATATCCCAGTCTTGTGGGATACAGAATCTTAGGGGTTGTGTTCAAAAGGGAATGTGAAGATGGAAAAATAAATAAATAAATAAAATGTTTTGTCATCCTAAGCATGGTTTGATAACAGAGTTCAAGTCTGAGATGACAATCCAGTATGTGAAATTTCCTGTACAACCTAAAGATGGCAAAGAAACCAAAATATTAAAAGTATTTATACAGTCAAAATTAAAGTCCATAACAATTAGAGATGTTGCAGCTTAAAATAACAATTTTTCTGCTTAAGCAAATATGATAATCTATAAATGTTGATATTTTGATATCTTTAAATGTTAATCTGTAATACTTTTGTTTTTCCCCAAATTACCTCACAATTGATTTTTCCCCCTTAAAAAAAAAAAAAAAAATAAAAAAAAAAGAAAAAGAGAGAGAGAGAGAGGAGAGAGAGAGAGAAAAAAAACCACTAACTTTTGGAATAATTTCCACTTTTTTTTTTTTTTTTTTTGGCCTGATGGTAAATGGATGGTGGAATTTGATGCATAAGGTTGAGAGGTTGAGGTGGCATTTCAATTAGAGATCACAAAAACATCGGTTTATTAATGTAATTGCTCCTATTATGGCTCAGCCTAAGAATCTCCAGGAAGATCAAGGTGCCAGAGTGGTTGGATGAATCTAAACATCAAATATACTCCTTTCAAGAAGCTTCTATGCTAAATAAACAAAAAACTGGAAAAAAAAAAAAAAAAAAACTATTATTAGCCCTCCCTTGTGAAACTGAAGGCTATGTGACACCAAGATGAAGTGACATGCCAGTGGTCATTCAAGACGTCAGTGGCAGAGCCAGGGATCATTCTCAACCCCAAGATTACATTGGGTGAGAAACTCTAGAGAGTTATATTATAAATAAATTATTCTCTGTGATGGAAAGAAAAAAAAAAAAAAAAAAAAAAGTGAGTCTCTGTCCATGTGCTACTCTAGATCCAGGATTAGTTTCTTGCAGTAATGAGATGGCTAAGTAATTCCCCCAGGATGTCACCAATGCAATCAAGTCCAGACTCTCAGCACCTTAAAGCCTTTAGACACTGATGAACCCAAAGCCTTTGCTATTATCAATGCATGTAGTCAAAGAGCAAGACAGTCATTTGAAAAGTACCTTACTTCTGCTTAGAGCTGCTAAAGCGTGCCCTGGCCAGAAGTGCTGTCCAGACCGCAGGGTTATTAAATCCTTTCTGGTAAGAAGTTGCCAATGATGCTGGTGCGTATATGCCCTTGGAGTGCCCAGGCTGTCAGCTGCAGCAGCTGCTGCTTCATTCATTATACATGAGGAGTCACAGGCAGCGTGAAGCGCTGAAATTAATCCTGACAGAGTCATGAATAAAATGTAAATATATCTTGAGAAGGAAACATTTGCAAGGGAATTAAAATAAATAAATAAATAAATAAAATTTAAAAAAGATCAACTCTAGGGATGGGATGCAGGAAAAGAATGAAGAAACACAGTCTGCAGAGCAAACACCTGGGTCTTTTTGCCTCATTTCATGCCACCAGGAAGCAGGCTCTAGGGCTGCCAGCACACACCACAGTGCTGCAGCTGCCTGGGAGGCGAGAGACAGCAGCCTAGGAAAAAGAAAGGTATGTATGTCTAGGGAGTTTTGAACCCAAATGAATTGTGAGACTAGCCTCGAGGGCCACAAAATAAGGTCTGCTCTGTGTGGGGGGTTGGCAGAAGAGAGAAAAGCTGGTATCCACCTGCCTTTCAGCCATGGCTTTCCCACCAAGTCAGTGCCTAGTTAAAAAGTGCTCACAGTTGGTTGGAGCTCTAAGACAAGCTATCTCTCCTCTGTTTCTAGTTGCTTCCTCTTTAAGCAGGCAGTGATCACATAGGTGCTCCTAAGCTGCTTGCCCAGTAAAAAGGGCAACTTAAAACACCTTTTGTAGGACTGTGTAATCTATCTGGGAAGCTGTTACCTTCCAAAGCAGTTCCAGCTAGGTTGCCAGCACTTGTCTGACTCTGTTCCCACTGCCTGGTAGCAGGCAGATTGCTTCCCCTCTCCCTGCCTCAGATAACCTGGTCTCACAATCCATCAGACAATATTCACCTGCTTCAGCAGGGGATATGGAAGAGTTATATGGTTCTGGATCCTTGATAAAAAGGTTTTCTCCTGACACAAAAAACACTTATAACACTGCATTTTCACAGCCTTCTTTCATCCCCTGTGGTTTGAAAGCTGCAGGTCAAACCTTGCTCTCAGCTACACCCAGGCAATTTCAGCCAATTTCAGTTGCACGGGAGACAAAAATCTGCATATGCAGGGCTCAGTCTAACATCACCACAATTTGTGTATGATCATACGTGGGGGGCATGGGGGTGGCACACAGCAGCCACTCTGACAGCAATAGTACCTACCCAGCGGGGTGCAGGGGAGAGAAATGAAGAATCATTTTCCCAGTGGAAACCACAGGGAGAATTTTAAGCAGGCAGAATGTAATTACCTGAAATGGAATCATACATTATACCCATCACACCAATCCACATAAAAATTTAAAGCACGATTTGTAACTGAGGAAGCTGCGGTGAATTTCTGAGTTTCATTAATTTGGTTCCTCCTCTTCAACACAGTACAGAAGATGAAAGGCAGATTCACCTTCATGGAGAAGCAGCATCACCATCTCCATGTCTTGTGACCTAGGCTGTCCAGGACAGTGGATGCAATGCTGCTCTGGAAGAAGCAGCTGGGAGGTGTGTTGTGCCTGTTCTGAGATGACTACAGCTACAGATCTTCCATCACATGCTTTGTACTGCTTCAACCCAACACAACTACACTATCTATGCTTCACTAGATGCAAAAATATTACCAAACAGTCCATGCTATTACATGTCACATGGATGACTTAAAATCCTTAAGGATTATCCTTCCATTAACACTTCCTGAGGTAGAACCGACAATTTTAAGGTGCAAGAACTGAAGCTGAGACAAACCAAGTGGATTCACATCAGCTAACTTTAGAAGTCTAAGTGTTGATGTCTGTACTGAAGCTAGGAAACTAGTTTTTTCCTTAGAGTCATTAGACAAAAAGAGATGCTTGTGGGGCTGAACTGTCCTAAGTGTCTGGTTCAGGAATGAATTAATCATTCCCTGGCAGTGCCTACTTTCCTTCTTTGGCTATAATAAATGATTAAATAAATGCCTTGTTATTTAAACACATGCAGTCTGAACAGAAATCCATAGTAGAATAGCGATTTAAATCATAATCTCTTAATTCATATACAGATTTCTTGGTTGGTGACCCATGCTAAGAACCAGCCATTATTACTGAAATAATAAGAAAAATCTTAAAAAAGATAGTGCTGTTAGGGAAATTGCCTTCTCAAATGTTGTATCCCATCAGTGGATGGGTAATTCTGTGTCAGCTCCCACCACATTTTCAAAGAAACAACAGGCCCTGCAATGCATTGCTGAGGCAGAGGAGCATTGCCTCCAACGCTATAGTAGACGAAGTTTGCATATTAAAAAGGCAAGCCTGAATCAGAGAATTTCCATCTGACTAAACAGGGGAATGGGGCCAGACTGATGAGTGCCTATAGACTTATGGGTCACTATCCTAGTGCTTATTATCATGAGGCAGATTACAGAGGAATTTATTTTACTTTTACAACATAACAAATTATGAAATAAATAGACACAACAACAACAACCAAAACCTTGGTAGTGGTAGATGCTTAGACGTATCATTAGAGAGGGAAAATTGCCTACAAACAACTTGAGGATGTAAATGTTGGGTGGGCTATCATTAGCCTTTCAATACCTACAAGAAAGACACTGAGAAGACAAAATTAGGGTCTTTACTGGGGGGTATAATAGGACAACAAAAAACGATACTTGAAAACTGAAGCAGGAAATGTTCAGGCTATATATAAGAGGAAACTTTTTGTCTGTAAGAACAATTACGCACTGGAATGGTCTCCATCTTTGAAGGTTTTCAAGACCTGACTGAATAAAGCTCTGATCTGACTAGTCTGACCTCACAGCTGGACCTGATTTGGTCAGTACATTGGACTGGAGACCTCCTGAGGTCCCTTCCAAAGTATATTTTTCTTAGATTGTATGATAAAGTTGTATGAATTCAGCATTATGTTTTACAATCTCTAGTCCCTTAAGCAGCCTGAAACTTTGAGCAGCCAGACTAATTAAAAATAGCTTGACAAATCTTTGCAGTACATGAGAGACCAAAGACATGGCTGGTGTGGTGAGGAAGGTAGTGGCCATGACTTTTGACCCTGACAAGTTGACCTCAAGTTGCAGTCAACACAGTTTGCATCACAAGGATCTGTCATTTTCTTTTCACAAAGAAAGCTGGCGGTAGGGTTATCTATGTTGTGAGAGACAATATAATCACTTTTGCAAAGTGCTCTCAAGAAGAGAACTACTTTCCTTGCAGAGAACTATGCCTTAGGTAGTAAATCCTAAAAATAAAATAAAATAAAATAAAATAATAATAATAAAAACAGTAAGGAATTCCCTTAACAACCAGAATGGTAATCCTTTGGGACTCAGCAGGTATTGTAAGCTCCAGGAATCACCTAAGGTCTCATTTGGGTGTTTCTAACTCACAGAAGTTCAAAAAAAGGAAGAAAGTAATCTATTTTTCTTGTAGTGTATTTCTTTGCTTTCAAGACAAATCACAGGAACCACTTGGCTGAACAAGTTGAACAAGCCATGTCAGCATTCAATATGAAGTTGACACTCAACAACGGTGTTACTGAGCCTGAGTCCCTAGGGTCTTTCACTCTTGCCAAGCCCAAATAGGCATGGACATACCTCTCTTGTACCTGTAAAACATCTGCAGAGAACATTGAATCCATTGTACTCTAGAGATGGCTTTGCCTTTGTACTCCTTGTTTCATCAGGGGGTTTCAAACTGAGGTTTAAATCACTTGGCTGAGCCAGCTGGACATATGCAGGAAGTGCAGCAGACATGTTCGTACCTCATTTTGTTTTAAATAGGTTTAATTGGAAAAAAAAAAAAAAAAAAGGAAAAAGAGAAAAAAAAAAAAGACTTTTTATTTTCCCAAGTTGTGCCTCTCAGCTTGCAAGAAGAGGAAAACTCCACTAGCAGAGAAAACTGTGCAGAGCTGAAGGACAAGACATAAAGCCACTGAAATGGAAAATTAGAAAGCAGTATAAACAGGCTCTTTGGAGGAAAAAGGAAAATAGGTCTTCCTTGCTATACTAAGCATGAATAAACAATAAAAGATCACTTCAATACAAAGAACACGTGCTGGAGAAGTTCTTTCCTTTTCAACTGCAAAGCTTTCATTGGGAAGCAGTTGTGTGCAGGCAGAGAATTAACCTCGCTAGGCTTTTTAGATGCGTTAATCTCTTATGGGATTTATTGCCACCATTTTTTAAAAAATCATAAAATAATTGATATGGCATCCATCTAATGATGAATATATTATCCTGATAGATGCAGGAGAAGGGAAACTGATTTTGCTTTTTAAAGACTACATGAAAAGACACGGAAGAGCGGTGCCTTATCAACTTCTGTTAAGGATGTAGGTTGTCAACCAACTTTGAAAATATGTCAGCTTCAATAAAATGTGTTTCCTAGGAGTATCTTAAATTCTTAAATTAGTCAACTTCTATGAAAGTGATCTGCCCATCTTAGAAGAGATTTGAGAATCCATAGTTAAGGAATACATACCTGTACAGGATCAGCACCAAAAAAAAAAAAAAAAAGAAGTTTGATCTGTGACATATTGTTTTAGATTCCCAAATGACACAAACTAGCAGAATTAATGTTGAACATGCTGGTTATACAGTACAACTTTCAGCTTTTTGGAAGAAAAAAAAAAAGTAGATCTAGAAATTATTTTTTTGCTTCCTTTACATTTGGTTATCAATAATTTTTTCAGCAAAAAGTGGATGGAAAAGCATTCACTTTATTCTCTAAAAATGATTACATTTTGAGTCTGCTTTTTCTGACAAAAGAAAATAAAATTGCAGTAGTTTAAAAGAAAGAAAATACTTTCAATACAATTTCTATTCAATTATGAACTTGGTTTTTATTCATGCAATTATAAGTATTTAATCTGGAATAATGGAATAGTGTGAACACACATCTCCAATTTAAAAGACAAAATTAGGACTAAGCAAAACTTCAGATAAAACCAGGCCAGGTGGTTAAGAACCTGGAAAGTCTTATGTGAGGAGAGAATGGGAAGAAAATAGATGCAAGAAAGAATATGAAGGATAAGCAGATGAACCAGTAATATAATACCAAATGCACAGAAATACACTCAGGAATACAGGACATGCACTCACAGAATAAATAAAAATAAACAAACAAGCAAGCAAACAAACAAACCAAACAAAAAAAAAAAATACACCTGTCTTGGAAACCCTGCAGGCTTCAAATGATAAGCAACTTGGATTTGGGTTCCCTCAATAATGCATGTAGGTGCAGACTAATGCGTAGTTGGACTTGATCCCATTGCTAAGGAAAAATGGTGGAATAATAAATAAATAAATATATATATATAATGTGTTTCTCCTTGTTACTTCTGTTTTATTTCAGCCAGGTTTACAATCATTTCATTGCCTATTTCTAGACACTTTCACATTGTAGATTTCCTTAGCTGGATATTTTAGCTACGTCAAGAATTTTTATTCTTCAAAAGCCTCTGTTTTCAGTCAGGTCTAATGCTGCACTCAGGACTGATTGTACCTTACTTTCTAAAGGAGAAATAAATACTTTTTGCCACTCTTTCCTATAATCTTCTACCTTCTCAATAAAATCCTGAGAGAACTAGATGCAATGTTCTTGCCAAGTTTGAAGTTTAACGTGAAACAATTGCTACTGGTGATTAATAGAAGATTGACATTTGCATTTTATGCCATCTGCAGTTTATGCTAGGGTAGACTCCTACGTGCTTTAACTATCTATAAAATTTACCCCCCCCCCCTTTTTTTTCTTTTCTTTTTTTTTTTTTTTTAATTTGTTCCTTTAGATATAAGAAATCTGGGGTACACATGTCAGATATCTCCTCTTTAACAGTGATAGATACAGTTTACCCAATCTGAAATATCATCAGCTGAAGGTGAGAAGTGTTAATTGACTACAAATGCTGAGAGAGAAACACTTTGGGGTTTTTTAGAAGCCTTGAGTGGATGAACGCCTGACACAGGTTAGCTCCCATAAAATAGGGATCCTCATCACCATTGTCGTCTGAATTTCTTCAATAGGATGAAAAAGCACATGGAATATAAAATATTTCTGAGGATAATAATGAAAAATACAGCTTGTGAGGCAGAGCATGAGGTCAAGCTTAAGGCTGTAATGAAAAGAGGCAATTTTCTCTGCTCATTACATCTCTTTTCATGAAAGGGACTTTATTCTCTATTCTCATTTTGGTATTTATTTTTTTCTCTCTCCACTTAGAATGATTTTCAGTACTGAAAATGAAAATGTAAAACTTAACAATCCACAACATTATTTTTTTTCAATCAGTGGAATGGTCTTCGACGTTGATTTTTTACAGGACTGAAACAGATTGACTAGTACCCCACCCCTTTATCTTCCTTCCTCACCTGCAAAGGCTTAATGGGATCTTAGCCTCCACCCATCACTTTCCCATCTGTCCTTAGAGAGAAAACTTTCCTCTGAAAACTCACTTTGTTACTAATCACGCCTTATCTGCCTTGTAACCTTTTGAGAGATTGGCTCAGTACTCAGCAAAAATGAAGTATAATGCAATTAAATAAGATTGTAGACACACTACTGCTGAGAGAGGTATGGTTGCTCTCATGCAATCGTATGGACTGGGTTTAATTAAGCCAGTGATTTATAGTTATAGAAAGGATGGATGAGAACTATCCCATTTTCCCTCTACCCATAAGCATTGTCTGTAGTAGCTGGGAAATTTGTCAGAATGGTAAAAGAGTTATTTGGATTTTTATGTTGCTGTAGGTCTCAAAAACACTGATGGACATCAGTCAACACCTTCTCTCTCGCTCTAGGTAGAACAGATGTTAGTTTGCTCATACTCAAGCACTAATAACTTTGGTAGTACAGACCCATTTTTAAACACAGTAGCTTGAACCATAAAAGACATGTTAGAGAGCATGACAAGAACATCAATTTAATGTACTTTTTGCTTTGCAGAAGATGGTGGAAATTCAAAGACTGAAGAATGACCTCAGTGGTTAGGTTTTATTCCTTAGATTCTCTGCATAAGAAGGGAGAATTGCTTGTTACATCTTTATGTTTATTTATTAATAGAGCAATTTATGCTAGCCTGAAAGTGCTTTAGAGTACAACTTATCAGCTACATTATTTTCTTTCATCTGATCAGAATTTTGTTATACATATTTATACAGATGCTGTGTCACTTGGCTGATTCTGAAGTTCAGTCTCCTGCTCTCCCCTCCACTGGAATCAAGTAGACACTATACCTGCCTCAGCTACCCCTGCAGTACACCTACAGCAACACCTTCCTGCACAGCAACATACTTGTTACTTAATAATAGAAGAGATTGAGGAAAAATAAATAAATAAATAAATAAGTGAACACAGCCAGATCATTGCCTCACAAGGCACTTCTTAGCAAGGTAGCCATCACTGGCTCCTTCTCTCTAGTACAAGGCAGTTTATGAGGCTGGGAAGGTGCCAAGGGGTATTGCTCCTTGCTGCTAGCACATGCAACCATGACAGGTTACCTGCCCCAGGGGCAACTTTGCAGTTGTGCTATTAAAATCTGCTGCTGGAGATTGGCCTTCAAGCTGAGAAACCATTGTCTTCCGCAGACCCAGCTGACCAGTTTCACTTTGTTCAAATGGAAAGCATAAAAAGCAGTTTTCAAAAGTGCCTTAAGAATTTAATTTGTTGTAAGACATGACATTCTCATCACTACAGGTGCCTTGAAAGCCTCCACAGAGGGCCTGGGATTGTTCCTGCCTTAAGTCCAGCATGGGCTGACATGAAGATGTCCATAGCACTGATCCTGTGATACACCTAATTACTAAGCAAAAGAGAGATTAATTTAGAAAGAAATCCTGATCTATCATGCTTATACCTAATTGCAGGTCTCACAGAACATTTACACCTTGTTGCCATCACAAGTGTATGATTCCACTCACGGTTATCAAGACAACACAGAGTTTCTGCCTGTTTCAGGTATCAGTCCTTAGCTAATACTTTATCACTGAGGAGCTCTCTGTGCAGTGATAACACAGATGCTGCCTCCAGTTACATTGCCATCACTTTACTAAATCTGTGAAGTTACTACAAATGTATGTCTCTGCAACCTAGTTTAAGATGCATCCCATCGTCTGAATTCAAAAGTAAGACACACAGAGATGTGCATGTACAAATTAGTAAGTGATCCAGGCATTCCTTGGGGAATTTAATATAAACCTTACACATCGTATAACTGAGATGGGAAGCAGATGCCTAATAATAGCTCTCTATTCTAATACCATCTGCTCAGACTGAATCCCCATAAGAGTGTCCGCCCGCATGTCATACATTTCTGCAGTTTCAGCCTTTCTGAGGCTCCTTCTCCAGGTTGAAAGAATAAATCCCTGTCGTGTTCACCCAAAGCAAAGCATTAGGCCATTGGCCATCTGTTGTTTATTTGTGAGGTTATCTTATCTTTGCTAAGCCTCAGCATCCTGGCACGTGGTGTAACTCAGCCACATACTACTCCTCTCTTCTCTCATAGCAAGAAATTAAAGATACTCTGTTAAATCAAATCAGCCCAGATGTCTAAAAGGAGAAGGTGGATCTGAAATGCATTCTTCTAATATCGAGTCAACAAGACATTTTGTTTCACTCAGACTAGAACAATTGATTATTTTTAAAATATCCTTACTGAGGTTTAATGACTGCGAGAGGAACTATCCCCTCAGTTTTCAAAACAGCAGACAGGCTCTTTCATTTCCCGAACAAACACACAGTACTGCAAACTGTTTAGAATTGTGTTTTCCTGCTAATGAGTCTCAGTTTTTGACAGAGGGCTTTATCACAGCACTTAACCGTTACCTGTTTTGGAGAGGGTAAGCAGCTGTACAGACCAAGGGGTTACTGTGGTCTGTAGGTATTCATAACATACCCTAGAGAAAAAATGCTGTTGAGATCCGTCTCTGAACAACAAATTACATCTGACACTCACAACTGGCCAGCTAAGCTCAACCAGCTCATCTCTAATGAGGGAGAAGTTGACTGATCTACCTTTAGATCAGGTGATGGACCCTAGGTATTCAAACTAGCCCTTCTCTAAGCTGGACAAGGTAGGATGCTCCCTGGCTTCTACAGAGTTACTTAATGGGAAGTTTCAATAGCCCTAAGCTAGTTTTCTAATCAACAACTAGGAAACAACTGGGATTAAAAAGAATCAGGTTTCCATAGATATATTTTATGTAATGGCTGCAGGGTTTTGATATGTTTCTATTATAAGGGATTTTTATTTTATTTTTTTCCCACATATAAAAAAAGCATGTACCTTGTTGTCTCTTGCTACTTCACATACCTGAACAAGCAGTAGCACACTAGCCACATTTTATAAAGGACTAGAAAATTTTCTGTGACATGAAATCAAGGTAAATGCTAAGGCTTCCCCCTCACTTTGTTACTTCCAGGAGCTTTACAATGCCAGTTTATGGAAGGACTACTCCATGCTGCCTGTAGACCTGCAGCTGGCCAACCCCATGGAGTTCAGTTTAATGGAGCCGATTTATAACACTGGAAGATCTACACTACCTTCACTTTCTCTCTCTTCACTCCATCTTCACTCCATACGCTAGCAAGCTTGAAGTGTGGGGCCATCTAGGGTGGAAGCATGAGCATGACTGTGCTGGACAGCCAGGCTGGCAAATTCCCTGCACGGGTGACTACTGGTAGCCACTCATTTGATAGAGCATGGAAAACGGCCAGGGTACACTTTTGCTTCACAATCACCAGGTAATTCACACATCTCTGCAGCCTGTGGCTGCCACTCCCACTAGAGATCAGCCTGTTTTGTAGTGCTACCCTGGAAAGTATTCCTCACACACACGTAGAGTGGTGTTAGCAGGAAAATGGGGATGTCCTAATGAGACAGGCTGCATGTTTGCTATGAATAGAAAAGGTGTAACTTTGGGGACAGGAAAGGAGCTCACATCTGTTCTCCACATGCCACTTGCAAAAAATATTTTTGCAGCTCCTCTGGTTTGTAGAAGCAGAGCAAGCAATGCAGTGGTTAACCCATGAATCACAACACACAGATCATTCTAAATGCTGCAGCACACTTTGGGGCTTGGTGCACGCTGCCTAGTAGCTCACAGGGTTGTGCTCCTTGCAGAGGTCTGCTACACAACTGTCACTGCCTGGTTTGCTGGACCAAATTTGGATCCTACTATGCACAGAATAAACTGCATCATGAATGTTAAGCTGCAGAAAGAACACTACTTTGGAGCCCTTAACTAAAAGTAGAAAATGCTCAGTGACACAGTTAATTCTCCTCAAAAGCCTAAAGATAACCTTGTCCGTTCCCCCTTGCTTTTTGCTGCACTGTATTCTAATAGTGCTGGATAATAAGGATTGAAGGTTTTTATCTCCTTTTCAGCAGGGGACAAGCAAAATCAGGAACAGCTCTGACACCCTGACTGGAGTGATTGTGTGGCATGCTCCTTGCCTGGGAGCACAGCCTTTGTGCTTTGTGTTGTGATGCGAGTGTCATAACATTGTGACACTGCAAATTGATCTGCTCTCCTCATACACATTTTCATTACAGAGATGCTTTCACCTTTGCTGCCTGGTAAAAAATGATGGGAATCTTTTGAATTGCTAAGAAAAGGAAAGAACTGAAGGGAAAAAGTGCTTCACTGAGGCTATGGAAAGACAAGAAAGAATAACTACAACAAACCTTGATGTAAAATCAAACAGCAGTTCAGTAGATGAGTGCTGAGCATTGCATAGGAAAAGCTGACTTCAGGAGGTAACTCATAGTAAACTGAAAACAATATACCACAAGCCATGGTTATTTTAACTTTGTGTTCAAGGGACCAAAAATTTTTTGCTTATTTTTCCTTAGATTTTATTTGAGAAAGGTTAATAATAAATCCATGAATTTAAGTGTCTGGGGAGATTTGGTAAGTCAAGCAGCAATAAATAAAATTATTTTTTGTGACCTAATGGTATTGTTGCACATCCAAGAAGGAACAGAACAGAGAAAATATGGGTTGTACAAAAAGACAAAAACTGTGAAAACATGAAATCATCTCTAAACTGAGTGTTTCTCATTCCATTTTTGGGGGCTGTGTGAAGCACAAAGCACTTCTAATTCATAAACATCACAGCAATTTTTCTTTTGTAGCTACACTGTTTTTCTTTTTTTGTGTGTGTGTGCTGTCTGAATTCTTAAGGATTATGATACTGAATTCAAGCAACACAACAGGAATGCATCTATTTTCTTTGCAAATCTAGCTGCGTAGATTGTTGAAATTATGATGCTTTGATTTAACAACAAAAAGTATATTATATACAAAGACGATAATTCTGCTGTATAGTGCATATGTCCTAATTTTGAGTTTATTTCAGACCTCTCAATCATATTGCCTCCTTAATTATCCATGTACTTACCATACTTTTACCAAGTTTTTCAGGAAAGTTAGGGTACCTACCAATAATTATAGCAGAACTTCCCTTTGCTAGAGTCCAATGCTTTGATGTTAAAATGCTAGTTAACATGCTAGAAATTTTCATCATAATTAAATCACACTGACATGAGACCCTAGTTAATTTTGTAGGCTTTAATTTGCTGTGAATTTCAGAGAAGGTTTGTAGTGCTTTATATAAAGATATCAGTCCATATCAACCTCACAACAGTTAGTAGAGCAATTGGAGATTTGCAACATGTTAACTAAGGTTCTAAGGTGTATTATCACTTGAATTAAAAATTAAGGAGATTTCCCATTAATACTCTGACTCAAGAGGAAAAAGAGGAGAGAGACCATCAGGTAAGAAAATAAATTAGGTTGTAAATGTGAACTTGAAAAAAATTAATAAAAGATGGGGGATGTAGAGAGATATTCCATGGTGCAGACACAGCCAGATAAGCCACAAAAGCACCACTGCATGTTATGGAGGGTTAATTTTTTTTCCTCTGATTGCAAGGATTTTTATTTTTATTTTCAAAAATTTAGTGCAATGCCTCAAATTATATCTTCCTCGGAGACCATGTCATTAATAGATAACCAGAATGCATCTCCAAAATGTTTATGATGTCAAAAAAGTCCAGGAAAATATTTTTCCTGCACCACAAAATCTAATTGTTATGTTGATGTATAGTAGTAGTTAGTAGCCTAAACATCCACATAGCATAATTTTCATCAGGAATAGGGTGAACCCAAAAGAGGTGTGTGTGTGGGGGGGGGGGTAAGAGGGCGACAGAAAAAAACAACATGACTAGATCCATAATTCATTCATCAATACTGCATGACAGCTCAGTTATTAGCAGCAACTATTTGACTGGTTACAAGTTTTTCCACTCATAATGCAAGTTTCCACAATGTCAAGAAAAGCTGAATAATGCTTGCTCTTGTCATCCTCCTGTTTCAGGTGGTCAGAAGAGGAAATGAGGTGACCATTTGCACAAATAAAGCATTACAAATACCTAAAGAGACCTAAGATAAAACAGAAGCTGAAAGTTGATCCTCAATTTTTTTCAAAGAAATGCTCTGGGGAGCCAACATCTTGTAAGACCATCAGGATTTTGTCAAGAATGTGACAATGATGAATTTTAGGCACAGTAAGTAAGGATTCAACAGGAGGCACTGCTTATGTCACATTAAATCACAAAATTCTGCCACCCACTTCATAGGGCTAAATGTCACTTGAATTAATTTTAAAAGCCTAAATTTACAGCAAACATAATTCAGAAATTACCTATGAATAAAATGACTGATGATAATATTATTTGGAGGAACCTTTCATGTCTTAATAACAGATTATGAATGACCTCTGATAATCTAGCTTCTCACCTTTGTGTTCTGCACAGTTCAAGCATTAACATTCCAGAGCTATATTACTCTGTTGCAGTCCTATACAGCAAAGTAGGATGCTGTGCTCTGTATAAGCTCTTTATATTAAGAGCCAAGAAAGCTCGTCTTTGATTTCATACTCTTGACTCCTGAGTGGGATGCAACCAAACCCTAGGAAAAAGAGTTTGTATTTATCTTATCACAGCCTACTGTAATCCAAAGTGACACAGGGTGAGTAAATGGCACATGACCTCAGAACTGGATACTAATCTAGACCCCTGACTTCCCAGAGAAGGCTGTGAAAATAATGCATTAAGAACAAGGAGACCCTACTGGGCAATGTTGTATTCTGAAAACAGCAGACAGCAATTATGCCACAGTCTTCAAAGACATCCAAAACTTCTGTGAAGCCAGAAGTTGAAGAATATGAAAGAGGCCACTCCAAATCTGGGGAACGCAATTTTTGAGAACATTGCGATCTTTCAAATTTGGAAGAAAATAACATATATTTGAGAAGGAGTGTATATACCCATCCTGTATTCCATTCAAAACACACTGACAACCTGCTTCACAACTTTTCCACATCAATGGAACACCTTCCGTTGCCTTCAGCAGGCCTAGAAAAACTTCTTCCCACAAATTAACTTATCAGATTTATCAAAATATTGATGAGATGTTTGCATTTTCTGATAAGAAAATTTGTAATGTCAAAAAAATGAAACCAACATGCTCATTGACTTCCATCTGTACGTTTGGTGCATCTCTTATCAGTCAGGTACTTTCACTGATTTCTCAGTGCCACAGAAGAATCCCTTAAGTAGAAAGACCATGTGCACATTTATCTATTGACAGTCACGATCAGAAATAACTCTTTACATGTGACAATATCACTAGTAATGCAAAAACAACATGTGATTTGCTCTTAAAATCCTCATCAATCTGTTTAGCAGCAAGGTATCATAGTCTTTCACAGCTCATAATAAAGAGCATTTATTTAACCAAGAGATCACAATATGAAAAAATGGGGAAGGACAGGAGAGAGAAAAAAAAAAAAAAAAAAAAAAAAAGGAAACAAAAAAACCCTTGAATTTCTATATTATTAAGAAAAAAAGTGAGTCTTGGCATAGTGAAAAGCATGGTGGAAAAATATCAGAAATGGAGAGAAGCCTCCTCCCAGATTCCTGCTCAACACAGGTCCTTCCCCCACCCCCATCTTGCAGCTCCCTTTGCCTTCCTCAGCCTTTCTTTTGAGCTCTAAGCGTGTTTCCCAGCCTGTTTCTGTCAATCACAGTTGTCAGAACAACAGCTGCACGGAAGTGTCCAGGGAATTATTTTATCCTGAAAAACACCCATTTAATGTATCTGAAATCTGAAGTAGCATGTTAAAGCTTACTGGTAAGGAAGAGTTTTCCCATTGCCTGCTCTTCTACCTCCTAAGGCAGGTGGTTTGGTAGGACACTGCAGATCTTGCTGCCTGACTACGTGGTCAGTGAGAATAGGCAGACCCAAAATTTTTCCTCAAGTGAAAAGAGAGACAATTAAACTCAGAAGGAAATAGTGTGGATTTCGTTTTCTTTTCTTTTCCTTTCTTTTCCTCTTTTCTTTTCTTTTATTTTCTTATGTATTTTATTTTATTTTAGGCACTGAGGGGCATGGCACTTGACCTGCAAGTGTGTCTTCCAGGTCCTTTTCTGGTTAAAAAACAGAATGAAGTCTTAGTGTGACTGGGGATAAACTGAGGTGGAGGAGTATGTTTTAAAGATGGGACATCTGTCAATTGCATATAGTAGATGAGATAATAGTATTGGTGGAGATAGGCTTTCTCTAAATGACACACTTGGTTATGGAAGTTATCCTCAACTGCAATCTACCTCACTAGGATGCCCTGCTGTGAAACCAGAGTGTCCCACGGGAATGTTAGTAGACAGGGAGAAGGTTATGCCTGGTTTTAGGAACAGTCTGTCTAGAGAGTTTATTACTACCAGAG
This sequence comes from Stictonetta naevosa, assembly GCA_011074415.1. Lineage (NCBI taxonomy): Eukaryota > Metazoa > Chordata > Aves > Anseriformes > Anatidae > Stictonetta > Stictonetta naevosa. Next base: position 27,543,053 of record CM021699.1, read on the forward strand.
AGACAAAGATGTACACTGAGAAATAGAGCTGGTGAAGGGGAAGACCTTAGGATTGCATATGGCTTTAGTTTCATATAAAACATAACCTTTCCTGAATTATTTTTGACCATAAACTCATTCAAGTGATACTTTTCCAGCTGCTGTCCCTGAAATAACTCCTTACTTGTGTTTTATTTTTTAAATATATAAATAATAAACAATGAATTGATAAACATATCAAAACTGGCATATTTAGACTTGCCATTGGATCATTCAAGAACAAGGCAACAGATAGTCTAAACTGCCCCCCTCTCTTCACCTTTCAGAGACTTATTAACGGGTTTACATGTGGGAACTGAGGTTTCCTCCCTCAGTGTTGTGTTGTTAGAAAAATGTAAGTGGTTCAGGTAATTCTGAGCCTTCCATCCCAGACAGTTTCACAGGAAACACTGAGCCTTTCAAACCATAGTGATGAGGTTGAACATAAACCCAAAGCTCTAATTCTTGCTGACACACTGAAACAGATCTACCCAGCTCTAATGAACAAGACATGGTTTGAGAAACTGTGCTCCAGGTTGACATTTGGTATGGAAATTTGGTATTTAATTTGATACCCATAAAAATCATGAATGGATTTGGTTAAAAATCTACAGCTGAATGAAAATTTGTCAGAAAGTATAACTGACATCTGAGGAAAGGCCCCCGGGGGAAAAAAAAAAAAAAAAAAAAAAAAAAAAAAGCAGGAGCAAAAGTGGGAAAAATTCTTTTCTTTCTTTTGTTTTTTTTTTTCAGAAATTAAGTGGGATTTATGGACTGCCTAGACCTTGTGTCTGGCTTTTCTGAAGAGTTCCACTGTACATTGGATAGGGAGAGATAAGACATACAGTATAAAATATGCCTACAGACAGATTAAAAATTTAAAATATAGCTGCAAGGCTATTTTGGGGGGATAAGGGATGGTGTTATGGGATTGGCATGAATTCAAATGCAGTTAAATACATAATTTACAGCAGGAATAGCATAACATTTAGAAGAAAGAAGCAGCAGCAAAGTAGCTCATAGAAAAGGATGATAGGAACGGTTTTGACTTGACTCACTTAACACTGCACTGTGTGCGGAACAGGGAAAGACAATTACTGAACTAAAAGATAATGCACTAAGAAATCATTATGACCATGTACCCAAACTGGGCAGTGGCTGGAGTGAACCCTACACTGTGCTTCTGCTCTCAGTCCTGTTGTTTTCTGTGTAAGAGAGAACATTTCTCCCAGAAAAAAAAAAAAAAAAAAGAAAGAAAAAAAGTGAAGAGAAAAGAGAAGAGAAGAGAAGATAAAAGAAAAGAAAAAAGAAAAGAAAAGAAAAGAAAAGAAAATATAAGATATCTTTCCAAATATCAGAGGGTAGAAAAACATCAAGCACCATGGCTTTTCCCCACTTCTGATTTCTTTAATGAGCTGTGAAAAAAAGATAAAATCATTTTAAACACTTGGTTGGGAAAGAAGAGATATGATTTAACCTCACAAAATAACACCACACATGTAACTACTAACCATAAGAGTGCTGATCACTGGCATTAGAATTCATGTTGCTCTTTTTTCTAAATAGGCATTTACAGGCATTGTGCTAGCAGCTGAAGGGTGATCATTAGCAGCCCCTGGGATGTGATTCACAGAGTCTGTAAGTACATTTCCCTTTTTTTTTTTTTTTTTTTTTTTTTTTTTTTT